>PVNU02002510.1:0-600000 GCA_003013855.2 Liriodendron chinense | reverse complement strand
TAGCCACCACTTCTTCGAATTCTTTCAAGTACAGATATGGGCGGTCAGAGTCTAGCCCATGGAACTTTGGTATAAGTTGAATTACACCTGGCTTTATGTCAATGTTTCTCCCATTTGGTGGTAGAACCACACAAGAGGGTGTAATTGCACGGGCTGGTTGCAGGTAATCCCGCAGTAATCTCATTGGAGGAACGTTATGTACCTCATTCTCTCCTACTCCTTCTTAATTTGCGTTTATAGTTGGAGTAGGGGGAGGAGGATTCCTTAAAGGTGTTTGATCCATACTCCCCAAATTTCACAATGCTCTTGGTAATTTCGGACTCGTCTATGGACTGACAATGGTCCAACTAAACCACCTTCAGATTGGAGACGATTTGAGTGGTTACGTTCCCAACGGGACATAAACCACTCAACCAAAAACTAAACTAGTCCTAAATCCTAGGAATCTGAAATTAATCTGAAAATAGAAAATCTGTAAAAAGCTAAGTTAGAAAGGTATTACCCAATATATGATAAGAAACTCAAGTTTATAGAAGAAGGCGACTGGGGGCATGCCACGATATATGATAAGAAACTCATGCCTGTAGGGAGAAATGATTGGGGGCAGGCCAGAAAACACCCGTTTATGACGCAAGTGTATCTTAGATCTAGAAATCCAAGACATTTCGAAATCAACAACAAAGGGAAGTATCATTCTCTTCATTTCATTCTGCATTAATTATCACAAATATTTATTGTCATCATTCCTTACGATTATGTGTTGAGCTCTTAATTGTGCATATTCTAACCCCAATTCATCACTCATTACGCAAGATTTTCATGATTTAAAGATTAATCAAATACATGTTTTGTGGTTGTAGGAACGAGAGTTGCTTTGCCCAATTGATGACCAAAAGGGCACATTTAGGAGCCTTTGATGAAGGCCCAAGGTGGACCAAAGAATGATGAAGAAAGAGAGGAGGATGAGGAAGAAAGAAGGAAAGAAAAGAAAGAAGAAATAAAGCAGAAAATGGGGTCCGATCGGTCAAGACCGGTCGGCCAAACAGGCCCCGACCGGTCAAGACCGGTCGGCCAACACTACTGCCCTCTACAGAAGCTGCTGGAACAGGCCCCGACCGGTCTTGACCGGTCGGCCAGCCCTGTCCGACCGGTCTTGACCGGTCGGCCATGCAAATTCCAGGTTCCAAATTCCAGACAGCAGGCCATTCCCGTTTCTAGTTTTTCAGACCCGTTTTCTGGGCCCATCTTGATGATATTTGGAAATCCAACACATCCATGTCGAAGAAGAGCTCGACGCCGAACTAACCCAAGTGGTTTCGTGTCGATCGGAGCTACGGATTGATCGTGGTGGCCAAAACAATACGAACTGTCCAGAAAGTTCCAGATTTCGCTGTTCCACTCTGGGCCGGTCCAGGTGACTCATCATTGATGATATGAAGAATCTACTTTGACCATCTTTTAGACCACATCCATATATGAATAACCACAAAGTTTCAGATCAAAATGATGTGTGGTTTGATCGTACCGGTTGAAGAAAGATGGACCATCCAGAAAGATCCAACTGCGCAGAGTTTATAAAAGCCCTAAGTGTTCTAATTTTCGAACCACATTCTGGGATTTTTTTTAGACAATCCAATCCTTCTATCATGTAGAGGAGGAAGTTTTCTATTAATGTTCAAAATTTGGGATCAATCCGACATCTGTACACTCCGGAGCGTTGAAAGCAAGATGACTAGTTCTGAAGGTACCCGAAGCGCGCGATTTTGAGAGGCGGTCGGTGATATGATTGGTGGGCCCATTCAGAGGATAATCTTGAAAATCTAAATCATCTATGAGGAATATCACATTACAAGGAAGCTATAAATCAATTTTGAAGGCAATCCAACCATTGGTTAAGCCGTACCAAGTGAAACAAATTCTGCTATGTTGCTGTACTATTGCTGCACTATAAAAGGAGGTGCTCTCTTCTATTCCAGGGCAACCAAGGAAGTGGGGAGCAAGGAGTTCAAGTCATAGGAGGCTTCCTAGCCTCCTCCAGCTAGTTTTTCTTCCTTTTCTTAGTTCTAGTTTTATTTTTAATGTGCTTTTCATTAGCTAATCTCTTAGCTAGAGCTAAGAGGTGAACCTTATAGTTTTCTTAGATTGTTTAATTCGTTTTATTGGTTTTAAAGTTGGAATTCATGATTATGAACTATGGTTTGAAGTTTATACAAGCTTTAAGTAGTTTTTCTTAGTCTTATGATGACTCATGGATGTTTGGGAGAATTACTTAAATTCTTAATTAGTTTGCATCAGTCTAGACCTGTATGATCCGAGGAATTGGAGTGCGCTCTAGTACTATGATCTTCATGTGGGGACTTCCTACCAAAGTTCTACTTTTCTGAATTTCTGTAATATGTATGGATTGTGCATGTGATTTGAATCAAGTTCAAATCATGATCTAGCCTTGTCTTGTGACAGGACTTGAGGATGGTTATGATTGTGAACTGAACCTTTTGGAATGGGGAATGACCTATGCAATTGAGCATGCTCAGCTCAGCCTACATTGAGTGAATCCTATGCATTGAACTTACATATGACAGATTGTTTGGTTTAACAGCTCTATCATCCGACTAGATAGATCTTAATATCGATTCTAGTTGAGAAAGTGAGAAACCATAGCGAATTATGCATCTAAGGAGCGCTATAAGTGGATCCTTGATGCTCTAGTTATCTTTCCATTATCAGATTTTCTATTTTATGTTCAAAACCAATTTCACAAACCTCTTTGATTATAGTTATTAGGATAGTTGGAATTGTTTACTTCCTTCCCTGTGGATCGACTTCGGTCTTACCGAGATTATTACTACATCGCAACCCTACACTAGGGGAAGCGAACAAGTTTTTGGCGCCGTTGCCGGGGAAGAGGTTAAACGGTTCTAATTGTTCTCGTAGCTATAGAGTAGTCTTAGTTAGGTAGGATTTTCAGTTTTTGTAGAAGTAGTTTGCTAATTTTTTTTTAATATTACTAACAATTTTCTATTTTTGTATTTTGTAGGAACTTAGTTGCTGACATAGTTCTCACTTCCACGGGTAATATCTCCCCATCTCCCCTTCTTCTTTTTGTTTTCTTTTCTAGATTGGGACTGTTTCAACTTCTTATAATTTCATTATGAATGATTGGACGGGTGGATTGTCTAAATACCTTTTGGAAGATGAGAGGTCGAACCAAATAAAAAATCATTATGATTGGAACCATTACAAGCATGAATATCTTTCTGTGACTCAATCTACTTCTAATACTCCCCCACATAAGACCTTGCGAGATTACCGGAATGACAACAATGTGCACAACTTTTCGCCAGGTAAGACAATGAGAGAGTATCAGAAAGAGATGAGTAATGTTCCACTGATTAGGACAATGTATGATCACTTGTTTGGCTACAAATATCAACAACTATCTAATAGCACAACATATGACATGCATAATCCTAATAGGTGGGAGCATCAAAATTTCAATTTGGGAGACGAGTCAACCATGGATGCCAACAATTATCCTCAAGAGTTTCTTTCTCATGAGCCACAACCGACACGAACTCTTGAGGATACACTGCGAGAGTTTATGGAAATAACTGAGCAATGCATACAAAACCTCTCGCCATATCAAAATATTGAACCCAACATTGGGAACACCGAATCAATCCCCAACAATGAGGAGGATGAGGCTATCCAAACCCAACCATCTCTAGATTTAATGACTAAACTTTTAGAGGAAATTGATCTCAGTGATCCCACCATTACCATTGATTATGGTGAATCAACTATCTCTTTTAGCTATTCCGATTTGAATGATGAAGAGATTTCAAGGACGGTCGACGAACCCAAGGAATCTACAAAATCTGAAAGTGATAGTTTGATTGCCTACAATGAGGGTTTGAAGGATGATTGTGAGTCCATGATTTCTTCTTCCAAAGGGCCGAATGTTTTTGAGTCACCGGAAGATATTCTTGCTAGAGAGATGGCCGAAGTCGATATTTTTGAGTCCTTCCACCAACAACACATGCCGGATTCTATTGTGGAAGAACTCCCTTGGGTTGAAAATTCTGCTTCTTTGGATGATGGGGTGGCACAATCTGAAATTTCAAAAGATCAACCAACGCTAGATGATGTGCTTACCACTGAATCTAAAAAAATTTCTTTGGAAGACTTCCCCTCTATAGAGGAGGAATTCCTTACCCTTGAAACAGAATTTCCTAAATCAGTTAGGGAGAACGAGGACCCTTCATCCGACTCTCTCAATTTCCTAGAGGAATGCATGACCCACCCCTATGATCTGGATGATGAGATGATTAAGGAGTTGGATAGTTTGTTAGACACGGTGTCGGTGCCTAAAGAACACCATTCCACTGATTTACACTATTTACCATTATTTGTGGAAACACCGTGCAATTCTGAATTTGTGGAGGAGACAACCCAAACTGAAAAATACTTAATGAATGTCTCTCCACCATCATGGGTGCTTCAACCCATTGAAAATTCTGATTGGGAGGACCCATTTTTAATCAATTACAACCCAATTCAAAACTTGAGGAGATATCTTTTTGCTGCTCTTATCTCCTCCTTACATGCATGTGGTGCACACTATGATTGGACCTTCATGAAGAAACGCACCCATGTATACATTCGAGCAGGACTTTGGATGGTCCTCATGAGAAACCTATTGAAATTCATGAAGATCCTGCTCAAATTTGATCATGTAGTCGATCAGACTAATCAAAGGTAGGTAGGTAGGTTAGGATTTCTTTCTGCATTTAGGATTAAATAAGTCTCATTGAGACAATGAAAGATGCTAGAATTGATCAACTTGCTACCTCAGGTACTCTCGTTCTCACTTTCCTTTGTTTTATGTCATTGCTCTCATGTCATGCATATTGCATATCTTATTACATTGAGGACAATGTAAGATTTTAGTTGGGGGGTGAGATTCCTTAGATGAATCTACTAGCTTTTGTGATATTTCGAGCAATTATGCAGAAAATTTTCGATTTTTCTAAAATTCAAAACTCTTTTGGAAAACTTTGTTTCTATGCATTCAAGATGATACGAGTATAAGAAGAGGAGATACGAAGTGAGTGATGTTGCAAGCTTTAAACTTCTTTTAATATAATGGTTTTATATGTGAATTCCCCTATTTATGTGAGTGATAGAAAATTTGAACACTTTTACACCTAGTTCACATTACACGATTTTCATGGGTTGAAAGGATTATGTGATTTGTGGATTAGCTAGACTTAGATTTAAGGTGTTGAGGAACCAAGCCGGGGTACTTTGTCCATCCTTGTCCGTGGGAAAATAACGAAAGATATGGATTTCTAAAAATCCTATCTAATGTAAAAGAAAAAGGAAAGGAAGGATGAAATTGGGAATGATGAAAAAATGGTGGAAAATTCCGATTAGGGCTACCTACTACCAACCGGGGGATGGTCTACACGTAACCAAAGCCGGAAATGGAACGTAGTGTGAAAGCCGTCGGAAGGACGGTAAGACAAATTCTTGTCATAGGCTTGTTGTTGCTTTATACACCTTGAAATTCATAGTTTAGTTGATCTATGAAGAAGATAATACTGGAAAATCATGAGATGAACATTCACTATGCACACTAGGTTGAATTTGTTCAAGTTCTTCTATTTATCAATCAATCAGCGGGGATTTCATATGAAAACTTATTATGTCTTCAGAGTTTAAGGTTTCAACCTCTATCACCTAATTTTTCTGACTTTTACACTTGTGTTTCTTGGGATGTGCAGAAGAATAGTTTCTGAATGAGAGTTGTTTTTTGGAGAATTGAACTTGTTTCACGCATGTTTTGCTCGGGACTAACAAAATGCTGGTTGGGGGGTGTGTTGAGCTCTTAATTGTGCGTATTCTAACCCCAATTCATCACTCATTATGCAAGATTTTCATGATTTAAAGATTAATCAAATACATGTTTTGTGGTTGTAGGAATGAGAGTTGCTTTACCCAATTGATGACCAAAAGGGCACATTTAGGAGCCTTTGATGAAGGGCCAAGGTGGACCAAAGAATGATGAAGAAAGAGAGGAGGATAAGGAAGAAAGAAGGAAAGAAAAGAAAGAAGAAATAAAGCAGAAAATGGGGTCCGATCGGTCAAGACCGGTCGGCCAAACAGGCCCCGACCGGTCAAGACCGGTCGGCCAACACTACTGCCCTCTACAGAAGCTGCTGGAACAGGCCCCGACCGGTCTTGACCGGTCGGCCAGCCCTGTCCGACCGGTCTTGACCGGTCGGCCATGCAAATTCCAGGTTCCAAATTCCAGACAGCAGGCCATTCCCGTTTCTAGTTTTTCAGACCCGTTTTCTGGGCCCATCTTGATGATATTTGGAAATCCAACACATCCATGTCGAAGAAGAGCTCGAAGCCGAACTAACCCAAGTGGTTTCGTGTCGATCGGAGCTACGGATTGATCGTGGTGGCCAAAACAATACGAACTGTCCAGAAAGTTCCAGATTTCGCTGTTCCACTCTGGGCCGGTCCAGGTGACTCATCATTGATGATATGAAGAATCTACTTTGACCATCTTTTAGACCACATCCATATATGAATAACCACAAAGTTTCAGATCAAAATGATGTGTGGTTTGATCGTACCGGTTGAAGAAAGATGGACCATCCAGAAAGATCCAACTGCGCAGAGTTTATAAAAGCCCTAAGTGTTCTAATTTTCGAACCACATTCTGGGATTTTTTTTAGACAATCCAATCCTTCTATCATGTAGAGGAGGAAGTTTTCTATTAATGTTCAAAATTTGGGATCAATCCGACATCTGTACACTCCGGAGCGTTGAAAGCAAGATGACTGGTTCTGAAGGTACCCGAAGCGCGCGATTTTGAGAGGCGGTCGGTGATATGATTGGTGGGCCCATTCAGAGGATAATCTTGAAAATCTAAATCATCTATGAGGAATATCACATTACAAGGAAGCTATAAATCAATTTTGAAGGCAATCCAACCATTGGTTAAGCCGTACCAAGTGAAACAAATTCTGCTATGTTGCTGTACTATTGCTGCACTATAAAAGGAGGTGCTCTCTTCTATTCCAGGGCAACCAAGGACGTGGGGAGCAAGGAGTTCAAGTCATAGGAGGCTTCCTAGCCTCCTCCAGCTAGTTTTTCTTCCTTTTCTTAGTTCTAGTTTTATTTTTAATGTGCTTTTCATTAGCTAATCTCTTAGCTAGAGCTAAGAGGTGAACCTTATAGTTTTCTTAGATTGTTTAATTCGTTTTATTGGTTTTAAAGTTGGAATTCATGATTATGAACTATGGTTTGAAGTTTATACAAGCTTTAAGTAGTTTTTCTTAGTCTTATGATGACTCATGGATGTTTGGGAGAATTACTTAAATTCTTAATTAGTTTGCATCAGTCTAGACCTGTATGATCCGAGGAATTGGAGTGCGCTCTAGTACTATGATCTTCATGTGGGGACTTCCTACCAAAGTTCTACTTTTCTGAATTTCTGTAATATGTATGGATTGTGCATGTGATTTGAATCAAGTTCAAATCATGATCTAGCCTTGTCTTGTGACAGGACTTGAGGATGGTTATGATTGTGAACTGAACCTTTTGGAATGGGGAATGACCTATGCAATTGAGCATGCTCAGCTCAGCCTACATTGAGTGAATCCTATGCATTGAACTTACATATGACAGATTGTTTGGTTTAACAGCTCTATCATCCGACTAGATAGATCTTAATATCGATTCTAGTTGAGAAAGTGAGAAACCATAGCGAATTATGCATCTAAGGAGCGCTATAAGTGGATCCTTGATGCTCTAGTTATCTTTCCATTATCAGATTTTCTATTTTATGTTCAAAACCAATTTCACAAACCTCTTTGATTCTAGTTATTAGGATAGTTGGAATTGTTTACTTCCTTCCCTGTGGATCGACCTTGGTCTTACCGAGATTATTACTACATCGCAACCCTACACTTGGGGAAGCGAACATTATGATTGCTATTAAAATATATTGCAAAACATTCTAACACCCATCACACAATATCACACAATAGAAAGGTAATTGCCATTGTTATTTCATTAATAAAAGTATGGTTGACATTTTTCAACACCATATACATGAATGGTCAAGAGGTAAGTATTCCTTACATCGGTTACAATGAGTCTAAAATTCGGTCAAAGTAAAGTCCTATGGTCAATTCTATACATCAAGGGTTACAAAAAGAACATCGAAAGTAAAAGATCAAAGCTTCTCCAAACATCCCGATATCAGCCTAATCACAGCCACCCTGGTAGCTTCATCACCAACTTCGCTGTAGACAACACCAACGCAGGGTTGGGGACGTGTTGAAGCTCAGCGGTCGAATCTTCTAGTTGCTTGCGCACCGCTTCGCCCTCACTTTCGAGCCTCGTAACAGCTATCTGATCTTGAGCAACTACTGACTTAAGACGAGCAGCTTTGAAGCTTACTGCTATCTTCACCGCCTGCAATCGCTAGATCTTGATGTCAATTTCAGCTAGGTGATCTAGGCATCCCTTATGCTGTGTCTTGTTATTTTGTAGAGATTCTCACGCATCTGCCGTCGAGCGCACATGACATTCCACAACAGGTCCTAAAGAATCCACAATCTTCCATTTCTCTTCAACAACATGACCGGGCTCGCACGTTCAGCAACCGCTACCCTTTTGATGGAGCTTTCGAATGAAGAAATACAATTGACAATCACGAGTGCATTAGGCCCCACCACTCCGACGCAAGCTTCTAGTGATTTCATTCCAGCACCCAGCATATGCCATTCGCGTGGATCGGCCAATGCTTTTGCGATGCTGGATAATAGGCCTTTCAATACGCTCTGCCCAAAACAATCAAATCAATAAAAAGCGGGAATGTCCAACATCGTAGCCGCAGTAACAACATCAGAACCAACAACAGCTGCAAGAAAGAAATATAGGATAAACAAGTGATGTATCAACAAGCATGAAAGCAAAGACCACAAGGTATAATCTAATACAGGTTATGAAGAAGTCATACCAGAGACCACGAGAAGATCTACAGCAGGCTCAGAAGGCCCGGCAACGGATGTCCCAATATCAACAATTATTTCCAAAACTTCGCCTGACAGTTCAACAATCACAACCAAAGACTATGTGGCGAAAGTTATAGGAGCAGACATCAGCTCAATAGGATTTGCAGAGATAAAATAATAATAAAAAAATGATTAGTATGATCACACAGAAATCAAAGCGATGAAGTACGAAGCGTAATTACAATTGCAATTCTTACCTTGCGATCACGAGATGTTGAGTTCGACTTCAATTGCAGCAGGGTGTGACATATCCACAATCTCCAGGGCAACAGAGCAGTCTCCTTGCATTGGATAGTTTGGTGTGATAACTAAAGGGAATTCAATATCTCTTTCATGTATCTTAGGCCCCAGAATAGACTCCTCAACATCATCAGCATGAATAGGTGGACACACGGTCGGTGTCTTGGCAGTCTGAGAATAGAGCATAAGGGCTCGGAAGGGCGCTGGACCTCGACGTCATCACAAAGTTATGCTTCAATCTCGGTCACAATGACATCCTCATCATCGCTGCGCCTCTAACACCAGCGTCATTATCATAATAATCTGCGATGGAATCATCATTGCTATGATTGTTGACGTAAGCTACCTCCCAGTCATCGCCTGAATAATCAACAAGTTCATCTTCAAGCTGTGACCCTGAGTTGTCAATAAGGATTGTCGTTCGATCACTACCAACTTCAAGATCACCCTTGACATTGTTCTTTGCTGCATCATTAGGCTTGAGATCACCGATGTCACGATCATTATCAGCGACTTTGTCCCCTTCATCGCCTATCTCCTCTGCAGCATCAGACCGGAGCTCACCTTCTTCACGGCTATCAACAACGGCCCCACCTCCCACATCATCCCCTGCTAACTCCGAAGGATCTCTCTGCAGTGACAGATATAAAATCCCCCACTTCTTAATATGCAACTCCTCTGCTTTCTTTAGATTCTTCTCAGGCACGGATGGACGTACTTTCAGTGCGAGCTTAATCCTAACTTTCAATCGGTCCCTCAAGTGACCTTGCGGAAGATCGTCAACAAATATGTTGGAAGGTCTAACCCCTGCTACGACCTCTGTAGACTCATTCCCCTCAGCTATCGGAGGAGCAGTCTCTTTCAAATCACCACCAGCATCGGAACTCCTTCGACTACAGAACCTGGTTGATTCGTCAACGGGCCCATCTCGGCTTCATCACCTCTCTGAGTTGGAGGACGTATGGGTTCAACCTCTTGTCGATGTCTTCGTACGGGCATCCCGAAGCTGTGTCATCCATCCAATGCCCCCGTCATTCTTCCTACGAGTAATCAGCGTGCTCAAAGAAGTCACATGACTGGTACCTGAAGTCCCGACCGCTTCCTGCCGCTCGTAAATATAGCCGAGACCGTCCTCAGCAATTCGGTTCTTGTAAGCAGAAGTTGGTCCCACATCCATTTCCAATGGACATGACCCGTACTGTACGCCCGTTCCGTTCTCCTCACGTTTGGCAATGTCAATGGAACACCCTGATCATAACCAAATTGCTTAGCAAACCTGCTTGGGTAGTAAGGCTCGTGCCAGAATTCCATGTTCTCACAAAATGGAAGAGAAGCAGTCCGAATAGATATCAAGAATTCTCTATCATTGAAGTTAATTGAATGCTCGTCGTCCACCACTTCACGGTCCTCATCAACATCGAAAATAGAGAAATGGTAAAACTTGATCTCTTCTCCATTGTGAATCTGCGAGGACACCCACTCTGGTGTCCGAACCACCATCTTGGCTCCTATAAATATAAAGAGAGGAGCGCGTTCTAGAAGGATGTGCGAGTGAAGTCCCATATCATACACCCACGGGAAATATATGCCTAGCCAGCCACAGAAGTAATGCCACGGGCAGTAAGCAGCATCCATTTCGTTAGCAGGTTTGTCGGGATTGCTGGCGACATAACCAAACGCTCTATATATGCCACACAGCACAAGCGACGCCAGAGAAAGACATCTACTGTTGACAAGAGCACCAGCCATGATGAAGCAAGAGACTCTGATACCATTGGCACTCTTGGAACTGGGGAGCGCAACTGCAAACAACAGTACGCCAGGAAACCCGCCAGCTTGCAAGTGTGAGACAATTTGTTTAGGTAAGAAAATTTATGCTCGAATCATTCCCGAATGGCCTTTCGACCTTTAGCGTTTACCTTTTACTTCTTATAATCAATCCTGAAGAGAGAGAGAGAGAGAGAGAGAGAGAGAGAGAGAGAGAGAGAGAGAGAGAGAGAACTTCACATAAGAAAACTACACAGTTGAAGAAATATGTTTCGTAAAAGAAATGAAGAAGCATCCTACAAAGACTTACTGCATGTCGTGGCTGAAGTAAACCAGCCAATCTTCATAGTGTATCTTCGTGATGTTAGCGAACTGTTGTAACTCATTGAATAACTCCAGACACGCCGCAGAGTGGTAAGATTTCCGGCGACCATCGCGTCTATAGGAGGACAACTCTTCATCAGAAGGAATGTTTTCATGGTAGTACTCACCACGGATAGGTAATCCCGCCATCATCCGAAGATCCCATAAGGTTATACTCATCTCCCCTTGAGGAAGATGGAAAGAATTAGTGAAGAAGCTTCAGTATTTCAAGAAACCCCTGAGTATTATCGAATCTTAATGAAAGAAGTCGAAAGTTTCATCAATGGCATTATAAAGTCTGATTTCCTTCAGTACACCCTTACGACGGATCGGAATCTCCTTCGCCCATGGTTCGTAACTGATACGCTGATTCAAATGACCTTGCGTTAAAAAATTTGAAGTCTTCCACATTGCCAATGAACTCAGATGACGGAATCTCTGACGGACCGTCTTAAAGAAATGCATCGGGTAAGGTGAGTGGGGGTCGCATGTTAGCGTGAGGAAGATCATCTCTTTGGATTCACCTATCCCCTGCTTCTTTCCATCATCCCCTAGAGTGGCTGTGAACAACTTCTCGAGAAGTGAAGTCCATCTCCCCACCCTGTAAAACTGACAAGGCCTACAGACATCAGATGGTCCGATGCTTGGAAAAGGTTTATACCTCATAAGGGATTTATCGTGCAAGATGATCTGGCCATTATAAGGATCTGTGACGAAGAAGCCACACTTTGAGGGAATTTTATTGTTGTCCCACCCTATTCTCATCCATTCATGTTTCAGGTCGACAAGCTGTGTCAACCGCTCTACTTGACTGAGTGCCTCGACTGGTTTCTTACCGCGACCCCCTTTTTTTTTTTTTTTTTTTTTTTCTGACGTCTCTGATTGTCCTCTGTATGTTGAATAGGCAAGTCAGAAGAGTTCGCCTCAACAGTGCTTGCGGCACCAGCAAGCTGACAATATCAAGAAGCCCATTCCTGTTAAGTCCCTTGTGGTGAAGGCTCGGATGCGGTCTTGTTTATGAAAACACGCAACAACATTTCATACAGAAGTTGTTTGATGCGATTAGAGAAGTCCACTACCTCGGGCTCAACCGTAGGGAAGCAGTGAGGATTACGCTTCACCAGGTGAGGGTTCGAAGGCGCTTTGGGCGCTCACTTTCGACCACGCTACACCTGCGTCGAACCAGAAGTTTGTGACCCAGAAGCTTCACCCGAAGATCTCAACATTGTCACCATGATTCACTGCAACACACAAGCGTGAAACATCAGAAGGATATTCGGTTCGTACAAAAGGCAATGCAGTAAGGTAAGTAGTACAAAACAAAAGCACATCACCCAAGCAAAACATCATACGCAAACAAACATAAGCAACATAGCACATGCAATCGCAATCACCAAAGCATGAAAACAACAAAGTTCAAATGCGCATCGAATTAATAGGCATCCATGTCTTATAGCACATTAATTATAATCGTGATTACAGGCATACATAACACATGTGATCAAGGCGCAAAAACTCATGCTTAAGGCCGTGATGCATCATATATACTACTTGGAAATGGTCTCAAATGGATCTGAGAGCTCATGTATGACTCTTAACAGAATCGGGAAACAATCCTAATGCCAGATACACGCGATTATTCATACGCGGCAACTTTACATGCATTTAAAGCATTATAGCTGAAGTTTGATAGATACATTTCGAAATCTGCTTAACACAGACCATTGCGGACCGTAAAAGATCGAAATGGGCAGTACATTATAAGTCAGAAGTGCTAAAATTCCAAACATGTGTACATATCTGGCACAACGGCCACAAACGATGTCATATTTGACCGAGTGTAGAGTTGGGCATACATTCTTTGCACCATAGGCAAAAGAGACGCCAAAATTCAAGATTTTACTAAGTGTTGGGCTCACGCACCTAAGAAGATGCCCCAGGCGCATGTGCCCTGTCACATGCGCCCAGCCCATAACAATGGAAAGTGCAAGTCCACCATATGATGGCCCAAGCACATGTGCACTCCCACATTTGCCCAACACATAGGAGTGCAAAATGCAAGTTCGACACAAAACACCTCAGGCGCATGTGCCCTTACACATGCGCCCACATCCAAAGATGGGGAGACATGCGCCTATCCCAACTTTTCTGAAAAATGACTAAGTCCAAGGCAAGGCCCTAGGCGCATGTCCAGAAGCACATGCGCCTGGCACATGCGCCCAACCCCTTTAATCCTTCAACATGCGCCTGGGGTATGGAACTCCCTCGCCAGAAAACGGTCGGAAACACACATGTGCCCACACTGGGGACACATGCGCCCCAGGCCTCATGAGATGCTCTCTCACCTCAAGAAATTTTGCTTCTCTGACTCGAAAAATGAGCAAATGACTCAGTGAGTCAACTATTTATAGTTGAGCCTGGGAACCAGTGCACTGCACTAGCATGACGTAAGCATCCAGTGTAGCACACCAGGGGGGCACTTGTTGGGGCTCAAATTCGCACCCATGATAAAACAACATGCGATAATCCATCTACAGCGATTCAGATGTATTCCAACATCGGGAAATACCCGAAAAAATGCAATCGGGCGCTAGTATAACCCTAACCTGTGCAGTCATGACCGAAATCTACTAATATCATTTTGGAATAGAACTGGACATGCGAATTGCAGCCAAATGATCCAGAATGCCTAAAAAACCTTAACCAGTAAGTTTGAATGTCGCGCGGCGAATATTATTACCTGCGCGCTTCCAAATGCATTTTACCCTGTCTGAAGCCGACTGAAAGGACCCGAAAGTGTTCGCTCGCCTCAAGTGCAAGGCTGCGATGTAGTAATAATTCTCGGTAAGACCGAGGTCGATCCACATGGAATTGGGTAAACCAATTCAAATTGTTCCAACAACTCCAAATTCAATTAATTTAGAAGTTTAAATTCAAAAACTAACTTAAAACAGTAACTTATAAAAATATGTAATTTAAAGGAACTAAGGCCTCAAGGATCCAGTTGTAGTAGCCCCATGTGAATTCATTCATCCAAGCATAAGACAACTAGAATTGAAGTCCTATCTCTCTTCTAGTTGGAAGATTTAACATTCAAACACAAACAATCCCCACTTAAGTCGAAGAATAACATTGTAGTCTTAATGAAGTACATAAAATTCGAATATGTAGCCTTTGAAGTAACAACCATGCCAACAGACTATGGTATGCTCAGAGATTACTCCAATTCGAATCTAATCAAATCAAACATGATAATCTCAGAGAATTGCAAGGAACCCTTGTCTGAAGCACATGAACTCTTATAAAACATAAAAAAATACTAACTTTTCTTCAAACTAGAACTTAAAATCTAAACTTAAGTACTTGAATCAAATGAATTCAACATGATAACCACCCACAAGCTTCTCCTCTTAGCCTTATCTAAGAGGTTCTAGCTAAGCATTATCATGCTTCAACTAAAAGCAATGAAAAACTAACTAAAAGCATGAAAAATCGGATTCGGGAGAGTTGTAGATGCTCCACGACGATCCTCTTCACCTCCCACAAAGTCCTTGATCTTCTTTGATGCATTAGGAATGAAACCTAGGTGTTCTTTTATAGTAGAGAGGCCCTACCGCCTTAGAATCTTCCAGAATTGCGTAACACTTACGCAATTGCGCAAAAAAATTGGAGCTTCAAGAGAAAGCTGCTGAATTTCAGTAGATTTTCACTAGCCGACCGGTCTTGACCAGTCATACCTGTCTTTGAGTAGTCTAGAGAGTCCAAAGGGGTGGCCGACCACATGGCCGACCGGTCATGACCGGTCGGACCTGTCCAAGCCTGGTCCAGCGTGTGTGGGAGGGGGCCCTGCCTATGGCCAACCGGTCTTGACCAGTCATGGCCCTCTTGGCCGACTGGTCTTGATCGGTCTAGTCCCATTATGGCTCACTTCTCTCTCTATTTCTCTCTCTCCTTGCCTTTCTTTTTTTCTTTCATTCTTTGGCCCACCATCAATCATCATCAAAGAGGCTTCTAATTGGGTCTTTTAGCCATCAATTGGGTGAAGTCTCTCTCTCATTCCTACATACACAAAACATGTATTAGATTAGTCTTTTGACCACCATGCATAAGATGCAATATAATGAGCTAGGATATGTATAAATTAGAGGCTCAACACACACCCCAACCAGCATTTTGCTAGTCCCAAGCAAAACAAGCATGAAATAATCCCCTTCATTGAAAACTCAACTCTCTCTTGGAAACTATGTTTCTATATACTTTAAGACATATAAGTGTAAAATTCATAAAAACCAAATAACGAGAATTTGAAGTCCTGAACTTTCCAAACATGATAAGTGTCCATATAGAATCCCCACTGATTTATTGACAAATAGATGAATCCGAACATGTATGGTCTAGTGTGCATTATGCATATTCATCTCATGACTTTTCAGGATTACCTTCTGCATAAATCAGCTACAAAAAGATTTAAAAGTGTACAAATCAACCAATTGCCTATGATAGGAATTTACCTTACCGTTCCTTCGACGACTTTCACACTACTTCCCATTTCCAGCTTTGGTTACGGGTAGACCATCCCCTTGTTGGTAATAGGTAGCCCTTTTCAGAATTTTTCACAAATATTCAATAAATACTATTTTTCTCTCTTTTCCTCATGCATTAGTGTTGGGGTCCCAAAAGTCAGGATCTCCAAAACAAGGATTATGAATGTGCAAACCATCACCTAACTAGGTTTAGGGCAGTGCATCAAAAAAATTCAACAAAATCACAATACACACTAGACTTGGCTAAAAATGGAAAGTTGACCCAGTGGTGGGCCCCACCATTCATCATGATCAGAACCCTCCAAAGTTAGGAGAGTAAGTTCAATCATGGACAAATAGAGACAGTGCATCTACATCCATCACGAAGCGGGCCCCACAAACCATCATTTTTGCAAGATAATTACAAATAAGTACGTCGGCGCATTAAGAAATTCATGGTCAGCGCATCATGAAATTTAGTCATTTTAGAAGTGAATTTCAGGACGCACTGACCCTCAACGCGTAAAGAAATTCAGACGGTTTTGCAAAGAGAATTTCCGGATGCACTGACCCTCAGCGCATCAAGAAATTCAGACAGTTTTACGAAGTGGATTTCAGGACGCAGTGACCCTCAGCGCATCAAGAAATTCTTCCAGCGCATCTAAAAATTCAGGAATTTCAGGACGCGTTAACCCTCAGCGCGTCCAATAAATCAGGCATTTTCAGAAATTTTAGGACGCACTAATAGCCAGTGCGTCCTAAAAATCAGCATTCAAACTAAGGCATTTTTAGATGCGCCGAGTGATTTTTCCGACGCGCCGGCATGTTTTCTCGACGCGCTACACGTGACGGCGTCCTATTGGCCGACTTCCGGCATTTTTGGGTATAAATACCCCCCTTTTCGGTTCATTCGGAAGGATTCAGAAAGAGAGACCATCGAAATCCCTCATCGGAATCCTTTTTCAACCGCCGAAAACCCTTTTCCGATCACTGAAAATCTCACTTTCGACCACAGCAGGTTCGGTGAAGAAATAACCTAAAATTATATAAGTATACCAGCGCAACACAAAAATCAATCATTTTCGTAAGAAATCTATTTTTTCGGACGCACTGGCCCCAGCGCATCACAAAAATAGGCTGGCCCATCAGACAAATAGCCCAGCGCATCAGAAAAATCAGTCGTTTATGAAACAAGTCATTTTTGGACCCACTGGCCCCAGCGCATCACAAAAATAGGTCAGCGGATCAGGAAAATCAAACACTTTAACAGTCATTTTTGGACGCGCTGGCCCCAACGCATCAGTAAAATCAGGCCAGCGGATCATAAAAATCAACACTTTGAACGTTTATTTCAGCACCTTTAAATCTTCATTTTATGATGTTTTCGAGCCCCGTTTGGGCCTATTTTGGGTATTTCGAGCGTTCCGGATGTAACAGAGCAGTCAAATAACTCATCCGGGCCACCCAATGAGCAGAATGCAAGCCTTCAAAATCTGATTCGATCCGACATGATGAACAAAGTAATTTCTCGGAAAGAGGCCGACGGTGCCTAGAATCATATCAATCTATCATTCTCACATGTACTATCATAATATGACTCGGATTTGGGTCTGGACTAACCAAACGGGACTATGGTTAACACAATAAACCATATAGAGAGAGTTCTAAACTATTACACGAAATTTGTTAAAGACTGACACTTCAAGAACAGTCGATGCCCTACCCATTCAAACGGCATCCGCTGGTTGAGCTGCTCAGGTACATACAATTGCAGATCGATCTTCCTACGGTCACCCGTTACAAACGATGAGCGCAAGCCCAGAGTCGCACCCCTCGGTTAAAAACCCTGACAGTCTCAGTCCGGATCTCCAGTCAAAACATGGGACATAGACATTTGACTCGTATAAAGATGGATCAGTCCAGAACAAAACACAACAAATACAGTCTCTACGACCACAAACTCTAAGGCCATAGTCCCTGATGACTTAGTCTTCTGCCCATCGATTTGGGCTTTTCCTGAATACTTCACCAAATGTACAATTGCTATTCATAGTGGAGTTTCGTCGCTTTGTGCCGTGGTTTTCTCCCGCAAGGGTTTCCACATAAAAACCTCTGTGTTCCTTGTGGCGTGCATGGTTTATATTTATGCTTCCTTATTTTCTTTATTTTTATTTGTCTCTGAGACGTATACATTTACTTTTGCCTTTTAATCAAGGGTGATCGATCCATTCGATGTAATTAAGGGCTCGTGCCAGATCACGGCCTGGAATGTACAAGATCTCAGGATCTCTGGAATAAAATTCGATTTGCGATATCTCTCCTCTTGTGTACTTTTGTGAATGCTTGTGATTGTCTATGAATGTTTCTATTACTCAGAACCCCAGAGCAACAAAACACCATTTTCAGAAAAATGTCCTCATGATCCATTTTTTAGTTCTAACAAACTGGAGACTCTGCTGGGGATCGAACCATACCAGGATCTCTGGTTGGCTCTGAGTATAGAAACACTTTAAGATTAATCATTTACAAACACGAACGTGTACGTAAGATATTTATCGCAAGGTGTAATGTTTTGGCGCCCTCGGGCGCCAAACTGGTAACTCTCAACGGGAACGTTCTTCCCTTCATCTTTAAGGCAATAGACGGTAAATCAAAGGTTTCCAAACCACAAACTTCCACAACCACACGTAGTTCTCTCATTTTGCTTATTTCTGTTAGTTTATGCACCGCGATCGATGGGTTCACGCTCCCGGCCGCATTTATGGACTGTTCTAATGATTTTCTGACATAGCAGAATTAGCAAGATATTGACAAATACAGGAGAGATGGCATAGCTCCTGCGTCTTTCTCACCACAGGGGGATTTAGCTTCCCCCACTTCGCCACAACTGTGACAGTCGTTTTCGAATCAGACTGGCAGCTGGTTCACAAGTGCGAGCAAAAGAAAGGATTAAAGAAAACAATAACAAGGACCTCATGAAAAAAGAAGAATGTCATTGAGCCATACCATGTGATCAACGAACAGTAGCAGTATATTCAAACTAACAAAGTCAATAAAACCAGTAGGACTACGACAACAAAGAGAGCTCAAAGTTTCATCTTTATAGCTGATGAATTCTTAGCGATGTCAAGGATAACCCATCTAGTCGAGAAGAGGACTAAGATTACAACTCGCAAGGCAGACAAAGAAATAACAGGGGCATCCATCACAAAGGTCGTCATGGTAGAGCAGAAACCACAACTAGCACAAGTCGCGATGGTCCAGGTTGTCGAGGAAGAAGAGCCAAGTGACCAGAAAGACGAATCACCAACTATCCAAGAACAAATTGATAAGTTGGCTCAAGCCCAAGAAGACATGAGAAGGGAAATGAGAGAAATCAAGGAGATTCTAGCAGCACTAGCTGCGCAAGGGGCAGTTCAAAGCACCATTGTGCTAACTAAACAATCAATGGAGGAATCGCAAGGGGCAGCTGAGAGACCTATGGTTGTTGAGTCACAGGTTCGGCCCAGAAATGTCTCATTCGAGCATACCACCGCACTGCTATCACGGATGACAAGGGAAAGGTTATCTCAAACAGTCAAAGGAAAAAGACCAAGATGTGAAATGGGAGAGATGACCAACGTTGATAAGAGAAAGAACCTTAAGGATCGAAAGCAACCAGGGTTAGGATGCAGGATAGAAATTAAGATATCAAAGGCTAAAGACAAGGACAAGGGATTTAAGGACCCGCGACAGGCAACGATTGTTGAAAGAAATGCGGCAAATAGATCACACACATTCGATGTGAATGACTTGGTCCCAATTATGGAACAATTAATCAAAGAAGGAAAGTTGCAATTACCAGAGCCCATCCGACCAAATGAAATAGGACGCGTAAGAGACCCTAATTATTATAAGTACCACCGGATTGTGGGGCACAGAACTGAAAACTGTTTCACCATAAAAGGAAAGATTCAGAGGATGATAAACCAAGGCATCATAAACTTAAGAATCGAAGAACTCAGGAAGAGTCCACCCGGAATGACTTCAGCAGACACAACCCAAGAAAACACTTGCCTAGGGATTCCGTCTCCTGAACTCGAAAAATCATGAATGCTTACGAATAGTTGCAGAAAGCTAGAAGGGAGGCAGGGGTGTACATGTGTTCATGCATATACCTATTTTATTCATGCACTACATTTTCTATACATTTATGCATCCACTTACGTTGTACCATTGCATGTATAAAATATGAAATGTTAGTGTAGCTTTCCTTGACAAACAGGTACCGTAATCAGAAGGAAAATGAAAAGACAAACTCCAAAGGGTTTTCATAAGTGCCACAATTGCCACAGCCTCCAGGATATGAGGATAAATTGAACCATACAGTCTCCGGGTTACGAGGATAAACTGAACCAATACAATTCTAAAAATACCCCAGGCTTCGGGTATAAACCAGCCAATACAATTCAAAAATACCCCAGGCTTCGGGTATAAACCAGCCAATACAATTCAAAAATACCCTAGGCTTCGGGTATAAACCAGCCAATACAATTCTAAGATACCCCAGGCTACGGGTCTAAACCGAACCAATACAGTTCTAAATCCAAGACTGAAGATCATAATCGTTGACCGCAATTATAGCTTCAGAATTTTGAATCGATTTAGTAGAACTAAAGAAGCTCATTATATAGAAGACCTATATAAAATACAACACTTTCATATCATTACTTCATCAGGGGTTTTCTTACTATCGTTATGGCCTTCTTTTACTCTATATGGGGCAATTCAGAGTTAATGATCTCTTATATGTATATAGCTTCATATGAAGATAGTTAGGGCATTCTGCTGTGTATTATTTTGCGTCAAAACGTCTTCAGCTCTCCCTTATGAATGGTTTCATAACGACAGCATGCGATTGAAGATTATGATCAACCGACCTTCAATACGAATTCCTAAAGTAGAGAAGTGTTCATCAAAGTATCTTTATAAATTCAAATCTTGGTATATGATGATATTCCCTTGTATGCTTGGTATATGGTTTCATATAAAGATGGTTCGGACATTCTATTATATCTTATTTCGTATCAGAATATCTTCGACTTTCTCCTATGAATTGTTTTATAATAAGAGCATGCAATTGAAGATTATGATTAGCTGGCCTTCGATATGGATTCCTAGAGCAAGGAGATTTCTTCATCAAGTCTCAATGTAATCTCCAAGCCGTGAGTATAGACTGAATCTTATGTCGTCAAGTTATGTCAGACTTAAAGATACATTCTTGGATTCTTGAAGATGAGCATGAAGTACAACAAGCTTATATATTCACCAAAGCAACGACATGCAAATGAAGATCAGGAAAGTCAAAAGGAAAGTAATCTTGCCAAATACTTATCCTCTTTCAATCCATTTATCACATCTCCTAATTCACTTAGCACTTTGTTTATGATTAACATAACAAAAATCACATGAATAGTATACATATCATTACAATATCCATTACAACATATTTTGAGTTACAAACAGAGATTGTTACAGTTCAGCCGTCTAGAGTTCTCAAACATTGTTCTAATAGGTTAACTGCGCTTTCTATTTTGCCTCAGCCTCGGCCAAAACCTGGGCAGGGTCGGGAGTGTCCTGAAGAGACTGCTTCAGCTCTGTAACTTGTGCCCTCACGGCATTACACTTCACCTCATGCTGATCGATGGAGGACTGCAGGCATGCCTTCTGACTGCGGAACTTCGAAAGTTTGAGATGGACGACAGGGCTTGTAATCGGGCCATCTCATTTTCAATCTCCACGAGATGGCCGATAGCTTCTTGGTATTCCGCATCAACAACCTGCCAATCGTTCTTTACTGCAGCCACATCCGCCTCGTGTGACTCGAGCTTCAGAAGGAGGGACCGCAAGTGACTGCGCTTTTCCTCGACAGAAGGGTCAACCTTGAAGAGCCTCGCTTCTGTTACTCGAGCCATCCCTTCCTTGAACTGAGTTACGTGGCTAATGATCGAAGAAGTGTCAATCTCGAGCCACGTAGCGTTAAGCTCTAATGCCTGCAGTGCCTCGTCCAAGATAGACCATTCATCCCCATTCTTCAATGAGTCAACGATGTCAAACAGTAAGCTCTTCAGAAGATTTGCTTTGGTCCTTGACAGGCCTCGAAGAGATGAAAGGAATACCTCAGGCAAGACTATAGGAATTGGGATGATGGCAGGAGCAGCGGCTGGCAAAAGAAATAATAAACATTAGTACACTGAAGAAAGAAAAGAAGCCAACAAAGTAATAAGGCAAGTAGTTTATCAGCAGGAACTTCATCAACCGGTGCACTAGTGGAAGCAACGGGCATTGATGATGCTGGGACACATTTAGTTGCAATCACTGTTGCTGGTTCAGGCATTTCAGGAGGAGAAAGTAAAACGATCTCAGGGGCAGTAGTGGTTTGAATTGATTCAACAGCAGGAGGTGCTTCCGTGACAAGCTCCGATGCACTAACAATGTCAGAGGGCATGATTTCTTGAGCAGGAGGTGCTGCCTCTTCCATAATAGTAGCAGGGCCTGCCTCAGGGGTAGGGCTAAGGTTGATTACAGCCACAGTACTGACGGGGTTGGCAAGAGGAGTATCTTCAGCTTATAGCCCACTGTCAAGGTCCATAGGGAGGGGTTCGGTGTCTGCTTCGGGAACAGATCTATCGTATATCAGTTCGTTATCTCCACCCTCTTCCGTAGGGCGATTTCCGCTAAGGTCTACCTGCAAGCTCATCTCCCCTTCCTCCCTTGGTCCACTAACATCGTTGATACGGACACTGCCGGCAGCTTTGGAGAGTCGACTCCGTGCTTTTTCAGCCCTGTACAATTTCCACATGTCTTTTATCTTCTTCCCTCCATCAACGACGGGGACGCGATGAGTGGTCTTCACTCGAGGCCCAGAATGCTCAGGAGACGGTTCAGAATCATTATCTCCGGGAACAGAGCGTCTGGATAGACTCGTCCGACTCGCTGGACTCTGATCACGACCTCCCTGACCACCGGTCGACGGGGTCCCTGCTGCAGCACCATCACAGCCCTCGCCGTCACCTTCCCCACCATCCTCAGCATCGTCATCCCCATCACCGCCGCCTCCTCTAACATTGCCCTCACCAAGATTAGTGTCATTGTTATCCCCACCATCATCCCCACTGGCGTCCTCATCTCCACCAGCATCACCTGCCTCGTCAGCCTCGTCATCATCATCGTCACCGATGTCATAACGTTCTCTCTGTCCCTCTGCCATGGGACCAACGAGCGGGGAATCCGGATTCCCTTGCAGTGTGACCCTCCGCCCATGAGCGATCCACCCTTCAAGTGTGTGCTCAGGCTTCTCATGATCTATTATTACATTCAGGGAGGTCATAAACTTCTGCACACCTGGAGTGGCCAATTGACGGAGTGGCTCTGCCACATAGCCCAGACCGTCAGCAGGAGTAGGGTCGACGATCGGAGGGGAGACGAAGACAGGATCAGCTACGTGCCGGTTATTTCGGATCAAAGAGTATTGGTGAGCCCACCACCTCATCCACCCGTACGTAGCACCGGGAGTATACTCGGTGCCCGAAACGATGAAAGAGCAACCCGACCCGGTGAGCAAGAGCTGTCGCCATATCCATTTCCAGTGTATTGTTGAGCTCTTAATTGTGCATATTCTAACCCCAATTCATCACTCATTATGCAAGATTTTCATGATTTAAAGACTAATCAAATACATGTTTTGTAGTTGTAGGAATGAGAGTTGCTTTGCCCAATTGATGACCAAAAGGGCACATTTAGGAGCCTTTGATGAAAGCCCAAGGTGGACCAAAGAATGATGAAGAAAGAGAGGAGGATGAGGAAGAAAGAAGGAAAGAAAAGAAAGAAGAAATAAAGCAGAAAATGGGGTCCAACCGGTCAAGACCGGTCGGCCAAACAGGCCCCGACCGGTCAAAACTGGTTGGCCAACACTACTGCCCTCTACAGAAGCTGCTGGAACAGGCCCCGACCGGTCTTGACCAGTCGGCCAGCCCTGTCCGACCGGTCTTGACCGGTCGGCCATGCAAATTCCAGGTTCCAAATTCCAGACAGCAGGCCATTCCCGTTTCTGGTTTTTCGGACCAGTTTTTTGGGCCCATCTTAATGATATTAGGAAATCCAACACATCCATGTCGAATAGGAGCTCGACGCTGAACTAACCCAAGTGGTTTCGTGTCGATCGGAGCTACGCATTGATCGTGGTGGCCAAAACAATACAAACTGTCCAGAAAGTTTCATATTTCGCTGTTCCACTCTGGGCCGGTCCAGGTGGCCCATCATTGATGATATGATGAATCTACTTTGACCATCTTTTAGACCACATCTATATATGAATAACCACAAAGTTTCATATCAAAAGGATGTGTGGTTTGATCGTACCGGTTGAAGAAAGATGGACCATCCAGGAAGATCCAACTGCGCAGAGTTTATAAATGCCCTAAGTGTTCTAATTTTTGGACCACATTCTGGGATTGTTTTGGACAATCTAATCCGTCTATCATGTAGAGGAGGAATTTTTCTACCAATGTTCAAAATTTGGGATCAATCCAACATCTGTACACTCCAGAGCGTTGAAAGCAAGATGACTGGTTCTGAAGGTACCCGAAGTGTGCGATTTTGAGAGGCGGCCGGTGATATGATTGGTGGGCCCATTCAGAGGATAATCTTGGAAATCTAAATCCTCTATGAGCAAGATCACGTTACAAGGAAGCTACAAATCAAATTTGAAGGCAATCCGACCATTGGTTAAGCCGTACCAAGCGAAACAAATTCTGCTATGTTGCTGTACTATTGCTGCACTATAAAAGGAGGTGCTCTCTTCTATTCCAAGGCAACCAAGGACGTGGGGAGCAAGGAGTTCAAGTCATAGGAGGCTTCCTAGCCTCCTCCAGCTAGTTTTTCTTCCTTTTCTTAATTCTAATTCTAGTTTTTAATATGCTTTTCATTAGCTAATCTCTTAGCTAGAGCTAAGAGGTGAACCTTATAGTTTTCTTAGATTGTTTAATTCGTTTTATTGGTTTTAAAGTTGGAATTCATGATTATGAACTATGGTTTGAAGTTTATACAAGCTTTAAGTAGTTTTTCTTAGTCTTATGATGACTCATGGATGTTTGGGAGAATTACTTAAATTCTTAATTGGTTTGCATCAGTTTAGACCTGTATGATCCGAGGAATTGGAGTGCGCTCTAGTACTATGATCTTCATATGGGGACTTCCTACCAAAGTTCTACTTTTCTGAATTTCTGTAATATGTATGGATTGTGCATGTGATTTGAATCAAGTTCAAATCATGATCTAGCCTTGTCTTGTGACAGGACTTGAGGATGGTTATGATTGTGAACTGAACCTTTTGGAATGGGGAATGACCTATGCAATTGAGCATGCTCAGATCAACCTACATTGAGTGAATCCTATGCATTGAACTTACATATGACAGATTGTTTGGTTTAACAGCTCTATCATCCGACTAGATAGATCTTAATATCGATTCTAGTTGAGAAAGTGAGAAACCATAGCGAATTATGCATCTAAGGAACGCTATAAGTGGATCCTTGATGCTCTAGTTATCTTTTCATTATCAGATTTTCTATTTTATGTTCAAAACCAATTTCACAAACCTCTTTAGATTCTAGTTATTAGGATAATTTGCATTGTTTACTTCCTTCCCTGTGGATCGACCTCGGTCTTACCGAGATTATTACTACATCGCAACCCTACACTTGGGGAAGCGAACATGTATCGACCCTGTACCGTAAGCTCGTTGTTCTCTCATCACTGGTTCAAGTGTCTCCGGTACCCCTTGGTCATAGCCGAATTGATGGGCAAATCGGTTCGGGTAGTACGGTTCTCTCCAGAACTCAGCCCCCTCTCTCAAAGGCAATGAACTCGAGCGGATCTATATAAAAAATGAACACTGATAGGAACCAAGGCTTTCCTCGTCATCGAGCAATTCTGGATCCTCACTGTTGGTCCCTGAGAAAAGGAAGAAGTCGACGTCATCATGATGAGCTATCTTTGCCTCGATAGTCGCCAAGCTGCCACTGTTCATCCTTCGCTTCTGGAAAGCATGCAATGGGACCGACCCCCTCTGAATGAAATCCTTGAGCTCCATGCCGTACACCCAAGGGAAATACACCCCAAGCCAACCCGAGAAGAAGTGCCATCCGCAGAAGGAGGAATTTATCCTGAAGGAAGCAGAACCCTTGTTGCTGATGACACCCCCGAAGGCTCGATATATAGAGCACAAAACTACCGGGGCAGGCACATAGCGATGGCCGTTAGCCAGACTCCACGCCACAGCAAAATAGGAGACTCTCACACTATCTGACTGCTTAGAGCTCGGAAGGGCCACGCAGTATAGCCAATAGGCTAAAAATCCAGTGAGTTCGTAGGTGGGCGATAACTTATTCGGTTGCGGGAACTTCGTCTTCATCTTGGCCTTTAAGACCAATTTGTCTCAGTGGCCTTCATCGTATGGCGTGTAATCCAAGCTGAGAAAGGAAGAGAGTCGTCAGTAAAAGAAAAAGATAGAATGAAGCGAAAGTACATTACTCTAGATAAAGAACTCACTTCAAGCCATGACTGAAGTACATCAGCCAATCTTCAAAGGGCACCTTATCCTTGGAGCCCAGGAACCGCGGCAGCTCCGCAAGGATACGCTCCGCAACGAGCCCAGGAACCACTTCATCAGTACGAAAACCACGTAGCGGAGCGTACCAGGCGACCCATTCTTCCTCCGTGCCTTCCTCCGGAGGGGTCGGTAGAACTTTATCACAAAGGACCTTCCGTTAAATATCCTTCGGTAGTGTGAGGATGCGCTCATAGAAGTTGAACTTCTCAGGAGGATGGAACCACTGTGGGTTCTGATCAGATGGTCATACCTCTTTCTCGGGAGAAGTTCTCTTGCGTTTGCGAGTAGCTGCTTTGGGACCTGAGGGACCAGCCCTTGAAGGGCCAGCGTTAGAAGCACCGCCAGCCATGAATATCTGCGCAAACACGACAAAACATCAGATAGAGTGCAAGTACCAGAAGAGAGTACATTCAGGTATGCATGAACGCTACATAACTTAAAGTAGAAAAAGAGACGTCATATTTAGTTCAACACGACTCAGGAATTTCAGGTGAATAGGGTCCAGCATCTCCCTAAAGGGATAACTGTATATATGTGCAAGAGTTTGAAAGGGAAATATTGGACCCCATCCATCCTGAAATAACAGACCCCAATATCATGGGTAATGATTGGTTGAACCAAGGTGCGAGCATATTAATCAATAATAAATATGTTAAGTTGGAGGTCCAAAAAATTGGACAATTTTATTAACCCAGAAATCAATCCGCGCCAGCCCTGGCGCGTCCAACAAAAGAACAATTTCTTAACTTTGAAAATCGGTGCGCGCAAGCCATATCTTTCATTTCGTAACAATTTCATAACAATTTCGTAACAATGTCCTCGTGATCCATTTTCTAGTTCTAACAATCAGGAAATCCATATCTTTCATTCTTTTCCCTTATTTTTACATGAACACGGATGAACAAAGTACCCCGACTTGGTTCCTCAGTACTTTAAATCTCAGTCTAACCAATCCACAAATCTACTAATCCCTTCGAATCATGAGAATCGTGTAATGTGAAGTAGACTTAAAAGTGTTCAAATGTTCTATTGATCATACAAATAGGGAGATTCAAATATAAAACTATTATGTTTAAGTTAATTTAGAGATTTCAAAATCATATCAGTTCATCTTTCATCCTTTCATAGTCATGACATCTCAAGTGCATAGAAATAATGTTTTCCAAAAGAGTTTTGATGTTCAGAAAAATTAAAAATTTTCTACAAAATTTTGGTTGAAATGTCCACAAACTACTAGATTCAAGGAATCTCACCCCCAACTAAATCTTGCATTGTCCTCAATGTAAAAAGATATGCAATAAGCATGAATCATGAGAGCAATGATAAAATAAAAGAGTGTGAGAACGAGAGTACCTGAGAGAGTCGATCATAGAAGTCTACCTCTAGCATCTAAAATCTACTAAAGCAAATAAAACAGAAAAACAAACTAAACCTAATCTACTATATACCTCCATCAGACTAGGAGATCAATCATCCTAATACACAGGATTGTTCAAAGCGATGGAGATGTCCTCTGAATCAAATTTCTCAATGAATGGTTTAAGGCGTTGTCGGTTTATTTTAAAACAGTTCCCATTCGCCGCATTTTCTATCTCAACAGCCCTATGAGGAGAAACTTCTTTAACAATATATGGGTCGGTCCATCGAGATCTCAATTTTTCTAGAAAAAGATGAAGTCGGGAATTGTACAAGAGTACTTTCTGACCTTCATGGAAAGATTTTTTGAAGATGTGTTTGTCATAAAAGGCCTTCATCCTACTCTTGTAAATCCTCGAGTTCTCGTAAGCATCGTTCCAAATCTCATCAAGCTCATTTAATTAGATTTTGCAAAGCGAGCTAGCTTTGTTAAGGTCAAAGTTCAAAGCCCGAATTGCCTAATAGGCTTTGTGTTCAAGTTCCATAGGCAAGTGACGAGCTTTTCCATAGACAAGTCTATAGGGAGACATTCCAATGGGGGTCTTATAAGCGGTGCGGTGAGCCCAAAGTGCATCGACTAATCGCAGTGACCAATCTTTGCGATCCGGCTTTACCGTCTTCTCCAAAATCTGTTTGATTTCCCGATTGAAAATTTCATCTTGCCCACTTGTCTGTGGGTGGCATGGGGTACTCACTTTATGTCTAATGCCATATTTCTTCATTAAGGCTTCAAATGGCCTATTGCAAAAGTGAGAACCACCATCACTTATGATGGCTCGAGGCGTTCCAAATCTGGAAAGTATATTTTCTTTGAGGAACTTTAGAACCGTACGATGATCGTTAATTCTACATGGAATAGCCTCTATCCACTTGGATACATAGTCTATGGCAAGCACTATGTAGACATGTCCACAAGATGAGGGGAATGGTCCCATGAAATCGATGCCCCAACAATCGAAGACTTTGAGATGTTGAATTGGGTTGAGAGGCATCATATTCCTACAGGATAATCCTCCTAGCTTTTGACAGCACTCGCAAGCTTTGCAAAACTTGTGGGTGTCTCTAAACAAAAAAGGCTAATAAAAAACACATTGTAGAATTTTTGCAGTGGTTTTCTTGGCGAAAAAATGATCTTCACAAGCTTGATTATGATAAAAGGAGATGACAGAATTTTGTTCATCATTAGGAACACATCTCCTAATTATTTGATCTGGGCAATATTTAAAAAGTAAAGGGTTATCCTAGAAAAACCTGCGCACTTCCCTTAGAAATTTTCATTTATCCCGTGTAGTCCAATGAGTCAGCATTACACCTGTGGAAAGATAGTTTACTATGTCAGTGTATCATGGTGGATGTATAGCAACAAAGAGTTGCTCGTCAAGGAATGAATCCTCAATAGGTGACTCGTTAATGGAATCGGGTAGGACTAGGTGGGATAGATGATCCTCCACCACGTTCTCTACTCCCTTCTTATCTTTAATCTTTAAGTCAAATTCCTGAAGGATAGGATCCAACTAAGCAAGTGAGGCTTAGCATCCTTCTTAGAAAGAAGGTGTTTGGTGTCGCATGATCCATGTAAATTATGACTTTGGATCCTATCAAGTATGCCCTAAATTTGTCCAAAGAAAAAACAATGGCTAGGAGCTCCTTCTCCATAGTCGAGTAATTAATTTGGGCAGGATTTAAGGTCTTACTCGCATAGTAAATAACGTGGGGCTTCTTGTCCTTCCTTTGTCCTAACACCGCCCCAATAGCATAATCGCTCGTATCACACATTAACTCAAAAGGAACGGATGAATTCGGTGGTTGCATGATAGGAGCGGTTGTCAACATGTCTTTTAGCTTTGAAAAAACTAATTGGCATTCGGCACTCCACTCGAATTGGTTATCCTTTTGGAGAAGTTTACATAAGGGCCTAGAGATATGACTAAAATCCTTTATAAACCTTCTGTAAAAATCGACATGTCCAAGGAAGGACCGCACATTGCGTATGCTTTTAGGTGGTGGTAGGTTGGAAATGATATCGATTTTGGCCTGGTCTACCTTTATTCCATTGGACGAGATGATATGTCTAACGACTATTCCTCTTTGTACCATAAAATGACACTTCTCCCAGTTTAAAACAAGGTTCTTTTCCTCGCACCTTGTCAAGACCAACTTCAAGTGATTAAGACACTCATCAAAAGTACAACAAAAAATAGAAAAATCATCCATGAATACCTCAAGAAATTCACCCATCATGTTTGAGAAAATACTCAACATGCATCATTGGAATGTGGCAGGTGCATTACATAGTTCGAATGGCATCCTTCGATATATGAAAGTGCCAAACGGGCATGTAAAGGTAGTCTTCGCTTGGTCTTCCGAAGCTATCTCAATTTGGTTGTAACTGGAATAGCCATCGAGGAAGCAATAATAGGAGTGACCCTCTAAACTCTCCAAAATTTGATCCATAAATGGGAGAGGGAAGTGGTCCTTCCTAGTGACCGTGTTTAGCTTCCGATAATCTATGCACATACGCCAACCGGTAGTCACTCTAGTCGGTATAAGCTCATTGTTGGTGTTTTCTACGATTGTCCTACCGGACTTTTTAGGGACAACTTGGGTAGGACTCACCCATTGGCTATCCGAGATGGGGGTAAATGATACCCACATCTAGTAGCTTTAACACCTCGGTCTTGGCAACCTCCATCATATTTGGATTTAGCCTCCTTTGAGGTTGTCTAGTCATTTTTGCATTTTCTTCGAGATGTATACGGTGAGTGCATACCAAAGAGTCTATCCCCTGGAGGTCTGCTATTGCCCAACCTATGGCTCCCTTATGTTCTTTGAATAGCTCAATCAACTTGAGCTCTTGGTCTTTTCCTAGGTGAGAAGTAATGACAACCGAGGATGTTTCATCTTAACCCAAATATATATATTTAAGCTCGGATGGTAAAGGTTTAAGGTCAAGCTTCGGTGGTTTGATATTAGACTGTAGAGGCTTTGATGTGGTTGGTGGTAATCTTTTAAAATGAGGCCTCCACCGGCTAGTATTAACTACCGGTTTCTCACTACTCAATGCTTGCACAATGTCAGAAATGATGGGATCTTTAGAATCTCTAAAATGTGCCAAGCATGTCTCTAAATTTTCTAGTGGCTCAAGTTGGAGGAGCTCCTCTTCTTCAAAGGATTCGAGCATGTTTACCTCAAAGAGCTCATCATCATCATCCCTATGCCTTTTGCCCAAGTGGAACACATTCACCTCCAATGTCATGTTCCCAAAGGACAATTGCATCACCCCGTTCCGACAATTTATGAGTGCGTTTGATGTAGCAAAGAATGGGCGACCTAGAATCACCGGTATTTGAGTGCTAGTATCCATAACCGGTTGCGTGTCCAAGATGATGAAATCCACTAGATAGTGGAATTTATCGACTTGGACCAATACATCCTCAACTATCTCTCTCAGTACACAGATGGATTTATCAGTGAGTTGCAACGTGGTTTTGGTCGATTTTAATTCATCAAGACCCAATTGCTTGTATACTGAGTACGGGATCAAGCTTATGCTTGCCCCCAAGTCTAATAATGCACGCTTAATCCGATAGTCACCAATGATACATAAGATTGTGAGACTACCGGGATCCTTGAATTTTGTAGGGGTCTTTTGGGTGAGAATAACACTCACTTGCTCTTTCAAAAAGGCATTTTGTTGCACATTGTATTTGCGTTTGGTTGTGCATAAGTCCTTTAGAAACTTGGGATTGGAAGGAATTTGTTTAATAGCATCAAGCAATGGAATGTTGATCTTGACTTGTCGAAAAATCTCTAAAATATCATGAGAGTTTGGGAGAGATTTTGGAGCTACCAATCTCAAAGGGATTGGTGTTATGGGCTTGTAAATGCGTTCCGTTTCTTATGGGGATGAGTTAGATCCATCCTCATTCTTAGAATTTGTTAATGCTAGTTTTGTCAATTACTATGTTTTGTATGTCGTCAAGTCTGTAAAACCACTTGGGACATCTCTGGAAAATGCTATTCAGAAGAGCCCTAATTCAAACCGGTTTTAATCTTATTCCCTAAACTGTTTATCCCAAAACCCTCATTTATAGATAGTCACACCCACTTAGGAACATCTTAGTAGCCCATTATATAGTCCCTCTTCCATGTTGATTAGCCATGGAATCGATTGTGCGAGCAGTTGATGAAAAACAAGAAAAAATTGCTTAACTGCCTCTTCCAATAGGATCCCGATCCATCGGAATAAGTTCCGATTGATGTCTGATCGATCGAAGGATATGCCCGATCAATCGGATAAATATCCAGCAAAAATTCAACTTACTCCGGACATTATTCAGATCAATCGGAGATGAGTCCGATCAATCAGATTAGGTGTCTCTGATCAATTAGAAGAACATTCGATCAATCGAAAAATCATCCAGCAAATTCCAACATCCATCTGGACTCATTTTCGATCAATCGGACCCTATCTCCCATCAATCGGAGATGGCCTTCCGATCAATCGAAACCATATCCGATCAATTGGATAACTTATTTCAGCAAAATAAAAAATGTTCTGATTTTTATATTCGATTGATCGGAACCTTGTTCGATCCTATCAAGATGACCGTTTTCTATCTGTTGTGAATCACTCTATATAGCCATCTTGCTTGGATCTTATTGAACACATCTTGAGCATCATCTAGGGTTTGATTGGGCTTCTTCCACTTGATATCTCTCTCTCATTCCCTTAGATTTGTTGAGTTCATACTTCAATCTATGTTGGTTTGACCAACATTGAAGAGCATTCAAAGCTTGGATTGAATCATGAACTCAACCCTTCTTTAATGGCTTCTTGACCTACTCCAAATAGTCATACCCTTGTCATCAATGCCATTAATGATGGTTTAGGTAGAACTCATCCTTCATATAAAAGCCATATCCCATAGTAGGTTCTCCAAACCCTAATCCCTAACCTTGGAAGCTATGAGCTAATATTTAATGTAAGGTTGCTGATCGAGGGAGCTGAAGAAGAGACCATTCGTGCAAGACGAAGCTTCTTCAAACAGTGGCTCTGAATTGGGGCTCATCTCTTATAAGTGGTTAAGCTTATAGAGTCCACTGTTTGATTCCCCCTTCTTGTTGAGATTGGGGTTTAGAGATTGTGAGCCAATCTCGGAGTTGTCCTTGAGTAGGACATGTGTGTCCTTGTGTAGGACTTGGAAGACCTTGCGCAGGCCTCCGACACGGGAGAATACATGTGTTGTCCTTGTGTAGAATTAGTCCTTGTGTAGGTTGTAAAGGTTGAGAGGTGAACCTCATTTAAAACCTCTGATAGTGAATGCCGGTGTGCTCAAAGGAGTTGAGCACTTGAATTGGGAGTGGAGCAGACTCATCGTCGAACCACTATACATTGTACGTAATGTGGTGAATGCATTTTGTCCATTATTATGTCTTGTCTATTAATGCTTATCTGAATGCTCATCTATTTATTGACAAAATACTCATATGCCATATTTGAATGATTAGTACAATCATGCTTATCAACTGTTTGATCAATTGTCTTCACTTGCTAGTATGTAATTGTTATTGAAATTTGAATGCGATTGAGCTTTTAAATTAGTAAAAATATTTAAAAAGTCCTATTCTCTAGGACATTAAGCATATCTCCAAGTATCTCTACTCACAGTAAAACCGCAATTTCAGAATTTACCGGATCATTAGGCTTGTCGGCCTTCACCAGAATAGATTTATCCACTTGTTCACCACTTCTAAGAATGGTGATGGATTTTGCTTGCTCCACATGTTAGTTGGGAAAATTAGGGGTGCTTATTTCATGTGCTTATTTAGGATTAGGCTGAGGTTGAGCCAGAAAGGTCACTTCCATTGCATTCAAGCGTCCCTTAATTTCATCAACTGAGACCTTAAGCTCTTGGAACATTTGCTGATTGAAATGATTTATTTGCGTTACCCTTGCATAAATTCCCTTAGAGTATCATTCATTGAGAATTGAGGTGGGGCCATGTTTTGCATGGGTGGCCCTCCTTGAGAGTTGATAGGATTGCCCATGGGAGCATTCTTCTAACTAAAATTTGGATGGTTCTTCTAAGTAGAGTTGTACGTGTTGCCTACCAGTCCATTGAAAGGCCTTTGATATCCATATGCGATATTCGCTTGCTCTTGTAACACTTCTTGAAACACAGAAATTGTAGGACAATCTTCCATACAGTGTACATTAGCTGCACAAATTTCACATACGTTCTAATGGCTTCCGTGGACTTAGAAACTCCACTTTTGCTTAGTTCCATGGCCTTGAATTTGCTTATGAGGTTAGCTAGTCTTGCATTAACATCATCTTCTTCCTTAAGGATGTAAATTCCTCATTTCTCTTTTTGTTGAGGAAGCTTGGAGTTACTAGATTTGTCCGAGGTATCCCATGATTGGGCATTCTCGGCCAACATGTTTAAATAGCTCCATGCCTCCTTAGGATTTTTGCTCATGAACTCGCCATTGTACATTATCTCTACAAATTAGCGCATGTTGGAAGTTAATCCATCATAGAAGAAATTTATAATTCGCCAACTTTCGTATCCATGATGTGGGTAAGTGAGTAAGAGTTCCTTAAACCTCTCCCAACTTTGAAAGAATGACTCACTCTCTTTTCCCATGAAGTTCATTATAAATCTTCGAAGGGTATTAGTTTTATGAACCAAGAAGAACTTTTTCAAGAATTCTCGGGTTAGCTCAGTCCATGTCCCTATCGAATGTGGTCTAAGAGAGTGGAGCCAACCTTTGGCTCTTTCTTTCAATGAGAAGGCAAACAATCTAAGTTTAATGACATCCTCTGATACATTGTTGTATTGTAAGGTAGCAACAATTTCATCGAATTCTTTTATGTGTAGATATGGGCTCTCAGAATCTAGCCCATGGAACTTTGGTAAAAGTTGAATTACTCCCGGCTTTATATCAATGTTCCCCTAGTGGTTGGAAAAACCACGCAAGAGGGTATAGTCGTATGGGTCGGTTGTATATAATCACGTAGAGCTATCATTGGAAGAGCATTGTACACCTCATTCTCTCCTACTCCCTCATAATTAGCGTTTGTAGTTGGAGTAGGGTGGGGACGATTCCTTAACGGAGTTTGATCCATATTTCTCGAACTTTCATAATGTTCTACATATTTTCTGACTCCTCTATGAACGGAGAGTGGTCCAACTAAACCAACTTTAGTTTGGAGACGATTAGTGTGGTCATGTTCCCAATGGGACAAACCACCACCACCAGAAAAATGACTTCCTCAACGGCCCCACCATTTTTTGCCAACGGCTTTTAATCGTCGGCATTTCCGACGGTTGGAAGCCATCGGCGAATGGTGTATTAGCCGTCAGCGAATCCCACTACAAAATGACTTCCCGATGGTCCCGCCTTTTTTTACCAACGGCTTTTAGCAGTCGGCGACCCTTCTTAGGTGCTTACCGTTGATTGTGGTGTGGTCCACTTACAAGTTAAATATGCCTCATATTTTGAATCCCTCCCTAGAAAAATCTTTTAAAATGGATGGACGGAGTGGATAAACCACATTCATCACTATGGGCCCCACGATCCCATCGACTAGATCATCAGTCTCTTACGTGTCTCGTCCGCCCCAGACGTGGTTTGGCTAGTGACGCTGACACTAGCAACGTGGATAGTGGTCGGTGCTCTGTGGGCGCCACCATGATGTATGTGTTTTATCCACTCGGTTCATTCATTTTTTGAGATCATTTTAAGGCTTGATCCTAAAAATGAGGCAGATATAAATCTCGGGTGGATCACACCACAGGAAAACAATAGTGATTGAATTTCCACCATTAAAAACCTCCTAAGGCTCACTGTAATGTTTATTTGACATCCAACCTATTGGTTAGGTCAAACAGACCTGGATGAAGGGAAAAAAAACAAATATCAGCTTGATCCAAAACTTGTGTGGACCCCAAGAAGTTTTTAATGGTGGGAGTTTAATCAACACTGTTTCCTATGATGTGGTCCACTTGGGATTAGGATTTATGTCATTTTTGGGTTCATACCATAAAATGATTTGTAAAAATGGATGGACAGCCTGGATGAAATACATACATTATGGTTATGGTGGGTCCTACAGAGCATCAACCAGGGTCATTAGCCAAATCACATCTGTCCCCGGTGGGGGTATAGCCCATTTTGTTGGCTGTTACCCGCCTAACATCACGGGTGTTTCCCCTGCAGTGGGGCCCACCTTAATTATGCATTGTATATCCACACCGTCCATCTGTTTCTACAGATCATTTTAGGAAGGGGTCTCAAAACTTAAGTAGATCCAAATCTCAGGTGGACCATAACATTGTAAATAGTGGTGATTGAGTGCCTCACCATTAAAAACTCCAAAAGGCACATAATAAGGTTTTCATAATGTTTATTTGCCATCTAACCAGTTGATAATATCAAAAAGATCTAGATTAAGGGAAAATAAGAATATTAGCTCGATCCAAAATTTTTGTGGCTCATAAAAAGTTTTTAATGGTCATTCATCACTGTTTCTAGTGGTATGGTTCACCTGAGATTTGGATCTTCTTAAGATTTTTGAATGGTGTCCTAAAATGATATAGGAAAATAGATGGATGGAGTGGATTTATAAAAAAAAAACAATAAGGTGGGCCCCACACGGTTAGGATAACACCCACTATGTTATTACTCAATCACAAGTTTTGTTACAGTGGTGGACATTCAATCACTATTGGTTTCCTGTGGTGTGGTCCACTTGAGATTTAGATGTGGTTAACAAGTAATCTTCCTTGTGATTCATCACAAGTATGGAGCATTTAAAGCTCAAGAAGAAGATGCACTTGTCCCTCTTTTGATCTCTAGGGATTGGATTGATCTTGATAGTCATATTCCTATCCAATACTTTATGATGAGATCTTTGTAGGTGAGACTCTATAGGCAACCTATTCCCATAAGTTGTAGAGATCTCAAACCTACCCTCCTACCACCTTGGGCATATCAAAAGCATCATTTGCAAGGTGGTTGATCAAGTGGAGCTGAGGCATTGACGACGTAGCGGCAACACAATCGGGGGAGCAAGGGAAGCTGATTGAAGCACGGGAGAGCAGAGATCAAGCAACCCAAACCGGCGCTGAACAAGGAGCTCATCCGACAAGTAAGCTTGTCATTGTAGAGAGTCCTTCCACTCAATTCCCTGTGGGAGTTGAGTGTAGAGTTTGTTTGACAAACTCGAACTAGGGTCGTTAGCCGATCCTTGGCCTATTAGTTGGGCCTAAAACTCTAGGGACGTTGGCCGTTCCTTGGCTCGTTTGTCTGCCTAAAGACTAAGAGCTGTTTGGAGTTCCTTGGCTCCTTACCGAGCCTAAACAAAGTCTCCAAGGGGGAGCCTCCAACACGGGAGTGAACGTGTGTAAGATTGGACCTTGCGTAGGTCGAATAGGTTGGGAGGAACCTATAAACTCCTCGGTTGGGTGGAGCCGATTTAAAACACCTTGGTTGGGAGGAACCAGATTTAAACTCCCCAGTGAATGCCGGTGTACTCAAAGGGTTGAGTACTTGAACCGGGAGTGGAGTAGACAAGTAGTCGAACCACTATACATGCTTGTGTTTGTGATTGTATTTGAGCACATTTCTTATTATGCATTGTGTTTAATTGTTTAATTATGAATGCTGAATTAGAATGTATGCTAGGCATTAAATAGTCACATCCACACACAAGATGTACTTTCACTAGTAGTGTAGACTTGAGCTCATTGATCCATTCTCATAAGTCTACATGGGTTGCATAGGTTAGGAGCTTGATTAGTTAAATCATTTGATTACCTATCCATGCTTTAGACTAGGATGTTTATTGCTTATCCATATGCTAGTCTTGTGATTGGACCCACTTAGGCTTGGAAGCCAAAGTGTTCTAGCTTACTTAGTTTAAATTGTTAAATTGTATAAGCAGGCGAAAAGAATTTCAAACAGGTCCTAATCACCCCCTATAGGTTTAGCCATAATTCTAGTTGCTCTTTAAGCTTCTGCATGTATATGCATAGGGTTTCGTGTTAGACTACCCGACACACTTTCATTTAGAATAGTTTAACCTAGCTTCCCCAGCAACGGTGACAAAAACTTGTTCGCTCACCTCAAGTGCAAGGCTATGATGTAGTAATAATTCTTGGTAAGACCGAGGTCGATCCACAGGGAATTAGGTAAACCAATTCAAATTGTTCTAGCAACTTCAAATTCAATGAATTAAGGATTTCAGGTTTATAAATTAACTTAAAACAGTAATTGTAAAAATCTGTAATTAAAGGGAACTAAGGCTTTCAAGGATCCACTTGTGATAGCCCTCATGTGAATTCATTCATCCAAGCATAACACAACTAGAATTGAAGTTCTATCTCTCTTTTAGTTGGAAGATATGACATTCAAACACAAAAAATCTCTACCCAAGTTAAAGAACAAGGTTCTAATTCTAATGAAGCCCATAGAAGTCGAATATGTAGCCTTCGAAGTAACAACCATGCCAATGGACTATTTGTCGCTCATTTTCTCCCATGTTTTACATGTTCTATCTCTTCTCCTAGTCATATGATTGACATATTTTATGCACATTATTGTTGATTATTCATGAATTAGCTTTGTTGTGCTTATAAGCATACTCTTTTGTAAACTAACCTTTGTCAATCACTGACAAAAAGGGGGAGAACAATATCCTACCAAGAAGCCGATTTATATCCATTTGCAGGCTTTCTTAGGTGCGAGTATTGAGGGGGAGAAATTGAAGACATTTCGAGCATACATGTCATTTTGTAAAAGATATTGTATAAACATGTAAATGGGTGTAAATGTATTTCTCTTTTTGGATTATTCATGATATAGAGATCATGATCTATCTTAGTTTGTATTTTGTCACATAATTGACAAAGGGGGAGATTGTTAGTGCAGTGATTTGTGCATTGTATTGTCAATTGCGTGAGTGTATAAGTCAGTCAAGTGTTGTGAGCCCCGATGGAGATTGAAGACTCAAGACTTGAAGTTCGAATTAGCTTTCCGCACTCAAGTTCAAGCCAAAACAAGCTAAGAACATAAGTTGCATATAGACAACCCATAGGATCCCAAAACACCCTATTTAATAGCATTCAAATCATGCCTAATCTTAGCCATTTGATCCATGGATTTAAGGTCAAGATGATCAGTCTTAAATCTCCATTTTCTAGGTGCCAAACTGTTGAACAACATAGGAAAATTCCTTTGTTTGGGTACCTTAAGAGAATGGTGAAATTCAGCCTAAAATAGGCTAAGAATCAAGCCCTATTGGTCACTCTAGCGATCGGTCGGCCATATAAGCATATTTGGACAGTAGCTTTTCGAAAGGAAAGATCTTTTTATAGACAGGTTTACTGACCAGTCGATGACCACCTCCAACCGGTCGGACTGGTTCACAAAACTGTCCAGCGGCAATTGTTTTCAAAGTCTGAAATTCAGACCCGTCTAATGATCGGCCGATGGACCCCTTTGACCGGTCGCCCGATCGGTCGATAATGGACAAAGTTTGTCTAGCAAGGTTTTCACAGATAAATCTGAACTATCGACCGGTCGGCCGATCGGTCGACAGATAGGTCGGACCTTAAATCCGGCCGGCTGAAGGGGGTCCCAAGCAGGTCGGAATATAACCGTTTTATATTCATTGGAGCTTTTTTTGAGGCTCTATAAAGGCATATCTTGAGGCCTTCAACGGCATCCTTTGCACACCCATTGAGAGTTTTGAAGGGGGCAATTAAGAGCATCATCTATCCTTCCTTGCTCATCATTACTTAGAGTTCATCATTCAGACCAAGTGATTCATGGCACTTTAACGAGCATTCAAAGCTCAGTTTGAAGAATGAACTCAAGCAAGGTATTCATGGCTGACCTAACTCATCTTGTTGAATCCCTTGGTCATCAATAGCCATTTAATACTAAGAGTTGGTATTTCCTATCATCACCATTGTATTGAATAGGTAAAGTAAATTCCAACACCTTCTCCCACCTACCCTGCATTAGTCTAGGAACTTCATATGCATTAGTAGCTGATCGTGGGATCTTGAAAGAGGAGCTGAAGCATTCGTGGAAGCTGAAGCTACTCAAACGACGCTGAATCGGGGCTCATCTCTTGTAAGTATTTAAGCTTATAGAGTCCATTGTTTGATTCCCCCTTCTTGTTGAGATTGGGGTCTAGAGATTGTGACCCAATCTGGAAGTGTTTCCTTGCGTAGGATGTGGAAATCCTTGTTGTTAGTGCACTTCTTTGTGGCATACTAGTGCACCTTGTTTGTCAATCACTTAGGTTAATGAGTCTAGTGTCGGTTGAGCTTAGTGAAGATAAACACCGAAGACTCAAGTAGCCCTACTGCATCAAGGAAGAAGAAACAGGTAAAAGTGATGCCTTGGTGTGCCTTAACCTTGACCAAAACCAAACCCTTAAACTTTGATGACCTTAACTACGTTTAGAAAACCTTTAGTCATCATAGATTGGCCCTAGGTGTCCCAAAAGATCACCCATACTATAGCAAAAAAGATTGGGTAGTGATAGAGCGGGTTAGCATTTCAACTTAGCTGAACCCAGGCCTGTCCGACCGGTCGACTGGACTGGACCGACCAGTCAAGATCGGTCGGACTGGCTTCCAGTCTGAACAGCAACACTACTATGTACACAGGCCCTTGGGCCGACCGGTCTTGACCGGTCAGTAGGTCTGGTCAGACCGGTCACAACCGGTCGGACAGACTCCCCATATAAACAGTGAGCTCACTGTCTTGCCTGGCCGTTGGCCGACCGGTCGGGACTAGCCATTTTTTGCCCGTTTTCTGTCCGTTTGGACCTCTTTTATAAAAGGGCTTAGGGTATTTGTTGAGCAATGGAGAGGGATTTTGTGTGGAGTGAAGCCACCATTGTTAGAGACCATTTGAGGCTCATTCCTAACCTATGCAAGGCATCTTCCTTGTGCTTTAACACAAGATTGGAGCATTCCAAGCTCATGAAGAAGATGACCTTCATCCCCTTTTGATCTCTAGAGTTTGGATCTTCCTTAATAGGCATATCCTTATCCAAATCTCTAAGATGAGATCGTTGTAGGTGAGAAAATCTAAGTAACCCATTCCTATTAGTTATAGATCTCTCAAACCTACCCTCCTATCACCTTGGGCATCTCAAAGGCATCACAAGCAAGGTGATTGATCAAGTGTAGCTGAGGCATTGGTGACGCAATGACAACACGATCAGGGGAGTAAGGGAAGCTGATTGAAGCACGGGAGAACGGAGATCAAGCAACCCAAACTGGCATTGAACAAGGGGCTCATCCGACAAGTAAGGTTGTTTTTGTTGAGAGTCCATCCACTCAATTCCCTGTGGGAGTTGAGTGTAGAGTTTGTTTGTCAAACTCGAACTAGGGATGTTGGCCGTTCCTTGTCCTGTTTGGAGCTCCTTGGCTCGTTTGCTGGGCTTAAACAAAGTCTCTAAGGGGGAGCCTCCGACACGAGAGTGAACGTGCGTTGGGTTGAGAGTTTGCCTATGTTCAAAACTCTGTTCGAGTTGAGAGTTAGCCCTTTGTCCAAAACTCCAGTTATGGTTTAGAGGTGAACTGGTAAAACCTCCGTGTAAAGGTTGAGAGGTGAACCTCATTTAAAACCTCTGATAGTGAATGCTGGTGTGCTCAAAGGAGTTGAGTACTTGGACCGGGAGTGGAGTAGACCCAAAGTCGAACCACTATACATGCTTATGTTTGTGATTGTTTGAGCACATTGATATTTTAGCATTGTATGTTTAATTGTTTAATTATAAATGCTTGATAGGAATGTATGCTAGGCACTAGATAGGTACAATCACACACAAGATGTACTTTCACTAGTAGTGTAGACTTAAGCTCATTGATCCATTCTCATAAGTTTACATAGGTTGCATAGGTTAGGAGCTTGATTAGTTAAATCATTTGATTATCTATGCATGCTTAAACTAGGTTGTTTATTGCTTATATCATATGCTAGTCTTGTGATTGGACCCCACTTAGGCTTGGAAGCCGAAGTGTTCTTGCTTACTTAGTTTAATTTGTTAAATTGTGTAAGTAGGCGAAAAGAATTTCAAAAGGTCCTAATCATCCCCCCTTATAAGACTTAGCCATAATTCTAGTTGCACTTTAAGCTTCCGCACATACGAAGGTGTCATGTTTGACTACCGACATAATTTCAATTGCTATCAGAGCGTGTTGCTCTTCAAGGACTTAACCATTTAAAGTAAGATCCGGTACCGGAGCACTAGCATGATGTCTAACCAAGATGGGGGTACCACCAACCATCCACCATTCATTGACGGGTCCAACTACGCCTATTAGAATGCTAGGATGAGGATTTTCCTACAATCCATGGACCGTCCGGTGTGGCTAAGCACACAACATGGATATGCCTTGCCTACCGAATAAGTGGAGGTTGATGGGAAATACATTGTCATTCCCAAAGATGATGAAAAATGGAATGACAGTGAGAGAGCTTAATACATGGCAAATGCCAAAGCTCTCAATGCGATTTGCTGTGCGGTTTCCACGGATGAATTTCAACACATTTTCACATGCGCAACTGCAAAAGAAGAGTCGAATATACTTGAGGTTACACACGAGGGAACTAGCACAGTAAGACGCTTGAAGCTTCAGCTTTTAACCACCAAACTTGAAAACATCAAGATGAAAGAGACTGAAACCTTCATAGAGTTTTATACAAAACTTTCTAATATTTGCAACTCCATGTTTGTCTTAGGTGATCGGGTTCCGAAAGGACGTATTTGTAGAAAAATACTTAGGTCCCTCACGAAAAGATTTAACACCAAGGTAGTAGCCTTAGAGGAGTGTAGAGACATAGATAACATGAAACTAGAAGAACTCATAGGTTCCCTACAAACTCATGAACTGCACTGTAAGGCCCCATCTGAAAAGAAAAGCATTGCTCTAAAGTCCTCTCACAAACATAAGAAAATTAAGAGTGAGTCGGAGGAAGATAGTGATGATAGAGATGATGAAGAAGAAAAGTTAAACAAAAAATTCAAAAGATTCCTCAAATTTGATAGAGAGAGTAGCCCTGACAAGAAGGACAAGAAGGGTGAAAAACAAAAAGGAAAATCATCCAAATCTTCATCCGTCCATTGTTACAGTTGCGGTCATCGTGATCATATCACCCCGGAACGTTTGAATGGGCCTAAACCGAAAGATAAAAAGGCAATAGTTGCCACTTGGGATGATACGGAGGAGTTCGAATCCAAATCTGATGACTCCACTAGTGATGGGAGCTAAAATATTGATATAGCTCTCATGACTTTCACCACTACCTCTTTTCCCCCTAATCTAAGAGAGGATCCCGACCGCTATCCCTTCAAGGAGGAGTTCGCAACCCCTCACCTCATGCTACATTTTATGAGAGTGTTGTGGAAATTAGTTACCCTTAGGCCTTTCAAATTAAACATAGTTAGTAAGGGTAATTAAAAAGTAAGTCTATAGGAATACTTGAGGATTTCAGCCTCATTTATATGTGTACTGGCAAATCAGAGGATTCAAGCCTCACGAGCCCAAATTTGGTAGTTTAGCCTTGCTTTTAATTTGTATATTTGCTTGCTAGACTATCACACCATGCCTAGATTAGCTAATCTTGCTGAATTACATGCTTCATTGTATGCTAATCTTTACTTAGTATTGGTCTTGATATAACATTAGGGGAGGTTGGTTGATTGGGATATAAGCCCTTGTGCTTTTATTGCAAATGTATATCCCTGACCAATTATGCATGATTAACTATGCTTAGATAGTTACATTTTCTTGTTAATCATGTTCCTTAACATGCTCCATGTTTTTATTGTTAGTACACCTTTTGTTGTCAATTGGCGTGTTGGTTGGTCGCGTCTTGTCATATGAGCCCCGGTCGAAGTATTGAAGTATCAAGTCTTGAAGATTACGCTTCGTCCATTGCTCAAGCTCATGCTGAAATAAGATCCCAGGTAAGTTGCATATAGATTGACCATAGGAAACCCAAAACATCAAAGAATGGCATAAAAGACTCACATTTCCTATCCCCATTCTTCTCGACCCTTGCACAAGTTGATCAGGCTTGTGATCCCTGGATTGGTGCTAAATGTAAAAGAAGATATGTCCATAGATTGGACCCTTGCACCTCATCACTTATAGTGATCCTCTGCTGTGTTGAGAATCTTGGTCCTGCAAGCTCACTATGTCTAAACAGCGGCCAGGCCTCTCAATCACCTCAGCTATCTTGCTGTGTTAAGATCAGATGGACAACTTGCTGTGAGTTAAGATTGCGGACAGCCGATCGGTCTTGACTGGTCGGCCATCAGATTGCATTGTCCAGCAGGCTTAGCCGACCGGTCATGACCGGTCGGCCAGGTAAAATGATATACTCCAGCAGGCTTAGCCGACCGGTCATGACCGGTCGGCCAGGAAAAACGATATACTCCAGCAAGCACTGCCGACCGGTCAAGACCGGTCGGCCAGACGTTTCAAGAGGTTCCAGCAAAAGGGTCCGACCGGTCATGACCGGTCGGCCCAGGTAGTGTAGCCTCTCCAGCAAGAGAGTCCGACCGGTCATGACCGGTCGGCCCATAGTATGTAGCCTCTCCAGCAAGGGAGTCCGACCGGTCATGACCGGTCGGCCAGTCCCATATGTCCCCTTTGGTTTTTGAACGCTGACCGGTTCGTCCGGCCGGTCGAGTCCTATCTCTGACAGGTCGGACGTGACCGTTTTAGATCCGTTGGGGCTATCATTTGGGGCTCTATAAAGCCAGGTTTTGAGGTCTTTCTTGGCATGCATTCAACACCCATTCAGAGCTGAGAGTGAGAGAGCATTTACTTCCATCCTTCCTCCCTCTTAACTCCCTTGAGTTCATCATTCAAACTTGGCCATTAATGGCTTGTCATTGAGTATTCTAAGCTCAGTTTGAAGTATGAACTCAAGACTTTCATTCATGGCTGACCTACCTTCCGAAAATCATTATTAGGTCACTTAAAGCCATTGAATGAGTGAAGATTGGTAGTTCCCTCATTACCATTGCATTGAATAGGCAAGAGGAACTAGACCAACTCTCTCCCAACTACCCGGCATCAACATATCATCATCATTTGCATCGGTAGCTGATCTTGGGAGCTCAAAAGAGGAGCTGAAGCACGTGGAGCTGAAGCTACTCATCAAAGGCATCGAATCGGGGCTCAAACGTCTAGGTATGTCTAGTATTTGAGAGTCCATCTTTTAAATCTCTATTCCCTGGATTGGGAAACTCCGGCGGGAGGGTACGTGACCATCCTTGGATTAGGATTGGTGAGAGTTTGAGATCCAAACTCGTCAAGTCCCTGGATTGGGCCATCGGCGGATGGTATACGCTGTCCTAGATCAAAGGATGTCAAGGTTGATGGTTAACCTGATTTAAAACCAAGACTATAGTGAAATCCGGTGGTCTCATAGGTTGAGATCGTGAACCGGGAGTGGAGTAGGGAAACCGAACCACTATAAATCGCCTTGCATTTTGAGATTGAATGATTGCTATGTGTTGAATGGTTTAGTCAATCATGAATGCTAACTGTTTGATGAAATGCCTATGATAGTCCTTGCTTACAAACTGCTCATATAAATGTCTGAATGCTATTGTGATTGTCTTAGTTGATAAGATTGTCTGAATCAGTTTTTAATTGTAATTGGTTTTAAAAAGTCCTATTCACCCCCCCTCTAGGACATTAGGCATATCTCCAAGTATCTCTATTAGCGGTAAAACCGCAATTTCAATTGGTATCAGAGCGGGTTCCTCCGTTCAGGTTTAAAAACCCGGAGTGAGATCCTAAGAGAGCTTGAAAATATGTCTAGAGAGGACTTTTCATCCGTTACTAAACCTCCCTTCTTTGATGGGTCTAACTATCCATACTGGAAAGCCCGAATGCACATCTTTTTGGAATCTATTGATTCGGACGTTAGGGATATGATTGATATTGGATATAAACCCCCAATGGTCACTATATGTAAGGAAGGTGAACCGGATGTCCTCAAGCCAAAAGAAAAGGCAATGTGGACCGATTATGATAAAGCTCAACGGGTCTGTAATGCCAAAGGGCTGAATGCCATCTTTTGTTCAGTATCTAAAGATGAATTTGGCCGGATTCAAAATTGCACAACCAATAAGCAGGCATGGGACATCCTTGAGGTTACTCATGAAGGAACAAGCATTGTTAAAAACTCAAAACTTCAGCGCCTCTCCACACAATTTGAAAATATTACTATGGAGGAGCATGAAACATTTACTGACTTCTATACCAAGCTGAACAAGATTACAAATGAAATGTGGGGCTTGGGGGATCCCGTTCCGGAGCATAGACTATGTAGGAAAATTCTGAGATCCCTTCCGGACCGGTTCTCTTCCAAAGTCACTACTATCGAAGAATGTAGGGACCTAAATACCATGAAAGTTGAAGAATTACTTGGGTCCCTCCAAACCTATGAGCTAGGTTTCAAAACTCCCTCTAAATCCAAAAGTACAGCCCTGAAATCTTCCCACAAGAAGCAAGAGTCTGAATGTGGGAGTGAGGAAGATCCTGATTTAGAAGAAATGACACTTATGGCCAAGAAATTTCAAAAATTCTTCAAAACTAAAGGAAATACCTCTAGAAGGAAACCCTACCAGAAGGGTAAACCTTTTGACTCCAAGAACAACAAAGGAAAATTTCTTAAGTCAAAAGATCCTCAATGCTACAAGTGTAGAGGATTTGGTCACATTGCATCCGAGTGCACCAATAACAAAGCCAAGAAAAAGGCAATGGCGGCTACATGGGATGAGACTGAAGAATCTGAATCAGAATCAGTCCTATACCAAAGTGAGGAGGAGCAAGGTTCAATCAGAATTTTAATGGCCTTCATTACTGATATTGTACCTCAAATTGAGCCCATTGCGAAGACCACCGGAGACATTGATGATCATGAATCCTCCAACACAGAAAATGATTCCTTGAGTGATGATGAGGATGAGGAGGAAGGCCTTCAGGAGGTTTATAACCAACTATACATTAAAAATATAAATACCATCAACAAGTTGGGCCAAATGAAGGCTGAAAATGACAAACTGATGAAAAATCTTGACGGATTGAAAATAGAGAATCAAAAGTTGAGTCAAGACTTAGAAGAACTGAAAAAGAAGAATGATGAGCTTGAACAAGAAAAGAAAGAGTTCATAAGTGGTGAATCTCTCGACAAGCATGCTAGACTTGAGAGAGAACTCAAAGAGGCGAACAATGAAATCAATCGTCTTAAGTGTCAAGTCGTTGACTCTAGAAGACGGTTCGCTCAAGGAGAAGAAAACTTGGAAAAACTCCTCGGTGTTGCAAGATCACCAATGGACAAAAGAGGTTTGGGCTATGATAGTCACACTTCGAAAACCACCTCAGTCCATCCAATTATAAAAAATGGTCATGGTGCATCCGGAAGTAAAACTAGAGCATCTCCTATCTGCCATGCTTGTGGAGACATTGGCCACTTAAAATTTGAGTGCTTGGTATTCAAAAATCCGGTCAGAAACTTGAAAGGTAAATTTGTACCGACCGGGAAAAATGTCCAAGCTAATTGGAATCCTCCCATGCATTCTTCACCTAAGAGGGGAAACATTCGAAAGAATTATCCTGTTTTTCCTAGGAAGGACAAGAGGATGGATGAACTATTGGAGCAAGTTAAAATGCTGAATTTGAAAACTGCTCTTCTTTTGCGTGAAAAAGAAAAATCTGATTCTCCCAAGAAAACTAGAGAATCTTATCATAAGAACACCCCTTATAAAAAGACAACAACTAAATGGGTTGTTAAGAACAAGTGCTTAGTCATTCATACTGCCTTAAAAGCTGGGAATACTCCTAGATGGTACTTGGATAGTGGTTGTTCTAGACACATGACAGGTGATAGATCTCAATTTTGTGCATATGACGAATTTGATGGTGGGTCTGTCACATTTGGTGATGGGAGCATAGCTAAGATCATTGGTAAAGGAACCATCACAGGGCCAGGTTTGCCTGAAATTGAAAATGTATTGTATGTTGATGGCCTTAAACACAACCTACTGAGTATCTCACAGATTTGTGATGAAGAGCACTCAGTAAGCTTCTCCAAAGATATGTGCAAGATCATGAACTCCACAGGAAAATTAGTCATGAAAGGTCTACGCACAGGAGACAATTGCTTTGTCATTGAAAATCACAACAATTCAAGCTCCTCCACCATGTGTCACATGGCCGTTCAGGATGAAACGGAATTATGGCACCATCGACTCGGTCATGTACATTATAGAAATCTGTTCAAACTAAGTCAGAAAAATTTGGTGAGAGGTCTACCCAAGATGGGTAGAAGACCAAATACTGTGTGCGCCGCATGCCAAAAAGGTAAACAAATCAAGGTTGCACACAAGAGAACCTCTATCCTGGTAACATCAAAACCATTTGAAATGCTACACATGGACCTAGTCGGTCCTACCAGAGTACTTAGCCAAGGTGGAAAACGATACTTCCTTGTAATCGTTGATGATTACTCCAGATTCACATGGGTCGCCTTCCTAAGAGAAAAATCTGACACTTTTGAGGAATTCAAAAAACTAGTGAAGCGACTTCAAAATGAGAAAGGATACATGGTAGCAAGAATCAGGAGTGATCACGGCGGTGAATTTGAAGATCATCGCTTTAAGGCATTATGCGATGAATTGGGCATTCGTCATGAGTTCTCAGCTCCCAAAACACCTCAACAAAATGGGGTTGTTGAAAGGAAAAACAGAGTGTTGTTGGATATGGCCACAGCCATGCTTAATAATAAGAAACTTGCTCAAAATCTGTGGGCCGAAGCTGTTAACACTGCCTGCTATATTGTTAATCGGGTTTATTTGAGGGCAGGTTTAAACAAAACAGCTTATGAACTGTGGTGTGGAAAAACACCGAATGTTAAATACTTTAAGGTCTTTGGTAGTACATGCTATATTCTGAGAGACCGAGAAAATTTGGAAAAATTTGAATCCAAAAGTGATGAGGGTATCTTCTTGGGATACTCATTGAATAGTAGAGCTTTTCGTGTTTACAACCTTCGAACCTCATCTGTCCAAGAGTCAATCAATGTGACTGTGGACGATAGCTTGGATAAACCTGTGTCTCCAGGTGATGAAGAAGAAGATGAGGGCATATGCGAGATAGGTAAATCTGATAAACCACCCTCATCTCCAAATGCCCCCACTGCTCCTGGTGATGTACAAATTGTCAAGGATCACCCCCTCAATCAAATCATTGGGGATCCTAGCATTGGTGTTAAAACCAGGAGGCAATTGGAGGCAGTCAACAGTCACCTGTGTTTCACATCAAAAATTGAACCAAAAAATGCTGATGAAGCTCTAAATGATGAATTCTGGATTCTTGCAATGCAGGAAGAGCTTCTACAATTCATTAGAAATGATGTATGGTATCTGGTAGACAGGCCGGAAAGGAAAAATGTGATTGGAACCAAATGGATTTTCAAAAACAAATCCGATGAATCTGGGAATGTAATACGAAATAAGGCTCGGTTAGTGGCTCAGGGATATTCACAAATAGAAGGCATTGATTTTGATGAAACATTTGCCCCTGTAGCCAGACTCGAGTCTATTAGAATTCTTATGGCTGTTGCTTGTGCTTTAAAGTTCAAACTATTTCAAATGGATGTAAAGAGCGCCTTCTTGAATGGTATTCTTGATGAGGAAGTGTATGTTGAACAACCAAAAGGATTCATTGATCCTAAGTATCCTCACAAGGTTTACCGGTTGAAAAAGGCGCTTTACGGACTCAAGCAAGCACCCCGTGCATGGTATGAACGCTTAACTCAGTTTCTTATAGACCATGATTTTGCTAGGGGGAGCGTAGACAAAACTCTATTTATTAGAGAAGCCGAGAATTCTGTATTGATTGCCCAGATTTATGTGGATGACATTGTGTTTGGATCCACATGTGAGAAAATGTCCATCTCCTTTGCTGAATTAATGACATCTGAATTTGAGATGAGTATGGTAGGAGAACTCAACATGTTTCTAGGGCTTCAAGTAAAACAACTTGCATCAGGAATATTCATTACTCAAGCCAAGTATGCTAAAGACCTTGTCAAGAGATTTGGCTTAGACTCTGGTCGTTCCTACACTACACCTATGAGCACCACTGTTAAATTATCAAAAGACCTTGCAGGGAAAAGTGTAGATCAACATCTTTATAGAAGCATGATTGGTAGTCTCCTTTACCTCACTGCTAGTATACCAGACATTGCTTTTAGTGTTGGTGCGTGTGCTCGATTTCAGGCTGATCCCAAAGAATCTCATCTTACCGCTGTTAAGCGGATCATTCGGTTTGTTGGAAGCACCACCGAATACGGTCTTTGGTACCCCTTTGATTCCTCTACAGATATTGCAGGGTACTCAGATGCCGACTGGGCTGGTAACATGGATGATCGCAAATCTACCAGCGGTGGTTGTTTTTATGTTGGAAACTGCCTTGTGGCATGGCACAGTAAGAAGCAAAACTCTATCTCTTTATCCACAGCCGAAGCAGAATACATTGCTGCTGGTAGTTGTTGTGCCCAGCTATTATGGATGAAACAAACCCTAACCGATTTTAGGATCAAACAAGGCACAATGATGTTATTTTGCGACAATACGAGTGCCATAAATATATCGAAAAATCCTGTTCAGCACTCTCGCACTAAGTACATAGACATTAGGCACCATTTTATTCGAGAACTGGTTGAAGATAAAATCATATCTCTCGAATATGTGCCTATAGAGAATCAGCTAGCTGACATTCTAACAAAACCTTTGGACTCGGTTCGATTTTCGAACCTCCAGAAGTCCATTGGTGTTGGATGTATCTAGTGTAGCTAACAAGTGTCTGTTTTGCAGGAAAAATCTGAGGATTTAGCCTCTCTTTCTGTTCGTTATAGGTATATCTGAGGATCATGGCCTCTTTTCATTGCTGTTCACGTATATCCGGGATCATAGTCCCATTTTCTAGCCAATTATTGTCATATCTGGACCTCAGGGGTCCCTCATCTTGAGATTGGTGTACCTTAGTACACCATGACCATTGATGATGCACCCTAGCTAAGGGTACTTGATTTCAAAGGCCTGTCCAAAGGACAAACTCTATCCAGCTGTTCCAATACAGGATCCCTGTCAATAAAATGGAAATATTGCTGCTGACCGGCCAGCCGACCGGTCAAGACCGGTCGGGCGTCTCCCAAATCCCTCTGGACTCGTCCAGTTAAGCATGCCGACCGGTCATGACCGGTCGGGCTTTGAAGAGAATCCAGATGGTGGCCCTGTTTCCGTCCCACGACCGGTCATGACCGGTCGTGCGTCCCAGTGCTAGCCCCGTCCACGAGTGTGCCGACCGGGTAGGGGGTATTTAAACCTGTTTTGTGCCCATTTTAGGGCAGTTCTTCTCATTTCCTCACCTCCACCTGATGTTCCAGCTTCTCCTCTAGCTCTCCAAGGTGTTTTTGAGCTGAGTCCTTGATAGATTTGAGGTTCGAACCTCCTCAACTTCACTTCTCTTGGTTGGTAAGAGATTCCTTCTCTACACTCTCTATCTTCTTTTGTTCATCTCTTTCCTTCATCTCTTGAAGTGTTCTAGAGATCCTCTTGCCCTTTCCATGTCATCCTCAGAGAGTGAGGATGAGTTCCCTTTGGGGAGGAGTGATCGTTCCAAGGCTAAACCTAAGCCTCATCCTCGCCCTTTAAAGTCCAAGAAAGCCGCTTCCAAAGGGAAAGGGGCTGCCTCCTCTTCGGTTCCACCTGCTAAATCTAAATATATGGGGGCAAAAGTCTCATCCCATTCCACTCATTGGGATGATTTCAAAGATAAGGAGGTCGTCTGTGAGAAATCTGTCAATTTGGGTGATTTGTCTGACTTCGACGTGCGTTCGATGTTGGATGCCATCAATTGGGGCCCCGTACTTCACATGGGGGGCCCGGTCCAATTTGATGTTGTCAGAAAATTCTATGCATCCTGTATTCATGTCACGTCTTCTCCCCCCTCCTTCAAAGTCGAGGTTGGTGACCGGATTTGCCCGTTTACGTTGAAGTCCATCTCAGATTTTGTTGGGATTCCACTTGTTGAGGAGCCTTCCTTTGATTTTTCATCCTTGGGTCCCAAACCCAACCTAGTTATCGCTAAATTTTTGTGTGGTGAGGGGACACCCCAATGGGTGGGTGGTGCACTTCGAGCGTCCTCAATGACGTGGGACTTCCGCCTTTTGCATAATCTCTTTTTCCGAAATGTCTATCCGCGGATGAGCAACAAAGCAGATGTCTCCGAAACTATGTTTCGGTTGCTGTATCGGGTGGGTAAAGGTCACCCGCTCTGTCTTCCCTCTCATATCATGAATACCATCCAACAAGTCATCCTGCGCGACGACGGGAACTCCACTAGTCTGCCATTTGGGCATCTCATATGCAAAATGGCTGGGCGTATTGGCATTGTTGGTACCGACAAATTTCACAAACCGGTCATCATCAACCGTACCATCATCGCTAGGATGGAGCTTACCAGAGACGCTATCCAGCGGCGTCTGCAGGAGCAGCAGCAGGAGCAGGCAGAGCCATCCCAGCTTGAGGCACCTCATATCTCTACTGGCCCTTCACATTCTTCAGCTCCGTCATCAGATCCATCCCCCGATCCTCGCGACGCTCCAGGTCGATTCAGCACACCGCCTCGAGCTTTTTCTCGTCGGCACTCTCCTTCCGTGGATCCCTCTCTTACATTGCAGAGCTTCACCAGCTTCGAGCGGATATATTTCAGCGACTTGATAGGCTTGAAGGCCAGATCCTGCAGGGTCAGGCCACCATACTGGTGCAGCAGGAGGCTCTAGTCACTCGTCAGGCGCAGATAGAGAGTCGGATAGAGCGATGGGAGCGTGCGGCTCGTGGGGACATTCCTCCCCCTGATCTGGGCGATGGCACGGATTATTAGGCTTATGTCTTGGTCATAGTTACTTTTTGAATGACCAAGAACATTATTTGTACTTCATGATCTATCTTTTTATGGGATTGTCTGTACGTTTTACACGTTATGATACATCTTTACATTGGGCTGCTTGCCCATTTTGGTATACATGTGGATGATATAGTTATATTTTTTTCTTTGTTCGTATATTGAATATCTATCTTTTCATATGAGCTATCTGTTCCTTTATTGAATATCCCTTGGGCGGTTGGATGGTTTGGGCGTATCTGCCCATATTAGCTCATGCTTTATGTTTTCTTTTGAGTCTAGATATACATCTGGAGGGGTGGTTGGTTGATTGGGCTATAAGCCCTCTGTGCTTTCATGTTTACTTGTATATCTGGCCTGTGTTGTTCTTTAAATCTCCTCAGGGCTTATATTTCCATCTCTTTCCTGTGACATGTGATTGACATATTTTCGGCGCTAGCCTTGCAGCTTTCATAGGCATATCTTTTTGCTGGCTAACCCTTGTCAATTACTAACAAAAAGGGGGAGAATCATCCCACCTAGAAGGTCCGATTATATCTTTTTGCAGGACTTTGTAGGTGCAAGCATTGAGGGGGAGATTTTGAAGAAAATCGAGTCTGTACATGTCCTTTTGTAAACATTATGTTGTATATTTGTATAGACATGTATATGGGTGTATTTTGAGGGTCAATCATGATAAGGAGTCATGACTTGTCTAGGTTAGATGTTTTGTCACGCAATTGACAAAGGGGGAGATTGTTAGTACACCTTTTGTTGTCAATTGGCGTGTTGGTTGGTCGCGTCTTGTCATATGAGCCCCGGTCGAAGTATTGAAGTATCAAGTCTTGAAGATTACGCTTCGTCCATTGCTCAAGCTCATGCTGAAACAAGATCCCAGGTAAGTTGCATATAGATTGACCATAGGAAACCCAAAACATCAAAGAATGGCGTAAAAGACTCACATTTCCTATCCCCATTCTTCTCGACCCTTGCACAAGTTGATCAGGCTTGTGATCCCTGGATTGGTGCTAAATGTAAAAGAAGATATGTCCATAGATTGGACCCTTGCACCTCATCACTTATAGTGATCCTCTGCTGTGTTGAGAATCTTGGTCCTGAAAGCTCACTATGTCTAAACAGCGGCCAGGCCTCTCAATCACCTCAGCTATCTTGCTGTGTTAAGATCAGATGGACAACTTGCTGTGAGTTAAGATTGCGGACAGCTGACCGGTCTTGACTGGTCGGCCATCAGATTGCATTGTCCAGCAGGCTTAGCCGACCGGTCATGACCGGTCAGCCAGGTAAAATGATATACTCCAGCAGGCTTAGCCGACCGGTCATGACCGGTCGGCCAGGAAAAACGATATACTCCAGCAAGCACTGCCGACCGGTCAAGACCGGTCGGCCAGACGTTTCAAGAGGTTCCAGCAAAAGGGTCCGACCGGTCATGACCGGTCGGCCCATAGTATGTAGCCTCTCCAGCAAGGGAGTCCGACCGGTCATGACCGGTCGGCCAGTCCCATATGTCCCCTTTGGATTTTGAACGCTGACCGGTTCGTCCGGCCGATCGAGTCCTATCTCTGACAGGTCGGACGTGACCGTTTTAGATCCGTTGGGGCTATCATTTGGGGCTCTATAAAGCCAGGTTTTGAGGTCTTTCTTGGCATGCATTCAACACCCATTCAGAGCTGAGAGTGAGAGAGCATTTACTTCCATCCTTCCTCCCTCTTAACTCCCTTGAGTTCATCATTCAAACTTGGCCATTAATGGCTTGTCATTGAGTATTCTAAGCTCAGTTTGAAGTATGAACTCAAGACTTTCATTCATGGCTGACCTACCTTCCGAAAATCATTATTAGGTCACTTAAAGCCATTGAATGAGTGAAGATTGGTAGTTCCCTCATTACCATTGCATTGAATAGGCAAGAGGAACTAGACCAACTCTCTCCCAACTACCCGGCATCAACATATCCTCATCATTTGCATCGGTAGCTGATCTTGGGAGCTCAAAAGAGGAGCTGAAGCACGTGGAGCTGAAGCTACTCATCAAAGGCATCGAATCGGGGCTCAAACGTCTAGGTATGTCTAGTATTTGAGAGTCCATCTTTTAAATCTCTATTCCCTGGATTGGGAAACTCCGGCGGGAGGGTACGTGACCATCCTTGGATTAGGATTGGTGAGAGTTTGAGATCCAAACTCGTCAAGTCCCTGGATTGGGCCATCGGCGGATGGTATACGCTGTCCTAGATCAAAGGATGTCAAGGTTGATGGTTAACCTGATTTAAAACCAAGACTATAGTGAAATCCGGTGGTCTCATAGGTTGAGATCGTGAATCGGGAGTGGAGTAGGGAAACCGAACCACTATAAATCGCCTTGCATTTTGAGATTGAATGATTGCTATGTGTTGAATGGTTTAGTCAATCATGAATGCTAACTGTTTGATGAAATGCCTATGATAGTCCTTGCTTACAAACTGCTCATATAAATGTCTGAATGCTATTGTGATTGTCTTAGTTGATAAGATTGTCTGAATCAGTTTTTAATTGTAATTGGTTTTAAAAAGTCCTATTCACCCCCCCTCTAGGACATTAGGCATATCTCCAAGTATCTCTATTAGCGGTAAAACCGCAATTTCATTTATGATCATGTACCCTATACTCTTCTTGTTAGCATGTGCTTATTGTTTTAACTTGGACATACTATCTACTCTTACCTTAACCTTAATTGATATATCATTAAGGGGGAGAGAATAGTTTGTCAATTGCTGACAAAAAGGGGGAGAAAGATCAATTCCCACTAAAACTAGTTTGCTATGTTTTGTGATGCAGGGATTGACATGTAATGACCTAAGATTTTGGGTGTGTGTACACACGCATGCAAATACATACACGTATATTAACTTAAGCTTACATGTGGAAATCTATCTCAAAACCCACCTTTTACTTGTGTGTTAATGAAACCTACCGTACAATAACTCTTATTTGTTCTTAAAAAACATAACCATTCAATCAGAAAAAAATTAGCCTTTCATATGACCTTCCATCGAATCTATATCCGCCAAATGGGTCATCCAAATATTGAATTGAATCGATTACTTCAAAGATCGTAGGATAAATACCAAGGCTACCGGTTAAATTTCCTATTGGATATATATAAATGTCACTTTAGATAATGGAGTATGATGGACCACTAAAAAGATATCTTGTTCATCTGTAAGAGATCAAGGCCCAAACTTAACCCGTAGAAAGAGTGTGAAAAATTACAGGCCTCGGTGAAGTTTCACCGAAAACTGATGGTACACGGGATCGCTACAGGTGGTTGAAGTAAAAAACAAAGGAAATGACAAACTTGGAATTATATATAAATATATATACCATGTATACAAACGTGTTCTTATATTATAGTAAGGTTTTAACAGTGAGTGTCAATCACACTATCTTTGATCATGTGGTCCACATGATTATCGAATCTAGCTCATATTTTAGCTCACGCCTAATGTGATCGTGACACATCAAATGGAAGGGGTGGATTTTCTAACAAACCTTATGGTGGACCTAGCCAGCTATATACACCGTACATGTAAAGAAAGAAAAAAAAGATTGGAACCGGAGTCCAGCGTGCACACACCTACTAAAATGAAAACTTCCGTTCATTTCTTTCCTAATTGGATAAGAATTCTCTTGAGAATCTAAGAGAGGATTCACCTTCTATCTCAGCCGTTAATAAGATTAACAACAGGAAGCTTGATCATGTTGAAATCAAAGAACATCATCTGGACTGTTCATTATATTCTTGACCTATTTGAATTGATTTAGCAATCCAAGATGATCTCATAAAACTAACCAGAAGATACGATTTCCAAATTTTAAGTTCTCTCTGTGTAAATATGTAAGATCGGTCAAATCTGAAAAATTCGTAAACCACCGTCTACACCTGATCCGACCTTCAGATTTTATACATCCATGAGAGTTCTAGAATCAATCTATAACGTCCAGCACGATCAGTTCGAAGAGATATCCAATAAACCAAAATCTGCCACTAAGGAACCTATTGTCTTCTCCTTTTACATCAGGACTACACGATCCTGATTGGCCACCAATTCCAAATCAAAACCATTCGTTAGGAGACTATTCGATTGTTGTATGATCATTGATCATTAATAGAGTAGCACTATACACAAGACTAGTAACCACAACAAATCAGCGTCTCGACTTGGTCTTCCATGCGCAACATGAATGAGAGACCACACACACACGATCGATGCAACTTAATTGAGACTTCTTGAACAATAGGGATTCCCGACTTGTAAATTTCTATAAAACGCCCCAATAGATTTAAACATAGAAAAAAAAGAAACCAGAAAACGAGAGAGAGAGAGAGAGAGAGAGAGAGAGAGAGAGAGAGAGAGTCTAAATTTAAATAGCTAGTTCTAACAATTTTTGCTGGACTAGAAAAGAAGAAGAAGAAGAAGAAAAGAAAGAAGAAAGGAAAGAAAGGAAAGAAGAAGGAGAACTAGAAAGAAGGAAAGAAAGAAAGAAAGAAATAGAGAAGATTGAGAAGGCAAAGCTGAGTCGACTCAGTGAGTCAGCGACGCTGAGTCAACTCAGTGAGTCAGCGACACTGAGTTTGAATTTGACTCAATCAACAACGTAAAATAGTGAGTTTTTATCTCGTATTGTTTACATCATGTATACTTCAGTTGGTTTTATTTAATTATTTATTTTAGATTTTCAGCTTATGAGAAGGTTTGGATTTGGTTTGCAATGCTTTAATTACATCGTTGATTTTCATAATTTTCTATGAATGATGCGTTGAGATTTCATGTGAATTTCATAACCGAGTAGGGTGGTATATGTATTGGTTGATTTTGGGTTTTTCTTGTAAAGGGTTTGAGGGATTGAATTGAGTTAGGCATTCCATGAGATTGAGGACTCCAGTATGTGGTTGATTACTTGAGTTGACTTGGGTTGAGCACACGTGAGTGTTACAATAGATCGTTGCTCCATTGATCGAGACCGGTTGGGTGAGCACCCAAGTGTGTGTAACAGACCAGTTACGCAGGCCAGGCGGAGGTGTGGGACAGTTCGTGATCTGAGTTGGCTATGCCGCTAGGGACCGATGTTCCAGGATGATAATGTTAACCAACTGGATGTTCGACTGATAACAATACTGAGATTGTTGAGTTATACTTGTATATCATGCATCACGTGCATGTTTAAAAGGTTTTGGTTGGCGAAATTATCATTGGATTTGTAATGGTTTGTATTTTAATGATTACACGATTTTCTATATTGAATTACCTGTGTTAAACTGTACGAGATTACTCACTGGCTTTTATAGCTGACGCAGTATTATGTGATTAACCGTAGTGACAGGTGATGATTTAGAAGATTTGGAGGAAGCGATTCCAGATGAGGATATACTCTAAAAGATTTTTGAGAATTGATTTATTTTTGTTTTAGTTTAAATGTATTGATGTAATAAGGCCTATCAGATGGCCATTAGTTTAGACTGTTTGGAACAATTTCGTAGACCCATTGATTATTAGTTTAATTTTCAAAGTTTGGTTTATTTTGATTCTATATATTTGGTACCATGTGAATGGAAAAGAAAAATATCAGTTGTGATTGTAAATGATTCATTCATTATTTACATAACACCCTTGATTTCGAAATTTGAGTTTATATACTCGAGTGTCGAATTTTGGGGGCGTTATAGACATGTTATGGGAGAACAAACTGAAGAGAAGTTGCTTAGTTAGGCATGTCAAGAGTCCTATATTTAATTCATTATCAATGTAATGTCTTGTACATGTATGTTTTTTATGGTAGGTTAGGTTTTTGTAAGTAATTGACAAAGGGGGAGATTATTAGTGCACTTTTCTATGGCATACTGGTGCACCTTGTTTGTCAATCACTTAGGTCAGTGAGTCTAGTGTTGGTTGAGCTTAGTGAAGACAAAGACCAAAGACTCAAGTGGCCCTGCTGTATCAAGGAAAAAGAAATAGGTAAAAGTGATGGCTTGGTGTGCCTTAACCTTGACCAAAACCAAACCCTTAATCTTTGATGACCATGACCATGTTTAGAAAACCTTTAGTCATCATAGATTGGCCCTAGGTGTCCCAAAAGATCACCCATACTATGGAAAAAAAGATTGGGCAGTGATAGAGTGGTCAGCATTTCAACTTGGCTGAACTCAGGCCTGTTCGACCGGTCATGACCGGTCGGACTGGCTTCCAGTCTGAACATCAACACTGCTGTGTACACAGGCCCTTGGGCCCACCGATCTTGACAGGTCGGACAGACTCCCCATTTAGACAGCGAGCTCACTGTCTTGCCTGGCCGTTGGTCGACCGGTCAAGACAGGTCGGGACTAGCCGTTTTTTGGTCATTTTCTGTTCGTTTGGACCTCTTTTATAAAAGGGCTTGGGGTATTTGTTGAGCATTGGAGAGGGATTTTGTGTGGAGTGAAGTCACCATTATTGGAGACCATTTGAGGCTCATTCCCAACCTATGTAAGGCATCGTCCTTGTGCTTTAACACAAGATTGGAACATTCCAAGCTTATGAAGAAGATGACCTTCATCCCCTCTTGATCTCTAAAGTTTGGATCTTCCTTGATAGTCATATGCTTATCCAATTCTCTAAGATGAGATCGTTGTAGGTGAGAAACTCTAAGCAACCCATTCCTATTAGTTGTACAACTCTTAAGCCTACCCTCCTATCACCTTGGGCATCTCAAAGGCATCACAAACAAGGTGATTGATCAAGTATAGTTGAGGCATTGACGACGCAATGGTAACACGATCGGGAGAGCAAGGGAAGCTGATTAAAGCACGGGAGAGTGAAGATCAAGAAACCCGAACAGGCACTGAACAAGGGGCTCATCTGACAAGTAAGGTTGTCTTTATTGAGAGTCCATCTACTCAACTCCATGTGGGAGTTGAGTGTAGAGTTTGTTTGTCAAACTCGAACTAGGGACGTTAGCCGTTCCTTGGCCTGTTTGTCGGCTTAAAGATTAGGGGTTGTTTGGCACTCTTTGGCTCGTTTGCCGGGCCTGAGCAAAGTCTCCAAGGGGGAACCTCTAACACGGGAGTGAACGTGCGTCGGGTTGAGAGTTAGCCAATGTTCAAAACTCCGTTAGGGTTGAGGTTAGCCCTTTGTCCAAAACTCTGGTTATGGTTGAGAGGTGAACCAGTAAAATGTTGAGCCTCCAATTTATACATTTGCCAACCCATTACATCACATTATATGCATGGTTTTCATGTTTAAAAGACCCATCTAATACATGTTTTTGTGGTTGTAGGAATGAGAGGGAGACTTCACCAATTCATGATTAAAAAAGTCACTTTTTATGCCTTGAAGATCAAAGAAATAAAGGATATGAGATAGAGGAAAGATGCAATGCAATGGAGGAAGAAAAGTGTGAAAAGTCACAATTTACAGCCTGACCTGCCGGCTGACCACAGCCACCGATCGGCCGGCCACAACTGGCACCCTCCAGAAACAGTAAACTCTCTAGACTAATTTTATGTGGTCCGATCTGTCGTCCGACCGGTCGGATGACAGGTCAGTCATGCACTTTTAGAAGTCAGATTTCAAATACAAGCAGTCCCATTTTTTATTTTTTTGGCCTAGTTTTTGGGACCCATCTTGGTGATATTTGGAAATCCAACAACTCCATATCGAAGAGGAGCTCGATGCCGAAATAACCCAAGTCGTTTCATGTCGATCGGAGCTACGAATTGACTATGGTGGCCAAAACAATACGAACTGTTCAGAAAGTTTCAGATTCCGCCTACTCAACACTGGAATGGTCCAGGTGGCCCATCATTGATTATATGAAGAATCTACTTTGACCATCTTTTATATCACATTCATATATGAATAACCACAAAGTTTCAGATCAAAAGGATGTGTGGTTTGATCGTACTGGTTGAAGAATAATGGACCATCCAGAAAGATTCAACTGCGAAGATTTTATAAAAGGCCTAAGTGTTCTAATTTTCGTACCCAATTCTGGAGTTGATTTGTAAAATCTAATCCATCTATCATCTAGAGGAGGAAGGTTTCTACCAATTTTTAAAATTTGAGATCAATCCGACCTCTGTACACTCTGGAGCGTTGAAAGCAAGATGACTGGTTCTAAAGGTACCTGAATTGCGTGATTTTGAGAGGCGGTGACTGATCTGATTGGTGGGCCCATTCACAAGATAATCTTAGAAATATAAATCATCTATGAGGAAGATCACATTACAAGGAAGCTACAAATCAGATTTGAAGGCAATCCGACCATTGGTTAAGCCGTACGAAGTGAAACAAATTCTGTTATGTTGCGGTACTCATGTTTTATTATAAAAGGAGGTGCTCTCTTCTATTCCAAATTAGTCAAGGACGTGGGAAGCAAGGAGTTCAAGTCCTAGGAGGCTACTTAGCCTCATAAAGCTAGTTTTTCTTCATTTTCTTAGTTCTAGTTCTACTTTTAATATGCGTTTTCTCAGTTAACCTCTTAGCTAGAGCTAGAGGTGAAATTTGTAGTTGGTTTCAATGCTTTAATTCTTTTATTTCAAGTACCCATTTCTTAATTGTGGATTTTAAACTTCTAGTTTGAATAAATTTTAGATTTTTAGATGAATTATGAGAGTTTGTGTACTCCGGACATGAGTTCCTTGCAATTCTCGAAGATTGCCATGATGAGTTTGTTTAGATTCGAATTGTAGTAACCCTAGAGCATGCCATAGTCTCTTGGCATGGCTGTTACTTCGAAGGCTAAAGGTTTGATTTCTATGTGCTTCATTAGAACTAGAAATTTGATTTTCAGATTTAAGTGGGACTGTTTGTGCTTGAATGCTATATCATCCAATTAGATGAGAGATAGGACGTTGATTCTAATTGTGTTGTGCTTGGATGAATGGATTGGTATTGAACTACTACAAGTGGATCCTTGATGCTCTAGTTCTACCCAAATCTCAGATTTCCTATTTAGTTCTTAAAAACTATTTTTCTAAAAACTTCATAGATTCTAGTTATTAGAGTAGTTGGAATTGTTTACCTCTTTCCCTGTGGATCGACATCGGTCTTACCAAGATTTATTACTACATCGCAGCAGGCTAGCGAAGAAGTTTTTGGCGCCGTTGTTCGCTTCCCCAAGTGTAGGGTTGCGATGTAGTAATAATCTCGGTAAGACCAAGGTCGATCCACAGGGACTTATGTAGGAATTCGCAAAACACTTCTAATAGTTCTACTGAAGAGCTAACTAACAGATTTATAGATGATTGATGTAGATAATAACTTTGAATTAAACTGAAGATAAACAATTAATAAAAGTCACTAGGGGTTCAAGGATCCACTTGTAGCAATCCTTGATGCCCAATCCGCTGTGGTTTCTCACTTTCTCAACTAGAATCAAAATTAAGTTCTATCTAGTCGGATGATAGAGCAGTTAAAACAATCAATCTGTCGCATGCATGATTTATGTACATGATTCTCTCAATTCAAGCTAGGACTTGAGCACACTCAATTGCATAGGTCAGTCCCGATTCCAATAGGTTAAGATCACAAGCATAACCATCATTAAATCCTATCACAAGATAAAACTAGATCATGATTTGAACTTGATCCAAATCACATACACAATCTTACACACTTCAGAAATTCCAGAAAATAGACCTTTGGTAAGAAGCTCCCATATGGAGATCATAGATCTAGAGCGTATTTAATCCAATTCCTCAGATCATACAGGTCTAGACTATCTCAAAACAGTTAAGAACTCAAGCAATTCTTCTAAACATCCATGAGCCATCATAAGATTAAGAAAAACTACTTAGAACTTTAATTAAACTTCAAACCATTGTTCTTCACTAATAATTCAACTTGAAACCAAATCAATGAATTGAAACATCTTAGATTCACTACAAGCTTCACCTCTTAGCCCTAGCTAAGAGGTTTAGCCGTTCATGATCCAAGGAAACATGAAACAAACTAAACAAAACATAAAACAAAAAAAAACCAACTAGGAGGAGTTGTAGAACTCCAAATCCGACTTCCGCCGTCTCCCAACGTGCTCAATTTGTTCTAGGATACCTTTGGAAGAAGCCCTAGGTCCCCTTTTATGGAATAATGTGGAGAGTTTCAGATTGAGCAAGAAAGCCCAGACTGCGCAGAGAAAATTGGAGCTTGTGGAACACGCTCTGTTACACAGACGACTGGTCGCACGATCGGTCTGAGCTCCTGGATGACCGGTCGCACAACTGCTCTCAAAAGTGCAAAATCTATCCAGAGAGTTTTGGTAATTTCAAACCCTAGAAATTTAATTCAAGGACCTGTCGCACGACCGGTCCTAATAGGTCCAGTGAGTTTTGGCCGTAAGGCCCTTTCTGTTAAGTGTTCGGACCGATCGGACGACCGGTCTAGGCTATGGACGACCGGTCGGACGACCGGTCTTCAATGTCTTCTTCAGCTTTCTTTCTTCTATCCGTTGCTTCTTTTTTCCATCCTTTTACGCTGAAAGTACGTTGGTAGTCTAACACGACACCCACGTATGTGCGGAAGCTTAAAGAGCAACTAGAATTATGGCTAAACCTATAGGAGGGGGTGATTAGGACCTATTTTGAAATTCTTTTCGCCTACTTATATAATTTAACAATTCAAACTAAGTAAGCAAGAACACTTCGGCTTCCAAGCCTAAGTGGGTCTAATCACAAGACTAGCATATGATTAAGAAATAAACAACCTAGTCTAAAGCATGCATAGGTAATCAAAAGATTTAACTAATCAAGCTCCTAACCTATGCAACCTATGTAGACTTATGAGAATGGATCAATGAGCTCAAGTCTACACAACTAATGAAAGTACATCTTGTGTGTGGATGTGCCTAACAAGTGCCTAGCATATATTCCTATCAAGCATTCATAATTAGACAATTAAACTAACAATGCTAAGATATCAATGTGCTCAATTCAATCACAAACACAAGCATGCATAGTGGTTCGACTACTTGTCTACTCCACTCCCGGTTCAAGTACTCAACACCTTTGAGCACACCGGCATTCACTATCAGAGGTTTTAAATGAGGTTCACCTCTCAACCTTTACACGGAGGTTTTACCGGTTCACCTCTCAACCGTAACCGGAGTTTTGGACAAAGGGCTAACTCTCAACCCAAACGGAGTTTTGGACATAGGCTAACTCTCAACCCGACTCACGTTCACTCCCGTGACGGAGGCTCCCCCTTAGAGACTTAGTTTAGGTCCGGATAAAGGGCGAAGGAATGGCTGACGTCCCTAAATTTAGGCCGACTAACAGGGCAAGGATCGGCTAACGACCCTAGATCGAGTTTGACAAACAAACTCTAAATGGACTCTCAAAAAGGACAACCTTAGTTGTCAGATGAGCCCCTTGTTTAGCGCCGGTTTGGGTTGCTTGATCTCCACTCTCTTCAATCAGCTTCCCTTGCTCCCTCGATTGTGTCGCCATTGCGTCGCCAATGCCTCAGCTACACTCGATCAAACACCTTGCATGTGATGCCTTTGAGATGCCCAAGGTGATAGGAGGATGGTTGAATCTCATACATGGGATATGTAGCTTGTTCTAACTAGGAGATTCACCTAGAGGGCCTTCTAGAGGTCTTGGATAAGGGATATGCCTATATGGAATGGTGTCTCACTTCTAGATTTGAGAGAGGAATCAAGTCATCTCTAGATTGCATTGAATGCCTACACTTGTGTTTAGAACACAAGGGATATGACTTGAAACCCTCCTCTTTGAGGCCTCATATGATGTACAAAAGGTGTGGGGAATAGGCTCTCAAAACCCTCTCTCATTGCCCTCAAAACAAGCCAAGCCCATTTATAAAAGAAGGTGTAACGGATACAAAATGGGCAGAAAACGGCTAGTGCCGACCGATCTCACGACCGGTCGGCCAGGGGCCACGACCGGTCATCCAAGGTCCACGATCGGTCGGCCATAGGCCAATGCAAAGACAGGCTTGCTGTCTTAAGGAGGATGGCCTGCACGACCGGTCTTGACCGGTCGGCCAGGGGTCCATGACCGGTCGTCCAGGGTCCATGACCGGTCGGCCCTATGGCCTGCACACACCAACAGCCTGCTGTTTCAACTGGATTGACTGTCCGACCAGTCTTGACCAATCGGCCAGGGGTCCACGACCGGTCGGACAGGCCTGGGTTCAGCCCACTGTTTTGCTGACCCATTCATATTTCAACCCTCTCACTTTGGCCAAGGTTTGGGTGCTCTTTTGGGACACCTAGGGCCAATCTATGATGACAAAAGGTTCCCTAATATGGTCAAGGTCATCAAAGAGGTTAAGGGGTTGGGTTTTGGTCAAGGTTAAGGCACATCAAGGCATCATTTTTACCTATATCTTCTTCCTTGATGCAGCGGGGCCATCTGAGTCTTCGGTCTTCGTCTTCATTGGGATCAACTGACACTAGACTCACTGACATAAGTGATTGACAAACAAGGTGCACTAGTATGCCACAGAAAAGTGCACTAACAGACGCTTGGTCTTGTGATCTTCAATGCTTGTAAATAGTGCCTTTAAGCCTTCAATTGGTAAGTCTTCTCTCTCATTCCTATATCTACAAAACCATGTATTAGTTGGGTCTTTTATCATGTATTTCAAGCATAGTTAGTGATAAAATGGGGTTAGAATATGCACATTTAAGAGCTCAACACACCCCCCAACCAGCATTTTGCTAGTCTCGAGCAAAACATGCTTGAAACCAGTTTCATTCTTCAATCCCAACTCTCCTTCAGAAACCATGTTTCATTATACTTAATGATATGCGAGTGCAAGAATCAGGAAAACCTACTGATAGAAGTTGAGACCTTCACCTTCTCATAACATAACAAGTATTTATATGAAATTCTCGCTGATTGATTGATAAATAGAAGAATCCAAACAATTTATCCTAGTGTGCTCAGTGAATGCTCATCTCACGGATTTCTGGGGTTACCTTCCTTATGAATTGATTAAGGTATGGATTCAACGGTGTATAGATCAACAACAAGCCTAAAAAGGAATTTGCCTTACCGTCCTTCCGACGGCTTTCACACTACGTCCCATTTCCGGCTTTGGTTATGGGTAAACCATCCCCCGATTGGTAATATGTAGCCCTTTTCGGAATTTTCCACCATGTTTTCCATCATTCTCCATGTTCATCCTTCCTTTCCGTTTTCTTTTTCATTAGATAGGATTTTTAGAAATCCATATCTTTCGTTATTTTCTCATGGACAAGGATGGACAAAATACCCCAGCTTAGTTTCTCAACACCTCAAATCCAAACTTAACCAATCCACAATTCTACATAATCCTTTCAAAGCGTGAGAATCGTGTAATGTGGACTATGTGTAAAAGTGTTTAGAAATTCTATCAATCATAAAAATAGGGGAATTCTCATATAAGACTAGTATCTTAGAGATTGCTCAAGATATTCAACTTCACTCCCTTTACTTTTCCTTTTTCTTATTCTCACACCATCCCAAATGCATAGAAACAAAGTTTTCTAACGGAGTTTTGAATTTTTGAAAAAATTGAACAAGTTCCTACATAATTGCTCGAGATGTTACAAAACACTGGATTCATCTTAGTGATCCTACACCCGCAACCAAATCTTGCATTGTCCTCATTGTAAAAGATACGCAATGAGCAAAACATGAGAGCAATTCGAAAATAAAGGGGAGTGAGCAATGAAAATACCTGAGAGAATAAAAAGTGGAATTCTACCTACTTCTATCAAACCTATGAACAAGTAAACAAAAGCAACAAAATCCTAATCCTAACTACTCCATACCTCCATCAGACTAGGAGATCAACCATCCTGATACACAGGATCAGTCAGAGGTATGGACATACCTTCTGAAGGAAAATTTTCAAAGAACGGCTTTAATCGCTGACCATTCGCCTTAAAGGTGTTGCCGTTCCTTGGATTCAACAACTCGACGGTCCTATATGGGTAGACAGTTTGGACAATGTAGGGACTGGTCCATCGAGATCTCAATTTCCCTTGAAATAAGTGTAAACGAGGATTATACATGAGGACTTTTTGATTAATCGTGAATGTCTTACGAAGAATGTTTTTATCATGGAATACCTTCGTCTTGTCTTTGTAAATTCTCGCATTTTCATATGCTTTGTTTCGGAGTTCCGCAAGTTCATTCAATTAAAGTTTGCGCAATGAGCTTGCTTTGTCAGAATCAAAATTCATCTTCTTTATTGCCCAATAAGCCCTATGTTCCAACTCCACGGGCAAGTGACAAGCTTTCCCATAGACAAGTCTATAGGGAGACATTCCAATAGGAGTCTTAAAAGAGGTACGATAAGCCCAGAGTGCATCGGTAAGTCGAAGCGACCAATCCTTGCAATCGGGGTTCACCATTTTTTCCAAAATATGTTTAATCTTCCTATTGGATATCTCAGCTTGTCCAATCGTTTGTGGGTGATAGAGAGTGCTCACTTCGTGATTTACGCCATATTTTTTCATTAAGGCTTCAAATGGCCGATTACAAAAGTGAGACCCTCCATCACTAATGATGACTCGAGGTGTTCCAAACCGGGAAAGAATATTTTCTTTTAAGAAATGAATGACTGTTTTATAGTCATTATTCCGGCATGGGATCGCCTCGACCCATTTGGACACATAGTCAACGACAAGCAAGATATATACGTTTCCAAAAGAAGATGGGAATGGACCCATGAAATCGATACCCCAACAATAAAAAATTTCGATTAGTAAGATGGGATTGAGTGGCATCATATTTCTACGGGAGATTCCTCCCAATTTCTGACAAGGCTCACATGTTTTACAAAACCCATGGGTGTCCTTGAACATGGTGGGCCAATAAAACCCACATTGCAGAATTTTGGATGTGGTCTTCTTAGCCGAAAAGTGGCCACCACAAGCCTGAGAATGACAAAAGGGGATGATATTGTGTTGCTCATCATCCGGCACACATCTCCTCATAATCTGATCGGGACAATACTTGAATAGGTAAGGATCGTCTTATAAGAATTTCCTCACCTCGTTGAAGAACTTATCTTTATCTTGCTTTTTCCAATGTGTTGGAGTTGTACCTGTAGCAAGATAGTTAGCAATGTCCGTATACCAAGGCAATTGGGAGACTTTAAAAAGTTGTTCATCAGGGAACATGTCATTGATCGCTGTCGTCTCAGGGGAATTGGTGAGAACAAGTCGAGAGAGATGGTCAGCCACTACGTTTTCTACTCCTTTCTTATCACGCATCTCTATGTCAAATTCTTGGAGTAGGAGGATCCATCTTAACAAACGTGGCTTAGCATCCTTCTTAGAGAGAAGGTACTTAAGCGCGGCATGGTCCGTGAATATGGTGATCTTGGATCCAATTAAGTAGACCTAAACTTATCCAAGGCAAAGACTACGTCTAAAAGTTCTTTTTCTGTAGTGGTGTAGTTTGCTTGGGCTGAGTTTAAGGTTCTACTTGCATAGTAGATAACACATGGCTTCTTTTCTTTTCTTTGGCCTAACACAGCCCCAATAGTGTAGTCGCTCGCATCGCACATAATTTCAAAAGGAAGGCTCCAATCAGGTGGTTGCATTATGGGAGCACATGTCAACATACCTTTAAGTTTAGTAAAGGCATTTTGACAATCTTCATTCCACTCGAATGAGTTCTCCTTTTGAAGTAGGTTACATAAAGGACGAGAGAGTGAACTAAAGTCCTTTATGAACCGTCTATAAAATCTGGCGTGTCCCAAAAAGGACCGCACATCTCGTATGCTCTTGGGTGGTGAAAGGTTAGAGATAAGATCAATTTTTGCTTTGTCCACCTCGATTCCGTTTTGTGAGACGATGTGACCAAGTACAATTCCTTTTTGAACCATGAAGTGACATTTCTCCCAATTCAACACAAGGTTCTTCTCTTCACATCTTTTCAACACAGATTTCAAGTGCACAAGGCACTCATCAAAGCTACAACCAAATATCGAGAAATCATCTGTGAAGACTTCGAGAATTGTCCCCACCATGTCAGAAAAAATGCTCAACATACAACGCTGAAACGTGGCAGGGGCATTACATAATCCAAATGGCATCCTTCGATAGGCAAAAGTGCCAAATGGGCATGTGAATGTTGTCTTCTCTTGGTCCTCTAGTGCAATCTCTATTTGTTATACCCTGAATAGCCATCAAGGAAGCAAAAATGGGAATGACCCACCAACCTTTCTAAAATTTGATCAACAAACGGTTGGGGGAAGTGGTCTTTCCTCATGACTATATTTAGCTTCCTGTAGTCAATGCAAATTCTCCAACCGGTAGTGACTCTGGTTGGTATGAGTTCATTATTAGCATTGGCTACGATGGTTATTCCGAATTTCTTAGGCACCACTTGAGTTGGGCTCACCCATTGACTATCGGATATTGGGTAAATGATACCTACATCCAATAGTTTCACCACTTCGGCCTTAACCACATCCTTCATGTTTGGATTGAGTCGCCTTTGTGGTTGCCTAGATGTCTTCACATTCTCCTCAAGGTGTATGCGATGAGTACAAATCAGTGGGTCAATGCCTTTGAGATCCGCAATCGACCATCCAATGGCACTCTTATGCTCTATTATAGTGGCTATTAGCCTACTCTCTTGTTCCTCATCCAAGTGGGAAGAAATCACCACCGGATATGTCTCATGTCGACCTAAATATACATATTTCAACTCACTTAGTAATGGTTTTTGGTCGAGTGTTGGTGCCTTGATATTGGATGGGAGGGGCTTGTTCTCATTTAAGTGTAACGATTCAAATAGTGCCCTCCATCTTTTGTTATCAAGTACCGGCATCACATCTAAAATGGCATCCATCTCTCGTATTGTCTCATCATTTATCTCATGAGAGTGGGCCACACATGCCTCCAAAGGGTCGGAATATAATGTCAAGGGGAATGTATCCTCCACAAATGATTCAATCACATTTATCTCGTGGATCTCATCATCAACTTCCCGTGGTTGTTTGCATAAATCAAATATATTCAACTCGAGAGTCATATTTTCAAAGGACATTTGTACAAGCCCATTTTTACAATTGATAATTGCATTGGAAGTAGCTAGTAAAGGGTGGCCAAGTATGACAGGAATTTGAGCACCAGTACCTATCACGGGATGTGTATCCAAGACAATAAAATCTACTGGGTAGTCGAATTTATCAACTTGGACTAAAACATCCTCAATCACTCCTCTCGGTATATGAATAGATCTATCAGTAAGTTGGAGTGTGGTTTTGGTGGGTTTCAATTCACCTAACCCAAGTTATTCATAAACCTTGTACGGAATGAGGTTAACACTTGCCCCTAAATCGAGTAAGGCTTGTTTAATCTGGCAGTCTCCTATGATGCATGAGATGGTTGGACTACCCGGATCCTTCTATTTTTGGGGCACCTCTTGTTTGATAATAACACTCAAATTCTCAGTCAAAAGTACTTTGTTTTGAACATTGTGTTTCCTTTTGACTGTACACAATTCCTTTAGAAATTTGGCATAGGATGGTATTTGCTTTATGGCATCCAACAACGGAATGTTGATCTTCACTTGCTTAAAAACCTCTAAAATTTCCAGGTTTTTCTCTAAAGGTTTGGGTGAAATCAACCTTTGGGGAAACGGGGCAACCAACTTGTATTGCCTTTCCGGTTCTTTCTCTTATGGAGTGTTGTTCGGGCTATCATCATCTTTGAAATTTTCCTGATCATTAGGCTTTGGGGGCTTTACCGGATTAGATTTAACGATTATTTTCCCACTTCTCAAAGTGGTGATAGCTTGAACATGCTCCGTATGTTGGGAGGATGAGCTTGCGTCTTGTATTTCAAATTGGGTCCTTGGGTTAGGAAAAGGTTGGGCAGGAAGTGTGCCTTTCTCCCTAACATTGAGGTGAGATTCAACTCTAGCCATTGAGGTTTTCAAGTCATTTATGGCTTGAGTTGAATTCTGATTAAATTTTAATTGCTCTAGCATGAACCCATCTATTTTCAGAGAATTAGTCTTATTATATTCAGCTTGAACCAATACAAATGCACCCAACATCTCCTCTAGCGTAGCTTTTGGTGTAATGACTAGGGATGGACCTAGTAAAGGTTGAACTTGAGGAGCATTATTTGCATTTGCAGTGGGTCTATTCCTCCAACTGAAGTTGGGATGGTTCTTCCAACTAGAATTATACGTGTTTGAGTTTGGAGCACTAAATTGCCATTGATAATTGTTTATGACATTTGATTGTTCTTGTAAGATATCTTGGACTGCTGAAATTATGGGACAATCTTGTGTAGCATGTTGATTTCCAGCACAAATTTCACAAACAGTTTCAACGTCTTTTGGGTTGATCGTTTCTCCTTTCTTAAGTTCCATGGCCTTAACTTTTCTTGTGAGGCTAACCACACGTGCACTTATATTATCCTCTTCTGAGAGGACATAAATTCCTCCTTTTTCCTTTTGTTAGCTAGCCTTGAAATTTGTTGGTCTAGATGTATCCGAAGATTGTGCATTCTCGGCCAATTCCTCCAAATAGTCACATGCTTCCTCGGCTTCCTTATTCAAAAACTCCCCATTACACATCATCTCTACGAATTAGCGCATGGGTGAAGTCGGTCCTTCATAGAAAAAGCTTATAACCAGCAAAATTTCATAGCCATGATGTGGGCATGCATTTAACAAGTCCTTAAACCTCTCCCAACATTGGAAGAAGGTCTCATCTTCCTTTTTGGGCAAAATTCATGATAAGGCGCCTCAACATGTTCGTTTTGTGAGTAGGGAAGAACTTTTTAATGAACTCCCTAGACATCTCAGTCCATGTGCCAATTGATCTTGGCTTTAATGCATGAAGCCAACCTTTAGCTTTATATTTAAGGGTAAAAGGAAATAATTTAAGTCTTGTTCGCTCGCCTCAAGTGTAAGGCTGCGATGTAGTAATAAAACTCGGTAAGACCGAGGTCGATCCACAGGGAATTAGAAACAACTTTCAAACTATTCCAACAACTCATTTTGCAATAGATATGAGGATTCAATTGAGCAATTAAACCAAAACAGTAACTTAATGAAAACCAGTAATTTAAGGTACTAAGGCATTCAAGGATCCACTTGTAGAAATCCCATGTCAATCCAATCAATCCAAGTAAAAAGCACAACTAGATTTGAAGTCCTATCTCTCATCTAGTTGGAAAATAAAGCATTCAAAAACATTCAATTCCATTCAAGTTGAACTTCTAAGTTCTAGTCCCATTCAACACATGTAGATTTCAAAATCATAGCCTTCGGAGTAACAGCCATGCTTATGGACTATGGCTTGCTCAAGGGTTACCATAATTCGAATCTAATCAAACACCATATGATAATCTTAGAGAATTGCAAGGAATTCATGTCCTGAGCACATGAACTCTCATAAAACATCTCAAAATATCAACTTAAGGGACTAAAAGATTAAAAAACCAAACTTGAATTGAAATTACTTGAATTAAACTGAATCAAACATGGAAATTAGCTACAAGCTTCACCTCTCAGCCTTAGCTAAGAGATTCTAGTCGAGCATTGTCATACTACAACTAGAACTCATAATAGAAAGCATAAAAACTAGAAAAATCAGAAATTGGAGGGTTGCTGATGCTCCACGACGACTTCTGTCCTCTCCCACGACCTTCCTTGGCTTCTATGATGATCTAGGAAGAGCCCCTAGGTGTCCTTTTATAGTGGGAAAGCCCACTTGTGTCGAAAACATCTAGAAATTACATAAAGTTACGCACTGCGTAGAAAATCTCGGAGTTTCACGGAGAAGCTTTGTTACGCAGACGACCACTCGCACGACCGATCTGAGCTCCCTGATGACCGGTCGTACGACCAGTCACAAAACGTCAAAATCGGTCCAGTGAGTTTTTCAAAAATTTCGTCTTTAAAATTTAATTGAAGGACCGGTCTCACAACCGGTCTGGGCATCGGACGACCGGTCGCACGACTGGTCGTGAATGGTTCAGTGACTTTCTGTGAAAATTTCTCTTCTGTGCATAATCGGACCGGTCGGACGACCAGTCCTGGCGATGGACGACCGGTCGCATGACCGGTCTTGGCCTCTGTTTCCTGCTTTCTCCTTGGGCTTCTTTCTTCCTTTCTTCCCCTCTCTTTCTACTTTCTTTAGTCCTTCTTCCATCTTCATCCAATGGCTTCAATTGACTCTTTTTAGTCCCCAATTTGGTGAAGTCTGCTCTCATCCCTGAAATCACAAAACATGCATTAGATAGGCCTTTTAAGCATGAAAACCATGCATATAATGCGATGTAATGGGCAATGCAATGTATAAATTGGAGGTTCAACACACCCCCCAACCAGCTTTTTGCTAGTCCCGAGCAAAACATGTGTGAATTAGTTCCAACCTCCAAACCTAACTCTCCTTCAAAAACCATGTTTCTATCCATTCCAAGACATACAAGTATAAAATTTGGAGAAACTAGTTGATAGAAATTACAAACTTAAACTCTCAAAGCATAAGAAGTGTCTACATGAAATTCCCGATGATTGGTTGATAAATAGAAGAACTCGAACAATTTCAACCCAGTGTGCATAGTGAAAGTTCATCTCATGAGTTTCTGGGATTATCTTCTTCATAGATTAAGTAAACCAAGGATTTTAAGGTGCATAGAGCAACAACAAGCCTATGATAGGAATTTGCCATATCGTCCTTCTGACGGCTTTCACACTACGTCCCATTTTCGGCTTTGGTTACGGTTCGACCATCCACCGGTTGGTAATAGGTAGCCCTTTTCAGAATTTTCCACCATTTTTCCTTCATTCCCGATTTCATCCTTTCTTTTCCCTTTTCTTTTGATTTAGATAGGATTTTTAAAAATCCATATCTTTCGTTATTTTCCCATGGACAAGGACGGACAAAATACCCCGACTTGGTTTCTCAACACCTCTAAATCAAAGTCTAGCTAATCCACAAATCACATAATCCTTTAAACCCATGAAAATCGTGTAATGTGAACTAGGTGTACAAAGTGTTTAAATTTTCTACAGATCACAACAATAGGGGAACTGTTACAGATAAAATAAGGGAGATCAACTCAGCTGCTAAGATTGTACACGGACGCCCACTCGACTCTCGAGATCATCTGAGCGAGAGTCGCAGATCGGGTAAATACGGAAGTACCCATTGGACTCTCGAGATCATCTGATCACGAGCCGCAGATTGGGTAAGGGCGGGACGCCCATTCGACTCTCGAGATCATCTGAACGAGAGTCGCAGGATTGATAAATCCACGAGCAGGCCTTCTCGTAAGTCGTTGAAAGGTGTTACATCTAAATGAGCGAGCACTTGGACTCGTGACCATATTCCAACATGTGAACAGCTTTTCCGCGGTGACACCTCTTAGCCTTCAGTACCAGCACCCGATTCCCGTCGAGCAACTCGTTCAATCCCTCTGCGATACCAAGCAGGGCTACACCCAGTTCGGTGGTTTCCGTCCCGTCGGCGTCTCCTTCCTTTTCGCCGGCTATGACTCCAACTACGGTTTCCAGCTCTACGTGAGCGATCAGCGCTATTACTACGCCTACCAGCAGCCCGGATAGGTCGAGTTTGGGCTTATCTTCTCTTGTGGTTCCGAATCTCAAGGGATTGCTATCAAGGAACGTGATTGCCAAAATAAATCATCGGGTTAGATCTCGTCTCCAAGGATAAGGATCTTATCCCACGAAATCAGCGGCATCTCGGTATCGTACACGAAATCAGCGGGATCTCGATATCTTACGTAACAGATTGGGTCGCTCCAGATCTATATAAAGAGGTGACTCCATTAAGAAAAAGGTACACAATATTCAATCCCTGGCGTGTTTTTGCCTGGTTATTCTTCTTCTTGCTTTGGCCTGACTTAAGCATCGGAGGGCTAACGGCTGGACGCCAGCCACCCTTAGTTGCTTTCTGTCTTCTTCCAGGTCCGGCGGAGGAAGGTATCTGTTGGAGAGAAGGTGAACGTCTGGAGGATCCTGTTACAAAATCTGACGTTAACAGTTTGGCGCCGTCTGTGGGAACGACTTGATCGTCAAAATCAATCGTTCTAACCACCAATAAGGATCTTTCGGCGATGCCTCCTAAAAGGCTGTTCATCCTTCGACTTCAAGGCAGGCACCCCCTCCACCCGATGAGACAGAATCCGTACCTACCCTTCCACCTACCTCGACGAACATCCCTCAAGGAGCCCCAACTATGCCATAAGCAAACCCATTATTGGAAGCTTCTGGAAATCAAGACGATGTCCTACGTTTCCTCGGAAACACTCTCCTAACTCTAAACGCCGGAGTTCAGGCGCTGTCAAATCGGCTTGATCAGCATTTCCCCGAACCGCAGAAATAAGCCTCCGAAGGGTTACCACCGCAGCCCATACCAGTGGCATCTAGACATTCTATGGACGAACCACAGGTCCCACCACTTGGCAGCCATCTCCCTGTGCCGTCTCCACATTCTATACATTCTAGTTCGTCTCGACAACCTCAACCCCAGAGCTCCACCGCCAAAACATCAAGCTATACCCTACCATGGGAAGGAGATCTCAAAAGAATCCATGATCGTTTTGATGTCATGGAACAGCGATACCAGGCAAATCGGCCATCTGCCGTCATGGCGGCGATACATCAATCCGAGTCCCCCTTCACCAGTGAGGTTATGGAAGCCCCGTTACCCTGAAAGTATCGAACGCCTGTTATCACCCTGTACACAGGTATTGGCGACCCTCTTGAACACCTGAAAACATACAGGTCCCTCATGCAGTTGGAGGGACATGGTTCAGAAATCATGTGTAGGGCTTTTTCCCTAACATTGAAGGAGGCAGCTCGTACGTGGTTCCGAGGATTAAAGCCTCATTCCATCAGCTCCTTTTCTCAGTTATCGGAGATATTCCTTTCTCAATTCATGGGAATCATCCGCATTAAGAAGCCAGCCTCCCATCTAATGAATCTAAAACAGCAGCATGGGGAAACGATAAAGGAGTTCACAGTACGGTTCACCGCTGAAGCCGTTCAAACTGAAGGTTATACTGAAGAAAAAGGCCTCGCAGCCCTCATAGCCGGAATAACGAGCGAGAAATTCAGGTTTGCTTTAGACAAGAGCCCTCCAAAAACTATGGCAGAGTTCCAAGCCAAAGCTCAGAAGTATATCAATGCAGAAGAAGTCGCATTGACACGCCATGGAGTACAGGGTAAGAAACGCAAGCCAGAAGGAGCCTCTTCTACAGATAAAAAATATCGTCGTGATCAACGCGAACGTTCTCCCAAGAAGCCTTATTCCGGTAAATATCATAACTACACTCCTCTTAATCGGTCTCATGAAAAGGTTCTAATGGAGATTAAACACAAGCCATATGTGAAGTGGCCTGCAAAGATCAAATCCGATCCCGAGAAGAGAGACAAGAGCAAGTTCTGTTACTTCCACAAAGATCATGGGCATAGAACTCAGGATTGCATCTCTCTACTAGACCATATCGAAGCTCTCATTCGAAAAGGCCATCTCCAGGATTATGTTGCTCGTAAAAATCGATCACCAGAAAGGGCGAACACCTCGTCCCGCCAAAAGGAACAACCTCATCATCAAACTGACCAAGAGGACGCTGAGCCTACGGGAGAAATCCGCACCATCATCGGAGGACCAGCTTGCGGGGGTGATTCTCAAGCTTCAAGAAAGGCATACGCTCGAAAGGGGTCCAAAGAACCCCAGCAAATCTACTGGCTAGAACAGACGTCTAGCTCGTCAAAAACCAGCCATCCTCCAATTTTCTTCACTCTCGAAGATGCAAAGGGAATTCACTTCCCTCACGAAGACTCCATTGTAGTCACATTGAAGGTATCAAATTATCTGACACATCGAATTATGGTGGATACAGGTAGCTCAGCCGATATTCTATACTTGGAGGCTTTCAACAAAATGACACTTGCCAGAAGCCTTCTCAAGCCAGTATCGACCCCCCTCATTGGCTGCGGAGGTGAGGTAGTAACGCCTGAAGGAAGCATCGATCTCCCAGTTACTTTTGGAGAAAGTCCAGCGAAAACCACCATCTTCATAAACTTCATCGTGGTGGATCGAAAATCAGCGTATAACGCCATTTTGGGGCGGCCGTCTCTTACTAAGGTCGGGGCAGCCTTGCACCCTTCATATCTGTGTGTCAAATTTCCTACCCCAAATGGTATCGGGGTCGTGCGAGGAAGTCAATAGGAGGCGCGGTCTTGCTATCAGATAGCCCTACAGGATCGGAAGAAGGCTCAAGCAACACCCGTTATGGAGATAACACAAGGTTCACCCACCTTCTCCACCAACACCTCGTTGGATCCGAGAGAGAATGCTCTCCAATCAGGAACTCCTGGGGAGGAAACAGTGGCGATTCACCTGACCAAAGATGACCCATCTAAGATCGTGTACATTGGATCCTCTTTAACCAGTGTCCACCGTGAAGATTTGATCCGTTTCCTCACTGAATATCAGGACGTGTTTGCTTGGTCTCATAAAGATATGCCAGGCATCGACCCCAATGTCATTGTACATCGCCTCAATATCGACCCGAAACATAAGCCCGTACACCAGCGTCGACGTGCCTTCACTGCAGAAAGACAAATGGCGATCAAAGCTGAAGTCGAGAAGTTACTCATGGTCAATTTCATAAAAGAAGTAGACTACCCAGAGTGGGTCGCGAACGTGGTCCTTGTCCGGAAAGCTAATGGCAAATGGAGAATGTGCATCGACTATTCAGATTTAAACAAAGCTTGCCCCAAAGATAGCTTCCCTACCCCGCGGATTGACCAGTTGGTCGATTCAACAACTGGACACGCTCTGCTCAGTTTTATGGATGCTTATTCTGGTTACAACCAGATCATGATGCATCCACCTGATAGCCAGCATACCGCCTTCATCACAGATCGGGGATGATATTGCTATCAGGTAATGCCGTTCGGTCTTAAAAATGCAGGGGCCACTTATCAACGTCTCGTCAACAAAATATTCGCTGCTCAAATCGATAGGAATATGGAAGTTTATGTTGACGACATGCTCGTAAAAAGCACCGTAGAAGATGATCATATTTCTGATCTTCGAGAAGCCTTCGACCTAATGAGGAGGTATCAAATGAAATTGAACCCAGAAAAATGTGCGTTTAGAGTGTCTGTAGGAAAGTTTCTTGGGTTCATGGTCGGCCAGCGCGGAATTGAGGCAAATCCTGAAAAGATAAAAGCATTAATAGAGATGAAATCCCCCACCACTCTGAAGGACATCCAGTGTCTAGCTGGTCGCATCGCATCGTTGAATAGATTCATCTCGCGAGCATCTGACAAGTGCTTACCATTCTTCAAACTCCTTCGTGCAACGGCCAAGTCTGATTGGAATTGGACGCCGCAATGTGAGGAAGCCTTTCAACAATTGAAGCTATATATGAGCACACCCCCCATTTTATCTAAACTTGTAGCACATGAGCAGCTTATCCTGTATTTATCTGTGTCCACCACGGCCGTTAGCGCCGCTTTAATAAGAGAAGATTCCGGGGTACAAAGGCCCGTTTATTATATCAGTCGAGCAATGGTTGATGCAGAAACTAGGTATTCTGATATGGAGAAGCTGGCCCTGGCTTTAGTTACGGCAGCTCGAAAACTGCGACCATACTTTCAAGCCCACGCTATTTTAATACCAACGAATCATCCATTGCGGCAAGTCCTTCAAAAGCCTGAGGCTTCCGGACGCTTAACTAAATGGGTAGTCGAGATCAGCGAGCACGATATCTCATTCTGCCCTAGGACCGTGGTAAAGGGCCAGGCCGTGGCTGACTTTATCGCCAAATTCACATACTCTCCTGATGATAATACCATGACCAGCGACCAGCCTCCTTGGTCACTCTTCGTGGACGGGTCGTCGCGGGCCAGTGGCAGTGGAGCGGGCCTGATTTTAGTGGCTCCCGATGGGTCGCATTTCCAATATGCTCTGCGTTTCGATTCTCGTATCTCGAATAATGAAGCTGAATATGAAGCCCTGATCGTCGGCCTCGAATTGGCCATTGTCCTTGCAATTCAGAATCTGTCAATTCATAGCGACTCTCAGCTCATTGTCAACCAAGTCCTTGGTGAATTCGAGGCCAAAGAAGAAAGGATGGCCTTCTACAAGTCTCGTGTCCTCATCCTGCTCGCAAAACTAAAGACTTACGAAATAATTCATATTCCTCGCGAGAAGAACCAACTTGCCGATTCCCTGGCAAAACTTGCCTCTGCACCAGAATCTGAGTTATCACATTCGGTCCCCATCGAGCATCGTCAGAACCTAAGTATCGACCACGCAACTCTCGAGCAAGTAATATCGGTACAATCGTCTCCATGCTGGATGGATCCCATCACCCTTTATCTCAGAGATGGATACCTACCAGACGACAAGAAAGCTGCAAGACAAATTCGGCTTCGAGCTGCCAGGTACACCTTGCAAGACGGAATATTGTTGCGAAAAAGTTTCTCCTTGCCTTATTTAAGGTGTCTTCATCCAGAAGAAGCACTTCATGTTCTAGATGAGATACACCAGGGGGCATGTGGTAATCACCCCAGGGGGCGATCCCTAGCGTATAAGGCGATGAGGCAAGGATATTATTGGCCCATTATGAAAGCAGACGCAATTGAATTTTCTAAAAAATGTGATAAGTGCCAACAATATTCACCTATACCTCATGTACCGTCCGAGCGGATGACTCCAGTTGATAGCCCTTGGCCTTTCGCTCAGTGGGGGGTCGATATCATCGGGCCCTTACCCATGGGAAAGGGGCAAAATAAGTTCGCGATTGTAGCGGTTGATTACTTCACCAAATGGGCCTAGGCAGAACCATTAGCCAAGATTACTGAGAAACAAACTACCAAGTTTATATGGAGAAATATTATATGCCGTTATGGACTCCCCCACACTATAATCACCGACAATGGAACGCAGTTCGACAACGCAGCCTTTGATGAATTTTGTGAAAAATGGAAGATACGTAATCTTCACACTTCTCCATATCATCCTCAGGCGAATGGGCAGGTCGAGGCAGTGAATAAGATCATCAAGCACCATTTAAAGACCAAGCTAGGTGAGTGTAAAGGGGTGTGGCCAGAACTCCTGCCAGAAGTATTATGGGCATATAGAACCACGGCTTGTACATCAACAGGTGAAACCCCTTTCTCCTTAGCATTTGGTGTCGACACAGTGGTACCAGTGGAAATTCAAGTGCCCTCGTATCGGATCGAGCAGTATGACCCCGCGAGTAATCAGGAAAACCTCCGACTTCATCTCGATCTCTTGGAAGAGCAGAGAAATGCTTCCCAAGTACGAGTGGCAGCATATCAACAACGTATTGCTCGTTATCGAAATGCTAGGGTTCGGCCTAGATCCTTCCAGCCTGGAGATTTGGTACTAAGGCAAAATCTCGGAGTTCCTGCTCGTTCACTGGATCCAAATTGGGAAGGCCCATATCGGGTTATTAGGATTGTGCGACCCAGTACTTATTACCTTGAAGACATGCAGGGAAAGCCCGTACGTCGCCCTTGGCACGTGGAGCATTTGCTACGATACTATCCCTAGATTCAATGTAGTTCATAACAACATTTTATGAATAAAGCGGAAGATATCTTTTGGTCGCTACTTCATTTACTTGGACATGAATAGCCCTGAAGAGGATGCATACAATCCTTTGGCCAATTGCCTACCTTTGGTAGGGTTTAATTCACCTAGGATGGTCGCATTTCCATTTTATGGGTGACCATCCTACCCTCGATAAACTTGGAGTCTCAATCGATAGATCAGCCTATCTCCACGAGGGTATGGTCGTCATGACCCCCCGGATTGAGCATAATACATCTCTCAATCGATAGATCAGTCTATCTCCACGAGGGTATGGTCGTCATGACCCCCCGGATTGAGCACGTTACATCTCTCAATCGATAGATCAGTCTATCTCCACGAGGGCATGGTTGCTACGACCCCCCGGGTTGAGCACAACTCATTGCAACAGGAAAGCATTCAGTGCACAAAGGAAAAGAAAGTAAACAAGAACGAGAAAGCAATCATTGCATGAAAGGGAGAGTAAACGAGGACAACACTTCCAAAAATATCTTTTCATTGATAATAAATGTTTACAATATATGCTCGCGAGTACAAGAGAGGAAAACAAAAAGAAGATCAATCTCTTGGAGGAGGAGCTGTGCTCTCGACTTCAGGGCCCATTTTTGGAGCCCCTCCAGCTTGCGTGGCTTCAGTCACCTCGTTCTCAGCAGCAGCTTGCTCTTCTGCAGCTATGATGGTCGCGACTCGACCAAATTCCCCCATATCAAAGGTTGGGATCATTCATTGTACTACTCTTAGCGTAAAGTCGCGACCAGCATCATATGACTCGTATCTTTCGTCGTCATATAGCTGCGAAGTCCGGAACTCGGAAATTGCCCGAGGACCTTCCTCCGAGAGCATTTTTACAAGGGCGACTTTCTCCTCGTCCCAGTGGATCGAGTCGTTCTTGAGCTGTGCAAGAGCGGAGCGCTCCTTTTCCAAGTTGTCGTTGGCTTCTTTGAGCTGCGACCTGGCCTCCGCAAACCGCTCCTCTAACGAGATCTTGTCTTGGTGAAAGATCTCTCTCTCCCTCTCAGCCTTCTCCTTCAAACCCGTGAGCTTCACGAAGTCTGAGTCCAAGGCCTGATACCTGTCGGTCAGGACTTGGATTTTCTCGATGAGGATCTTCTTCTCCTCATCTCTCTTCGCGATCACCGCCTCACGGGCCTTAAGCAGCTGATCTCTCCCTTGAACTGCCTTCTCCAAGGCAGTCCTCTTCCCTTTAGCTTCATCTATCACGCGACGGGCGGCAACGATATCACGCCTCGTTCGCAGGATAAGATCTAAGCCCTGCAAAAGTAATGAAAAATGTGAGAAAGTATTCTAGAACATAACAACAGATTAAAGCAGATCTTGGCAGAGTCTCACCTGAACCATCCTCACCCCCGCTTTGAGGAAAAGGTTCTCAGGGCTTAGCTAGGGAAGAGAGCCAAAGGTTTGGGGGGGGGGGGACGTTCTCGAATAAAAATTTACATATTGGATGAAGGTGGCGGGGGATAGAATATGTCCCGCTCCCCGACGGTTGGGCAACGACCAACCCGGCCGGCTCACGAGGTGGAGGCATCGACTCGCGAGCAGGTCCCTGCTCGGCAGCAGGGATCAGTTCGCGAGCAGGAGCCGGCTCTCGAGGCTCTATCTGCTCTCGAGCCTCTTCAGCTGGGGGGCAGCTGGACCCCGCCCCATCTGGGGAATTGTCAGCAATGTTAATCACTGGCGGTCCAGGTGCGACCACCAGTGAGGGAATATTGGGCCCTGCCGGAGCCTCCGCCGTGCTCGCGAGAGGGGCAGGTTGATCGCCACCCTTACGGACGGGTGGTTGAGATGGTTCGGCAGGAGTTCTCCTCTGCCTTTTGGAGTTCGTGCCCTTCAGCCGGGGCAGCAGACCCCTCTTCTCCCCGGCCTTCGTCATCTCGGCTTCTCCTCTGGATTTAGGCCCGCTGCTGCGAGTCGCGAGGGAGACAAGCAAGCCTCAATGTGCCTATCACCAACAGGCACCTTGTACACCTTGACAATCTTCTCGTTGATTCCTCCCTTTAGATTTGGTTTTCTCAAGGCCGGGATACCTGCGAGCACTAACAGAGGTCAAAGAATGAAGTAAAACCCTAAAATCCTAACTGAAGAAAACTGCACAATGTGGGATTGTGCCTACCTTCGCAGAAAAAACGGGTAACACCTGGACCTCTGGAGGAAGCAGACTCCCAGTTCCCGGAAGCGTAGAACCACCGTTTCCTCCAGCCGGGATAGTTCGAGGAGGGTTTCCCCAGCACGAAGTTATCCCGGTGCCAGTAACACAAGTAATACCAGCCTTCGCTGGAGGGTGCCTTTTCCAGACGGAACATACGGAGGAACTCCTCCACCGTGAGCTCTCTGTTGCCGGCCTGAGCCCAGAGGGCAAAGGAGCCCAGAACTACCCTCCATCCGTTCACGATGAGTTGCCCGGGGGCAATCTTGTAACACCGGAGAACATCACGTATGAAAGGATGGAGGGGGAGGCGTACCCCCAGGATGAGCTGGTACTCGTAAAAAGCTACACATCCTGGGGGGGGGGGGGGGGGGGGGTGGGGAGTCTGGTGTCTCTCCATCTCCGGGCAATCGGAGAACGACTGAGTCGGGGATCAGGTATCTCTCCCGTAACTCAGTCAGCCGGTCCTCCGATAGAACAGAAGGATATCCGGCTGCTGTATATCTCCCTCCCGGAACCCTCGCACTGCTAGAAGCAGAGGATTCCGGGGTGGCATCGCCTAGAGGAACGGTGGTCTCGTCAGAGTTCCCAGCCATGAAGGAGTTTTTAAGAAGATTATGAAAAAGAAGAGAACCGAGGCCTATACCCAGAAAAGAAAGAAAGGAAAAGAAGGAGCGCCGGAGGAAGGAGATTGAGAAAAGACTGCAGAAAAATTCCTTTCGAAGAGCTTCTGTAGAAAACCAGAGAAATGGCGGACTCCGTATATTTATAGGCAATCATTCCGCCGCATCTGATGGCACGTGGCAGTCCCTCCTTCGGCGTAGCACTCGAGCAGGCACGCCCATTAACTCCTCAAACACATGGCGAGGGCCCCTTCATTTTTCGTTTGCGAAAAGGCTGCGGAAAGCTGGCGCTCATTAATTCCAGCCCATCATGTGAGGTTCCGTTCTCGATGAAGGCAGCGGGCGGTTACGTGTGATAGTGAGCTAAGTCCTTCCCTTCAAAATTCTTGGCGGCAAGGACTTGGGGGGCATCTGTTACAGATAAAATAAGGGAGATCAACTCAGCTGCTAAGATTGTACACGGACGCCCACTCGACTCTCGAGATCATCTGAGCGAGAGTCGCAGATCGGGTAAATACGGAAGTACCCATTGGACTCTCGAGATCATCTGATCACGAGCCGCAGATTGGGTAAGGGCGGGACGCCCATTCGACTCTCGAGATCATCTGAGCGAGAGTCGCAGGATTGATAAATCCGCGAGCAGGCCTTCTCGTAAGTCGTTGAAAGGTGTTACGTCTAAATGAGCGAGCACTTGGACTCGTGACCATATTCCAACATGTGAATAGCTTTTCCGCGGTGACACCTCTTAGCCTTCAGTACCAGTGTTGAGCTCTTAATTGTGCATATTTTAACCCCAATTCATCACTCATTATGCATGGTTTTCATAATTTAAAGACTAATCAAATACATGTTTTGTGGTTGTAGGAATGAGAGTTACTTTGCCCAATTGATGACCAAAAGAGCTGATTTAGAACCTTGGATGAAGACCCAAGGAGGGCTGAAGGAAGAAGGAAGCAAAGAAAGAAGCAAAGAAAGAAGAAAATAGAAGAAAGAAAGGAAGAAAACAAGAAGAAAAAGAGACCGACCAGTCTCGACCGGTCAAAGGAAGCAAAGAAAGAAGCAAAGAAAGAAGAAAATAGAAGAAAGAAAGGAAGAAAACAAGAAGAAAAAGAGACCGACCGGTCTTGACCGGTCGGCCAAGGAAGCCCGACCGGTCTTAACCGGTCGGCCATGCCTGCTGGAGTAATGCCAAAGAGGGCCTGACCGGTCGTGACCGTTCGGCCAGCCCTGTCCGACCGGTCGTGACCGGTCGGCCATGCAAGTTTCAGATTCCAGATTCTAAAACAGCAATGTATTCCCGCACCTGGTTTTTCAGACCAGTTTTCTGGGCCGATCTTGATGATATTTGGAAATCCAACAATCCATGTCGAAGAGGAACTCGATGCCGAACTAACCCAAATGGTTTCGTGTCGATCGGAGTTACGGATTGATCGTGGTGACCAAAACAATACAAACTGTCCAGAAAGTTCCAGATTTTGTTGTTCCACTCTGGGCCGGTCCAGGTGGCCCATCATTGAGGATATGAAAAATCTACTTTAACCATATTTTAGACCACATCCATATATGAATAACCACAAAAGTTTCAGATCAAAAGGGTGTGTGGTTTGATCGTACCGGTTGAAGAAAGATGGACCATCCAGAAAGCTCCAACTGCGCAGAGTTTATAAAAGCCCTAATTGTTCTAATTTTCGGACCACATTCTGAGATCTTTTTGGACAATCTAATCCATCTATCATGTAGAGGAGGAAGTTTTCTACTAATGTTCAAAATTTGAGATCAATCCGACCTCTGTACACTCCAGAGCGTTGAAAGCAAGATGACTGGTTCTGAAGGTACCCGAAGTGCGCGATTTTGAGAGGCGGTCGGTGATGTGATTGGTGGGCCCATTCAGAGGACAATCTTGGAAATCTAAATCATCTATGAGGAAGATCACATTACAAGGAAGCTACAAATCAAATTTGAAGGCAATCCAACCATTGGTTAAGCCGTACCATGGGAAACAAATTCTGCTATGTTGCTGTACTAGTGTTGCACTATAAAAGGAGGTGCTCTCTTCTATTCCAGGGCAACCAAGGACGTGGGGAGCAAGGAGTTCAAGTCATAGGAGGCTTCCTAGCCTCCTCCAGCTAGGTTTTCTTCCTTTTCTTAGTTCTAGTTTTATTTTTAATATGCTTTTCATTAGCTAATCTCCTAGCTAGAGCTAAGAGGTGAACCTTATAGTTTTCTTAGATTGTTTAATTCGTTTTATTGGTTTTAAGTATGGAATTCATGATTATGAACTCTGGTTTGAAGTTTATACAAGTTTTTAAGTAATTTTTCTTAGTCTTGTGATGACTCATGGATGTTTGGATGAATTACTTAGTTTCTTAATTCGTTTGCAACGGTCTAGACCTGTATGATCCGAGGAATCGGAGTGCGCTCTAGTACTAAGCTCTTCATGAAGGGACTTCCTACCAAAGTTCTATTTTTGTTGATTTTCTGGAATATATAATGACTGTGCATGTAATTTGAATCCAGTTTAAATCCTGATCTGGCCTTGTCTTATGAGAGGACTTGAGGATGGTTATGATTGTGAACTGGACTTATAGAAAAGGGGAATGACCTATGCAATTGAGCATGCTCAGCTCAGCCTTCATTGAGTGAATCCTATGCATAGAACTTACATATGACAGACTGTTTGGTTTAACAGCTCTATCATCCGACTAGATAGACAGGAATGTCGATTCTAGTTGAGAAAGTAAGAAACCATAGCGAATTATGCATCTAAGAAGAGCTATAAGTGGATCCTTGATGCTCTAGTTATCTTTTCATTATTAGATTTTCTATTTTATGTTAAAAATCAATTTCACAAACCTCTTTGATTCTAGTTATTAAGATAGTTAGAATTGTTTACTTCCTCCCCTGTGGATCGACCTCGGTCTTACCGAGATTATTACTACATCGCAGCCTTGCACTTGAGGCGAGCGAACACCAGCACCCGATTCCCGTCGAGCAGCTCGTTTAATCCCTCTACGATACCAAGCAGGGCTACACCCAGTTCGGTGGTTTTCGTCCCGTCGGCGTCTCCTTCCTTTTCGCCGGCTATGACTCCAACTACGGTTTCCAGCTCTACGTGAGCGATCAGCGCTATTACTACGCCTACCAGCAGCCCGGATAGGTCGGATTTGGGCTTATCTTCTCTTGTGGTTCCGAATCTCAAGGGATTGCTATCAAGGAACGTGATTGCCAAAATAAATCATCGGGTTAGATCTCGTCTCCAAGGATAAGGATCTTATCCCACGAAATCAGCGGCATCTCGGTATCGTACACGAAATCAGCGGGATCTCGATATCTTACGTAACAGATTGGGTCGCTCCAGATCTATATAAAGAGGTGACTCCATTAAGAAAAAGGTACACAATATTCAATCCCTGGCGTGTTTTTGCCTGGTTATTCTTCTTCTTGCTTTGGCCTGACTTAAGCATCGGAGGGCTAACGGCTGGACGCCAGCCACCCTTAGTTGCTTTCTGTCTTCTTCCAGGTCCGGCGGAGGAAGGTATCTGTTGGAGAGAAGGTGAACGTCCGGAGGATCCTGTTACAAAATCTGACGTTAACAGGAACTAACATATAAAACCATTATGTTGGGAGAAATTCAAGACCTACAACATCACACACTTCGTATCTCCTCTTCGTATACTCCTATCATCTCGAATGCATGGAAAAAAGGTTTTCTAAAAGAGTTTTGAATTTTCAGAAATTCGAAAAAAAATTTGCGCATATGAGGCTCGAAATGTTGCAGCATGCTAAATGAAGAATCTCATCTCACCCCCCAACCAAATCTTGCATTGTCCTCAATGTAAAAAGATATGCAATGAGCATGAACATGAGAGCAATGGTGAAATATGAGAGAGTGAGAACAATAGCACCTGAGAGAGCGATCATGGAAGTCACAACCCAACAACTAAAGCTACTTAAAATAGTAAAGCTAGATAAACTAAACCTAATCTACGGAAAGCAATAAAGATACCTAACCTGTCCTTGTAAAAAGAGGATCTCCATCAGACTAGGAGATCGATTATTATTATAACATCCAAAAGGACAAAGTTGAGCAGGATCATCAAGTGGTGTAACAAATTTTTCAGTAGAACTATCCATCATCCTGCTTTGGAAAGTACATTAGTGACATCAATCATTCTAACCCATTGAAAATCCTGCTGAAAAATTTCATCGAGTTCTTCAACAAAATTGTCACATGTACTAGGAAAGAAGAATTGCATTGGTTGGAAATCATTTAATATGGATCTCCTTTCCTTCTTGTCTGGCAAAAAATTATTCAAATATGGATCATCCCAGAAGTGTTCTTCGGTTTGAACAAACCAAAGAGATGTTGAGACTTGTATTTCTTTTTCACAAGTCGATATGATCTCCACAAAATCAGATTTCATTGGTGCTTCCACAATTGATTTTTCAGTTTGACACTTTGTGGAAGGAAACTTTTTGGGCACCGGAGGGGTCTCCTTCAAAGCATGCACAATATCCTGAATCATGGGATCATCTCAATCTTCAAAATACGCTAAACACTCCTCTAGAGTGTAGGAGACTTCATCGGAGGAAGTTTTCAGATTTGGACCCTTCATGTTTTCCTCCTTCTCAGAATTTTGTGTAGGTTGGAGTGGGTCCTCAACCTCTACACTTTCAAAAATTGGCCTCTCTGTAGGCAAGTCAAGCACTAATTCTTCCAAATCCTGCATAACAAAGTTGTGTAAATCAGAAATTAGTGACTTGTCAATTGAATTTTCTGAAATTGACACTTCCAAGGTCTTAATAAAATGAGAATTAGATTTATCCTTAGAATGTGTCAAATATGTCTCTAAACTTTCAAGTAAATCATGTTGGGAAAACCCCCCATCATCCATGGATTCTATCATGTTTACCTCATGGGGGCCATCATTGTCGTCCCAATCCTTAAAGGGATCAAAGCTAACAACATCTAGAGGATCAAAATTCTACCTTAAAGCGAACTCCTCTTCCACGATTGAATCAATTAAATCAACCTCGTGGACATCATCATCATCCCTATGCCTTTTGCCTAAGTGGAACACATTCACCTCCAACGCCATGTTCCCAAAAGACATTTGCATCACTCCATTCCTGCAATTTATGATTGCGTTTGATGTAGCAAAGAATGGGCGGCCTAAAATTACCGGTATTTGGGTGCTAGCATCTATGATTGGTTGACGATGAAATCTACCGGGTAGTAGAATTTATCCACTTGGACTAGCACATCCTCAACTATCCCCCTTGGTACACGGATAGATCTATCAGCGAGTTGCAACGTGGTTTTGGTGGGTTTTAATTCACCAAGGCCCAATTGCTCATATACCGAGTATGGGATCAAGTTCGCACTTGCCCCCAAATCTAGCAACACACGCTCAATCTGGTAGTCTCCAATGATACATGAGACTATGGGACTACCGGGATCTTTGAATTTTGGGGGGGTCTTTTGAGTGAGAATGGCACTCACTTGCTCATTTAAGAAGGCCTTTTGCTGCACATTATATTTGCGTTTTGTTGTGCACAAGTCCTTTAGAAATTTGGCATAAGAGGGGATTTGTTTGATGGCATCAAGCAAAGGGATGTTAATCTTGACTTGTCTGAAAATCTCTAGAATATCATGAGAGTTTGGAAGAGATTTTGGGGCAACCAATCTCGAAGGGAATGGTGCTACGGGCTTGTAAATGCGTTCCGGTTCTTGTGGGGCTAAGTTAGATCCATCCTCATCCTCAGAATTTACCGGATCATTAGGCTTGTCGGCCTTCACCAGAATAGATTTGTCAATTTGTTTACCACTTCTAAGAGTGGTGATGGATTTGGCTTGCTCCATGTGTTGGTTGGAAGGATTAGGAATGCTCACTTCATGTACTTACTTTGGATTGGGCTGAGGTTGGGCCGGAAAGGTCCCTTCCCTAGCATTCAAGTGTCCCTTAATCTCATCAACCGAGACTTTAAGCTCTTGGAACATTTGCTGATTTGTTTGATTGATTTGCGTTTGCCCTTGTATAAACGCTTTCAAGGTATCCTCCATTGAGAACTGAGGTGGGGTCATATTTTGCATGGGTGGCCCTCCTTGAGAGTTGGTAGGATTGCCCGTAAGGGCATTCTTCCAACTAAAATTTGGGTGGTTCTTCCAACTGTCATTGTACGTATTACCCACCGGTCCATTGAAAGGCCATTGATACCCATATGTGGCATTTGCATGTTCATGTAATACCTCTTGAAATGCAGGAATTGTGGGACAATCTTGCGTAGCGTGTAAATCGGTGAGACAAATCCCACATATGGTCTCAATAGCTCCATTGGACTTTGGAACTCCACTTTTACTAAGTTCCATAGTCTCGATCTTCCTTGTTGTTGAGCTCTTAATTGTGCATATTCTAACCCCAATTCATCACTCATTATGCACGGTTTACATGTTTAAAGGACTATTCTAATGCATGATTTGGGATTGTAGGAACAAAAGGGAGATTTCACAAATTGAAGACTAAATGGAGCCCTGAAGACCATAGGATGAAGGTTGAAAAAGGACCAAGGAAAGACAAAGCAAGGAGAGAAGAGAAAAGAGAAGAAATGAAAGAGAAAACAGGGCTAGACCGGTTAAGACCGGTCGGCCAAGGAAGCCCGACCGGTCCAGACCGGTCGGCCACCCATCTACGTGAATTGAAGAACTACTGGAGGAGAAGTTATACAAGTCCAACCGGTCAAGACCGGTCGCGCATAGCTGCTGGACAAGGGGTTTCATAGGCTAGACCGGTCGTGACCGGTCGGCCAGGCCAGTCCGACCGGTCCAGACCGGTCGGCCATGCGTGAAAAGCTGTTTCTATTTTGGGATTCCGAAATCGTCTGCGCAAGTGCGTAGTTTTACGCGAAATTTGGAGTTCTCTTGCGTATTGGACTCCTCCAAGCTATAAAAGGATGTCTTCCCTTCATACCAAGGGATGCTAGGACGTGGGGATTGCTTAGGAGACGGATTCTACTTCGGATTTCTAGTTTTCTTCCTATTTTAGTTATTTTTTTATGTTTTTAGAGGCTTCTAGCTCAAGGATGTTAGAGATGAACTAAAACCTCTTAGCTAGGGCTAAGAGGTGAAGCTTTTGATTCGTTTTTGATGGATTGATGCAACCTAGGTTTCCTTTCATGTTTTAATTGATGAATTTTAGTTCAATGTGAGTTTGAATCAAGTACTATTTTAGTTTCTACTTTGATCTCTTGATGACTCCGGGCTCATGTGATTCTTAGTGGTCCTAACTTAGTATCTTAGCTTTTGAGCATTGTTTATGCTTGTGTAGTTCATTGATCTACCATCGACTCCGGGCATGGTAGACGCTTTGATTGCCTTGTATGCAATGGCCTGATTTTCATGTGGGAACTCATTCAACTAAAGTTCTTATCTTTTGTTGTATAATCTGGAATAAGTTGTTTATTGATTGATTTTGATTTAATTAGAGTTCTAATCATGAGTTGTAATCAGGTCTAGTGACAGGATTTGGTGAAAGCTATGATTATGAATCTTAACTAGATTGGAAAGAGGCTTGGCCTACACAATTGAGTGTGCCCAAGGCCTGAACATGGTTGTGGGAATCAAATCAATGAATAAGCACTTATTTTGGATAATTATTGATTTAACCGCTCTATATTCCGATCGGATAGAGATATGAATTCGATTCCGATTGAGTTATGAGAAACCTAGTTGTGTTGATACATTGAAACTTATCAAAAGTGGATCCTTGGCGCTCTAGTGCCTTTTTAGATTGAAATTACCTTAACCATTCACTGTTTAAACCCAAATCGCTATTTTCCAGCTTTAGTCCTTAATAGGATCTTAATTACTAGTTGTTTTAGACAAATTCTGAAGATATCCATACATAAATCTCTGTGGGAACGATACTCGGTCTTTCGGAATTATTACCACTTCGTAACCCTACACTTGGGGAGTGAACAAGTTTTTGGCGCCGTTGCCGGGGATTTCTATGTGGTATTTTTAGAATTTTCTAAAATAATTTTTAGTTGAGATTGTGTTAAGATAGTTTTAGGATTTGTTTTGCTTTCTAGAGTAAGTTTTCTTCTAAATGCTAACTTCCTTTGTTTTGATTTTTTTTTGCAGGATTCTAACATAGGACTAATTCAGGGATTTTTAGGAAGTTGAAGAAGAAGAAGGCATCTTAAGTCACAAATCAGGTTTTATTGTTCTAACCCTACTCTTCTTCTTCTCCTACTCATTCCTATCCTATTCATCTCTTGTAGAGTGGGTGGAGACTCCTTTTGGATCTCTGATAGGTTGGCCTTGTGCCACCTGGATTCCTATTAATCGGCTCTGCCGTCTTGGATCACCTTGTGCTCAGAGATTTCTCTTCTCAACCTATTCCTCTTTCTTCTTTTTCTGTACTTTTTCTCAAAAGACTCAAAGAGTGGGTGGGGAGTTCTTTGAACCCCTATTGACCAGGAGAAATCGGTCTCTATCCTTGCTTCTGGCTTAGCCATTGCAAGACACCTTGTGCTTAAGTCTTAGAGAGGAGTAAAGGAAGGAAGGAAGAATTCTTTTTCCTTTTTGTTCATTCTTTTTGGTCTTGCATGCCACATTGGGCTCGGACTTATAATAACCGACTTGTAAGGGACGGAGTAATTGTTGAAGGGATTGATAGAGAGCCTCGTGCTAGGAAACGTCAAAATTTTTCTGAAATTACTAGAGAGATGGCTGAAAATCAACCAAATCAAGGGGCTAATCAAAATCCAGCCCCAAACCTTACTGAATTAGATGAGAATGAAGTGGGGGATGTACCTCAACCTAGAACTTTACATGATTATTTACAACCAGCTAGGACGAGTACTCCCTCTTGCATAATTTTCCCTCACAATGTGGGAAATATTGATTTTAAACCGGGGTTGATCCAACTTCTTCCTAGATTCCATGGACTCGACTCTGAGAGCGCATATCTACATATTAAGGAATTTGAAGAAGTTATTGCCACAATAAACTATGACAATGTGACCAAGGATACTATAAAACTTAAATTATTCCCTTTTTCCTTGAAAGAGAAGGCCAAATCATGGCTACATTCCTTAAGGCCAAGGTCTATTGGGACATGGGCTGAAATGACTAGGGAGTTTCTTAAAAAATTCTTCCCTACTCATCGAACTAATGCACTAAGAAGGGCCATAATGAACTTCGCCCAAAAAGAAGAAGAAACCTTTTTCCAATGTTGGGAAAGGTATAATGAGCTATTAAACGCATGCCCACATCATGGCTATGAAAGGTGGAGGTTGATTAGTTTCTTCTATGACGGATTGAACTCAACCATGCGCCAATTTGTAGAGATGATGTGCAATGGGGAGTTCATGAATAAGGAAATGGAGGAAGCTTGGGACTATTTTGACATGTTGGCTGAAAATACACAAGCATGGGATACATCTAAGCCAACAAGTTCAAAACAACCCCAAGCCAAGGAAAAGGGAGAAATTTATGTTTTAGATGGGCAAGATGATCTAGGTTCTAGAGTGGCTAAACTCACACGAAAGGTCGAGGAGATGGAACTAAAGAAAGTGGACACAACCCAACAAAGGGGGGCTGTTGAAACTATTTGTGGTATTTGTGCTTCCAATGTGCATCAAACACCGGATTGTCCAACAATCTATGCATTTCGGGAACTTTTATTTGAACAATCAAATGCTTTGAATAGTTATCAACGACCTTTTAGTACTCCAAATTCAAACACGAACAATTCTAGTTGGAGAAACAACCCTAACTTCAATTGGGCGAATGGAAACACGGCTAATCAAAATAATCCTCAAAGGGGACCCCCAATGCAAATGGCTCCACCTCAAATGCCTATAGAGGATACTTTGAAAGCATTCATGGAAGGACAAGCTCAAATAAATCAATCCAACTATACGATAATGCTTGAGCTTAAAAATTCGGTGGAGGAAATCAAGGCTCACTTAAACGCAAGGGAAGGGATGCTTCCAGCCCAACTCATACCAAATCCAAAACCACAATGCGAAATAAGTGTGCCTAGTTCTTCTAACCAACATATGGAACATGCTAAGGCCATCACCACTCTTAGAAGTGGTAAAATCATTGAAAAATCTGATTCGGTGAAGGTTTCAACGCCTAATGATCCGGTATCTTCCAAAGAGGATGATGGACCTAGCATCACGATGAATGAAAAAGAGCCATTGAAAGAATATAGGCCCGTTGCTCCATTCCCCCAATGCTTGATTCCAGCCAAACCTCAAGATAAATATCAGGAATTTTTAAAGGTTTTCAAGCAAGTCAAAATCAACATCCCATTGTTGGATGCCATTAAACAAATACCGTCATATGTAAAATTTTTAAAAGACCTTTGCACGGTTAAAAGAAAAATACATGTGCAAAAGAAGGCATTTTTGACAGAGAATGTGATTGCCATTATCAACCACGGGATGCCCAAGAAATACAAAGATCCCGGTTGTCCAACAATATCATGTGTGATCGGAGACTACCGGGTGAAACATGCTCTATTTGATCTAGGGGCAAGTGTAAACTTAATTCCCTTTTCGGTTTATGAACAATTGGGTTTAGGTGAATTGAAACCCACCAAAATGACATTACAACTTGCTGACCGATCGATTCGTATTCCGAGAGGGGTAATTGAGGATGTTCTTGTCCAAGTTGACAAAGTTTACTACCCAGTGGACTTTATTGTCTTGGACACGAGACCCATGGTTAATATTGGCCCTCAAATTCCTATCATACTTGGCCGCCCATTCCTAGCTACATCTAACGCTATCATAAATTGCAGGAGTGGGGGCATACAAATGTCTTTTGGCAATATGACGATTGAGTTGAATGCTTTCAATATTGAAAACCAACAAGAGGATGAGCATGAGGAGGTCCACGAAATAAACATGATCAATTCTATTGTGGAAAATGAGTCCCTCTCACCTTTTTACTCCGGTCACTTAGATGAAGAAGTGACTCACTCCCTTGATAAGAACGATGATATGATAAGGGATATGGTCACCCTTTTTTAGGCGGTATCGGCATATGACGCTAGCCGAGAGAAGGATGTGGAAACAACACCTTGTTGTGCTGAGAAATCAATTCATATTTCCACACCTTTGTGGATCATGCATACCGAACTTCACCAACCCTGGGATGATCCTTACTTGCAATATCAATACCCAGGAAAATCTGAATGGAGACATATTTTTTATGATAAATATGATGGTGTCTCCCCTGATACATGTGGTGCGCACATTAAGGAACCCGCTGAAATTCTTTTTTGGGATTTTAAGTGGCGTATCTCGATTACTCACACACATGTTTATTGTAAAGTAGGATATTGGATGACGTTACTGTAAAACCTTTTGATCCATCTAATGATTCTGCTTAACTTTATGCTTTTGGATGAGTTGTTGGGATTAACCTCCTAGTCTGACGGAGGATGATTTGCTAGAATGCTTTCCCATTAGGATTTGCTTTGATAGTTGATTTAGTTGTGAAGTAATCCATCTCCAAAAGCTAATCTTGCCATGGAATACATGCTTCAGGTGATATCTCTCTTTCTCACTCTCCTTTGTTTTATGTCATTGCTCTTATGTCATACATATTGCATATTTTCTTACATTGAGGACAATGTAAAGTTTTGGTTGGGGGGTGAGAGATTCCTTAGATAATGAATCTGCTAGCTTTTGTGACATGTCGAGCAAAGATGTAGAAATTTTTCGATTTTTCAAAAATTTGAAACTCTTTTGGAAAACTTTGATTCTATACATTCGAGATAGCATGCGTATAAGAAGATGAGATACGAAGTGAGGGATGTTGCAAGCTTTGAACTTCTCTTAATATAATGGTTTTATATGTGAATTCACCTATTTTTGTGATTGATAGAAAATTTGAACACCTTTTACACCTAGTTCACATTACATGATTCTCATGATTTGAAAGGATTGTGTGATTTATGGATTAGCTAGACCTTGATTCGAGGTATTGAGAAACCAAGCCGAGGTACTTTGTCCATCCTTGTCCATGGGAAAATAATGAAAGATATGGATTTCTAAAAATTCTATCTAATATAAAAGAAAAAGGAAAAGGAAGGATGAAATTGGGAATGATGGAAAAATGGTGGAAATTCCGATTAGGGCTACCTACTACCAACCGGGGGATGGTCTACCCGTAACCAAAGCCGGAAATGGGACGTAGTGTGAAAGTCATCGGAAGGACGGTAAGGCAAATTCCTGTCATAGGCTTGTTGTTGATCTATACACCTTGAGATCTATAAGTTTAGTTGATCTATGAAGAAGATAATCCCGGAAACTCATGAGATGAACCTTCACTATGCACACTAGGTTGAATTTGTTCAAGTTCTTCTATTTGTCAATCAATCAGCGGGAATTTCATATAAACACTTATTATAACCTGAGAGTTTAAGGTTTCAACCTCTATCACCGAATTTCTCTGATTTTTACGCTTATGTGTTTTGGAATGTATAGAAGAATAGTTTCTAGAGGAGAATTGGGTTTTGGAAAATGAAACTTGTTTCACGCATGTTTTGCTCGGGACTATGTTCGCTCGCCTCAAGTGTAAGGCTGCGATGTAGTAATAAATCTCGGTAAGACCGAGGTCGATCCACAGGGAAAGAAGTAAATAATCCTCAAATCACTCCAGCAACTCAGTTTTTTTTTTTAAAAGAAATCAGATTTAATTAAGTGATTACTTAATTCAGGAATTTAATGAAAAATCAGAGATATAAAGTACTAAGGCTTTCAAGGATCCACTTGTAGCAATCCTATGTCAATTCAGTCAATCCAAGTAGATAACACAACTAGATTTGAAGTCCTATCTCTCATCTAGTTGGAGAATAAAGCATTCACACACATTCCATCACATTCAAGTTGAACTTCCAAGTTCTAGTTCAATAAAATCAATACTAAACTCAAACCATAGCCTGCGGAGTAACAGCCATGCCTCTGGACTATGGCCTGCTCAAGGATTACTATAATCCGAATTTAGATAAACAAACATGATAATCTGAGAGAATTAAAAGGAATTCATGTCCGGAGCACATAAACTCAGATAAGACATCTCAAACTACCACTTTTTGGAACTAAATCATGTAAAAATCCAAACTTGAATGTAAATTACTTGAATTAAACTGAAACCAACATAGAATTAGCTACAAGCTTCACCTCTCAGCCTTAGCTGAGAGGTTTTAGCCGAGCATAGTCATGCTACAACTAAAAACTCTGAAATAAAGTATAAAAACAGGAAAACCCGAATAGGAGAGTTGCAGCCGCTCCACGATCGCCTTCGCTTTCCAAACCCACGTTTCTTAGCCTCTCTGATACCCTAGGAAGAACCCCTAGGTGTCCTTTTATAGCAAACAACCTCTCTTGCGTCGGATTCTGCGAAAGATTACGCATTGCGCAGCAATTTCCGGAGTCCTGATTTAGAAAGGAATCATGATACGCAGAACCGACCGGTCGTGACCGGTCGGACTGATTTTTTTAAGCACTCCAGGAAGCACAGTCGACCGGTCATGACCGGTCAGACTGGCTGTCCATTGTTCCAGCAACTGTGGCCGACCGGTCATGACCGGTCGGACCAAGTTGTCCATCCATCCAGCATATACAGCCGACCGGTCAAGACCGGTCGGGCTCCTCTGTCCAGTTTCCAGTATGCATGGCCGACCGGTCTTGACCGGTCGGCCTTTCAATCTATGTGATCAGCAACCGTGGCTGACCGGTCGTGACCGGTCAGCCCTCTTCAAATTGTTCTTCTTTCTTTCTTTTTCTTCTCTTCTTTCTTCTTTCTTTGGTTCTCTTTCTTCTTCTTTCTTTGGTCATCTTAGGACTTCATGCAATAGCTTCAAATGCATTCTTTTGTCTTGTATTTGAATGAAGTCCGCTCTCATCCCTATAATCACAAAAACATGTGTTAGGTGGGCCTTTAAACCATGAAAATCATGCAAACCTTGTTGTGTAATGGGCAATGCAATGTATAAATTGGAGGTTCAACACACCCCCCAACCAGCTTTTTGCTAGTCCCGAGCAAAACATGCGTGAATAAGTTCAAACCTCCAAATCCAACTCTCTTCCAAAAACCATGTTTCTATCCATTCCAAGACATATGAGTATAGAATTTGGAAAAATTTTATGATAGAAGCTGAAACCTTGGGTTCTCAAAACATAAGAAGTGTCTACATGAAATTTCCGCTGATTGATTGATAAATAGAAGAACTCGAACAAATTCAACCTAGTGTGTATAGTGAAAATTCATCTCATGAGTTCCTGGATCATCTTCTTCATAGATTAGGTAAACCAATGATTTTGAGGTGCACAGAGCAACAGCAAGCCTATGACAGGAATTTGCCTTACCGTCCTTCCAATGGCTTTCACACTACGTTCCATTTCCGGCTTTGGTTACGGTTTGACCATCCCCCGGTTGGTAAAAGGTAGCCCTTTTCGGAATTTTCCACCATTTTTCTTTCCGTCCCGATTTCATCCTTTCTTTCCTTTTTCTTTTAAATTAGATAAGATTTTTAGAAATCCATATCTCCTATTATTTTCCCATGGACAAGGATGGACAAAATACCCCGGCTTGGCTGCTCAACACCTTTAATCAAAGTCTAGCTAATCCACAAATTACATAAACCTGTCACTCATGAAAATCGTGTAATGTGAACTTGGTGTAAAGGTGTTCAAATTCTCTATCAATCATAACAATAGGGGAATTAACATATAAAACCATTATGTTGGAAGAAATTCAAGACGACAACATCGCACACTTCATATCTCCTCCTCTTATACTCATAGCATCTCAAATGTATAGAAACAAGATTTTCTAAAAGATTTTTGAGATGTTAGAAAATTCGAAAAAAATTTATGCATATGAAGCTCGAAATGTTGCAATATTCTAGATGAGGGATCTCATCTCACCCCCCAACCAATTCTTGCATTGTCCTCAATGTAAAAAGATAGTCAATTAGCATGAACATGAGAGCAATGGTAAACAATGAGAGAGTGAGAACAATAGTACCTGAGAGAGCGATCATGGAATTCTCCAACTCAACAACTAAAACCTAATAAAACAGAAGAACAAAACGAAACCTACCTATGCTATACCTCCATCAGACTAGGAGATCAATCATCCTGATAGACAGGATCATTCAGGGAGATGGACATGTCCTCTGAATCAAATTTCTCAACAAATGGTTTAAGGAGTTGTCCATTAACTTTGAAACAGTCACCATTCGCTGCATTCTCAATCTCAACAGCCCCATGAGGAAAAACTTCTTTGACAATATATGGGCCGGTCCATCGAGATCGTAATTTTCCCGGAAAAAGATGAAGTCGGGCATTATACAAGAGCACTTTCTGTCCTTCATGGAAAGATTTCCTTAAGATGTGCTTGTCATGAAAGGCTTTCATCTTGCTCTTGTAAATTCTCGAATTCTCATATGCATCGTTCTGGATCTCATCAAGCTCATTTAATTGAAGTTTGCGAAGCGAGCTACCCTTGTCAATGTCAAAATTTAAAGCCCGAATTGCCCAATAGGCTTTGTGTTCTATCTCCACAGGCAAGTGGCAAGCTTTCCCATAGACAAGTCTATAAGGGGACATTCAAATGGGTGTCTTGTAGGCAGTACGGTGAGCCCAAAGTGCATCATCTAATCTTAGGGACCAATCCTTGCGATCCGGTCTCACCGTCTTTTCCAAAATCTGCTTGATTTCCCTATTGGAGATTTCAGCTTGCCCACTTGTTTGTGGGTGGTATGGGGTACTCACTTTGTGCCTAATACCATATTTCTTCATCAAAGTTTCAAAAGGTCTATTGCAAAAGTGAGAACCACCATTACTAATAATGGCTCGAGGCGTCCCAAATCTAGAGAGTATGTTTTCCTTGAGGAACTTGAGAACCGTACGATGATCATTGGTTCTACATGGGATAGCCTCTATCCATTTAGACACATAGTCTACGGCAAGCAGAATATAGGCATGCCCAAAAGATGAGGGGAATGGTCCCATGAAATCGATGCCCCAATAGTCAAAGACTTCAAGATGTTGAATTGGGGTGAGAGGCATCATATTTCGACGAGATAATCCTCCTAGCTTCTGACAGCGCTCGCACGCTTTGCAAAACTCGTGGGTGTCCTTAAATAACGTGGGCCAATAAAAACCACACTGCAGAATTTTCGCAGTTGTTTTCTTGGCTGAAAAATGACCCCCACATGCTTGATCATGACAAAAGGAGATGACTGAATTGTGTTCATAATCGGGGACGCATCTCCTTATAAATTGGTCTGGGCAATATTTAAACAATAGAAGTTCATCCCAGAAAAATCTGCGCACTTCCCTTAGAAATTTATGTTTGTCTTGCGCAGTCCAATGAGTCGGCATCGCACCTGTGGAAAGATAATTAGCTATATCGGCGTACCATGGTGGATGCATAGCAACAAAGAGTTGCTCATCAGGGAATGAGTCTTCAATAGGTGACTCGTCAATGGAATTTGGTAGGACTAGGCGGGATAAATGATCCGCCACCACATTTTCTACCCCCTTCTTATCTTTGATCTCCAAGTCAAATTCTTGAAGGAGTAGGATCCATCTAAGCAAGCGGGGCTTAGCATCCTTCTTAGAAAGAAGGTATTTCAGTGCCGCATGATCCGTGTACACAATAACTTTGGATCCTATTAAGTATGGCCTGAATTTGTCCAAGGCAAAAATGACAGCTAGGAGCTCTTTCTCCGTAGTCGAATAATTAACTTGGGCAGGATTCAAGGTCCTACTGGCGTAGTAGATGACATGGGGCTTTTTATCTTTCTTTTGGCCTAACACCGCCCTAATAGCAAAATCGCTCGCATCGCACATCAACTCAAAAGGCATGGACCAATCTGGTGGTTGCATGATAGGAGCGGTAGTCAACATGTCTTTTAGCTTTGAAAAAGCTAATTGACATTCGGCACTCCACTCAAATTGGTTCTTCTTTTGTAGAAGGTTACATAAAGGCCTTGAGATGTGACCAAAATCCTTTATAAACCTTCGATAGAAACCGGCGTGTCCAAGGAAGGACCGCACATCGCGTATGCTTTTGGGTGGTGGTAGATTAGAAATTATGTCAATTTTCGCCCGGTCTACCTCTATTCCATTGGACGAGATGATATGTCCAAGGACTATTCCTCTTTGTACCATGAAATGGCACTTTTCCCAGTTTAATACAAGTTGCTTTTCCTCACACCTCATCAAGACCAACTTCAAGTGCTCGAGACACTCATCAAATGTACAACCAAAAACAGAAAAGTCATCCATGAACACCTCAAGAAACTCACCCACCATGTCCGAGAAAATACTCAACATGCATCGTTGGAATGTGGCGGGTGCATTGCATAACCCGAATGGCATCCTTCGGTAAGCGAAGGTACCAAACGGGCATGTAAATGTGGTTTTCTCTTGGTCTTCCAGAGCTATCTCAATTTGGTTGTATCCGGAATAGCCATCTAGGAAGCAATAATAGGGATGGCCTGCCAACCTCTCCAAACTTTGATCCATAAATGGGAGAGGGAAGTGATCTTTTCTAGTGACTGTGTTGAGCTTCCTATAATCAATGCACATACGCCAACCGGTGGTCACCCTAGTCGGTATAAGCTCGTTGTTGGCGTTTTCAATGATGGTAATACCGGATTTCTTAGGGACAACTTGGGTAGGACTCACCCATTGGCTATCTGAGATGGGGTAGATGATACCCACATCCAATAGCTTTAACACCTCGGCTTTGACAACCTCCATCATGTTTGGATTTAGCCATCTTTGAGGTTGTCTAGTTGTTTTTCCATTTTCTTCAAGGTGTATTCGGTGCGTGCAAACCGAAGGATCTATCCCTTTGAGATCCGCTATTGTCCAACCTATGGCTTCCCTATGTTCTTTGAGTAACTCAATCAACTTGAGCTCTTGGTCCTTCTCAAGGTGGGAGGCAATGACAACTGGAAAAGTTTCTTCTTGACCCAAATATACGTATTTAAGCTCGGATGGCAATGGTTTCAGGTCAAGCTTTGGTGGTTTGATGTTAGACGGTAGAGGCCTTGATGTGGTTGGTGGCAATTTTTCAAAATGGGGCCTCCACCGGCTAGTATCAACTATCGGTCTTTCTATATTTAATGCATGCACAATCTCACTAATGATGGGGTCTTTAGAATCCATGAAATGTGCTAAGCATGTCTCCAAGCTTTCTAGTGGTTCAAGTTGGAGGAGTTCTTCTTCTTCAAAAGTTTCGAGCATGTTCACATCGAAGAACTCATCATCATCGACATCCCTATGTCTTTTGCCCAAATGAAACACATTCACTTCTAGTATCATGTTTCCAAAAGATAGTTGCATCACCCCATTCCGGCAATTGATGATTGCGTTTGATGTGGCAAGGAATGGGCGGCCTAGGATTACCGGTATTTGGGTGCTAGCATCCAAAACTGGTTGTGTGTCCAAGACTATAAAATCTACCGGGTAGTAGAATTTGTCAACTTGGACTAGAACATCCTCAACTATCCCCCTCGGTACACGAATAGATCTATCAGCGAGTTGCAACGTGGTTTTGGTGGGTTTTAATTCACCAAGACCCAATTGCTCATATACCGAGTATGGGATCAAGTTCACACTTGCCCCCAAATCTAACAAGGCACGTTTAATCCGGTAGTCTCCAATGATACATGAGACGGTGGGACTACCGGGATCTTTGAATTTTGGGGGGGGTCTTTTGAGTGAGGATGGCACTCACTTGCTCAGTTAAGAAGGCCTTTTGCTGCACATTATATTTGCGTTTTGTTGTGCATAGGTCTTTTAGAAACTTGGCATAAGAGGGAATTTGTTTGATGGCATCAAGCAAAGGGATATTGATCTTGACTTGTCTGAAAATCTCTAGAATATCTTCAGAATTTGGGAGAGATTTTGGGGCAACCAATCTCGAAGGGAATGGTGCTACGGGTTTGTAAATGCGTTCCGGTTGTTGTGGAGCTAAGTTAGATCCATTTTCATCCTCAGAATTTACCGGATCATTAGGCTCATTGGCCTTCACCGGAATAGTCTTGTCAATTTGTTTACCACTTCTAAGGGTGGTAATGGATTTAGCTTGCTCCATGTTTTGGTTGGAAGGATTAGGGATGCTCACTTCATGTACTTGCTTTGGATTGGGCTGAGGTTGGGCTGGAAAGGTCCCTTCCCTAGCATTCAAACGTCCCTTAATCTCATCAACCGAGACTTTCAGCTCTTGGAACATTTGCTGATTCGATTCATTTATTTGCGTTTGCCCTTGCATAAACATTTTCAAGGTATCCTCCAATGAGAATTGAGGTGGGGCCATATTTTGCATGGGTGGCCCTCTTTGGGAGTTGGTAGGATTGCCCGTAGGAGCATTCTTCCAACTGAAATTTGGGTGGTTCTTCCAACTCTCATTGTACGTATTACCTACCGGTCCATTGAAGGGCCATTGATAACCATATGTGGCATTGGCTGTCTCTTGTAGCACTTCCTTAAATGCAGGAATTGTGGGACAATCTTGCGTAGCGTGTAAGTCGGTGAGGCAAATCCCACATGTGGTTTCAACAGCTTCCTTGGACTTGGGAACTCCACTTTTGCTAAGTTCCATGGCCTCAACCTTCCTTGTGAGGTTGGCTATCCTTGCATTCACATCATCTTCCTCTTTAAGGACATATATCCCTCCTTTCTCTTGAGTGGGCTTGGGGTTCTTGGGTTTATCCGAGGTATCCCAAGATTGGGCGTTTTCAGCCAACATGTCCAAGTAACTCCAAGCATCATCTGGATTTTTACTCATAAACTCGCCATTGCACATCATTTCCACAAATTGGCGCATATTGGAACTTAATCCATCATTGAAAAAATTTATAACTCGCCAACTCTCATAGCCATGATGTGGGCAAGCAAGCAGGAGTTCCTTAAATCTTTCCCAACATTGAAAGAATGATTCACCCTCTTTAGCTGAGAAATTCATTATGGCCCTTCGAAGAGTGTTTGTTTTATGAGCCGGGAAGAACTTTTTCAGGAATTCCCGGTTCATCTCAACCCATGACCCAATCGAATGTGGTCTAAGAGAGTGAAGCCAATCTTTGGCTCTTTCTTTCAAAGTGAAGGGAAAAGTTTAAGTCTGATTGTATCCTCAGAAACATTGGGATAATACAAGGTGGCTAACACTTCTTCGAATTCTTGCAAGTGTAAGTATGGGCGGTCAGAGTCTAGCCCATGGAATTTAGGTAAAAGTTGAATTACACCCGGTTTTATGTCAAGGGTCCCACCGTTTGCTGGTAGAACTATGCAAGAAGGTGTAATTGCACGGGCGGGTTGTAGGTAATCCCGTAGTGATCTCATTGGAGGAACATTATGTACCTCATTCTCTCCTACTCCTTCCTGATTTGCGTTTGTAGTTGGAGTAGGGGGGGGGGGGGGGGGGGGGGGGGGGGGGGGGGGAGGATTCCTTAAAGGTGTTTGATCCATACTCCCCAAACTTTCACAATGCTCTTGATAATTCCGGACTCGTCTATGGACTGACAATGGTCCAACTAAACCACCTTCAGATTGGAGACGATTTGAGTGATTACGTTCCCAACGGGACATAAACCACTTAACCAGAAACTGAAACTAATCCTATCCTAAAAATCTGAAATCTGAGAGTAATCTAAAAAAACTAAAAAGACTAAGTTAGAAAAATATCACCTGATGCGCTTGAACCAAAGAAGAATTCCTACAAAACAGAAAGAATTAGTTAGTTCTAAGAAAATCAGGAAGCCTATCTATTTCTACTTCTACAGCCACTGAATTATTTGAAAACCGTTATCTAACTTCCCCGGCAACGGCGCCAAAAACTTGTTCGCTCGCCTCAAGTGTAAGGCTGCGATGTAGTAATAAATCTCGGTAAGACCGAGGTCGATCAACAGGGAAAGAAGTAAACAATCCTCAAATCACTCCAGCAACTCAGTTTTTTTTTTAAAAGAAATCAGATTTAATTAAGTGATTACTTAATTCAGGAATTTAATGAAAAATCAGAGATATAAAGTACTAAGGCTTTCAAGGATCCACTTGTAGCAATCCTATGTCAATTCAGTCAATCCAAGTAGATAACACAACTAGATTTGAAGTCCTATCTCTCATCTAGTTGGAGAATAAAGCATTCACACACATTCCATCACATTCAAGTTGAACTTCCAAGTTCTAGTTCAATAAAATCAATACTAAACTCAAACCATAGCCTGCAGAGTAACAGCCATGCCTCTGGACTATGGCCTGCTCAAGGATTACTATAATCCGAATTTAGATAAACAAACATGATAATCTCAGAGAATTAAAAGGAATTCATGTCCGGAGCACATAAACTCAGATAAGACATCTCAAACTACCACTTTTTGGAACTAAATCATGTAAAAATCCAAACTTGAATGTAAATTACTTGAATTAAACTGAAACCAACATAGAATTAGCTACAAGTTTCACCTCTTAGCCTTAGCTGAGAGGTTTTAGCCGAGCATAGTCATGCTACAACTAAAAACTCTGAAATAAAGCATAAAAACAGGAAAACCCGAATAGGAGAGTTGCAGCCTATCCACGATCGCCTTCACTTTCCAAACCCACGTTTCTTAGCCTCTCTGATACCCTAGGAAGAACCCCTAGGTGTCCTTTTATAGCAAACAACCTCCCTTGCGTCGGATTCTGCGAAAGATTACGCATTGCGCAGCAATTTCCGGAGTCCTGATTTAGAAAGGAATCATGATACGCAGAACCGACCGGTCGTGACCGGTCAGACTGATTTTTTTAAGCACTCCAGGAAGCACAGCCGACCGGTCATGACCGGTCGGACTGGCTGCCCATTGTTCCAGCAACTGTGGCCGACCGGTTATGACCGGTCGGACCAAGTTGTCCATCCATCCAGCATATACAGCCGACCGGTCAAGACCGGTCGGGCTCCTCTGTCCAGTTTCCAGTATGCATGGCCGACCGGTCTTGACCGGTCGGCCTTTCAATCTATGTGATCAGCAACCGTGGCTGACCGGTCGTGACCGGTCAGCCCTCTTCAAATTGTTCTTCTTTCTTTCTTTTTTTTTCTTCTCTTCTTTCTTCTTTCTTTGGTTCTCTTTCTTCTTCTTTCTTTGGTCATCTTAGGACTTCATGCAATAGCTTCAAATGCATTCTTTTGTCTTGTATTTGAATGAAGTCCGCTCTCATCCCTATAATCACAAAAACATGTGTTAGGTGGGCCTTTAAACCATGAAAATCATGCAAACCTTGTTGTGTAATGGGCAATGCAATGCATAAATTGGAGGTTCAACAGAACCGCTGGAGGAGAAGTTATACAAGCCCGACCGGTCAAGACCGGTCGGGCATAGCTGCTGGACAAGGGGTTTCATAGGCTAGACTGGTCGTGACCGGTCGGCCAGGCCAGTCCGATCGGTCCAGACCGGTCGGCCATGCGTGAAAAGTTGTTTCTATTTTGGGATTCCGAAATCGTCTGCGCAAGTGCGTAGTTTTACGCGAAATTTGGAGTTCTCTTGCGTATTGGACTCCTCCAAGCTATAAAAGGATGTCTTCCCTTCATACCAAGGGATGCTAGGACGTGGGGATTGCTTAGGAGACGGATTCTACTTCGGATTTCTAGTTTTCTTCCTGTTTTAGTTATTTTTTATGTTTTTAGAGGCTTCTAGTTCAAGGATGTTAAAGATGAACTAAAACCTCTTAGCTAGGGCTAAGAGGTGAAGCTTTTGATTCGTTTTTGATGGATTGATGCAACCTAGGTTTCCTTTCATGTTTTAATTGATGAATTTTAGTTCAATGTGAGTTTGAATCAAGTACTATTTTGGTTTCTACTTTGATCTCTTGATGACTCCGGGCTCATGCGATTCTTAGTGGTCCTAACTTAGTATCTTAGCTTTTGAGCATTGTTTATGCTTGTGTAGTTCATTGATCTACCATCGACTCCGGGCATGGTAGACGCTTTGATTGCCTTGTATGCAATGGCCTGATTTTCATGTGGGAACTCATTCAACTAAAGTTCTTATCTTTTGTTGTATAATCTGGAATAAGTTGTTTATTGATTGATTTTGATTTAATTAGAGTTCTAATCATGAGTTGTAATCAGGTCTAGTGACAGGATTTGGTGAAAGCTATGATTATGAATCTTAACTAGATTGGAAAGAGGCTTGGCCTACACAATTGAGTGTGCCCAAGGCCTGAACATGGTTGTGGGAATCAAATCAATGAATAAGCACTTATTTTGGATAATTATTGATTTAACCACTCTATATTCCGATCGGATAGAGATATGAATTCGATTCCGATTGAGTTATGAGAAACCTAGTTGTGTTGATACATTGAAACTTATCAAAAGTGGATCCTTGGCGCTCTAGTGCCTTTTTAGATTGAAATTACCTTAACCATTCACTGTTTAAACCCAAATCGCTATTTTCCAGCTTTAGTCCTTAACAGGATCTTAATTACTAGTTATTTTAGACAAATTCTGAAGATATCCATACATAAATCTCTGTGGGAACGATACTCGGTCTTTCCGAATTATTACTACTTCGCAACCCTACACTTGGGGAGTGAACACTTGTGAGGTTGGCTATCCTTGCATTCACGTCGTCTTCCTCCTTGAGGATATACATCCCTCCTTTCTCTTTCTCTTGAATAGGCTTGGGGTTATTGGGTTTATCCGAGGTATCCCAAGATTGGGCATTTTCAGCCAACATGTCCAAATAACTCCAAGCCTCATCTGGATTTTTACTCATAAACTCGCCATTGCACATCATCTCTACAAATTGGCGCATATTGGAACTTAATCCATCGTTGAAAAAATTTATAATTCACCAACTCTCATAACCATGATGTGGGCAAGCAAGTAGGAGGTCCTTAAATATCTCCCAACATTTGAAGAAAGATTCACCCTCTTTAGTCGAAAAATTCATTATAGCTCTTTGAAGGGTGTTCGTTTTATGAGCCGGGAAAAACTTTTTCAAGAATTCCGGGGTCATCTTATTCCATGACCCAATCGACTTTGAAGAAAGATTCACCCTCTTTAGCCGAAAAATTCATTATAGCTCTTCGAACGGTATTCGTTTTATGAGCCGGGAAAAACTTTTTCAAGAATTCCCGGGTCATCTCATTATATGACCCAATCGAATGTAGTTTAAGAGAGTGAAGCCAATCTTTGGCTCTTTCTTTCAATGAAAAGGGAAAGAGTTTAAGCTTAATGGTATCTTCAGAAACATTGGTGTACTGCAAGGTAGCCACCACTTCTTCAAATTCTTTCAAGTGCAGATACGTGCTATCAGAGTCTAGTCCATGGAACTTTGGTATAAGTTGAATTACACCCGGCTTTATATCGATATTTCCCCCATTTGGTGGTAGAACCACGCAAGAGGGTGTAATTGCATGGGCTAGTTGTAGGTAATCCGGCAGTGATCTCATTGAAAGAACATTATGTACCTCATTCTCTCCTACTCCCTCTTGATTTGCGTTTGTAGTTGGAGTAGGGGGGAGGATTCCTTAAAGGTGTTTGATCCATACTCCCCAAACTTTCACAATGCTCTTGGTAATTTCGGACTCGTCTATGGACTGACAATGGTCCAACTAAACCACCTTCAGATTGGAGACGATTTGAGTGGTTACGTTCCCAACGGGACATAAACCACTCAACCAAAAACTAAACTAGTCCTAAATCCTAGAAATCTGAAATTAATCTGAAAATAGAAAATCTGTAAAAAGCTAAGTTAGAAAGGTATCACCTGATGCGCTTTAAAGTAGAGAAGAAATCCTACAAAGCAAAACAATTTGTTAGTTATAAAAGAAAAATCAGAAAACCTATCTACTTCTACTTCTACAGCCACTAAAACAATTCAAAAACCGTTATCTAAATCCCCGGCAACGTCGCCAAAAACTTGTTCGCTCACCTCAAGTGTAAGGCTACGATGTAGTAATAAAACTCGGTAAGACCGAGGTCGATCCACAGGGAATTAGAAACAACTTTCAAACTATTCCAGCAACTCAGTTTGCAATAAATATGAGGATTCAATTGAGCAATTAAACTAAAATAGTAACTTAATGAAAACCAGTAATTTAAGGTATTAAGGCATTCAAGGATCCACTTGTAGCAATCCCATGTCAATCCAATCAATCCAAGTAAAGAGCACAACTAGATTTGAAGTCCTATCTCTCATCTAGTTGGAAATAAAAGCATTCAAACACATTCAATTCCATTTAAGTTGAACTTCCAAGTTCTAGTCCCATTCAACACATGTAGATTTCAAAATCATAGCCTTCGGAGTAACAGCCATGCCTATGGACTATGACTTGCTCAAGGGTTACCATAATTCGAATCTAACCAAACACCATATGATAATCTCAGAGAATTACAAGGAATTCATGTCCGGAGCACATGAACTCTCATAAAACATCTCAAAATATCAACTTAAGGGACTAAAAGATTAAAAACACAAACTTGAATTGAAATTACTTGAATTAAACTGAATCAAACATGAAAATTAGCTACAAGCTTCACCTCTCAGCCTTAGCTGAGAGATTCTAGCCGAGCATTGTCATACTACAACTAGAACTCATAATAGAAAGCATAAAAACTAGAAAAACCGGAAATTGGAGGGTTGCTGACGCTCCACGACGACTTCCGTCCTCTCCCACGACCTTCCTTAGCTTCTATGATGATCTAAGAAGAGCCCCTAGGTGTCCTTTTATAGTGGGAAAGCCCCCTTGCGTCGGAAACATCCAGAAATTGCGTAAGGTTACGCACTACGCAGAAAATCTCGGAGCTTCATGGAGAAGCTTTGTTACATAGACGACTGGTCGCACGACCGGTCTGAGCTCCCTGACGACCGGTTGTACGACCGGTCGCAAAACGTCAAAATCGGTCCAGTGAGTTTTTCCAAAATTCGGTCTTTAAAATTTAATGGAAGGACCGATCTCACGACCGGTCTGGGCATCGGACGACCGGTCGCACGACCGGTCGTGAATGATCCAGTGACCTTCTGTGAAAATTCCTCTTCTGTGCATTATCGGACCGGTCGGACGACCGGTCCTGGCGATGGACGACCGGTCGCACGATCGGTCTTGGCCTCTGTTTCCTGCTTTCTCCTTGGGCTTCTTTCTTCCTTTCTTCCCCTCTCTTTCTACTTTCTTTAGTCCTTCTTCCATCTTCATCCAATGGCTTCAATTGACTCTTTTTAGTCCCCAATTTGGTGAAGTCCGCTCTCATCCCTGAAATCACAAAACATGCATTAGATAGGCCTTTTAAGCATGAAAACCATGCATATAATGCGATGTAATGGGCAATGCAAGGTATAAATTGGAGGTTCAACAAGTCTCACCAAATCATCAGTTACGTTTGCAAAGTTCATGGTGGCTATCACCTCTTCAAATTCCTTAAGGTGTTGATAGGCACTTTCACTGTCTAATCCATGAAATCTCGGGAGGAGTTAGATTACCCCCAATTTCAAATCTAGGTTCTCTGCATTTTGTGGAAAAACTATGCATGAAGGAGTGCTTGCTCTTGCGGGTTGCAAGTAATCACATAATGTTCTAGGTCAGGGAACATTCTCTCCCGTTTCGGTTTGGTTTTGTTCCAGATTTTGATTGGCCATAAGATTGGGTTAATTTACAGCCATACTTTCAGACAAAATTGGAGAATTTAAATCTCTCCTAGCACGTGGTTCTCTGTCAATTCCTTCTACAATTCCCCTTCACTAATGAGTCGGTTATTAGAATCTCGATTCTAATGTGGCATGCAAATCCTAAAAGAATGAAACAAAAAAGAATTCTTTCTTCTTTCCTTTACTTCTCTCTAAGACTGAAGCATGGGGTGTCTTGCAATGGCTGAGCCAGAAGCAAGGATAGAGGTCAATTTCTCCTGGTCAATAGGGGTTCAAAAAACTCCCCACCCACTTTTTGAATCTTTTGAGAAAAGTGAAGAAAAAGAAGAAAGAGGAATAGAGTTGAGAAGAGAAATCTCTAAGCACAAGGTGATCCAAGACGGCAGTGCCGATCAATAGGAATTAAGGCAGCACAAGGCCAACCTATCAGAGATCCAAAAAGGAGTCTTCACCCACTTTACAAGAGATGAATATGATAGGAATGAATAGGGGAAGAAGAAGAGTAAGGTTAGAAAGATATAACCTAATTTGAGAACTTAAGATCCTTAACTTCTTCTTCAACTTCCTAAAATTCTTGCAAAAGAAAAAAATTAAAATAAAACAAACGAAGTTAGTATTATTCCTAAAAATTTTAATAGAAACTATTTTCAGAAATTCTGTAAAAACCGTCAAAGTCCTCGGCAATGGCGCCAAAAACTTGTTCACTTCCCCAAGTGTAGGGTTGCGATATAGTAATAATCTTAGTAAGACCGAGGTCGATCCACAGGGACTTATGTAGGAATTCGCAAAACACTTCTAATAGTTCTACTGAAGAGCTAACTAACAGATTTGTAGAAGATTGATGTAGACAGTAACTTTGAATTAAACTGAAGATAAACAATTAATAAAAGGCACTAGGAGTTCAAGGATCCACTTGTAGCAATCCTTGATGCCCAATCCGCTGTGGTTTCTCACTTTCTCAACTAGAATCAAAATTAAGTTCTATCTAGTTGGATGATAGAGCAGTTAAAACAATCAATCTGTCACATGCATGATTTATGTACATGATTCTCTCAATTCAAGCTAGGACTTGAGCACACTCAATTGCATAGGTCAGTCCCGATTCCAATAAGTTAAGATCACAAGCATAACCATCATTAAATCCTGTCATAAGATAAAACTAGATCATGTTTAAACTTGATCCAAATCACATACACAATCTTACACACTTCAGAAATTCCAGAAAATAAACCTTTGGTAAGAAGCTCCCACATGGAAATCATAGATCTAGAGTGTATTGAATCCAATTCCTCGGATCATACAGGTCTAGACTATCTCAAAACAGTTAAGAACTCAAGCAATTCTTCTAAACATCCATGAGCCATCATAAGATTAAGAAAAACTACTTAGAACTTTATTTAAACTTCAAACCATTGTTCTTCACTAATAATTCAACTTGAAACCAAATCAACGAATTGAAACATCTTAGATTCACTACAAGCTTCACCTCTTAGCCCTAGCTAAGAGGTTTAGCCGTTCATGATCCAAGGAAACATGAAACAAACTAAACAAAACATAAAAAAAAAACAACTAGGAGGAGTTGTAGAACTCCAAATCCGACTTCCGCCGTCTCCCACCATGCTCAATCTATTCTAGGATGCCTTAGGAAGAAGCCCTAGGTCCCCTTTTATAGAATAGTGCGGAGAGATCCAGATTGCGCAAGAAATCCGAGACTGCGCAGAGAAAATCGGAGCTTGTAGAACACGCTCTATTACGCAGACTACCGGTCGCACGACCGATCAAAGCTCTTGGATGACCGGTCGCACGACCTGTCTCAAAAGTGCAAAATCTTTCCAGAGAGTTTTAGTAATTTCAAACCCCAAAAATTCAATTCAAGGACCGGTCGCACGACCGGTCCTAATAGGTCTAGTGAGTTTTGGCCGCAGGGCCCTTTTTGTTGAGTGTTTGGACCGGTCGGATGACCGGTCCTGGGCTATGGACAACCGGTCTTCAGTTTCTTCTTCAGCTTTCTTTCTTCTATCCTTTGCTTCTTTCTTCCATCCTTTGACGCTTGGTCTTGTGATCTTCAATGCTTGTAAATAGCGCCTTTAAGCCTTCAATTGGTAAGTCTTCTCTCTCATTCCTATATCCACAAAACCATACATTAGTTGGGTCTTTCATCATGTTTTCAAGCATAGTTAGTGATAAAATGGGGTTAGAATATGCACATTTAAGAGCTCAATAGCCGTTGCCGGGGAAAAGGTTAAACGGTTCTAATTGTTCTAGTAGCTATAGGGTAGTTTTAGTTAGGTAGGATTTTCAGATTTTATAGAAGTAGATCTTCTGATTTTTTTTTTAGATTACTAACAAAATTTTTTTTTGATTTTGTAGGACATTGTTGTTGATATAAATCTCACTCTATTGGGTAACATCTCCCCATCTCCCTTCTTTTTGTTCTTTTTTCTAGATTAGGGTAGTTTTCAATTTCTTAAAATTTCATCATGTATGATTGGACGAATGGTGTGTGTAAGTACCTTTTGGAGGATGAGACGTCGGATTGGGGGACCCAAACTCATTGTGATCGGGATCCCTTTAAGCATGAGTATTTTTCTAAGATTCAAAGAACCTCCACTACCTCCCTACGTAAGACAATGCGTGATTACATTAATGAAAGCAATATACATATTGAGACACGACGTAAGACAATGGAGGAATACCGAAATGAAGCAAACTCGAATAATGATCATCAGGAGAAAACATTACATGATTACCGGATTGCTACTAACATGAGTGTTCCACCGGTTATGGTGGGAGGTGTGCAACAACAAAAGGAATGGGTGAATAGTGGCCAACTGGTTAAGACAATACGTGATCACTTGTACGGATATGCCTATCAACCATCATATAACTCTTCATCCTACAATCGTATGATTTTAATTGGAGAAACCATCATTTTCCTTGTTCAAGGGAGGAACTAACCATGGTTATTAACAATCACCCAAAAACGTCTTCCTTTTATGATGACATGTATACACAAATCCTTAAGGAAATATGGAATGAGTATGTAGATGAACAATCAAATTAAGCTTACTCACTATCTTATGAAGACGTTGAGCCCGAAATTGGGGGCATCGAATCAATCCCCTCTAATGAGGAGGATGGGGCTACCCAAGTCCCACCTTCTTTGGATTTAATGAATAGACTTTTAGAGGAGATTGATCTCGATGATCCCAATGTCATCATCAATTATAGTGAGTCCACAATCTCTTTTGGATGCTTTGAACTTAATGATGAAGAGATTTCAATGACGGTTGACAAACCTGAGGAATCCATTAAATTTGAAAGCAATAGTGGGGTTACTTACATGAGGGTTCGGTAGATGCTTATGAACCTATCGTTTCTTTTTTCCAAGGGCATAATGATTGTGAATCTCTAGAGGATATGCATGTTAGAGAGATGGCCGAGATTGATATTTTTGAGTCACTCCACCAACTTGACATGCTTGATTTTAATGTGGAGAATGAGACTCCCATGAGTGAAAATTCAGATTCTTTGAATGAATGCTTTGCTCACTTTGAAAATTCAAACGACCCCATTATTCAAGAGATTGTTAAAGCCTTGCATACTTCCGACTTGGTGCCTCATACTAATTATGTAGAACGTAGTTTGGAAGAATTCCACTCCATGGAGGGCGAGTCCCTCACCATTGAAACTGAATTTTTGCACTCACTCATGTAAGATCATGATCCTTCATCCGACTATCTCGATTTCCTAGAGGAATGCTTGGCCCACTCTTATGATCTTGATGATGAGATGATTAATGAGTTGGATATTTTGTTAGACACGATGTCGATGCCTGAAGAACACCTTTTCACTGATTTACACTCTTTACCATTGTTTGTGGAAGCACTTTACAATTATGAAATTTTGGAGGAGACAACTTTAAACAATGAAAGCTTGATCAATGTCTCTCCACCATCATGGGTCCTCCAGCCCATTGAAAATTCTGATTGGAGGACAAGATATCCTTTTACTGCTCTTATCTCCTTCTATCATGCATGTGGTGCACATAAATATCGGACTTCAATGAAGAAAAGCATCCATGTTTACTGTCGAGCAGGACTTTGGATGATCCTTATGAGAAATTTATTGAAATTCATGAAGATCCTGCTCAAATTTGATCATGTAGTCGATCAGACTAATCAAAGGTAGGTAGGTAGGTTAGGATTTATTTTTCTACAATTAGGATTGAATAAGTCTCATCGAGACAATGGAAGATGCTAGAATTGATCAACTTGCTACCCTAGGTACTCTCGTTCTCACTCTCCTTTCTTTTATGTCATTACTCTCATGTCATGCTTATTACATATCTTGTTATATTGAGGACAATGTAAGATTTTGGTTAGGGGGTGAGATTCCTTAGATGAATATACTAGCTTTTGTGACATTTCGAGCAATTATGCAGAAGATTTTTTATTTTTCGAAAATTCAAAACTCTTTTGGAAAACTTTGTTTCTATGCATTCGGGATGATACGAGTATAAGAAAAGGAGATATGAAGTTAGTGATGTTGCAAGTCTTGAATTACTTTTAATATAATAGTTTTATATGTGAATTCCCCTATTTATATGATTGATAGAAAATGTGAACACTACACCTAATTCACATTACACGATTCTTTTGGGTTGAAAGGATTATGTGATTTGTGGATTAGCTAGACTTTGATTTAAGGTGTTGAAAAACCAAGCCGGGGAACTTTGTCCATCCTTGTCCGTGGGAAAATAACGAAAGATATGGATTTCTAAAAATTCTATCTAATGAAAAAGAAAAAAAGGGAAAGGAAGGATGAAAACATGGGAATGATGGAGAATTGGTGGAAAATTCCAAAAAAAAGCTACTTATTACCAACCGGGGGATGGTCTACCCGTAACCAAAGCCGGAAATGGGACGTAGTGTGAAAGCCGTCGGAAGGACGGTAAGGCAAATTCCTGTCATAGGCTTGTTGTTGATCTGTGCACCTTAAGATTCATAGTTTAGTTAATCTATGAAGAAAATAATCCTGAAAACTCATGAGATGAACATTCACTATGCACACTAGGTTGAATTTGCTCAAGTTCTTCTATTTATCAATCAATCAGCGGGAATTTCATATGGACACTTATTATGTTTTAAGAGTTTAAGGTTTCAACCTCTATCACCTAATTTTTCTAATTTTTACACTTGTATGTCTTGGAATGGATAGAAGCATAGCTTCTGAAGGAGAGTTGCTTTTGGAGATTTGATCTTACTTCACACATGTTTTGCTCGGGACTAGCAAAATGCTGGTTGGGGGGGTGTGTTGAGCCTCCAATTTATACATTTGCCAACCCATTACATCACATTATATGCATGGTTTTTATGTATAAAAGACTCATCTAATACATGTTTTTGTGATTGTAGGAATGAGAGGGAGACTTCACCAATTCATGGTTAAAAGAGTCACTTTGTATGCCTTGAAGATTAAAGAAATAAAGGATATGAGATGGAGGAAAGATGTAATGCAATGGAGGAAGAAAAGTGTGAAAAAGTCACAATTTACGGCCTGACCGGCCAGTCGGTCACAGCCACCGACCGGCCGGCTAAACCCTCCAGAAGCAGCAAACTCTCTAGACTAATTTTATGTGGTCCGACCGGTCGGATGACAGGTCGGCCATGCACTTTCAGAAGTTAGATTTCAAATACAGGCAGTCCCGTTTTTTATTTTTTGGCCCAGTTTCTGGGGCTCATCTTGATGATAATTGGAAATCTAACACATCCATGTCGAAGAGGAGCTCGACGCCGAAATAATCCAAGTGATTTCATGTCGATCGGAGCTACGGATTGACCGTGGTGGCCAAAACAATACGAACTGTCCAGAAAGTTCCAGATTCCGCCTACTCAACACTGAAATGGTCCAGGTGGCCCATCATTGATTATATGAAGAATCTACTTTAACCATCTTTTAGATCACATCCATATATGAATAACCACAAATTTCAGATCAAAAGGATGTGTGATTTGATCGTACCGGTTGAAGAAAGATGGACCATCCAGAAAGATTCAACTGCACAGAGTTTATAAAAGCCCTAAGTGTTCTAATTTTTGTACCCAATTCTGGAGTTGATTTGTAAAATCTAATCCATCAATCATCTAGAGGAGGAAGGTTTCTACCAATTTTTAAAATTTGAGATCAATCCGACCTCTGTACACTCTGGAGCATTGAAAGCAAGATGACTGGTTCTAAAGTTACCCGAATTGCTCGATTTTGAGAGGTGGTGGCTGATCTGATTGGTGGGCCCATTCAGAAGATAATCTTGGAAATCTAAATCATCTATGAGAAAGATCACATTATAAGGAAGCTACAAATCAAATTTGAAGGTAATCTAACCATTGGTTAAGCCGTATGAAGCGAAACAAATTCTGTTATGTTGCGGTACTCATGCTGTATTATAAAAGGAGGTGCTTTCTTCTATTCCAAATCAGTCAAGGACGTGGGAAGCAAGGAGTTTAAGTCCTAGGAGGCTACTTAGCCTCCTACAGCTAGTTTTTCTTCCTTTTCTTAGTTCTAGTTCTAGTTTTAATATGCGTTTTCTTAGTTAATCTTTTAGCTAGAGCTAGAGGTGAAATTTGTAGCTGGTTTCAATGCTTTAATTCTTTTATTTCAAGTACTATTTTCTTAATTTTGGATTTTGAACTTCTAGTTTGAATAAAGTTTGGATTTTTAGATGAATTATAAGATTTTGTGTACTTCGGACATGAGTTCCTTGTGTTCACTCCCCAAGTGTAGGGTTGCGAAGTAGTAATAATTCGGAAAGACCGAGTATCGTTCCCACAGAGATTTATGTATGGGTATCTTCAGAATTTGTCTAAAACAACTAGTAATTAAGATCCTATTAAGAACTAAAGCTGGAAAATAATGAATTGAGTTTAAATAGTGAATTGTTAAGGTAATTTCAAGCTAAAAAGGCACTAGAGCGCCAAGGATCCACTTTTGATAGGTTTCAATGCATCAACACAACTAGGTCTCTCATAACTCAATCGGAATCGAATTCCTATCTCTATCCGATTGGAATATAGAGCGGTTCAATCAACAATTATCTAAAACAAGTGCTTATTCATTGATTTGATTCCCACAACCATGCTCAGGCCTTGGGCACACTCAATTGTATAGGCCAAGCCTCTTTCCAGTCTAGTTGAGATTCATAACCATAGTTTTCACCAAATCCTGTCACTAGACCTGATTACAACTCATGATTAGAACTCTAATTAAATCAAAATCAATCAATAAACAACTATTTTAGATTACTACAAAAGATAAGAATTTTAGTTGCATGAGTTCCCACATGAAAATCAGGCCATTGCATACAAGGCAATCAAAGCGTCTACCATGCCCGGAGTCAATGGTAGATCAATGCACTACACAAGCATGAACAATGCTCAAAAGCTAAGATACTAAGTGAGGATCACTAAAAATCACATGAGCCCGGAGTCATCAAGAGATCAAAGTAAAAACCAACATAGTACTTGATTCAAACTCATATAGAACTAAAATTCATCAATTAAATCATGAAAAGGAAACCTAGGTTGCATCAATCCATCAAAAACGAATCAAAAGTTTCAGCTCTTAGCCCTAGCTAAGAGGTTTTAGTTCATCTCTAACATCCTTGAACTAGAAGCCTCTAAAAACATAAAAACTAACTAAAACAGGAAGAAAACTAGAAATCCGAAGTAGAATCCGTCTCCTGAGCAATCCCCACGTCCTAGCCTCCTTTGGTATGAAGGGAAGACATCCTTTTATAGCTTGGAGTAGTCCAATACGCAAGAAAGTTCCAGAAATTGTGTAAACCTACGCAATTGCGCAGAAAATTCCGGAGTCCTGATTTAGAAAGTGCTTGTTACGCATGGCCGACCGGTCATGACCGGTCGGACTTCACTTGCAACCAATCCAGCAGCTATGCCTGACCGGTCATGACCGGTCGGACGATGAATCTCTTTAAGCCAGCAACTATGGCCGACTGGTCATGACCGGTCGGACTGGCTTCCTTTGGCAGGTAGATGGATGGCCGACCGGTCTTGACCGGTCGGACTTCCTTGGCCGACCGGTCTAGCCCTGTTTCTTCTATATTTCTTTCTTTCTTTCTTCTTTTCTCTTCTCTCCTTGCCTTGGCTTTCTTTGGTCCTTCTTTAACCTTCATCTAATGAACCTCAATGCTCTTAAAGAGCTCCATTTAATCTTCAATTTGTGAAATCTCCATCTTGTTCCTACAATCACAAATAATGCATTAGAATGGTCCTTTAAACGTGTAAACCGTGCATAATGAGTGATGAATTGGGGTTAGAATATGCACAATTAAGAGCTCAACACCTTGCAATTCTTTAAGATTGTCATGATGAGTTTGTTTAGATTCGAATTGTAGTAACCCCAGAGCATGCCATAGTCTCTTGGCATGGCTGTTACTTCGAAGGCTACAAGTTGAGTTCTATGTGCTTCATTAGAACTAGAAATTTAATTTTCAGATTTAAGTGGGACTGTTTGTGCTTGAATGCTATATCATCCAATTAGATGAGAGATAGGACTTTGATTCTAATTGTGTTGTGCTTGGATGAATGGATTGGTATTGAACTACTACAAGTGGATCCTTGATGCTCTAGTTCTACCCAAATCTCAGATTTTCTATTTAGTTCTTAAAAACTATTTTTCTAAAAACTTCTTAGATTCAAGTTATTGGAGTAGTTGGAATTGTTTACCTCTTTCCCTATGGATCGACCTCGGTCTTACCGAGATTTATTACTACATCGCAGCCTTGCACTTAAGGCTAGCGAACATAAAACCTCCGTGTAAAGGTTGAGAGGTGAACCTTATTTAAAACCTTCGATAGTGAATGCCAGTGTGCTCAAAGGAGTTGAGTACTTGAACCGGGAGTGGAGTAGACCTAAAGTCGAACTACTATACATGCTTGTGTTTGTGATTGTTTGAGCACATTGATATCTTAGCATTGTATGTTTAATTGTTTGATTATAAATGCATGATAGGGATGTATGCCAGGCACTAGATAGGCACATCCACACACAAGATGTACTTTCACTAGTTGTGTAGACTTGAGCTCATTGATCCATTCTCGTAAGTCTACATAGGTTGCATAGGTTAGGAGCTTGATTAGTTAAATCATTTGATTATCTATGCATGCTTAGACTAGGTTGTTTATTGCTTAGACTAGGTTGTTTATTGCTTAAACTATATGCTAGTCTTGTGATTGGACCCACTTAGGCTTGGAAGTCGAAGTGTTCTTGCGTACTTAGTTTAATTTTTTAAATTGTGTAAGTAGGCGAAAAGAATTTCAAAAGGTCCTAATCAACCCCCCCCCCCCCCCCCCCCCCCCCCCCTAGGACTTATCCGTAATTTTAGTTGCTCTTTAAGCTTCCGCACATACGAAGGTGTCGTGTTTGACTACCAACGTAATTTCACTTGCGTAGGCCTGTGACACGGGAGAATACGTCCGTTGTCCTTGTGTAGGAATAGACCTTGTGTATGTTGTAAAGGTTGAGAGGTGAACCTCATTTAAAAGCTCCGATAGTGAATGCCGGTGTGCTCAAAGGAGTTGAGTACTTGAATCGAGAGTGGAGTAGACTCATCGTCGAACCACTATACATCATGTGTAATGTGATGAATGCATCTTGTCCATTATTATGATTTGAGATTGATTCTATAAGTGCTTAACTTAATGCCTATCTCATGTTTGACAAAATGCTTATATGAAATCCTTGAATGCTTAGTATAAGCATGCATATCAACTGTTTGATCAAATGCATGTCTTAGTATAAGTAATAATTTAGAAAGATCTTGTGTGATCTTTTTATTTACATTTACTTAGACTTAATTGGATTGTGAATGCACTAAAGTTTTTAATTGTCAAGGAATTTGTAAAAAGTCTTATTCACTCCCCTCTAGGACATAAGCATACCTTCAAGCTTATCTCAATAGCGGCGCAAACCACAATTTCACACCCGACATAATTTCGATTGGTATTATAGTGGGTTGCTCTTCAAGGACTTAACCGTCTAGAGTAAGATCTGATACCAGAGCACTAGCATCATGTCTCTCCAAGATGGGAATACTGTCAACCGTCCACCATACTTTGACAGTTCCAACTATGCCTATTAAAAGGCTAGGTTGAGGATTTTTCTCTAATATGTGGACCGATCCGTGTGGGCAGTAACTCTAAATAGATATTCCTTGCCCATAGAACAAGTATAGGTTGATGGTAAGATCATTGTCATTCCCAAAGATGATGAGAAATGTAATGGTAATGAGAGAGCTCAATATGTGGAAAATGCCAAAGTTCTCGATGCGATTTGCTGTGTGGTTTTCGCGAAAGAATTTCAGTACAATCTCACATGCGTAACTGCAAACGAAGCGTGTGATACATTTGAGGTAACCCACGAGGGAACTAGCATAGTAAGATGCTCGAAGCTTCAGCTCTTAACCACCAAACTTAAAAACATTAGAATGAAGAGACTGAAACTTTCGTGGAGTTTTATACTAAACCTTTTGCTATTTGTAACTCCATGTTTGCCTTGGGAGAAAGGGTTCCGGAAGGAAGGATTTGTACAAAAATACTTAGGTCCCTCCTGGAAAGATTTAACACCAAGGTAGTGGCCTTAGAGGGGTGTAAAGACATAGATAACATGAAAGTAGAAGAACTTATAGGTTCCCTGCAAACTCGTGAACTACACTTTAGGGCCCCCTCTATGAAGAAAGACACCACTCTAAAATCTTCACATAAACACTCACATAAGAAAAAGAAAATTAAGAGTGAGTCATCTGAAGATAGCGATGATGAGGATGATGAAAAAGAAAAGATAAACAAAAAATTCAAAAGATTCCTCAAGTTTAATAGAGAGAGTAGCCATGACAAAAAGGATAATAAGGGTGATAAACATAAAGGGAAATCATCCAAATCTTCATTCATCCGATATTACGGTTGCGGTCATCGTGGCCATATTACCTCGAATTGTTCGGAAGCACCTAAATCGAAAAGTAAAAAAGGCATTGGCTACCACGTGGGATGATACAGAGGATTCAAATTCTAAATCCAGTGACTCCACTAGTGATGGGAGCCAAAATATAGAGAGAGCTCTCATGACTTCCACCACTACCTCTCTTCCCCCTAATCTAAGAGAGGATCCCGACAGCTTTCCCTTCTAAGAGAAGCAGTTCCCAACCCTCACCTTATGCTATATTTTCTGAGGGTGTTGTGGAAATTAGTTACCCTTGGGCTAATTAAACTAAACATAGTTAGTAAGGGTAGCTAGAAATGTTTTATAGAAAAATTTGAGAATTTTAGCCTTATTTCTGTGTGTATGGAAAATTTTGAGGATTCAAGCCTCATTAGCCCAAATTTGGTGGTTTAGCATTGCTTTAGTTTTGTATATTTGCTTGCTAGACTATCACCCTGGTTAGATTTGCTAATCTTGTTGAATTTCATGCTTAATTGTATGCCAATCTATACTTAGATTTGGTCATGATGTACATAACATTTAGGCAGGTTGGTTGATTGGGCTATAAGCCCTTGAGCTTTTATTGCTTAATGTATATCTCAAATGACCGATTATGCATGATAATCTATGTTTAGATAGTTAAAATTGCTTATTGATCATGTTTTCTGTAAGACCCGTACCCTTATTTGCCCTCTGTACGCTTAATTTTCGGTGCCGGTACATCCCGGACGGATCAGATTAGCAAGCCTTGATCGCGACCCTATTTTAGTACCGCATCGACCCAAGACCTATACCCCGGCGACCGCGTAGGCGCTGCGATTCCAACGCCGCGCGGCACGCCCCATTGCGATACCTGGTGTGAAAGTTATGATCGATTGCGTAATCTGAGGTGGGCCACGCAACGCGCGTGTGGCGTGGGCCCCACTTGCACAAATCCCAAGAGAATATCAAATCCATCATCATCACCTCACCCATACCCCTCTCATTACCCCTACTCTACACACCCCATACCCCACATCCCTCTCTCTCCTCTCAAAGTCAACCCTCACCCATACCTCCCATACCCCTTCCCATGCACCATCATCACCCCCCCCCCCCCCCATGATTCCCTCTCTCTCTCTCTCCCCCCCCCATACAAGTGCATACGTAGGGGGAGAGGAGAGCTCCTTGCAAATTCAAGAGATTTGAGAGAGAGAGGAGAGAGAAAGATTTGAGAGAAGAGAGAGAATTGGGTGATCAAGAGAGAGATTAGAGAGATTGAGGGTGGAGATCCAAGCTTGGAGGGCCCCAACCATCATCTGGACTGTCCGGATCGTCTGATCGTCAACCAGTTTCAATCCAACCGTCCATCCTTTGAGGTGAGTGCAAGAGACATAAACCTCTCCATTTTCTTAATTTTCTTCCATTTTCCTTTTTTCTTTTGGGCCCACCTTGTGATGGGCAATGAGATGGATGGACTGGATCATCCATGAATGGGCCCCACCTTCTTATAGTAGTAGTAGTAATAATAATAATAATAATAATAATAATAATAAGTAAATAAATAAAAAAAGAAAAAATAAAATAAAAGAGGGAGATGGTGCCGCTGGACAGACAGCGTCCAAAGGGCGCTGCTGCCTAGCAGCATGTGGGCTACAAGCCCTTTTGGGCGTTGGGCAGGGTCCCCACACGTGGGACCCACCTTGATGCATGTAGTTGATCCACGTCGTCCATCTGTTTCTCCAGCCCATTTTAAGGATGGGTACCAAAAATGAAGAAGATCCAGATCTCAGGTGGACCACACCATTGAAAACAGTAGGGCTAATGAAGCCTACTGTTGAGACTTCTTGGGCCCACCGTGATGTTTGTGGACCACATCACCTGCCCAATATTGGGCTTGTTGGGTCCCCAATGAGCTGGGGAACATGATGAAGGGGGTGGATCATCCCTAAGTGGGCCTCACTTGAAATAATCACGAAAAAAAACGAAAAAAAAATGTGAAGGACGTCTAGCGTCTGGACGTTCTGACGCTGGAACGTCCAGCGTCACCTTGGACGCTGTAATGGGGTCCCAACTCGTGGAACCCACCTTGATGTTTGTGTTCCATCCACGCCGTCCATCTTCTTTCCCATATCATTTTAGGCCCAGGGCCCAAGGATGAACCCGATCCAAATCTTAAGTGGACCACACCGCATAAAACAGTGGAATGAGGATTTCTACTGTCAGAAATTCTTCAGCCCACTTTGAAGTTTCTAGACCGAATCATATACCCAATATTGGGCTTATTGGGTCCCCATGAGATGGGGAACCTGATGAACGGAGTGGATCAGACCCATGTGGGTCCCACTTAATATAAGTACAAGAAGAAAAAAAAAAGAAAAGAAGAAGAAAAAGGAAAGAAGAGGCAGAGCCTCTGACGCGGGTAGTACCAGCGTCCTTGGACGCTGGGCGTACTGCCAGCTGGTGGCCCACTTGTGGGTCCCACCATGATCCATGTGCTGTATCCACACCGTCCATCCATTTGGGGTGATCATTTTAGGGCCTGACCCCAAGATTGAGTCAGATCCAGGTCTCAAGGGGGCCCCACCACAGAAAACAGTAGGGACAGTGGCCCTACCGTTGAAACCTTCTTATGGCCCACCATGATGTTTATTTGAGATCCAACCTATTCATAAGTTCACACGTGCATGGAAGAAGGAAAAACAAAAATATTGGCTTGATCGGAAACTTCTGTGGGCCCCACTTGCTGAGAGTAAAAATAAAAATAAAGAAAAAAAATAATAATAAAAATGAAATGCTGGCTGCTGGACAGACAGCGTCCAGGGGACGCTGCTCCCCAGCAGCATAGTCTCTTGGGCATTGTCAATGGGTCCCACTCGTTGGGCCCACCTAGAATGTATGTGCCTTACCTATCCCATCCATATGTTTTTCCCAACTCATTTTAGTGGCTGAGCCCAAATTTAAGCATATCCAAATGGCAAGTGGGCCATGCCAAGGGACAACAGTGGAAATAATGATCTCCACCATTGAAACCTTCCCAGTCCTACAATGATGTTTATTTGTCACCCAACCTATTCATAAGTGGCTAGGCCCCAAAATTTAAGCATATCCTAATGTCAAGTGGACCATGCCACAGTGGGGATAATGATTTCCAACGTTGAAAGCTTTCCAGGTTCTACAGTGATGTTTATTTGCCATTCAATCTGTCCATAAGATCACATGGACATGGATGAAGGAGAAAACACAAATATCTGTTTTATTCATGATGCCTATCTATTTTTCCATATTATTTTAGATACGGCCCCAAAAATGAGGCAAATTCAGATGTTAGATGGACCACACCCGTAGGGAATAGTGGTCATTGATGCCCACCATGGTTTCTTCTTGATATATATGTTTTATCCATGCCGTACACATATTTTGACGGCCTATCTTGTATGTGCAGGCCCAAGTATGGGGCCGATGTGGTCTCAAGTGGGCTACGCCACGAAGACCTTTACATTTCCAATGGGACCGACCGTCCGGGTCCTACTCTCCGTATATATTGGGCCTTTTAAGGCCAATGTTACATGATATGTTTGGTAACATGCTAGTATGATTAGCTTGATATGTCACACTGATAACATGCTTAGTATAATAAATACCATGCTCATTCATATGCCCATACGCATCATTTGTATGCCTGTTATGGACCATGATTAACCATAGCATATGCTAGTTGGCTTGTTATACTTAGGGGACCCGTGTGAGACAGGGTCGCCCGACATGATTGCGCAGTATGCATAAGTTTGGTGCATGATTTGGATTGTATGACTCATGCATTTCGCATTATGTATGTCACGATCGCTTTCACACCCTAGCAGTATCAGGGTGGTGGCCACCATAGTCACATCGTGGTTGGCAGTATTGGACACCGGAAACTTGTTCTAGTACGTGGGCGCTATGGATGTCCTTGGGTGAAAGTCCCTAAACCCTGTGGTACCAGTAGGATGCTCCAGCGTCGAGACCGAGTGGATAACATAAGCGTCCGTGTGCCTAATACCAGTAGGCCGCGTCTCCCACTGTGTCGAGGTCGGTTGGAAAGGGGTGTGACCTTATCCGCCCGGGTGCAGTGGGCTGTAAGCTAGGTCGAGTATGACCAGCTCATGGAATGGGTCCGCTATCGGCGAGCCGGGTGGGCATTGGCATACCACTGACGAGGCGGATAGTGAGGTCTTTTCTACTCGCTTGGTTATGCGCGCGATGTGCTGCGGCTAGTATTAGAGTATACTAGACCCCGGTGATGTCCCAGATGAGAACTATTTTGATATGTGGATCAGTTGAGGATTGACATGTTTGCATTGCATCTCTACCATGTAACACCCGGTCATGTAGGCCCTTGCATCGCATAGCCTTGGGATGGCTGATAGCATTCATAAACTTAGTAACTTAGCCCTCTACTACTTTCGCTTACTCTGATATCTGTATACTTGTCATATGCATCACACGCGCACACACGCACTCTACTGAGCTTCGTAGGAAGCTCATGCGCGTTTGTTTACACTGCAGGTACTAGAGCATATCAGCAGCGTTGAGCGCGGTTTATGCACCTGATATTTTGGACTTCTGGTTCATGTTGTATTTCCCTTTCCAGTACTGTACTCAACAAAATTATTAGTGGATATTTGATGATGTTTTATGGTTTTGATTATGCTCCTGTACAAAAAAAAAAATTGACCCTGAAAATCGTCCTGGTAGGATCCCAGGATCGGAACCTGGCACATGAGAGCTAGGAGCCGAGAATGGGGTACTACGGAGGCTGTTGGCACCAAGGTCGGCGATCGGGAATTTAGTGAGCCCGGTCCCCGGGTTTGGGGCGTGACATTTTCCATGCATGCTCTATGCTTTAATGTTCATGCACCCTATACTCTCTCTAGTTAGCTTGTTTTTATAGTTATAACTACGACACTCTAATCCCCCTACCCTTTACTTAATTGATGTATCATTAAGGGGGAGAGGTTTGTCAATTGCTGACAAAAAGGGGGAGAAAGATCAAGTCCCACCAAAATAACTTTTTTGTTTTGTGTTTCAGGGATTGACAGGTTATGGAGGAGCAATCCTAGAGGAGCATAGCTTAGTTACATGTCTTATTGTTTTGAGTTGTAATATTTTTCTTTTTTGACATGTAATTTATTTTTGTTTTGGTTATGTCATTGGTATGGACCATAACATGGGTCTTAGGTTAGGTTTTTGTCACGTAATTGACAAAAGAGAGAGAATGTTAGTACACTTTTCTATGGCATACTAGTGCACCGTATTTATCAATCACGTGAGTCCATGTGTTGTAATGTTGGTTGATCCTTGGCAAGTTGAAGACTGAAGATTCAAGTGGACAAGAATCATCAAGGAAGAAGAACAGGTAAAGGAGATGCCTTGGTGACCCTAGCCCTTTGAACCAAAACACCTAAACCCTCTTAGATGACTTAGACCAACTAGGAATATATTTAGTCATCATCATTAGTCTTAGAACACCTTGTAAAATATGATAATTTAGACTAATTAAAGAGGTGGAAGCTGCTGTAAACAATTCAACTCAAACAGTAGTTTCCGATAGGACTCCGATCAATCTAAAAAAAGTTCCTATCAATCGGAATTTGTTCCAGCAAGTTTGAAAAACTCACTGGACAAAATTTTTTATCAATCAGACATACTTTCGACCATTGAATGGGGTCCTTCCGATCAATCGAAGTATGATTTCGATCAATCAAAAATTCTTTCAGGAAGTTTGAAAAACTCACTGGACATATTTTCGATCAATCGAACAGGTCTCTAATCAATCGGAAGTGACCTCCGATCCATCGGACCTTTTTTCGATCAATCGAAGATATGTGAATCTGCCCGTTTTTTTACCGTTGGAAGAAAATCTATAAAAGGAGGGGGATTCATTTTTGGGCTAAGAGAGGGGATTTTAAGGAGATAGAAGCCACCATTATTAAAGATCATTAAGAGCTTTACTCCTAACCCAAACAAGTGATCTTCCTTATGATTCATCACAAGAATGGAGCATTCAAAGCTCAAGATGAAGATACACTTGTCCTTCTTTTGATCTCTAGAGATTGGATTGAGCTTGATAGTTATATTTATATCTAATACTCTATGATGAGATCTTTGTGTTGAGCCATAAATATTACACATTTTAACCCCTTTTCATCACCACATTATACATGTTTTTATGATAAAAGACCTATCTAATGTATGTTTTTGTGGTTATAGGTACAAGAGAGAGATTTCATTGTTATAATGCTTAAAGACCTCCCTAAAACACTATTGAAGACCAAGGAAGAATTGGAGGGAAGATGTAAAGAGAGAAGAGAAGGAAAGAAAGAAGAAAAATAACCCAAGGAGAAGTCCGACCTGTCATAACCAGTTGGTCAAACACTCCTCGACTGGTCATGTCACAGGTCGCTACAATGCCCTAACCGGTCAAGACCGATCGGCCATACACAAATAGTAAGTGCAGATTTTCTGCACGTGAAAATCAGGTTTCCTGGTGCGCGAAGGACACGCGGTTTCGCGATTTTTCTCACATAGTGACGCCTTTAAGCTATAAAAGGACACCTACACCTTCTTTCTATGACATCTAGTAACGTGGGGAGCAAAGAGATGAAGACATAGAAGGCTTCCTAGCCTCCTAGAACGGATTCTTCTTCTTCTAGTTCTATTTCAAGTTTTTCTGTTTATGTTTTCTTTTAGTTAACTCTCAGCTAGAGCTGAGGGTGGAATCTTCTAGTTTTTAATGATGCTTTAATACATTGATTTCTAATAATGGTTTAATGTTTGAATGATTCATTATAGTTTGAATAAAGTTGATAGTTTTAGATGATTCAGGAAGTTTGTGTGCCAAGTACATGAGTTCTTGTTAGATTTCTGAGATTAATCAGAATGGTTCATGGGTTGTTGATTGATGGAAGCTTTTGATTCAAGTTCTCCATGATTCAAACAGTGGAATCTCTATTAGATCTATGATGGAAAGTTCATGTATCATTTGTGGAATTTGAGATAGTTGGTGTTGCTTATTAAAATTGGTTTAATTAGAGTTCTAATCATTGGTCGTAGTCGAATCTAGTGATAGGATTTGATGAAAGCTATAGTTGTGAATATAGTTATGAATCTCAACTAGATTGGAAAGAGGCTTGGCCTATACAATTGAGTGTGCCCAAGGCCTGAGCTTGATTGAGGGAATCAAATCAGTAAACACCCATCTATTTCAGATTATTTATGTGCTTAGATTGTTATATCTCCTAGCTGGATAGAGATAGAACTTCGATTCCAGTTGTGATAGAATGGAATCAATGGATTGAGCATGATTAAGACTAGAAGTGGATCCTTGATGCTTTAATTTCTCAATTCTCAGATTTTTTTGTTTTATGTTTTTTTACATTAGTTCTTAAAAATCATTTTCCTAAACTTCTTAAATTTCAGTTATTAGAGTAGTTAGGATTGTTTACCTCTTTCCCCGTGGATCGACCTCGGTCTTATCAAGAATTATTTCTACATCGCAGCCTTGCACTTTGTTTGCTCGCCTCAAGTGCAAGGCTGCGATGTAGTAATAATTCTCGGTAAGACTAAGGTCGATCATCAGGGATTATCATAACAATTCTAAGTTTTATAACTAAGATGGGCTAAATTTTAATTTGTATCGAAGGATGAAAATTAAGAGCATAAAACTATCTATTTTATAACTAAATTAGGAAATAAACACTAGAGTGTCAAGGATCCACTTATAATCATTCACAATGCCAATTCAAACCATTCAAGTAAATCACTCAATTGGAATCGGAGTTCAATCCCTATCCAATATGAATATAGAGCAATCAAATAATCACAACATATCTAACATAGATGGATCATCTACTGAGATGGTTCTCTCATAATCAACTAAGGCAATGGGCGTATTCAATCACACAGACCAATCCTTCACAAAACACATTCATGATTCTTCCTCAAGACTTGTCACTAGACTTGATTTAGAAACATGAATTGAACTTCTATTGAACCAAAATCAATACATAAACACCTATCTCAGATCCAATCAAAAGATAAGAACCCATTCTAGTTTAGTTCTAGATAAGCGCTTAGGAAACTTAGTTTGTAAGATCCCCTAGCATCCAACATATCATGATGGATCTAAGATCTCTACAACCAAAAATCCAATCAACAACACCCCAATAAGCAATCCCAGTAATAAAAACATCCCATATAAGATAAATTACAAGAGATAGAAGATTAACTAAAAATACTAACTTTATTTCAAATTTGAACTAGAAGTGCTTTTCATAAAATAAAAAAGTACTTGAACTAATTCGAATTAAACATTGTAAACAACTAAAAGCTTCACCTCTTAGCCCTAACTAAGAGGTTTAACTAACCAGTAACAGGTTAAACTAAAACTCAAAGGAAAAACTACTAGAAAACTGAGTTTGGAGGAGTTGCAGACGCTCCACAGCGATCATCTTTACCTCTCACAACTTCCCAAGCCTTCCATGATGCCTTTAGATCCACCTCTAGGTGTCCTTTTATAGCTTTGGAGCTCCACCACATGAGAAAATCGCGAAACCGCGTGTCCTAGCCGCACTAGGAAACTTAAATTTCGAATGCAGAAAATCTACATGTGCTGACAATGCATGGCCAACCGGTCTTGACTGGTCATGATCGGTCGGACTGGCCTGGGCCTTGGTCTAGCAAGCATGTAAGGGGGCTGCCCATGTGGCCGACCGGTCTTGACCAGTCGAGGCCTGTTTGGCCGACCGGTCTTGACAGTTCTAGCCCAATTTTATACTTTTTCTTTCTTTTTTTCTCTCTTCTCCTTGCTTCTTCTTCCTTTCTTTGGCCCACCTTCTATCATCATCAAGTAGCATCACAAAGTGACACTTTAGTCTTCAAATATGTGAAGTCTCTCTTTCATTCCTATAATAGAAAAACATGCATTAGTTAAGTGCTTTGAACATGCAAACCATGCATAATGAGTGATGAAATGGGGTTAGAATATGCACAATTTAGAGCCCAACACACACCCCAACTAGCATTTTGCTAGTCCCGAGCAAAATAAGCATGAAACTGTTCGCTCGCCTCAAGTGCAAGGCTGCGATGTAGTAATAAATCTCGGTAAGACCGAGGTCGATCCACAGGGAATTAGAGAACAATTTCTAAACTATTCCAGCAACTAAGGTTGCAATAATTGAGGGATTCAATTGAGAGATTTGTTTTAAAACAGTAACTTAAGAAAAATAGTGATTAAAAGAACTAAGGCTTTCAAGGATCCACTTGTAGTAATCCCATGTCAATCCAATCAATCCAAGCATAAAACACAATTAGATTTGAAGTCTTTTCTCTCATCTAGGTGGAAGATAAAGCATTAAAGCACATTCAATCCCACTTAAGTTTAACTTCTAAGTTCTAGTCCTATTCAATCACATGGTATTCGAAATCATAGCCTTCGGAGTAACAGCCATGCCTATGGACTATGGCATGCTCAAGGGTTACCATAACTTGAATCTAATCAAGCAAAACATGATAATCTCAGAGAATTGCAAGGAATCCATGTCTGAAGCACATGAACTCTCATAAAACTTCTAAAATCATCAACTTTATAAGAACTAGAACATTCGAATCCAAACTTAAAGTGAAACTACTTGAATTAAACTGAATTAAATATGAAATTGGCTACAAGCTTCACCTCTCAGCCTTACCTAAGAGATTCTAGCCGAGCATTGTCATAGTACAATTAGAACTCATGAAAAAAGCATAAAAAGCATAAAAACCTGAATGTGGGAGGGTTACAAACGCTCCACGATGGCTTCCTTCCTCTCCGAATAAGTTCCTTAGCTTCTATGATACCCTAGGAAGAGACCCTAGGTTTCCTTTTATAATGGGAAGGCTCTACCATGTCGGAATCTTCTAGAATTTGCATAGAGTTATGCACTTACGCAGAAAATCTTGGAACTGAATTTAGAAACTGCTATTTACGCTTGGTCGACCGATCTTGACTGGTTAGACCTGTTGTATTGTGAGTCCAGCATGCACAAGGAGTGGCCTGACCTGATGGCCGACCGGTCTTGACCAGTCGGACCAAGCTGGTCGTTGGTCCTGCGACTTCAAAAGAGTGTGCAGTGGGGTGGCCGACCGGTCTTGACCGGTCTAGCTCCCTTGGCCGATCTGTCATGACTAGTTGGACCTCTCTCTCTTCTACTTGCTTTCTTCTTTCTTTAATCCTCCTTTAATCTTCATCCAATGGCTCTAAATGGATCGTTTTGGTCACCAATTGAGCGAAGTCGCTCTCATTCCTACAATCACAAAACAAGCATTAGATTGGCCTTTTAAACATGCAAACCATGCATATAATGTGATGCAGTGGGCTAAATTATGTATAAATTGGAGGTTCAACAGAAATAAATCACTTCTCTAAAGCTCAACTCTCTCTTGGAAACTATATTCTATAGACTTAAAGACATACAAGCATAAAATTCAAAGAGAATTAGTGATAGGAAGTTAAAATCTTAAGCTCCCTAAACATAATAAGTGTGTCAAATAGAATCCTCACCAATTAGTTGATAGATAGAAGACTCCGAACAAGTGCGGTCTAGTGTGCATTGTGAAAGTTCATCTCATGGATTTCCATAATTACCTTCTTCATAGACTGACGAGACTAAATATTCAAAGGTGTACAGATCAACAACAAGCCTATGACAAGAATTTGCCTTATCGTTCCTTCGACGGCTTTCACTCTACTGCCCCCGACTTTAGTTACGGGTAGACCATCCCCCGGTTGGTAATTGTTCGCTCGCCTCAAGTGTCAGGCTGCGATGTAGTAATAAATCTCGGTAAGACCGAGGTCGATCCACAAGGAAAGAGGTAAACAGTTCCAAGTACTCTAATAACTAGAATCTAAGAAGTTTAAGGAAGTAGTTTTCACATGAAATAGGAAAATGTGAAAATAAGAAGAACTAGAGCATCAAGGATCCACTTGTAGTAGTCTAATGCCAATCCATTCATCCAAGTACAACATAATTAGAATCAAAGTCCTATCTCTCATCTAATTGGAAGATATAACATTCAAGCACAAACAATCCCACTTAAATCTGGAAATCAGATTTCTAGTTCTAATGAAGCACATAGAACTTGAACTTGTAGCCTTCGGAGTAACAGCTATGCCTATGGACTATGGCATGCTCAAGGGTTACTACAATTCGAATTCAAACAACCCAATCATGGTAATCTCAGAGAATTGCAAGGAACTCATGTCCAGATCACACAAACTCTCACAAAACTTCCAAAAAACCAAACTTTATTCAAACTAGAACTTCAAAATCCAAAATTAAGAAAATGGTACTTGAAATAAAAGAATTAAAGCATTGAAACCAACTACAAATTTAACCTCTAGCTCTAGCTAAGAGGTTAGCTAAGGAAAAGCATATTAAAACTAGAACTACAACTAAGAAAAGGAAGAAAAACTAGCTGTAGGAGGCTAGGTAGCCTCCTAGAACTTGAACTCCTTGCTTCCCACGTCCTTGCCTGATTTGGAATAGAAGAGAGCACCTCCTTTTATAATACAGCAAGAGTACCGCAACACAACATATTTTGTTTCGCTTCGTACGGCTTAACCAATGGTCGGATTGCCTTCAAATTTGATTTTTAGCTTTCTTGTAATGTGATCTTCCTCATAGATGGTTTAGATTTCTAATATTATCTTCTGAATGGGCCCACCAATCAGATCAGCGACCACCTCTCAAAATCACGCAATTCAGGTACCTTCAGAACCAATCATCTTGCTTTTAACGCCCCGGAGTTTACAGAGGTCGGATTGATCTCAAATTTTGAACCCCGGAGTTTATAGAGGTCGGATTGATCTCAAATTTTGAACATTGGTAGAAAAATTTCTCCTTTACATGTTGAATGGATTAGATTTTCCAAAACAATTTCAGAATGTGGTCCGAAAATTAGAACACTTAGGACTTTTATAACATTTGCGCAGTTGGATCTTTCTGGATGGTCCATCGTTCCTCAACCGGTACGATCAAACCACACATCCTTTTAATCTGAAACTTTGTGGTTATTCATATATTGATGTGGTCTAAAAGATGGTCAAAGTAAATTCTTCATATCATCAATGATGGGTTACCTGGACCGGCCCAGAGTGGAGTAGGCGGAATCTGGAACTTTCTGGACAGTTTGTATTGTTTTGGCCACCACGGTCAATCTGTAGTTCCGATCGACACGAAACCACTTGAGTTATTTCGGCGTCGAGCTCCTCTTCGACATGGATTTGGATTTCCAAATATCGTCAAGATGGGCCTAGAAAACTGGGCTGAAAAACCAGACACGGGAATAGCCTGCTGTTTGGAATCTGGAAGTGTAATTGCATGGCCGACCGGTCAAGACAGGTCGGACAGGGTTGGCCGACCGGTCTTGACTGGTCTAGACCTGTCTGGTTTGGTCCAGCAGCCTCTATAGAATTTTGCCCATGTGGCCGACCGGTCTTGACCGGTCGGGGCCTGTTTGGCCGACCAGTCTTGACCGGTCGGACCACTTTTCTGCATTCTTTCTTCTTTCTTTTTTCTTTTCTTCTCTCCTTCATCTCTCTTTGGTTTCTTCTTTCTTTGGCCCACCTTGAGTCTTCATCCAAGGCTCCTAAATGTGCCATTTTAGTCACCAATTGGGCAAAGCCACTCTCATTCCTACAATCACAAAATATGTATTAGATGGGTCATTTAAACATGCAAACCATACATATAATGTGATGTAATGGGCTATATCATGTATAAATTGGAGGCTCAACAGTAATAGGCAGCCTTTTCAGAATTTTTCAACAAGTATTCAATAATAATCATTTTTTTTCTTTTTCACATACATTAGATAGGATTTTTAGAAATCCATATCTTTCGTTCTTTTCTCTTTACTTCACATGAACAAGGATGGACAAAGTTCCCCGGCTTGATTACTTAACACCTTAAATCTCAATCTAGCCAATCTATAAATCTACAAAATCCCTTCAAACCATGAGAATCGTGTAACGTGAACTACACTCAAAAGTGTTCAAATATTCTATCGATCACATACATAGGGGAATTCATATAGAAAACTATTATATTACGGCCCTTAAAGAGCTTTAAAATCAATCACTTCATCTCTCTTCTGTTCATACTCATTGTTGGAGCTCAAATTCGCACCCATTATAAAACAGTATCTAGCGGTCCATCCTACGACAATTTGGATCAATTTCAAGATCCAGAATACCTGAAAAATGCCAGTGCAACCCTAATATGTGCAGCCGCGACTAAGATCTACAAATGTCATTTTGGAGCAAAATCGGACATGCGAATAGCTGCTAAATGATTCAGAACACTCCAAAACACTTAACCTGCAAGTTTCAAAGTCGCCTGATGCATATTATTACCCGCGCGCTTCCAAATGCATTTTGCCTTGATCGTATCTGACCGTAGGGCCTCAAAATCTTATAGATACTATTTCTGAAAGGAACTGGACATGCAGATGGCTGCCAAATGATCCAAAATATCCAGAAACCCTTAAGTTCTGAATTTGAACACCATATGAAGTACACTTTTATCTGCACGCTTCCAAATGCGTCTTGCCCCTGTTTGGAGCTAATCGGGAGGGTCCAAATTGGGCAGAAACTACCAAAATTCACAACAGATGATCGTCGGTACCCCACCTCGTTCATTCAGGAGGTCAATCCCGACTTAAAAATGTCTTGGCGTTAGTCACTTCGATCTCCGAAAGGGTAGCTGTCCTCTAGAGGTCGCCCGTCGGAGCCCAAAACCTAAAATATTCTAAGTATGGGGAACACATGCACACTACATGGGAGACATGCGCATGGCATAGGGGGACATGCGCCCACACCTATACCACATGCGCATGGGAGATTCTCCCCTTCTTCTGAAATTTGAAAAAAGAAAAATAAATAATAAAAAATTAATAAAAAATGCGCCCACCACGGAGGGCACATGCGCCCACACCAAGTACATGCGCCTGGTGCATAGGCACATGCGCCTACACACCATGGCATGCGTATGCCACAAGCCACATGCACCTACACACTCCTTTACATGCACATGTCCTCCTTTTTTGCAAAGCACATGCGCCCGGTACCTGATACCCGATACCTGATAAACCTTCTATAAATAGCCCTCCACTCGCTGAGATAGGGACTGCATCATCACTGCTAGAGCACTCTGCAGAGGTAAAAATCCTCATCGGAATTCTCACCAGATCCCCTCGCCGGAAAGGGATTTGTTCCGTCGGAGGAAGAAAATTCAAAATTCATAAAACTAACGAGGTCCCCATGGACATGCACCCACTCTTTGGGAGGTCGGAAAGCGAGCAAATGCACTAAGTGTTGGGCTCACATGTGCTCACCTACACCCACTACATAGGGCTAGGCGCATGTGCCAATGCCACATGCGCCTGGGACTCCCTCTCTCTTTCTCTTTAAAATATAGGCCACATGCGCCTGGGGTGGGGCCACATGCGCCCACCTCAAGACCACATGCGCCCATACTAGCACCGACATGCGCCCACTCACCTTGAAATTGCATCGGGTAGTTTAACACGACACCCTATACATACACGTGCGGAAGCTTAAAGAGTAACTAGAATTATGGCTAAACCTATAGGAGGGGGTGATTAGGACCTTTTTTGAAATTCTTTTCGCCTACTTATATAATTCAACAAATCAAACTAAGTAAGCAAGAACACTTCGGCTTCCAAGCCTAAGTGGGTCCAATCACAAGACTAACATATGATTAAGCAATAAACAACCTAGTCTAAAGCATGCATAGGTAATCAAAAGATTTAACTAATCAAGCTCCTAACCTATGCAATCTAAGTAGACTTATGAGAATGGATCAATGAGCTCAAGTCTACACAACTAGTGAAAGTACATCTTGTGTGTGGATGAGCCTAATTAGTGCCTAGCATACATTCCTATCAAGCATTCATAATTAGACAATTAAACTAACAATGCTAAGATATCAATGTGCTCAATTCAATAACAAACACAAGCATTTATAGTGGTTTGACTACTTGTCTACTCCACTCCCGGTTCAATTACTCAACCCCTTTGAGCACACCAGCATTCACTAGGGAGTTTAAATCTGGTTCCTCCCAACTAAGGTGTTTTAACTCGGATCCACCCAACCGAGGAGTTTACAGGTTCCTCCCAACCTACACGTTTGCACCCGTGTTGGTGGCTCCCCCTTGGAGACTTTGTTTAGGCCAGACAAACGTTCCAAGGAACGGCTAACGTCCCTAGATTTTAGGCCCAACTAATAGGCCAAGGATCGGCTAAAGACCCTAGTTCGAGTTTGTCAAACAAACTCTACACTCAACCCCCACAGGGAATTGAGTGGATGGACTCCTAACAAGACAACCTTACTTGTTGGATTGAGCCCCTTTGTAGCGCCGATTTGGCTTGCTTGATCTCTGCTCTCCCGTGCTTCAATCAGCTTCCCTTGAACCCACGATAGTGTCACCGTTGAGTCCCTAATGCCTCAGCCACACTTGATCAAACACCTTGCATGTGATGCCTTTGACATGCCCAAGGTGATGGGAGGATGGTTGAATCTCCTACAGGTGATATGTGGCTTGATCTAACAAGGAGATTCACCTAGAGGGTCTTCTAGAGGTCTTGGAAAAGGGATATGCCTATATGGAATAGTGTCTCACCTCTAGAATTAAGAGAGGAATCAAGTCATCTCTAGATTGCATTTGTCCTCTTTGAGGCCCCAAATGATGTACACAAGGTGTGGGTAATGGGCTCTCAAAACCCTCTCACTCGCCCCTCAAAACGAGCCAAGCCCTTATATAGAAAAGTGTGCAACGGATACAAAACGAGCAGAAAACGGCTAGTGCCGACCGGTTGCACGACCGGTGGATAGGATCCACGACCGGTCGTCCAGGGTCCACGACCGGTCGGCCATAGGCCAGTGCAAAGACAGAAGCTTGCTGTCTTAAGGAGAATGGTCTGCTCGACTGGTCAAGACCGGTCAGCTAGGGGTCCACGACCGGTCGTCCAGGGTCCACGACCGGTCAGCCCAATGACCATCTCATTCCAGTAGCTGCTGTCCAATCTGGACTGTTTGTCCGACCGGTCAGCCCAATGTTAATCCCATGCTTCATCAGCTTCCTTATTTATGAACTCCCCATTACACATCATCTCTATAAATTGGCGCATGGATGGAATCAGTCCTTCATAGAAAAAACTTATAATCCGCCAATTTTCATAGCCATGATGTGGGCATGCGTTTAATAGGTCCTTGAATCTCTCCCAACATTGGGAAAAGGTTTCATCCTCCTTTTGGGCAAAGTTCATGATAAGGCGCTTAAGCATGTTCGTTTTGTGAGTAGGGAAGAATTTTTTTATAAATTCTCTGTGCATATCATTCCATGACCCAATTGATCTTGGCCTCAATGCATAAAGCCAACCCTTGGCTTTATCCTTAAGAGTGAAAGGGAAGAATTTAAGTCTTACTACATCTTCAGTCACATTTGCAAAGTGCATGGTGGTGATTACCTCATCAAACTCCCTAAGGTGTTGATAGGCACTTTCACTGTCTAAACCATGGAATTTAGGGAGAAGATTGATCACTCCCGGTTTCAAATCCACATTCCCTGCATTTGGTGGAAATACTATGCATGAGGGAGTGCTCGTTCTTGCAGGTTACAAGAAATCACGTAAAGTCCTAGGTCGGGGAACATTCTCAACCACATTCTCCCCTGTTTCAGTTTGATTTTGAACCGGGTTAGGTTGATTTGCAGCCATACTTTCAGATAAAATTGGAGAATCTAGATGTCTCCTAACACGTGGCTCTCTATCAAAGCCTTCTACTATCCCCCCTTCACTTATGAGTCGGTTATTGGAATCCCGAGTCCAATGTGGCATGCAAAACCAAAAATAAGAAACAAAAAGAAAGGAGAATTCTTCCTCCCTTTTCTTTACTCTTCTCTAAGACCGAAGCACAAGGTGTCTTGCAATGGCTAGGCCAGAAGCAAGGATAAAGACCGATTTCTCCTGGTCAATAGGGGTTCAGAAAACTCCCCACCTACTCTTTGAATCTTTTGAGAAAAAGTGCAGAAAAGGGAAAAAGAGGAGTAGAGATGAGAAAAGAAATCTCTGAGCACAAGGTGAACCAAGGCGGCTGAGCTGACCAATAGGAATCCAGGTGGCAAAAAGACCGACCTTTTAGAGATCCAAAAGGAATCTCCACCCACTCTACAAGAGATGAATAGGAATGAATAGGAGAAGGAGAAGAGTAAGGTTTAGAAAGATAAAACCCGATTCGCACTTGAAATTCTTCTTCAGCTTCCTAGAAATCCCTGAAAAGAAAAAATCAAATAAATAAACTAAGTTAGTTCTAAAAAATCTAAAAGAGTCCTAAATAGATACTAATTTCAGAAATTTGTGAAAACCGTCAAAGTCCCCGGCAACGGCGCCAAAAAACTTGTTCGCTTCCCCAAGTGTAGGGTTGCGATGTAGTAATAAACTCAGTAATACCGAGGTCGATCCACAGGGACTTATGTAGGATGTTACAAACTCATCCACAAGTTTCTATTGAAGCTAACAATCAAAGTTTGAATAGAATGTGTGTGATTAACAGTTTAAGCTAAATTGAATGTAAACAATTATAAGAAGGCACTAGGGGTTCGAGGATCCACTTGTAGCAATCCTCGATGTTCAATCCGCTGTGGTTTCCCATTCTCTCAACTAGAATCACCAGTCAGGTCTATCTAGTCGGATGATAGAACTGTTAAACCAGAAGTCTGTAATATGTAAGTTCTGTGCATAAAGTTCACTCAACTCTAGGCTGATCTGAGCATGCTCATTGCATAGGTCATTCACCTTTTCTATAGGTCCAATTCCCAATCATAACCATCCTCAAGTCTTCTCACAAGACAAGGCTAGATCATGATTTGAACTGGATTCAAATTATATGCACAGTCCATACATATTCCAGATAATTAACCAAAACTAGAACTTTGGCATGAAGCCCCTTTATGAAGAGCTTGATACTAGAGCGCACTCCAATTCCTCGGATCATACAGGTCTAGACCGTTGCAAACAAATTAAGAAGATAAGTAATTCATCCAAACATCCATGAGTCATGACAAGACTAAGAGAAATTACTTAAAAACTTGTATAAACTTCAAACCTTAGTTCATAATCATGAATTCCAAACTGAAAACCACTTAAATACGAATTAAAACATCTTGGATTCACTACAAGCTTCACCTCTTAGCCCTAGCTAAGAGGTTTAGCTGCTCATGATCCAAGGAAACATGAAGCAACTCCTAAAAGCATGAAAACAGCAAAGCAAACCAAAAGGAGTTGTGAAACTCCAATCTCCACTTCCACAGTCTCCAACCTCGCTTCCAGCCTTCCAGCCTACCCTAGGAACAATCCCTAGGTGTCTATTTATAGTTTGGAAGAGTCCTTTACGCAAGAAAGATCCAGAATTTGCGTAATACTACGCACTTGCGCAGGAATTTTTGGAGTTCCCATAATAGAAAGAGGCAGTTTACGCTGGCCGACCGGTCGTGACCGGTCGGCCTCAATGTAAGGTCACTCCAGCAACGTTGTCCGACCGGTCATGACCGGTCGGAGGTCTTCAACAATGTTTCAGCAACCATGGCCATCAACCCAGTAGCTATGCCTGACCGGTCATGACCGGTCGGGCCTATGAACCCTTTAGTCCAGCAGCAGTAGCCGACCGGTCATGACCGGTCGGACTGGCTGGTCAGCTGTCCAATGCATTCTGTGTTGTGTCCGACCGGTCTTGACCGGTCTGGCTGTCTTAGCCGACCGGTCATCCGACCGGTCTGGCTTATTTTTCTTCATTCTTTCTTTCTTTCTTTCTTCTTTTCTCTTCTCTCCTTGCTTGTCTTTCTTTGATTCTTCTTCATGCTTCATCTAATGGTCTTTAACACTTGTAAGAAACTCCACTTAGCCTTCAAATGGTGAGCTCTCCATCTTGTCCCTACAATCACACATCATGCATTAAGTTAGTTCTTTAAACGTATATATCGTGCATAATGAGTGATGCATTGGGGTTAGAATATGCATAATTATGAGCTCAACACAAGTCACCCATCCAAACACGAGACGGTCACTGGCACTAGTTGAACTAAGAAACCATGGGGTGTCCTCCAGCAAGTCACCCGTCCAAACTCGAGACGGTCACTGGAACTGGTTGCACTAAGAAACCATGGGGTGTCCTCTAACAAGTCACCGGTCTAAACACGAGACGGTTACTGGCACTGGTTGCACTAAGAAACCATGAGGTGTCCTCTAGCAAGTCACCCGTCCAAACACGAGACGGTCACTGGCACTAATTGCACTAAGAAACCATGAGGGTCCTCCAGCAAGTCACCCGTCCAAACACGAGACAGTCACTGGCACTGGTTGCGCTAAGAAACCATGGGGTGTCCTTCAGTAAGTCACCCATTCGAACCTGAGACGGTCACTAGCACTGGTTGCACTAAGAAACCATGGGGTGTCCTCTAGCAAGTCACCCATCCAAACACGAGACAGTCACTAGCACTGGTTGCACTAAGAAACCATGGGGTGTCCTCCAGTAAGTCATCCGTCCGAACCTGAGACGGTCACTGGCACTGGTTGCACTAAATGGAAACAGTGGAGTGTATTCCTGAAAGTAAAGCTGGACACGAACTGAGTTTAACCGTTTGGATCGACTCGGATCAACTCGGTAAAACCCTGTTCAAACAGAAAGTCTTATTGTTCGAACTTTGTTCAAACACACATGGTGTGTTCGAAAAAAAATTCAATTCAATTTTAAACACAGTCTTGTTCGACTCGACTCGTACTCGAACTCGATCGAATATTGATCGACTCGACTCAGCTTGTTTGTTCAACTCAATTATATATATATATATATATATATATATATATATATATATATATATATATAGAGAGAGAGAGAGAGAGAGAGAGAGAGAGAGAGAGAGAGAGAGAGAGAGAGAAGAAGGGTGGATGACAAATAAACGTGATTGTGAGCCCAGGAATGTTTCAATGGTGGACAGCATTCTCCTAATTGTTTCCTATGGTGTGGTCCATTTGAGTTTTGTATCTGCCTCATTTTCTATTTAATGCCTTAAAATAAGCTGTACAAATGGATGGACGGAGTGGATAAAATAAATACATCATGGTGGGACACATGGAACGAAAAATCGGTATTTACTATTCAGTAGTAGAAAAAATATTTTCAAGTGAAAAAAGCGAAATTGTTCAAACTTGTTCGAGCTCGTAAAAGTTGTTCGAACATGTTCGGCTAGACCAAATTGAGTTCGAACAAAGCAATCCTATTCGAATGTTTGTTCGAACATTGTTCGAACACACCCACTCAAGCAGCCGAACAATCCGATCTAGTCCATGTTTGACTCAGATCGGATCGTTGTCCAGCTTTACCTGAAAGTCATTTCGTCCACAGAGACGCCTGATGACACTGAGATACATGACTCAGTTAAAATCCTGTTAAAATCCTGGTTGCTACTCAACTAGGAACGTCCGAAAGAGCATGGGACCAACATCTAACTGGTCTTAGCAATGACTTGGTCCATAAGAAATCCTAAACTTGTCTCTACGACCATGAATTTAAGACTATAATCCCTGAAGATTTAAATTACTTGCTCGATCTATTCGGGCTCATCCATTTGATGTTCCATTTATTGTATAACTGCAATTCATAGTAGAATCTTGTCGCTTTGTGCTGTAGTTTTCTCCCGTTAGGGTTTCCACGTAAAAAAATCTCTCTGTTGTCTATGTTGTGCTTTATTTATATTTATGCTCTTTTAACGCTTTATTTAATTCGTTTATGATACATGCATGCATTTACTTTTGCCTTTTAATCAAAGGTGATCATCCATCGATGTAATTAAGGGTACGTGACCAGTTCACAGCCTGAAATGTAAAAGATCTCAAAATCTCTGGAATAAAATTCACCTCGCGGTGCTTTCTCGTGAATACTTTGTGATTGCTTATGATTGTCCATGAATGTCTCTATACTCAGGACCCCAGAATAATGAAACACAGGAAAAACTCTCTTTGTGAGCATTTCTCTAGTTTTAACACTCATAACATCCCAAGTGCACAGAAACAAAGTTTTTCAAAAGAGTTTTAAATTTTAAAAAAAATTGAAAATTTTACTACAAAATTTTGTTCGAAATGTCATAAAATACTAGATTCATCTAGGAATCTCACCACCCAACCAAAATCTTGCATTGTCCTTAATGTAAAAAGATATGTAATAAGCAATGACATGAGAGCAATGATATAAATAAAGGAGAGTGAGAACGAGAGTACTTGAGAGATTCAATCACGGGAGTTTACAACTCCAAACAACTAACTAATAAAAATAAATAAAACTACTCTATACCTCCATTAGACTAGGAGGTCAAGCTTGATACACACGATCATCCAAATGAATGGAATTTAGCAAAATTATGAGGTGGTGTAAAAGATTTTTCAGTAATACCATCTACCATCCTACTTTATAATGCACATGGGTGATGTTTGTCGTTCCAATCCATTGAAAATCCTGCTAAAAAAGTTTAGCAGATTTCTCAAAGTTATCACCCCATGTGTTAGGAAAGGAGAATTTCTTCGGTTGGAATTCATCAAATATGAATCTCCTTTTCAACTTGTCTAGGAAAAAATTAATCAAGTAAGAATCATACCAGAGATGGTGCTCTTCGATTTAAACAAACCGAAGAGATGTGGAGACTTGAAATTCTTCTTCACAAGTTGGTATGGTCTCTACATTTTCAGATTCTACTGGTGGTTCCACTATTGGTACTTCGGTATTACACTTCGTTGAAGGAATCTTTTTGCGCAATGGTGAAGTTTCCCTTAAGGCATTGGCAATATCACGGATCATAGGATCATCCCAATCCGCAAAATATGCCAAACACTCTTCTAGATTGTAGGAAAGTTTGACCTTCTCGGTCACTTGTGTAGGTTGGAATGAGTCATCAACCACTGCACTTTTAGAAATTAGCATATCCTTAGGCAAGTCAAGCACCAGTTCATCAAATTCCTGCATAACAAAATCGCTCAAATTAGTGGTTGGTAATTTATCAATCAAATTTTTAGATTTTAGCTCCTCCAAGGCTTCATCAATATCTAAAATTATTTCTTCCTTAGAATGAGCCAAGCAAACTTCTAAGGTTTTGAAAAATTTAGCCGAGGGTGGCTAATCATCATCCACAATTGTATCTATGAAATTAATCATGTGGATCTCATCTTCATCCTCATCATATCCTCTTGTTGTTTTTACAAATGAAACACATTCAGCTTCATTGTCATGTTTCCAAAGGATATCTTCATGACTCCATTCCTACAATTGATTATAGCGTTGGCGATTGCTAGGAATGGTCGGCTTAAAATGACGGGAACTTGAGTGCATACATTTGTAACCGCTTGTATATCCAAAACGATAGTCTACCGGGTAATAGAACTTATCGATTAGACTAACACATCCTCAATTACTCCTCTCGGTATTCTAAGGGAGCGATATACAAGTTGTAGAGTTATCTTGGTGGTTTTTAGTCACCAAGTCCAAGTTGCTCGTAGACCGAGTAGGGAATCAAGTTAACACTAGCCCTTAGATCGAGAAGTGCTCTATTGATTCAGAAGTTACCAATCATGCAAGAGATTGTAGGGCTTCCAGGATCTTTGAATTTTGAGGGAGTATTGTTTTGTATGATAGCACTCACTTATTCCGTAAAAAATGCCCTCTTGTGCACATTTTTCTTACGCTTTACGGCACATAAGTCCTTTAGAAATTCGGCGTATGAAGGAATTTGCTTAATTGCATCCAACAAGGGAATATTGATTTTAACTTGTTAAGACTTCTAGGATGTCTTGATTTTCACTTGGCCTTTTGGTTGAGACAAGATGTTGGGGGAATGGGGTCATAGGTTTATACACATGCTCCAGCTCTTTATCTTGTTGAGCATTGTTCAATTCACCTTCACTCTTAGAATCAACCGGATCATTAGGCTTTGTGGCCTTCACTGGTTTAGATTTTTCAATTGTTTTTCCACTTCTAAGAGTGGTAATGGCTTGAACATGCTCCGCATGAGGATGGGTTGAAGAATTGGTGTTTGTCTCCAATTGTTCTTTGGGGTTAGGATGAGATTGGGTTAAAATAGTCCATTTCTCCCTAACTCCTAGGTGTGTCTGAATTCTTTCAACTGAGATTTTAAGTTCATTCATTGCTTGCATGTTGGATTGATTTATCTGAGTTTGTCTAATTATGAATGCATTCAATGTATCCTCAAGAGTGCTATTTAGAGAAGGCTCTTGGGAAGCATTGTTTATATTTATCATAGGTCCATTTCTCCCATTAAGATTTGATTTACACTGCCAATCAGGATTATTCAAGCTAGAATTCGATCCACTAAAGGGGCATTGGTAAGCGTTTGTAGCATTCGATTGAGTTTGCAAGATGTATTGAAATGTAGGGATTGTTGGACAATCCTTTGTTAAGTGAACATCACTCTGTTGAACCTCCGATTTATACATTGCATTGCCCATTACATTACATGGTTTGCATGATTTTCATGGTTTAAAGGCCCCCCTAACATATGTTTTGTGATTATAGGGATGAGAGCGGACTTCATTCAATTACGAGACAAAAGAATGCATGTGAAGCTATTGCATGAAGTCCTAAGATGGACCAAAGAATGAAGGACGAAAGAAAATCGAAGAAAGAAGAAAAAGAAGAGAAGAAAAGAAGGAAAGAAAACAATGTGAAGAGGGTTGACCGGTCTTGACCGGTCAGCCACAGTTGCTGATCAAAAGGGAAAACAGGTCATGACCGGTCGACTGTACTCCCTGGAATGCTTAGAAAATAAGTCCGACCGGTCACGACCGGTCGGCTCTGCGTAAGAGGATTCCTTTCTAATTCAGGACTCCGAAAATTGCTGCGCAATGCGTAACCTTTCGCAAAATCTGACGCAAGGGAGGTTGCTTGCTATAAAAGGACACCTAGGGGCTCTCCCTAGGGTATCAGAGAAGCTAGGGAACGTGGGTTTGGAGAGTGAAGGCGATTGTGGAGCGGCTGCAACTCTCCTATTCGGGTTTTTCTGTTTTTATGCTTTATTTCAGAGTTTTTAGTTGTAGCATGACTATGCTCGGCTAAAACCTCTCAGCTAAGGCTGAGAGGTGAAGCTTGTAGCTAATTCTATGTTGGTTTCAGTTTAATTCAAGTAATTTACATTCAAGTTTGGATTTTTACATGATTTAATTCCAAAAAGTGGTAGTTTGAGATGTCTTATCTGAGTTTATGTGCTCCGGACATGAATTCCTTTTAATTCTCTGAGATTATCATGTTTGTTTATTTAAATTCGGATTATAGTAATCCTTGAGCAGGCCATAGTCCAGAGGCATGGCTGTTACTCCGCAGGCTATGGTTTCGAGTTTGTATTGATTGAATGGAACTAGAACTTGGAAGTTCAACTTGAATGTGATGGAATGTGTGTGAATGCTTTATTCTCCAACTAGATGAGAGATAGGACTTCAAATCTAGTTGTGTTTTCTACTTGGATTGACTGAATTGACATAGGATTGGTACAAGTGGATCCTTGAAAGCCTTAGTACTTTATATCTCTGATTTTTCATTAAGTTCCTGTTTTAAGTAGACATTCAATTGAATCTGAATTTCCTCTATAAAACTGAGTTGCTGGAGTGATTTGGGAGCTGTTACTATTTCCCTGTGGATCGACCTCGGTCTTACCGAGTTTTATTACTACATCGCAGCCTTACACTTGAGGTGAGCGAACACACTCGCACAAATACCACATATACTCTCAACGGCCTCACCGGTGGTTATCATGTTAACACTCCTCAATTCTATGGCCTCAACCTTCTTTGTGAGACCCACCACCTTTGTATTTAAATCGTCCTCCCCATCTAATACATGTACTCCTTTCTCTCTTGGGGCTGACTTGGGATTACTAGTTGGATTAGAGATGTCCCAAGATTGGGTATTCTCGGCTAGCATATCAAAGTAATCCCAAGCATCATCGGGAGCTTTGTTCAAAACCTCACAATTACACATCATTTGGACAAATTAACACATGTTTGAACTTAATCCGTAATGGAAGAAGTCAATCAAGCATCACCTTTCATAACCATGATGTGGGCACTCTAATAAAAGGTCTTTGAACATCTCCCAACATTGAAAAAATGTTTCATCTAATTTTTTAGAGAAATTCATGATGGTCCGCCTTAGTGCATTGGTTTTATGAACCGAGAAGTACTTTTTAAGAAACTCTCGGGTCATCTCAGCCCATGTCCCGATGTTTCTGGGTTTAAGTGATTGAAGCCATGATTCGGCTTTGTCCTGTAGAGAGAAGGCGAACAATTTCAGTTTGATTACATCTTGAGAGACATCATTAAATTGAAAGGTGTTGGCAATCTCCTCAAATTCACTAAAGTGTGCATATGGACTTTCAGAGTTGAGTCCATGAAATTTCAGGAGTAACTTGATTATTTTCGATTTAAGGTCCACGTTTCCTACATTAGTTGGAAAAACGATGCAGGAAGACATGGTTGTTCTCTCCGGTTGTAGATAATCTCTCAATGTTTTAACCGAAGGAATAAAGCATTCCTCATTCTTATTATGTTCTGACCTAATTGGTGGTGCATCATGCTCAACGTTTTCAACGTTATGTGGTTCATTCTTAACCATGATTTCAGACATTTCAGGATTTCCTAGACGTTTTCTCACTCATTTGTGATTAACTAGGCCTTCAACTAAACTTCCCTCACTTAGAAGTCGCGATGTATGATCACACTCCCAATGGGGGATAAAACAAACAAAAACTAAATCTAAAATTCTAAAAAAAAAAATAAAAACTAAAAATTAAATGAGTTTAAGTTAAAACGGGGTATCGGATTTGAAGAACTATGTTAGTGAAGAAAATCCTACAAAATAAACAAAATCTTTTAGTAGTAGAAAATTCTGATAAAAATCTATTAAAGCAAAAAATCCTTACCTAACTATACCATAATTACAAAATTCAGAACCATTAACCTAATCCTCGACAGCAGTGCCAAAACCCTGTTCGCATGCCTCAAGTGCAAGGTTACGATGTAGTAATAATTATCGGTAAGACCGAGGTCGATCGTCAGGGATTATCGTAATAATTCTAAGTTTTATAACTAGGAAGGGCTAAATTCGGATGTCTCGAATGATGAAAATTAAGAGTATACAACTATCTATTTTATAACTAAATTAGGGAAATAAATACTAGAGCGCCAATGAACCACTTATAATCATTCACAATGCCAATTCAAACCATTCGAGTAAATCACTCAATTGGAATCAGAGTTTTATCCCTATCCCATTGGAATATAGAGCAATCAAATCATCACAACATATCTGACATAGATGGATCATCTACTGAGATGGTTCTCTCATAATCAACTAAGGCATTGTGCGTATTCAATCACACAACCCAATCATTCACAAACAATTAAAATCACATTCATGATTCTTCCTCAAGCCTTGTTACTAGACTTGATTTAGAAGCATGAATTGAACTTCTATTTGTTCTAGATAAATAGATAAACACATATATCAGATCCAATCAAAAGATAAGAACCCCTTCTAGTTTAGTTCTACATAAGCACTTAGGAAACTTAATTTGTAAGATCCCCTAGCATGCAACATATCATGATGGATCTAAGATCTCTACAACCCAAAATCCAATCAACGACACCCCATTAAGCGATCTCAGTAATCAAAACATCCCATGTAAGATAAATTACAAGAGATAGAAGATTCACTAAAAATACTAACTTTATTTCAAACTTGAACTAAAAGTATTCTTCATAAAATCAAAAAGTACTTGAACTAATTCGAATTAAACCTTGTAAACAACTAAAAGCTTCACCTCTTACCCTAGCTAAGAGGTTTAGCCAACCATTAACAAGTCAAACTAAAACTCAAAGGAAAAAACTACTAAAAACATAAAAAAAAGTGAGTTTGGAGGAGTTACAGACACTCCTCAGCGATCGTCTTCACCTCCCACGACTTCTCAAGTCTTTTATGATGCCTTTAGTTCCACCCCTAGGTGTTCTTTTATAGCTTTGGAACTCCACTAGATGAGAAACTTGCGAAACCGTGTGTCCTAGCTGCACTAGGAAACTTAAATTTCGAATGTAGAAAATCTGCATGTGCTGACAACGCTTGGCCGACTAGTCAGACTGGCCTGGGCCTTGGTCCAGCAAGCATATAAGGGGGTTGTCCATGTGGTCCACCGGTCTTGACCGGTCTAGCCCAATTTTCTACTTTTTCTTTCTCTCTTTCTTTTTTTCTCTCTTTTCCTTGCTTCTTCTTCCTTTCATTGGCCCACCTTCTATCATCATCAAGTAGCTTCACAAAGTGGCCTTTTAGTCTTCAAATACGTGAAGTCTCTCTTTCATTCCTACAATAAAAAAATATGCAATAGTTAGGTGCTTTAAACATGCAAACCATGCATAATGAGTGATGAAATGGGGTTAGAATATGCACAATTCAAAGCTCAACACACTTGAGGTGAGCAAACAAGTTTTTGGCGCCGTTGCCGAGGAATAAAGGTTAAACAGTTTTAATTGTTCTAGTAGCTATAGAGTAGTCTTAGTTAGGTAGGATTTTTAATTTTTCTAAAAGTAGGTTTTCTTTTTTTTTTTTTCTAGATTACTAACAATTTTCTGTTTTTGTGTTTTGTAAAAACTTAGTTGCTGACATAGTTCTCACCTTCATGGGTAACATCTCCCCATTTTTAATTTTTCTTTTTATTCTTTTTCTAGATTAGGGTAGTTTCTAATTTCTTAAAATTTCATCATGTATGATTGGATGAATGGTGCATACAAGTACCTTTTGAAGGATGAGACGTCAGATTGGGTGACCCAAACTCAGTGTGATCAGGATCCCTCCAAGAATGAGTGTTTTTCTGATATTCAAACAACCACCACTACCCCCCCCCCCCCCCCCCCCCCCCCCCACGTAAGATGATGTGTGAGTACATTAATGAAAATAATACACATGTTGAGACATGGCGTAAGACGATGGGGGAGTACCGGAAGAAGTAAAATCGAATAATTATCATCTGGGGAAAACATTATGTGATTACTGGATTGAAAATAACATGAGTGTTCCTCGGTTATGGTAAGAGGTGTGCAACAACAAAAGAAACGGGTGAATAGTGGCCAACCGGTTAAGACAATGCGTGATCATTTGTATGGATATACCTATCAAACATCATATAACTCTTCATCCTACAATCCATACGGTCTTAATGGGGGAAACCACCATTCTCCTTGTTCAAGGGAAAAACCAACTGTGGTTATTAACAATCACCCTAAAACGTCTTTCTCTTGTGATGACATGTATACACAAATACTTGAGAAATTATGAAAAGAGCATGGAGATGAACAATCAAATCAAGCTTACTCTCTATCTTGTGAAGACATTGAGCCTAAATTTTGGGGCATCGAATCAATCCCTTCTAATGGGGAGGATGGAGCTATCCAAGTCCCACATTGTTTGGATATAATGAATAAACTTTTAGAGGAGATTGATTTCGATGATCCTAATGTCATCAATTATGGTGAGTCCACAATCTCTTTTGGATACTTTCAACTTAATGATGAAGAGACTTAAATGACGGTTGACAAACCTGAGGAATCCATTAAATCTGAAAGTGATAGTGGGGTTACTTACAATGAGGGTTCAGTGGATGCTTATGAACCTATGGTTTCTTTTTCCTAAGGGCATAATGATTATGAGTCTTTAAAGAATATGCATACTAGAGAGATTGTCGAGGTTGATATTTTTTAGTAACTCCACCAACTTGACATGCTTAATTTTAATGTGGAGAATGAGACTCTCATAAGTGAAAATTTAGATTCTTTGGACGAATGCTTGGCTCACTTTGAAAATTCAAACAACCCCATTATTCAAGAGATTGTTAAAGCCTTGTATACTTCTGACTTTGTGCCTCATACTAGTTATGGAGAACCTAGTTTGAAAGAATTCCACTCCATGGAGGGCGAGTCCCTCACCATCAAAATTGAATTGTTGCACTCACTCAAGCAAGATCACAATCCTTCACCCGATTATCTCAATTTCCTAGAGGAAAGCTTAGCCCACGCTGATGATCATGATGATAAGATGATTATAGAGTTGGATATTTTATTAGACGCGGTGCCGGTGCTTCAAGAAAACCATTCCACGGATTTTAACTCATCCCCATTGATTGTGGAGGCACCGACTTTTTCTGAAATTATGGAGGAGATAACTTTAACCAATGAAAATATGATGAATGTTTGTCCACCAATATCATGGGTTCTTCAGCCCATTGAGAATTCTGATTGGGAGGACCCATTTCTAATCAATCATTACCCAATCCAGAATTTGAGGAGATATCTTTTTGCTGCTCTTATCTCCTCCTTTCATACATGTGGTGCACATAAATATTGGATTTCAATGAAAAAAAGCACCCATGTTTACTGTCAAGCAGGACTTTGGATGGTCCTCATGAGAAGCTTGCTGAAATTCATGAAGATCCTGCTCAAATTTGATCATGTAGTCGATCGGACTAATCAAAGCTAGGTAGGTAGATTAGGATTTATTTTTCTACATTTAGGATTAAATAAGTCTCATCGAGACAATGGAAGATGCTATAATTGATCAACTTGCTACCTCATGTACTCTCGTTCTCACTCTCCTTTATTTTATTTCATTGCTCTCATGTCTTGCATATCACATATCTTGTTACATTGAGGACAATGTAAGATTTTGGTTAGGGGGTGAGATTCATAACATCAATCTATACTAGTTTTTGTGACATTTCGAGCAATTATGTAGAAAAAAATTCAATTTTTCTGAAAATTCAAACTCCTTTGGAAAACTTTGTTTCTATACACTTGGGATATTATGAGTATGAAAGGAAGGCAGATGAAGTTATTGATTTTGAAAGCATTTAATTACCTATAACATGATAGTTTTCTATATGAATTCCCTTATTGAGTTGATAGTAGAAAGTTTTGAACACTTTTGAGTCTAGTTCACATTACACGATTCTCTATGAGTTACCCATAATTCTAGTTGTTCCCCAAGCTTCCACACGCGTATGCGTAGGGTGTCGTGTTAGACTACCCGATATAATTTCACGATTCGTAATGCTAATTCAACCATTCAAGCTAATAACTCAATTGAAAGTGAAGTCATATTCTTATCCAATCAGAATATGGAGTAATTAAATCATCATAACATATCTAACATGGATGGATCATCTATTGATATAATTCCCACATAACAATTAAGGCATTGGGCGTATTCAATCACACAGGTCAATTCTTCAACAAAACAAGAAATATCATATTCATGGTTCTTCCTCAAATCATGTCACTAGACTTGATTTAGAATCATGAATTGAATTTTAATCAAACCAATATCAATTCCTAAACATCCCTCTTAGCTAGATCAAACCAAAAGATATGAACTTCTTCTAGTTTACTTCTAGATAAGCACTTAGGATACTTTGTTTACAAACATATCACATCACGATGAATCTAAGATCTCTACAACCCAAAATCCTCTCAACAACACCCTATTGATCAATCTCAGTAAATCAAAACTTCCCATGTAAACACATCACAAGAGATAAAATATTAAACTAAAACTATCAACTTTATCTCAAACCAAAACTAGAATTGTTCATCATTAAAACTCTAAGTACTTGAATTAAATCAAATTAAGCATTGTAAATGAGTATAACCTTCACCTCTTAGACTTAGCTAAGAGGTTTAGCCAACCATGGAGAAGATTGAAGTAAAACTCAAAAGAAAAACTACTAAAACATAAACTAGAATTAGAAAAACTCAAAAAATAGAGTTGTAGACACTCCACTTTGATCCTCTCCACCCCCAGCAACTTCATAGCCCTAGGATGATTGTAGACGAGAGTAGAGGTGTCATTTTATAACAAAAATCGCCCACCGACTTGGAATCTTCAAGAATTGAGTAAGTCCTGATGGAGTCTAGGCCGTGGTCGACCGGTCGAAGCACCCTAGTCGACCGGTTGAAGTTTAACCAGCAACGGACTTTTAATGGTCTTTTAAAATTTCTCTTTAGTCGACTGGTCGAAAATGCTCCTTTTTGTCCAGGAAGGTTTTGCAAAAAAATTTGCCTTCACTTCTGATTTTCAGACCGGTCGGACGATCGGTCGAGAATGTCATTTTTTAGTCCAGCGAGTTTAGCAACCATTCTTCGAATTATCGATCGGTCAGTCGACCAGTCAACGTCCATGGCCGACCGGTCGAACAGGCTATTTCTTTAAACTTTTTTATTTTCTTCTTCTCTATCTTCCTTGCTTCTTTTTTTCACCTCTTGACTTCTCTTCTATTAGTCTTCAATGCATACAAAGTGGCTCTTTTGACATCATATTGGTGAAGTCTCTCTTTCATTCCTATAATCACAAAAACATGTATTAAATGAGTCTTTTAAAATACAAACTATGCATAATGTTTGATAAATTGGGGTTAGAATATGCACAATTGGGGAGAGTGTTTTGTTGTATAATGGCACTCACTTGTTTTGTAAAAAACTCCATCTTCTGCACGTTTTGGCTACGCTTTACAGCACACAAATCCCTCAGAAATTAGGCATATAAAGGAATTTATTTAATCGCATCCAATAAGGGAATGTTGATTTTTACTTGTTGGAAAACTTCTAGAATGTCCTGATTTTCACTTGGCCTTTTGGTCGAGACAAGATGTTGGGGGAATGGGGCCAAGAGTTTATACACACGCTTCAGCTCTTTATCTCATGGAGCATGGCTGCATTCATCATCTCTTAGAATCAACCGGATCATTAGGCTTTATGGCCTTCACCGGTTCAAAATTTTCAACTGGCTTACCACTTCTAAGAGTGGTGGTGGCTTGAACAAGTTCCACAAGATGGGTTAAAGAATTGGTATTCAATTCGAGTTGTCCGTTGTGGTTAGGCTGAAGTTGGATCGGAAGGGTCCCTTGCTCACTAACTCCTAAATGTGTCTCAATTCTTTCTATATTTTAAGTGCATCTATGGCTTGCGTGTTGGACTGATTTATCTGAGCTTGTCCAATCATGAATGCATTCAATGTATCCTCAAGAGTACTCTTTTAGGGAAGCCCTTGGGAAGCATTGTTTTTATTTTCCATGGGTCCATTCCTCCAATTAGGATTTGATTCATGCCACCAATCAGGATTATTTAAGTTAGTATTCGGTGTACTAAAAGTGCGTTGGTAAGTGTTTGTTGCATTTGCTTGAGCTTGCAAAATATCTTAAAACGCATGGATTGTTGGAAAATCATTTGTTAAGTAAACATCACTTTCACAAATACCACATATGCTCTCAACGGCCTTACCGATACTTATCATGTTGACACTCCTCAACTCTATGGCCTCAACCTTTTTATGAGACCCGCCACCCTTGCATTCAAATCACCCTCCCCATTTAATGCATGTACTCTCTTCTCTCTTGGGGCTGACTTGGGATTACTAGTCGGGGTAAAGATGTCCCAAGATTGGGCATTCTCGGCTAGCATATCAAAGTAATCCCAAGTATCATTAGGCACTTTATTCAGAAATTTGCCATTGCACATTATCTGAACAAATTGGCGCATGTTTGAACTCAATCCATCATGGAAGAAATTAATCAAGCACCATTTTTTATAACCATGATGTGGGTATTCTAATAAAAGCTCTTTGAACCTCTCCCAACATTGAAAAAATATTTCTTTAGTGGCTCGCATTAATGCATTAGTTTTATAAATTGGGCAGAACTTTTTAAGAAATTCCGGGGTCATCTCAGCCCTTTGTCCTGATACTTCTAGGTTTTAAAGATTGGAGCCATGATTTGTCTTTGTCCCTTAGAGAAGTGAAACAATTTCAATTTGATTGTCTTGAGAGATGTCATTAAATTGCAAGGTGTCAGTGATCTCCTCAAATTTACTTAAATGTGTGTATGGACTCTCATAATCAAGTCCATAAAATTTTGGAAGTAATTTGATAAGTCTCGGTTTAAGGTCTACGTTTCCGGCATTGTATGGAAAAATAATGCAGGAAGATGTGGTTGTCCTCTCCGATTGTAGATAATCTCTCAATGTTTTGACTGGAGGAACATAGTGTACCTCATTCTCATTATGTGTTGTCCTATTTGGTAGTGCATTAGGCTCAACATTTTCAAAAATATTTGGCTCATTCTCATCCATAAATTCTGATGGTTTAGGGTTTTCTAGACGTTTTCTAACTCGTTTGTGAATTATTAAACATTCAACTAAACATTCCTCACTTAGAAGTTACGATGTATGATCACGCACCTAATGAGGCATTAACCACACAAAAACTAAATCTAAACCGAAACCTAAAATTCAAAAATCTGAAAATACTAAAAAAATAAGAAAAGTTCTAAGTTAGAACGCTGTTACTGGATAGCTTGAACTATGCTGGTCAAAGAAAATCCTACAAAACGAACAAACAAAATTTGTTAGTAGTAGAAAAATTCAGAGAAAAACTTACTAGCAAAACAAAACCTATTATAACCTATCATAACCTATCTAACCTTACTATACCCTAATTATAAAATTCAGAACCGTTAACCTAATCCCCGATAACGGTGCCAAAAACTTGTTCACCAACCCCAAGTTCAAGGTTTTGATGTAGTAATAATTCGATTATGAGACCGAGATCGTCTTCAGGGATTGTCGTAACAATTCTAAACTTTGTAACTATGAATATCTAAATTTAAGTTTATAATAAGATAAGTGATTTTAGAAATAAAAAACCATCTATTTTTGTGGTAAATCAGGAAACTAAGAACTAGAGCACCAAGGATCCACCTATAATCAATTCACAATGCTAATTCAACAATTCACGCTAATAACTTAATTGAAATCGAAGTCTTATCCCTATCCAATTAGAAAATGGAGCAATTAAATCATCATAACATATCTAACATGGATGGATCATCTATTGATATAGTTCCCACATAACAACTAAGGCATTGGGCGTATTCAATCACACAGGCCAATGTTCGCTTGCCTCAAGTGTAAGGTTGCGATGTAGTAATAATTCTCGGTAAGACCGAGGTCGATCCACAGGGAATTAGAGAACACGTTCTAAGTTATTCCAGTAACTAGGATTTCAATAGTTTAGAGGTTTCAATTGAGATAATTATTCTAAAACAGTAACTTGAGAAAAACAGTGTTAAAAGGTACTAAGGCTTTCAAGGATCCACTTGTAGTAATCCCATTTCAATCCAATCAATCCAAGCATGATACATAACTAGATTTAAAGTCCTATCTCTCATCTAGTTGGAAGATAAAGCATTAAACACATTCAATCCCACTCAAGTTGAACTTCCAAGTTTTAGTCCCATTCAACACATATAGAATTTGAAATCATAACCTTCGGAGTAACAGCCATGCCTATGGACTATGACATGTTCAAGGGTTACCATAATTCGAATCTAATCAAGCAAAACATGATAATCTCAGAGAATCGTAAGGAATCCATGTCCGGAGCACATGAACTCTCATAAAATGTCTAAAAATATCAATTTTTAAGAACTGGAAGATCAAAATTCGAACTTGAAGTAGAACTAATTGAACTAAACTTAATCAAACATGAAATTGGCTACAAGCTTCACCTCTCAGCCTTAGCTGAGAGATTCTAGCCGAGCATTATCATACTATAACTAGAACTCATAAAAGAAAACTAGAAAACATAAAAACCCGAAGTTTGGAGGGTTGCAAACGCTCCACGATGACTTCCTTCCTCTTCCACGAAGTTCCTTAGCTTCTATGATGCCCTAAGAAGAGACTCTAGGTGTCCTTTTATAGTGGGGAAGCTCTCTTGCGTAGGAATCTTCCAGAAATTACGTAAGGATACGCACTGTGCAGGAATTTTCGGAGCCCGAATTAGAAATTGGATGTTTTTACGCATGGTCGACCGGTCACGGCCGGTCGGACTAGGCTGACTGACCGGTCGGACTAGTCTTTAATTGGTCTAGTAAGCACAGAGTGATGCTTGACCTGTGGGCCGACCGGTCTTGATCCGTCAGACTGCCTTATTTTGAAGTCCAGCGTGTACAGCAGGGTTGGTCGACCGGGCTTGACCGGTCGGGCCTCTAGATTTCCAGCTTCTCTTTCTTTTTTTCCTCCTCTCTCTCTTTTACTTGATTTCTTCTTTCTTTGGTCCTCCTTCAATCTTCATTCAATGGCTCTAAGTGGACCCTTTTTTGTCTACAATTGGGTGAAGTCCGCTCTCATTCCTACAATAAAAAAACTTGCGTTAGATGGGTCTTTTAAACATGTAAACCATGCATATAATGTGATGTAATGGGCTATGCAATGTATAAATTGGAGGTTCAACAGCCAATCCTTCAACAAAATAAGTGATATCATATTCATGGTTCTTCCTCAAATCCTGCCGCTAGACTTAATTTAGAATCATGAATTGAACTTCAATCAAACCAATATCAATTCGTAAAACATTCCTCTTAAATCAAACAAAAAGATATGAACTTCTTCTAGTTTAGTTTTATATAAGCACTTAAAATATTTGGTTCGTAAAATCACATAACATCCACCACGTTATGATGAATTTAAGATCTGTACAACCCAAAATCTTCTCAACAACACCCCATTGATCAATCTCATTAAATCAAAACATCTCATGTAAACACATCACAAGAGATAGAAGATTAAACTAAAACTATCAACTTTATTTTAAACCAAAACTAGAATTGTTCATCATTAAATCCCAAAGTACTTGAATCAAATCAAACTAAGCATTATAAATGAGTTAAGCTTCACCTCTTAGCCCTAGCTAAGAGGTTTAACCAACCATGGAGAAGGTTGAACTAAAACTCAAAAGAAAAACTACAAAAAACATAAACTAGAACTAAACAAACTTAGAAAATGGAGTTGTAAACGCTCCACTTTGATCCTCTCCACCTCCAGCCACTTCAGAGCCATCTTAGGATGATTGTAGACGGGAGTAGAGGAGTCCTTTTATAGAAAAAATCGCCCACCAACTTGGAATCTTCGAGAATTGCGGAAGTCATTATGCAGTCTAGGCAGTGGTCAACCGATCGAAGCCCCATGATCAACCGGTCAAAGTTCAACCAGCAACGAACTTTTAACTATCTTTTAAAATTTCTCTTCACTTGATCAGTCGGATGACCGGTTGAAAATGCTCCTTTCCTATCCAGCAAAGTTTTACAAAAAATCTGCCTTCACTTTTTATTTTTAGACCGGTCGGTCGACCAGTCGAAGCTTCCACCGACTCGTTGGAAGACCTGTCACGCCCCAAACCTGGGAACCGGGCTCACTAAATTCCCGATCGCTGACATTGGTGCCAACAACCTCCGTAGTACCCCATTCTCAGCTCCTAGCTCTCATATGCTAGGTTCCGATCCTGGGTCCCACCAGGAGGATTTTCAGGGTAAATTTTTTTTGTAAAGGAGCATAATCAAAATCATAAAACATCATCAGATATCCACTATATAGTTTGTTGAGTACAGTGCTGGAACGAGAAATAAAAAATGTAGCAAAAGCCCAAAATATCAGGTACATGAACCGAGCTCAACGCACTGATGTGCCCTAGTACCAGCAGTGTAAACAAATGCGCATAAGCTTCCTACGAAGCTCGGTAGAGTGCGTGTGTACTCGTGAGATGCATATGACAAGTATACATATATCAAAGTAAGCGAAAGTGATAGGGGGCTAAGTTACCAAGTTCATGAATGCTATCAGCCATCCTATGGCTATACGATGTAAGGGCCTTCATGGCCGAGTGTTACATGTTAGAGATGCAATGCAAACACGTCAATCCTCAACTAATCCACATATCAAAACGGTTCTTATCTGGGACATCACTAGGGTCTAGTACACTCTGATACTGGCCTTCGTACATCGCCCACATAATCAAGCGAGTAGAAAAGACCACACTATCCGCCTCGTCAGTGGTATGCCAATGCCCACCCGGCTCGCCGATAGCGTACCCATTTCACGAGCTGGTCAGACTCGACTTAGCTTATAGCCCACTACACCCGGGCAGATAAGGTCACACCCCATTCCAACCGACCTCCATAGTGGGAGACCCGGCCTACGGGTATTTGGCACTCGGGCGCTCATGTTATCCACTCAGTATCGACGTTGGAGCATCCTACTGGTACCACAGGGTTTAGAAACTTTCACTCAAGGACATCCATAGCGCCCACGTACTAGAACAACTTTCTGGTGTCCATTACTGCCAACCACGATGTGACTATGGTGGCCGCCACCCCGATGCTGCTAGGGTGTGAAGGGGATCGTGACATACATAATGCGAAATGCATGAGTCATGTTGAGCTCTTAATTGTGCATATTCTAACCCCAATTCATCACTCATTATGCATGGTTATCATGATTTAAAGACTAATCTAATGCATGGATTTGTGATTGTAGGAATGAGAGGGAGACTTCACCAATTCATGGTTAAAAGAGTCACTTTGTATGCCTTGGAGATCAAAGAAATAAAGGATATGAGATGGAGGAAAGATGCAATGTAATGGAGGAAGAAAAGTGTGAAAAAGTCATAATTTACAGCCTGACCGGCCGGCCGGCCATAGCCACCTACCAACCGGCAAAACCCTCCAGAAATAGAAAATTCTCTGGACAAATTTTGTTAAGGCAGACCTGTCGTCCGATCGGTAGGCCGACCTGCCGGATGACAGGTCGGCCATGCACTTTCAGGAGTCAGATTTCAGATACAGGATATTCCCGTTGTTGGATTTTTGGAATAAGTTTTTGGGCCCATCTTAATGATATGTAGAAATCTAACACATCCATGTCGAAGAGGAGCTCGACGCCAAACTAACCCAAGTGGTTTCGTGTCAATCGGAGCTACGGATTGATCGTGGTGGCCAAAACAATACGAACTGTCCAGAAAGTTTCAAATTCCGCCTACTCCACTCTGGGCCAGTCCAGGTGACCCATCATTGATGATATGAAGAATCTACTTTGACCATCTTTTAGATCACATCCATATATGAATAACCACAAAAGTTTCAGATCAAGAGGATATGTGGTTTGATCGTACCGGTTGAAGAAAGATGGACCATTCAGAAATATCCAACTACGCAGACTTTATAAAAGGCCTGAGTGTTCTAATTTTTTGACTATATTCTGAAATTGTTTTGGATAATCTAATCCATTCATCATGTAGAGGAGGAAGATTTCTACCAATGTTCAAAATTTGAGATCAATCCGACCTCTGTACACTCCGGGGCGTTGAAAGCAAGATGACTAGTTCTGAAGGTACCTGAATTGCGCGATTTTGAGAGGCGGTCAATGATCTGATTGGTGGGCCCATTCAGAAGATAATTTTGGAAATCTAAATCATCTATGAGGAAGATCACATTACAAGGAAGCAACAAATCAAATTTAAAGGCAATTCGACCATTGGTTAAGCCGTATGAAGCGAAACAAATTTGTTATGTTGCAGTACTCTTGCTGTATTATAAAAGGAGGTGCTCTCTTCTATTCCAAATCATGAAAGGACGTGGGAAGCAAGGAGTTCAAGTCCTAGTACAGCTAGTTTTTCTTCCTTTTCTTAGTTCTAGTTCTAGTTTTAATATGCTTTTCCTTAGCTAACTTCTTAGCTAGAGCTAGAGGTGAAATTTGTAGTTGGTTTCAATGCTTTAATTCTTTTATTTCAAGTACACTTTTCTTAATTTTGGATTTTGAACTTCTAGTTTGAATAAAGTTTGGATTTTTAGATGAATTGTAAGAGTTCGTGTACTCCGGCCATGAGTTCTTTGCAATCCTTTAAGATTACCATGATTGGGTTTTTTGAATTCAAATTGTAGTAACCCTTGAGCATGCCATAATCCATAAGCATGGCTGTTACTCCGAAGGCTACAAGTTCAAGTTCTATGTGCTTCATTAGAACTAGAAATCTGATTTTCAGATTTAAGTGGGACTGTTTGTGCTTGAATGTTACATCTTCCAATTAGATGAGCGATAGGACTTTGATTCTAATTGTGTTGTACTTGGAAGATTGGATTGGCATTGGACTACTACAAGTGGATCCTTGATGCTCTAGTTCTTCTTATTTTTAGATTTTCCTATTTCATGTGAAAAACTACTTTCTTAAACTTCTTAGATTGTAGTTATTAGAGTACTTGGAATTGTTTACCTCTTTCCCTGTGGATCGACCTCGGTCTTACCGAGTTTTATTACTACATCGCAGCCTTACACTTGAGGCGAGCGAACAAGTTTTTGGCACCGTTGCCAGGGAAAAGGTTAAACGGTTCTAATTGTTCTAGTAGCTATAGAGTAATCTTAGTTAGGTAGGATTTTCAGTTTTTATAGAGGTGGATTTTCTGATATTTTTTAGATTACTAATATTTTTTTTTATTTTGTAGGACATTGTTGCTGACATAGATCTCACTTTATTCGATAACATCTCCCCATCTCCCTTCTTTTTTGTTCTTTTTTTTTTCTAGATTAGGGTAGTTTTCAATTTCTTAAAATTTCATCATGTATGATTGGACGAATGGTGCATATAAGCATCTTTTGGAGGATGAGACGTCGGATTGGGGGACCCAAACTCATTGTGATCGGGATCCCTCCAAGCACGAGTATTTTTCTGAGATTCAAAGAACCTCCACTTAACCCCCCCCCCCCCCCACGTAAGACGATGCGTGATTACATTAATGAAAGCAATACACATATTGAGACACGACGTAAGATGATGGGGGAATACCGGAACGAAGCAAAATTGGATAATCATCCGGGAAAAACATTACGTGATTACCGGATTGAAAATAACATGAGTGTTCCACCGATTATGGTAGGAGGTGTGCAACAACAAAAGGAACAGGTGAATAGTAGCCAACCAGTTAAGACAATGCGTGATTACTTGTATGGATATGCCTATCAACCATCATATAACTTTTCATCCTACAATGCGTACGGTCTTAATTGGGAAAACCACCATTCCCCTTGTTCAAGGGAGGAACCAACCATGGTTATTAACAATCACCCTAAAACGTCTTCCTCTTTTGATGATAAGTATACACAAATACTTGAGGAAATATGGAATGAGTATGTAGATGAATAATCAAATCAAGCTTACTCGCCATCTTGTGAAGACGTTGAGTACGAAATTGGGGGCATCAAATCAATCCCCTTTAATGAGGAGGATGGGGCTACCCAAGTCCCACCTTCTTCGGATTTAATGAATAGACTTTTAGAGGAGATTGATTTCGATGATCCCAATGTCATCATCAATTATGGTGAGTCCACTATCTCTTTTGGATGCTTTGAACTTAATGATGAAGAGATTTCAATGACGGTTGACGAACCCGAGGAATCCATAAAATTTGAAAGCGGTAGTGACGTTGCCTACAATGAGGGTTTGGTGAATGGTTATGAACCTATGGTTTCTTTTTCCTAAGGGCATAATGATTATGCGTCTTTAGAGGATATGCATGATAGAGAGATGGCCGAGGTTGATATTTTTGAGTCACTCCACCAACTTGACGTGCTTAATTTTAATGTGGAGAATGAGACTCCCATGAGTGAAAATTCAGATTCTTTGGATGAATGCTTGGCTCACTTTGAAAATTCAAACGACCCCATTATTCAAGAGATTGTTAAAGCCTTGCATACTTCTGATTTGGTGCCTCATACTAGTTATGGAGAACCTAGTTTGGAAGAATTCCACTCTATGGAGGGCGAGTCCCTCACCATCGAAATTGAATTTTTGCACTCACTCAAGCAAGATCATGATCCTTCATCCGACTATCTCGATTCCCTAGAGGAGTGCTTGGCCCAATCTTATGATCTTGATGATGAAATGATTAAGGAGTTGGACATTTTGTTAGACAGGGTATCGGTGCCTAAAGAACACAATTCCACTGATTTACAATCTTTACCATTGTTTGTGGAAACACCACATAATTCTGAAATTGTGGAGGAGATAACTTTAACTAAAGAATACACGATGAATGTCTCTACACCATCATGGGTTCTTCAACCCATTGAAAATTCTGATTGGGAGGACCCGTTTTTAATCAATTACAGCCTAATTCAGAACTTGAGGAGATATCTTTTTACTGCTCTTATCTCCTCCTTACATGCATGTGGTGCACACTATGATTGGACCTTCATGAAGAAACACACCCATGTATACATTCGAGCAGGACTTTGGATGGTCCTCATGAGAAACCTATTGAAATTCATGAAGATCTTACTCAAATTTGATCATGTAGTCGATCAGACTAATCAAAGGTAGGTAGGTAGGTTAGGATTTCTTTTCTATATTTAGGATTGAATAAGTCTCATCGAGACAATGGAAGATGCTAGGATTGATCTACTTGCTACCTCAGGTACTATCGTTCTCACTCTCCTTTGTTTTATGTCATTGCTCTCATGTCATACATATTGCATATCTAATTACATGTAATTACATCTAATTACATATTGCATATCTAATTACAATGTAAGATTTTAGTTGGGGGGTGAGATTCCTTAGATGAATCTACTAGCTTTTGTGACATTTCGAGCAATTATGTAGAAAATTTTTGATTTTTCTAAAATTGAAAACTCTTTTGAAAAACGTTGTTTCTATGCATTCAAGATGATACGAGCATAAGAAGAGGAGATACGAAGTGAGTGATGTTGCAAGCTTTGAACTTCTCCTAATATAATGGTTTTATATGTGAATTCCCCTATTTATGTGAGTGAAAGAAAATTTGAACACTTCTACACCTAGTTTACATTACACAATTTTCATGGGTTGAAAGGATTATGTGATTTGTGAATTAGCTATACTTTGATTTAAGGTGTTGAGAAACCAAGCCAGGGTACTTTGTCCATCCTTGTCCATGGGAAAATAACAAAAGATATGGATTTCTAAAAATCCTATATAATGTAAAAGAAAAAGGAAAGGAAGGATGAAATTGGGAATGATGGAAAAATGGTGGAAAATTCCGATTAGGGCTACCTACTACCAACCGGGGGATGGTCTACCCATAACCAAAGCCGGAAATGGGACGTAGTGTGAAAGCCGTCGGAAGGACGGTAAGACAAATTCCTATCATAGGCTTGTTGTTGCTCTGTGCACCTTGAAATCCATAGTTTGGTTGATCTATGAAGAAGATAAGCCCAGAAACTCATGAGATGAACTTTCACTATGCACACTAGGTTGAATTTGTTTAAGTTCTTCTATTTATCAATCAATCAGCGGGGATTTCATATGAACACTTATTATTTTTTGAGAGTTTAAGGTTTCAACCTCTATCACCTAATTTTTCTGACTTTTACACTTATGTATCTTGGGATGTATAGAAGAATACTTTTTGAAGGAGAGTTGGTTTTTGGAGAATTGAACTTGTCTCACGCATGTTTTGCTCGGGACTAGCAAAATGCTGGTTGGGGGGTGTGTTGAGCTCTTAATTGTGCATATTCTAACCCAAATTAATCACTCATTATGCATGGTTATCATGATTTAAAGACTAATCTAATGCATGGATTTGTGATTGTAGGAATAAGAGGGAGACTTCACTAATTCATGGTTAAAAGAGTCACTTTGTATGCCTTGGAGATCAAAGAAATAAAGGATATGAGATGGTGGAAAGATGCAATGTAATGGAGGAAGAAAAGTGTGAAAAAGTCACAATTTACAGCGTGACCGGCCGGCCGGCCATAGCCACCGACCGGCCGGCAAAACCCTCCAGAAATAGAAAATTCTCTGGACTGATTTTGTTAAGGCCGACCGGCCGGATGACAGGTCGGCCATGCACTTTCAGGAGTCAGATTTCAGATACAGGCTTTTCCCATTTTTAGATTTTTGAAATAATTTTTTGGGTCCATCTTAATGATATTTGGAAATCCAACATGTCCATGTCGAAGAGGAGCTCGACGCTGAACTAACCCAAGTGGTTTCGTGTCGATTGGAGCTACGGATTGATCGTGGTAGCCAAAACAATACGAACTGTCCAGAAAGTTCCAGATTCCGCCTACTCCACTCTGGGCCGGTCCAGGTGACCCATCATTGATGATATGAAGAATCTACTTTAACCATCTTTTAGATCACATCCTTATATGAATAACCACAAAAGTTTTAGATCAAAAGGATATGTGGTTTGATCGTACCGGTTGAAGAAAGATGGACCATTCAGAAAGATCCAACTGCGCAGACTTTATAAAAGGCTTGAGTGTTCTAATTTTTGGACCACATTCTGAAATTGTTTTGGACAGTCTAATCCATTCATCATGTAGAGGAGGAAGATTTCTACCAATGTTCAAAATTTGAGATCAATCCGACCTCTATACACTCCGGGGCGTTGAAAGCAAGATGACTGGTTCTGAAGGTACCCGAATTGCGTGATTTTGAGAGGCGGTCGATGATCTGATTGGTGGGCTTATTCAGAAGATAATTTTAGAAATCTAAATCATCTATGAGGAAGATCATATTAAAAGGAAGCTGCAAATCAAATTTAAAGGCAATCCGACCATTGGTTAAGCCGTACGAAGCGAAACAAAATCTGTTATGTTGCAGTACTCTTGCTGTATTATAAAAGGAGGTGCTCTATTCTATTCCAAATCAAGCAAGGACGTGGGAAGCAAGGAGTTCAAGTCCTAGTACAACTAGTTTTTCTTCCTTTTCTTAATTCTAGTTCTAGTTTTAATATGCTTTTCCTTAGCTAACCTCTTTGCTAGAGCTAGAGGTGAAATTTGTAGTTGGTTTCAATGCTTTAATTCTTTTATTTCAAGTACACTTTTCTTAATTTTGGATTTTGAACTTCTAGTTTGAATAAAGTTTGGATTTTTAGATGAATTGCAAGAGTTCGTGTACTCTGGCCATGAGTTCTTTGCAATCCTCTAAGATTACCATGATTGGGTTTTTTGAATTCGAATTGTAGTAACCCTTGAGCATGCCATAGTCAATAGGCATGGCTGTTACTCCGAAGGCTACAAGTTTAAGTTCTATGTGCTTCATTAGAACTAGAAATCTGATTTCCAGATTTAAGTGGGATTGTCTGTGCTTGAATGTTACATCTTCCAATTAGATGAGAGATAGGACTTTGATTCTAATTGTGTTGTACTTGGATGAATGGATTGGCATTGGACTACTACAAGTGGATCCTTGATGCTTTAGTTCTTCTTATTTTCAGATTTTCCTATTTCATGTGAAAAACTACTTTCTTAAACTTCTAAGATTCTAGTTATTAGAGTACTTGGAATTGTTGACCTCTTTCCCTTTGGATCGACCTCAGTCTTACCGAGTTTTATTACTACATCGCAGCCTTACACTTGAGGCGAGCGAACAAGTCACACAATCCAAGTCATGCACCAAACTTATGCATACTGTGCAATCATGTGGGTTGACCCTGTCTCGTACGGGTCCCCTAAGTATAACAAGCCAAAATAGCATGTGCTATGATTATTCGTGATCCACAACAAGCATACAAATGATGCGTATGGGCATATGAATGAGCAGGGTATTCATTATACTAAGCATGTTATCAGTGTGACATATCAAGCGAAGTATACTACCATGTTACCAAACGTATCATGTGACGTTGGCCTTAAATGGCCCAATATATGTAGGGAGTGGGACCCGAACTGTGGGCCCCATTGGAAATGTAAAAGTCTTCATGGCATAGCCCACTTGAGACCACATCGGCCCCATACTTGGGCCTGCACATACAAAATAGGTTGACGGAATAGGTGTACAACATGGATAAAAACATATATATCAAGGGAAGGACCATGGCGGGCCTCGCCCACCGGTCGGATAGAAAATATACATCATTGTAGGTCTTAAGAAGTTTCGGTGATAGGTATTCAATCACCACTATTTTCTAAGTGAAGCCCACTCAAATTGGGCCCCACGCATTGGTCAGACGGTTAGCATGATATACAATGCATCCATCAAAGGGGAACCCAAAGATGGGCCCACAACCTCTAGTTGGATGAAAAATAAAAACTAAAGTGGCCCCAAGGAAGTTTTCAATGGTGGGCATCAATGACCACTATGCCCTGCAGGTGTGGTCCATCTGACATTTGGATCTGCCTCATTGTTGGGGCCATATCCTAAAATAATATGGGGAAAATAGATGGGCAGCATGGATAAGACAATACATCATGGTGCGACCCACAGGGTGGGCCACCTGCTGGGTAGCATGCGCACGCACACTGTCTGCAGCATGAGAACCCCCCTTGGGGTCACCTTGGTTTTGAATCAAGCTAAAAATTGTGTTTTCTCTTTCATCCAGTGGATGGAAGATAAACATCATGGTGAGCTTAGGGTGGTTTCAACGGTAGACATATTGGCCCCCCACTGTGTTCTATGTTGTGGCCCACCTGGGAACTGAATCTGGCCCAAAATTGGGCCTAGGGCCTAAAATGACTTGACAAAAGGGATGAACGGCGTGGATGGTACATATACGTCATGGTGGATTCCACGAGTGGGCCACCTGCTGGGGCGCCCACGAGTACAGCGTCTGTGGACGCTGGGTACTCCCAGCGTCTTTGACGTTGTGCTCTCATACTTTTTTTCTTTTATATATATATATATATATATATATATATATATATATATATATATATATATATATATATATATAGTTTCCATCAAGTGGGGCCCACATGACGATGATCCACTCTGTTCATCAGATTTTTCAGCTCTGGGAGACCCAAAGAGCCCTATATTAGGTATGTTACAAGGGCTACAAACATCAAGATGGGCCAAGGAAAGCTTGACCGTAGAAATCATTATCTCCACTGTTTCATATTTGGGCCCTGGCCCTAAAATGATTCGGGAAAACAGATGGATGGTGTGGATTAAACACAAACATCAAGGTGGGTCCCACGAGTGGGGACCCCACCCAAACCTTTCCAACGTGCTGACGCTGGATAGTTCCAATGTCTCTGACGCTGTAAACATCCAGTGTCTTGGCCTCCTTTTTTTTTCTTCTTTTTTTCTTTTCTTGGTTTCTTTCAAGTGGGGCCCATATGAGTATGATCCACTCCGTTCATCAGGTTTCCCAGCTCATGGGGGACCCAATGAGTCCAATATTAGACAGGTGAAAAGGCCTACAACCATCAATGTGGGCCAAGGAAGCTTTGACAGTGGACATCATTATCTCCACTATTTTCTATGGTGTGGTCCACCTGAGATCTGGATCTGTTTCATTCTTGGTGTCCAGTCCTAAAATATACTGGAGAAACAGATGGATGGTGTGGATCAAACACAAGCCTCAAGGTGGGTCCCACGAGTGGGCCCCATGGTCAACGCCCAAGAAGGGCATCTCTGGATGCTGTCTGTCCAGCGGCCTGCTTGTGTGTGTGTGTGTGTGTGTGTGTATATATATATATATATATATATATATATATATATATATATATATATATATATATATTGTGCCTTGACTAGTGGGGTCCACACGTTCAGGATCCACTCCATTCATCAGCTGGGCCATCTCATGGTGGGCCCAAAATAGCTTTTGATCAAGATAATCCTTGTATTTTTCCTTCATCCAGATCTTTGTCATCAAGTCAACAAGTTAAATGGCAAATAAGCATCATGGTGGGCCACACAAGGTGGTCCATGCTGTCTCACAGCATGGCCCACTTGTGGGCCCAAAAAAAAAGAAAGGCAAATAAGGAAAAAGGGAGTTTATATCCCCCTTGCACTCACCTCGAAAGATGAATGGTTAGATCGAATTGGATGGTTGATTGAACGATTTGGATGATGGTTGGAGCCCTTCAAGCTTTGATCTCCACCTTCAATTCCTCTAACTCCCCCGACTCCCTAAGCTCTCTCTCTTGATCTCCCTCTTTCTCTCTTCTTAATCCTTTCTCTCTCTTTTCTTTCTCTCTCCTTAATCCTCCCTCTCTCTCTCTCTCGCTCTCTCTCTCTCTCTCTCTCTCTTTTCTTCTTTTTAGCAAATTTGCCCCCCCCCCCCCCCTACATATGGTACATATGGTCTTGTGTAGGTAGAAAGGAGGGGTCATGAGGTGATGATGGCTAGCACGGGAGGGGGGTAGGATGGGATGGGAGGTATGGGCTTGTGTTGACTTTGTAGTGAGAGAGGGATGGGGTGGGTATGGTGTGTATAGACTAGGGTGATGAGAGGGGTATGGGTGAGGGTGAGGGTGATTGATTGATTGATTTAACTTTTCTTAGGATTTGTGCAAGTGGGGCCCGCGCCACACGTGCGTTGCGCAGCCCGCCTCGGATTGCGCAAATGATCGCAACTTTCACACCAGGTATCGCAATGGGGCGTGCCGTATGGCGTTGGAATCGCAGCTCCTACGCAGTCGCCGGGGTATAGGTCTTGGGTCGATGCGGTACTAAAATAGGGTTGCGATCAAGGCTCGCTAATATGGTCCATCCAGGACGTACCGGTACCAGAAACTAAGCGTACGGAGGGCAATTCAGGGTATGGGTCTTACAAGACCGGTCGAGAATGTCGCTTTTTAGTCCAGCAAGTTCAGCAACCATTCTTCTAATTATTGACCGGTCAGTCGACCGGTTGACGTTCGTGGCTGATCACTCGAGCAGGCTATTTCTTTAAACTTTTTTATTTTCTTCCCCATCTTCCTTGCTTCTTTCTTTCACCTCTTGACTCCTCTTTTATTAGTCTTTAATGCATACAAAGTGGCTCTTTTGACATCATATTGGTGAAGTCTCTCTCTCATTCCTATAATTACAAAAACATGTATTAGATGGGTCTTTTAACATACAAACCATGCATAATGTGTAATGAATTGGGGTTATAATATGCACAATTCAGAGCTCAACACCCTGTGGTTTACCACCGATATCGCTTAGTGAGAAAATGGATTGTGCTACACAGCAACTACACGAGGCTGGATGTCGCCTTGGGCTTTAAACGTGATTAGCATCACCGCAATATGATCGAGAGACTCCTGCAGTCCTTGTATGGACAACTGACTCACTCGATGGAGAGCATCTATCTTACCAGCAAGATAGAGAATCCCTGGATCATCGTCCACGGGATTGTTGTCATTGCCGTCGTTAATTGCCATCGGCCCAAGGAGATTCCTCATTTTGATACCACTTGACGTAAGTGTAGACATGGTGAGGTCGATCATCGTCTTCCTCACAGGATAACTACTACGAATCCACGAAGCTTCCGGGAATCCTCAACTGGACTTCCTCAAATCTATGAGGAAATGAGTTCTTGAATCCTCAACCAAACTTCCTTAAATACTCTCAACAACCCTACGAAACCCTAATTGCAGATTTAGAAAGAGTTCTAATGGAAAAGGAAAAAGATAGGAAGAAATGGTGCAAGATCGCGCAGACTGAGTAGATTTTCAATTAATTGCCCCGAACTGTCGATAGATTGATTAGACAGTTGATCGGTCGATCGATCAAAACCCTTTAAAACAGTCCGGAGAGGTTCAGAGGTAAAACTTGAGTTTTGGTTAATTTATTGATTGATCGAGTAGACATGTCTATCGATCAACATATGTGGATTTTGTCCACTGAACTCTTCGGACTATTTTCGGCATGGTCGATCAATCGATGGTGGTGAAAATTATCTTCTCTTTAGCTCCTTCTTTTGATCTTTCTGTTGGTCCATCTTTACCATAAATGTGTCAGCAACCCTCTCTACATCACTAACCAAAAACCACTAGTGGTCCTAATCCAAGGCCCTACGTATACTCCAACCGAAGCCTCCCCGTAGAGACTAACACGTCCTCACTCTTGTCTGGTGAATTTGGCCCTACCCAAGAGCCCAGGTCCTAATCTAGGAACCTATTGAGTTTGGCAATCAAACTCTCATACTCAATCCTACACAAGAAAATATCATGTACGTACTCTTACAAATGACTACTTACTTGTCGGATTGAGCCTTTTTTGATGCATCATCTTTAAGTTGCTTCTTCATGCTCTCTCGTACTTGAATAAGTTCCCCGTTGTTCTCTCGATATTTAATGCCAAATGCTTCAACTCCCTTAATCGGTTACCTTGCATTTAATGTTCCTTTGAAATGACCATGGTAATGGGAGGGTGGTAGAATCTTCTACGACTAATGAGAAGTTGATTTCCCAGAAGGATTGACCTATATGGGTCTCCTAGAGGATTTAGACAAGATTTTACTTATTGATATTTGTATCTACACTCTATGTAATGAGAAAGATCAAGTTCATCTTCATTTGAGCTTGGAATGCTCCAACATGTGATGAATCACAAGGAAGATGACTTAAATCTACTAGGATTAGAGCCTCTAATATTATGGAGTCGTGGTGGCTTCTAATGCACTAAAACCCCATCATCTTGGCCAAAGCCCGAATGTCATATAAATAGACTTAATGTTCCAATGGCTAGAAAATGAACAGAAACGACTAGCCATCGATTGGTCGACCCATGTCTTTGAGCGGTCGACTATTTTTTCGATTGATCGATAAGGGTTGTCGATTGGTCGAACATACCTGATTTAAGTTAGAGAGTTTGTTGTTTAGATTTGGCCATTTTCGATTGGTTGAGCCATGTGGTCGATCAATTGATAACGATCGACGGATTAGTTGATCGGTTGAGTATTGTCAATATAGTCCCAATAGTTTTCTTCTTGTTTTGGTCTCTTTCGACCAGTAGATCGGTCAACACTTCTATAGACAAACTCTAAGCTTTGATGTTTTGGGAAGATTGTTTATAGCAGCTTGGGGCCTCTAAAGCCTTACATTTAGGGTTCTTTTAGGAATCTTAAGGCTAATGAATAATGACTAAAGGTTTACCTATTGATGGGGCTCAACATCTCACCCATGATAAAACAATGAACGACGGTTCATCTACGATGATTTGGATCTATTTTAAGATCGAAAAACACCCAGAAAACGCGATCAAACGCTGGTGCAGCCCTAACCCGCACATTCGTGACCAAAATCTACGAATGTTATTTCTGAAGGGAACTAGACATGCGTATTAACGCCGAATGATCTGAAATGTCCAGAAACCCTTAACTACCAAGTTTAAAAGTCGTGCGGCTCGTATTATTACCTGGGCACCTCGAACCGCGTTTTTCCTTGTTTGGATCCAACCAAAAGGACACGAAAGCCTATAAATGCCATTTCAGAGTGGAATTGGACATGCGTATTGCCGCCAAATTATTCAAAATACCTGAGAACCCTTAACGATCAAATTTGAAAGTTGTGCGGCATGTATTATTACCTGCACACCTTAAAATGCGATTTGCCCTGTTTGGATCCAATTGAAAGGACCCGAAAGCCTACAAATGCTCAGAAGGGAACTGGACATGTGTATTGCCACCAAATGATCCAAAATGTCAAAAAACCCTTAACACCCAAATTTGAATGCCGTATGATGTATACTTTTACCTGCGTGCATGAAGTGCATTTTGCCCCTGTTTGGAGCCAACCGGGAGGGTCCATATTGGAAAGGAACTACTAAAATTCACAGCAGTCGATCACCCGTACCCCAACTCCTTCATTTCATAGCCCGATGAGAGGCTTAAAGTGCTTTAGAATCAATGACTTTGGTCTCCAAAAAGGTACCTGTCCTTTGGACAGTCATAGCCTAAAATTTGGAAAATATTCTTAGTGTTGGATACATGCGTACAGCACAAGAGGGACATGCGTATGCTATAAGGAGACATGCGCCCATGCCTCTACCACATGCGCATGGGAGCCTATCTCTCCTTTTTTCAAAATTTCAAAAGTCCAAAAATAACTAAGTATGGGCACATGTGCCCACCACAGGGGGCACATGCGCCCACACCATAACTACATGAGCATGATCCCCCTCTCCTAATACATGCGCTTAACAACTTTATATTTTTTGGACCCGAGACCCGATTAACTACTATAATAGCACTCACCCGCTGAGAAAGGAATTATTCATTCGAGAGGACTTCAAAGCGCTGTAAGAGGTAGAATCCTCATTGGAATATCTAACTGGAATCCTAACTAGAGAGAGTGGCATGCGCCCACTACCACTACCAGAATCCCTTGCCGAAAAGGGTGACATACGCTCGTTTCTTCGGAGTCTGAGAAAACCCTAAAAATGGCTGAGTGGGATTTCTCCCTAAGTCACAAAGTGACATGCGCCTATGGGGGGAGGGCAAGCGCAGTGCTCTGCCACATGCACCCACCTCTTTCTCCTTTCCTCTCTCTCCTCACTCCACTTGCCACATGCGCCCACACCCTTTTACTTTGGGAAAAAGTTTGAAAACACTAAGTCACCAAGTGACATGCGCCCGCTATCTTTGAGTGGGGTGTTTCTCTAAGTCACCAAGTGACATGCACCTGGGGGAGGAGGGCAGGCGCATGTGCTCTGCCACATGCGCCCACCTCTCTCTCCTTTTCTCTCTCTTGTCATTCTATCACCAACATGCGCCTGAGGGGCGATCACATGCGCCCACCTCAAGGCACATGCGCCCATCACTAGAGCAACAATCGCCTGGACGGTCTTACCAGACCCGAGGACTTCGTGGTGTGGCCCACCTTCGATGTGTGTCTTCTAGACACACATCGCCAAACTCTATCCATCCCCAGGACCGAATCTCCCAACGATTAATGATAAGTGGACCAAATCAGCAATTTAATAAAAAATGATCAACACTTAGCAAAATTTGTAAACCTGGAAATCCTTCTGAAAGAGCAGGAAACAGCCGAAATCAAGAAGAATCAGGCAGAATTTGACCGATGCCGAGAGAGAAACTTATTTTCTCTATAACATAACCATCATAAAAATGCACCACAATGAGATTATCTACTTTCATAATCCTCGAATATGCTAATTAAGCAGTAAACAGGCCCAGCACTTAGTCATTTTCAGCCCTGGGAAGTGCCCTGTTGGCTTGAAGACCGACTGACGCTAGGTGGAATTAAGAGCAATCTCACTGACGCCAAGCCGGATTTAACATCCTCCTATCATAAAGCAACTAAATCAAGCACTTGTGGGACACTAATCCCCACCATTTATCGATTATTGGCATAAACAAGCATATATCAGCCCCAATACTTGGCCATTTTCAAACATTAGAAATATGCAATTCGGCTCACTGAACTTAAACTTTTCAAAGAAATGTGGCTCGACACAGATCATCCAAGTGATCCAATCTCTCAAAACATCGATCATTAACCATAACGTGGTTGAATTAAAGATTGCATTAAGCAGATTAACCAAATAAAATGCATAATTCATCCAATGCACTAAACATCAAGCATAAGTGCAACCTTCTTCGAGCATACAATCAAATATATTTACTTTGTTCTTCTTGTATCCATTACATGAACTTTATTCATCCCGGATCGAGATATTAAACTAAATCAAAGGGACTATAGTTATCATCGAAAACGATAACCAAAGAGTTCTGAAACATCTGAAATATTTCATTATAAACTACTATCGCTAAAACCAGTTGATGTACTTCCCATCCAAAGCGGGGTTCGTCAGTTAGTAGCTAAGGTAATCGCGGTATGTTTTCCTGAAAGTTCAGTCATTCGTCCGTAGCGACGATCAATGATACTATGTTGTACCACCCTACAGCCATAATGTGTCTTCAAGTGGTCACCCATCTACAGAGATGGTCAATGACACTATGTCGTACCATTTGGTAGCTATGATATGCTTTCCTGAAAGTCACCCATCCACAGATACGGTCAATGACACTGTGTTGTACCATTTAACAGCCATGATGTATCCTGAAAGTCACCCGTCCACAAAGACGGTCAATGATACTGTGTTATATCATATGGCAGCCGTAATATGCCTTCCGATCGTCACCCGTTTGCAGTAACAGATACTGACACTTCGTTGAGCACGGCAACCATGGCGTGTCTTCCTGAAAGTCACTCGTCCACAGTAACGGTCAATGACATTGTGTTGCACTATATGGGAACCATGATGTGTCTTCTTGAAAGTCACCCATCCATGGAGACAGTCATTGACACTATGAGGCACTACATGGGAATCGTGGCATGTCTTCCTGAAAGTCACCCATCTGCAATGATGGTTACTGACATTGTGATACATGATTCGGTTAAAATCTTGGTTGCTTCTCAACTAGAAACACCTGAAAGAACATGGGACAAGCATTTACCTTGTCTAAACGATGGCTCAATCCATAAGAAATCCGAAACTTGGTCTCTATAACCGGGAACTCAAGACCATAGCCCCCAATGATTTAAATTATTTGCTCAATCTATCCGGGCTTTCTCCCTAACATTCCATCTATTGTATAACTATATTCATAGTGGAATATTGTCGCTTTGTGCTGTGGTTTTCTCCGGTAAGGGTTTCCACGTAAAAAACTCTGTGTTGCTTGTGACGTGTTTTACTTACATTCATGCTCATTTTATGCTTTATTTAATTTATCTATGATGCATGCATATATTTACTTTTGCCTTTTAATCAAGGGTGATCATCCATTAATGTAATTAAGGGCACGTGACCAATATCATAGCCTGGAGTGTAAAAGATCTTAGAATCTCTGAAATAAAATTCGTTTTACGATACTTTCTTGTGTGTACTTTGTGAATGCTTATGATTGTCTATGAATGTCTCTATTACTCAAAACCCCCAGAATAACGAAACATAAAAAAAATGCCTTTGAGCATTTTCTAGTTTTAGCACCTATAAAGTCCAAGTCATTTACATGCTGGGTTGTTTTTATTCAAAGGGTTAAGGATAGTAAGGGACTTCATTTATCTGTTTCTTTTCTCCTTGATGCTTCTTATCCTCTTGTGTTTTCAGTCTTCAGCTTCCAAAGACTCAACTTACTTATTGACACGCAGTCTCATATGATTGACGAACAAGATGCCTAAACAAGTGCACTAACAAACTATACAGAGTTTGGTGGGACTATATGTGTTCACAGGCGGCCACGTGAGCAAATGTAAAACATGTTCGCAAGATTTAAGCTTTCCATAACGTTGAAAATAATGCTCACATCTTTCTGTCTAGAAAATCAGAGAACTTCACTCCTGCGTGCGGCACAAGCTATGTACAAAGTTTCTTTTGAAATGCTGAAACAAACCTGAAGTGTGAAATGGCCTGATTTTTATGCCAGAAAATCTTAACCGCCTGTCTCACCTCATGGAAAGATGAGGTCTCACCCATGTGCCATATTATGAAAAATACACCTGTGTGTGGTTGTTTAGGGCTCCCACACGCGTGTTGAATTAGCAAACGTCTATCTCTAGAACCTCACTGATCAGGCAATCCTAACCAATTCTAACCATGCATCCAAATAATGGTTTTCAAAAGGATGGTTGATAGGCATAACGAACGAGTCACTACCAACATGTTATATTAATTTTTAGATTATGCTCCATCTAAAAAAGGGGTCAGCGATTTGTATGGTCTAGATCGTCGCACAATCGTGCCATATGGAAAGTTGAAGAGTTACATCCAACTTTAATTTTATTTTTATCTTTTGAAAATGAACTACCCTGGAATATCATGCGAATCAACCAACAAGTAAGAAAAAATCACACCTCAAAATGTCACCAGCCCACATTCCTCTACTTTTACTAGTAGTCCAAAAGGAGGACCAAAACTAGCAAAACAGTCAACAAAGTCTGCTATTGGAGTTCCCACTACTCTTCCTCTACAAGAAAACCATAGTGCAAGTGCCTCTTCAAAAACAAAATATCCAAAAAAGAAAAGAAAAGAAAAGAAAAAAAAAAGCCATGTCATTCTTCTATGATCTTCTCCTGTTCTTCTTTGTTCTCCTTCCCAAGTACAATGCCGATCCCATCGATAAGTTTTGCAACAAAGACAAGATCATAAGCAGCGGCCAAACATCCACCACCATTGATCTAGTTTTGGCCTACCTGGTCACGAAAGCATCCTCAGACAGCTTCACAACTGAATCCTATGTTGGCGGCCATGATGAAAGTGTCTATGGCCTCATGCAATGTAGAGGTGATGTGCCCACCAAAAACTGCTCGGCATGCATCGCCAACGCGGCAAAGCGGGTCCGGCAGCTGTGTCAAAATGAGGCTGATGCAAGAATATGGTACGACTACTGCTTCTTACACTATGACACCGAAGATTTTAGAGGGAAGTTGGACACCGGATTTAGAATAATACTATATAATGTACATAACGTCACAGATCCTGAAACATTCGGTAAAGAACTTGGTCCACTGATGGATAGAGTCCGAGCAGAGGCGGCTGCACCCATGAACCGTGGCTTGGGCAAGGGTAAGACTAAGATCTCATCGACGGTGACCGTATATGGACTGGTGCAATGCACTGGAGATCTACCGGGACTATCTTGCACACAGTGCTTGGCTACAGCGGTTGCGAATTTCCCCAAGTACTGCCAATATAAGGAGGGTTGTCAAGTACTTTATAGTAGTTGTCGTGTTCGATATGAGATCTACCCTTTCTTCTTCCCTCTCAACACAGGCAACAATAAGAGGGTTGGTGGTTTGTTGAGGGCGGTACTGTATCCTTAGCGTTATGCAAAAGCAACCTCTTCTAAAAACCTATGAATTTCATATTATGATTTATGTTTTTTTTTTTTTTTTCCCCCTTTGAAAGGTGAGAGCACAGTACCCGTAATTGTATTGTTACGAAGAAAGCTTGAGTAAATTTCCCAATGATCCAATTATTTAATGGACCAGTTATGAACCTTTGATTCTAAAATTTAAAAAAAAAAAAAAAAAAAAAAAAATGATCTCCAAACAATCAATTAGAAAGAGAAGATGGGAGGAGAACCAAAGAGAAAAAGAAAAACTCACGTTTCAAGTCTCTACAGCTCCATGCATATGGGGCATTACAAACATTCTGTGAGAAAAACCCTAACCAATAACATTGTGACACATCAATAGCTAAACCAACAAAAATGAAACAAAAAAGACTTAAAAGAGTAAAGGCTCCCAACGTATTATTCACCTTGCAGGAAGTATCAGACTTCAAAGGGACTGAAAACACTCGTAACCTGGTCGCTGGATTTAAAAGTACTCGAGCTTGATGCCTTCATTCTTTGCTTGCACATGAAAAAAGTGACAAGGAATATTGACACGCTTGCTACGTCCGTGGAACAATTGATTCTTTGTAAGAGAGATTATTGAACTAATGTTACAATAAATAGTCATTGTTAACGGAAAAAACTGGTGATAGCTTTCCCTCCCCTTGATTCACGATCCTCCTGTAGATAAACTCATTCCTTTCACCTAAAAATCACAGAGGAAATCAAGGGCAGCCGGCGTCTGGCCGTTAACCCTCCGATGCTTAAGTTAGTGATAGGCTTCAACATAAGATGAAATGTGAAACGTGGGCTATGATATTGCATACCTTCTTCATCAATGGGACCCTCTATTTATTTAAGTCCCGGTGGACTAATTTATTACATAAGTGATTGAGATCTTCCGAATATCGAGGGATAAACTGTTATCTTATCTGGTTAGAGATCTAGTTGCTCACGTTTCTTGATGCTAATCCCCTTTAATCTGGAACTGTTCGGTAAGAATAGATCAAAGCGGATCTGTAATCTGAGCCAACTCCTAAACTATATGGGCTACTAGGACTACGACCCAGGAGACATCTTTATCAAGCGATTAATGACCAAATCTGCTCGAATGTGGAGGAATGATAAGCTAGTGAGCAAATCCATCTGAGTCAATTCTTCATAAGCTGAGACGCGCCCAGTCTTGTTCGCTGGACGATATATTATATTGACCTGCTCGTAGACTATAATTATCAAAGAGACGCTCGCATATCGTATGTAGATAATACAAAGCTGCTCAACTAAGTCGCTCATTGCATGCTTCGACCATCTTTATTCTATAACAAATGCCCCCAAGTCCTTTACTTTGTGCAACTAAGCAAAGGACTTAAATTTGTTTCACACCATGCATGAAACCGCCTGACGCGTTTCTCGAAGAGGAGTATCATCTTTTCGACCGAAGAAAACGAAGGGACACTTGCCACGTGTTCAGAAGTTAATGCGCGTGCCCGTTTGATTGTCGCGCCAAATGAGAAGTCGCCACGTGTTGCCCAAATCACCGAGAGAATGATTGCGTATATATGTGTGCTCGTCGAATGTTTGTTTCTTCACTTAGGTTTTCCTCTTCTGGTGAAATTTCAAATTCTCTTCCTCCTCCTCTTCTTCTTCCTTTTGGCGAGACCTCCTATCTAAGGTTATTTTACTTCATTCTTCTTCTATCTGTATTTGTTTTGAACTTCTTTTAATGGCTCGAGGATTCGATAGTGACGTTGTCCCATTGGGGGATGTAACCCTAGATTCTTCCTCCTCCAATAATGTACGGATACCCTCTGGTAGGTACTTTACGTTTGGGTATCCTTCTGTAATGAGAGAGGAAGAATTAGAGGAAATACAGGAGAGATATTGAGTCCCTGATTCGGTCAGACTTTGATTACCCCAGGTGGGAGAAACCGCTGATTCTCAGCCATCAGGGTGCGTTGCCATCTACAAATATTTTTTTAAGCTTGGCGTGCATCTTCTTCTTCACCCTTTTATCCAGGATATTCTCTGTATCTATAAAATAGCCCCTGGACAGCTCATACTAAATGGCTGGAGAATAGTATTGAGCACTTACATCCTCTGGAAATAAGCCGGCAATGATGAACTAACTACTGGCAAGTTCATGAGAATGTTCCAGCTAAAGAAGGCTTTTTCTAGCGAGGGCTAGTATTACTTGTGTTACTGGCACCGGGAGAACTATATTCTTGGAAATCCTTCCTCGAATTATCTCGGATGGAAGAGACAATGGTTTTATGCCTTCAGGAATTGGGAATCCAATGAGGGTTCAGCTCCTAGAGGTCATAATGTTAGTTACTTCCTTTGCAAAGGTAGGTAAAATTCTACTTCTGTTCGAACACTGACGCGATTTGCCCCCCTTTGACTCATTGGCTAGTTATGTTGTAGGCATTCCGGCTGGGAAGAGACCTGACTTGAGAGGCGAAATCAACGGGAAGATCGTCAAAGTTTGCAAGCTGTCAAGGGATGCAAGAGACGTTAAGTCCATGCTCACGCTCTCAATGCTCACTGAGTCTGGTCTCATCTCCCAAAATGAGATCATGGTGGTAGGTGAGACAAGATAAGATAGGGGAATCCTTCCTCACTTGAAAGGTTCTGCCCTGAAACGACAGAAGAAGACAGCAGCTGGCCCCTTTCAACCATCAGGGCAAGTGAGTGAACCTGCTCGAAGGTTGCTGCAGAAAGAGCCACCTGCCACTCCAGCTGGTACTGCTATAGTCGCAACCCCTGCCCTGGTTGTTCCTCAAGAACAAACAATCATCGATCTTACCGGCCTTCCTACAAGGGAAAATGAGTCAGGACCTAGTCTCCCATTGGCAAAGGAAGATCGCGAGCTTGTTGATTCTCATATGAGTCAGCTCCTGCTTAAGAGTTGGCTCTTGCTCGAGAGTCGGCTCATCCGAATGCTGTTGGAGGATGGATGGTCGTAGCTCAGCCCTCGGGAGTTGGGACTTTTGTAATTCTGAGTCACTTGCACCCTATTTGCAAGTTTCTTTTTTATAATGTTACTCCCTAATCTCTCAGAGATCTCCTTGAACCTAGTCCAGAAGATCTTTCTTTGGACGCTGGGATGCGGATGGTCCAGGTAAGAAGGAATTTTATAGTGTATTATGTTGCCAAGAAGATTTTGCGTACCTTTTATATCTTTCCCTTTATTTCTGTGTAGGGCTTGGACCTCATTATAAGGACGAGGCATGATATTATGTCTGTGCGCCGAATAATAAATGAAGTAGAAGAAAATCAAAGAGCTCTGGAGCAAGCGCTTCAAGGAAGGGACTAGGTCTTGAAGGCTCGTGAAGCCTTGATTACTAAAACAAACGAGAAGAAGAATATCCTCGTTGCCAAAATCCAAGCGCTAGCTGACAAATATCAAAAGATGGATCAGAGGCACGCTCGTCTTAGTTAGCTGAAAGAGAAGATCCAGAAAGAAAGAGTAATTTTTCGTCAGGACAAGATCGCGTTAGAACAGAAGAACGCCGATCTTGGGGCACAACTCACATAATCTAAGTCGTAGCTCAAAGAACCTGATGAAAATTTGAAGAAAGTGAGAGAGGCCCTTTCGAAGTTGACCGCAGATTCAATTCATTGGGAGGAGGAGAGAGCAACTCTAGTTAACCTGATTGCTGAAGAAGGTCCTCAAGCTATTTAGGAGTTCAGCTCTATGAAGAAGAGAGTTATGAATCTTATGACGCTGGTCGCGACTTTGCGTTGAAAGTCATGTAGCAAATTACCCCAGATTTTGAGTTGGGGGAATTCAAGAAAGTTGCGGCCAAAGTTGTTGGCAAAGAAAGGGAAGTTGCTGCTAACGAAGTTATTATGGTAACTGAGGCCAATGAAGATATAGGGGCTCCTGAGGCCAAGCTTAAAGTCAAGAGTTGTGCTCCTCCCACAAACGAGATGCGAGAGCAGGCGATGGAAGATTAGCCTTGAATACTTCTCCTTTCATTTTGTATGAACTGATCTTGGTTTTGTAATCCTTTTGGATTTCAATGAAAAACTATTTTAGCTTTTGTTTAATTCTTGAAAATGAATCATGTTAAATGTGTGATTACTCAATTCATGGAGATGAATCGGGCTTAGTCAGGGAGGCCTCGATGGCTACGTCTACATAGAGATAGATTGATCTATCAACTGAATCTTTGGCTCTACAGTAAGTAGAAATCTTGGTCGAAAGAATGTTTAGTATTCTCTTCGGGGCTATTCGGGTCCTGAAAAATAAGAGTGGCGACCAAGTTGTATAGATTCCTAGCCGACAGACTAGAATGAAGTTCATCTTTATTCGAAAATAATTCATGCTTTTGGTACATGAATGTTTATGGATAATAACGGAGTAGATTTTCTGTGTGCCAAGGGCGACGCAGAGTTCTTCCTCGCCTTTCTTCCAAGTAATAAGTTCCTCGTCACATGACTTTACTGACTCGATATGGGCCTTCCCAGTTTGGATCTAAAGACTGAGTAATTGTTCCAATACTCTGCCTGAGCATGAGATCACTAACCTGAAAGGTTCTAGGCTTAACTTTCGAATTCTGATATCGAGCTATTCGTTGTTGGTTAGCTGTTGCTCGAAGTCGAGATGCGTCCCTTCTTTCTTTCAGAAGATCGAGGTGGAGTTGTAAAGAGTCTTCATTTCCCATTGGATCATAGTGTTCCACACGATAAGTGGGTATTTCGATTTCGACTAGGATGACTGCCTTAGTGCTAAACGCGAGAGAGAAAGGCATTTCTCCTGTTGAAGTGCAAGCTGTTGTCCTGTAAGCCCACAAGACTTTTGGTAGTCGTTCTGGCCATATGCTCTTACAATCTTCGAGCTTGGTCTTCAAGTGATGTTTGATGATTTTATTGACTACCTCCACCTAATCGTTAGCTTGAGGATGATAAGGAGATGTTCATACATTACATCTTTTCCACTTTTCGCAAAAGTCTGTGAATGCCATATTGTCAAATTGTCTCCCATTATCTGTGATTATACTGTGGGGGAGCCCGTAGCGGCATATGATATTCCTCCATATGAACTTGATAGTTTGCTTCTTAGTGATGGTGGTCAAAGGTTCTGCTTCGACCCACTTGGTAAAGTAATTGACAGCTACGATCACAAATTTGATCTGGTCTTTTCCTTTGAGCAACGGACCAATTATGTCGACTCCCCATTGAGCGAAAGGCCAAGGGCCATCTATAGGTGTCATTCGTTCAGGTTGTAAATGAGGTATTGGGGAATAGCGCTGACACTTATCACATCTTCTTAAGAATTCGATGGCATCTGCTTTCATAGTAGGCCAATAATAACCTTGCCTCATAGCTTTCTAAGCCATTGATCACCCTTTGGGATGGTTACTGCATACTCCCTGGTGTATTTCTTCGAGAACACGCTTGGCTTCTTCTGGATGAAGACACCTTAGGTATGGGAGTGTGTAACTTCTCCTCAATAATACGCCATCTTGGAGAATGTACCTGGCAGCATAATATTGTATTTGTCGAGCTAATTTCTTGTTTGCTAGGAGTTCTCCATTTCGGAGAAAATGGATAATAGGGTCTATCCAACATGGGGATAATTGCACTGTGGAAACCTGCTTGCCCGTTATTTAATCGATGCTTGGTGTAAAGAGATGTTCAACAGGTGTGGTTCGAACTAGATCACCTTTGGGAGCCGATGCTAATTTTGACAAGGAATCGGCTAGTATGTTTTTTGCTCAAGGAATGTGAATTAGCTCATATTTGTTAATTTTTGCGAGCAATTCCAATACTTTGGATTTATAAATGGCCATCCTTTCACTCTTTGTTTCGAACTCGTCAATCACCTAATTGACAACAAGCTGCGAGTCACTATAAATGAGGAGGTTTTTTTATTGCAAGCACGTTAGCCAGCTGAAGACCAAAGATCAGAGCTTCATATTCTACTTCGTTATTTGAAGCGTGGAAGTCATATTGCAAGGCATATTTGAACCGTGATTTATCTGGGGTAATGAGGATTAATCCAGCCTCGTGAATCTCATCATCAACTTCCCATGGTTGTTTGCATAAATCAAATATATTCAGCTCGAGAGTCATATTTCCAAATGACATTTGTACAAGCCCGTTTCTACAATTGATAATTGCATTGGAAGTAGCTAGAAAACGGCGGCCAAGTATGACGGGAATTTAAGCACCGGTACCTATCACGGGATGTGTATCCAAGACAATAAAGTCTACTGCGTAGTAGAATTTATCCACTTGGACTAAGACATCTTTAATCACCCCCCTCGGTATACGAATGGATCTATCAGAAAATTGGAGTGTGGTTTTGGTGGGTTTCAATTCACCTAACCCAAGTTGTTTATAAACCGAGTATGGAATGGGGTTAACACTTGCCCCTAAATCAAGTAAGGCTTGTTTAATCCGGTAGTCTCCTATGATGCATAAGATGGTTGGACTACCCGGATCCTTATATTTTTGGGGCACCTCTTGTTTGATAATAGCACTCAAATTCTCAGTCAAAAGTACCTTGTTGTGAACATTGTGTTTCCTTTTGACTGTACACAATTCCTTTAGAAATTTGGCATAGGATGGTATTTGCTTTATGGCATCCAACAACGGGATGTTGATCTTCACTTGCTTAAAAACCTCAAAAATTTTCAGGTTTTTGTCTAAAGGTTTGGGTGAAATCAACCTTTGGAGAAATGGGGCAACCGGCTTGTATTGCCTTTCTGGTTCTTTCTCTTGTGGAGTATTGTTCGGGCTATCATCCTCTTTGGGAATTTTCGGATCATTAGGCTTTGGGGCCTTCACCAGATTAGATTTATCGATTATTTTCCCACTTCTCAAAGTGGTGATAGCTTGAACATGCTCTGTATGTTGGGATGATGAGCTTGCATCTTGTATCTCAAATTGGGTCCTTGGGTTAGGAAGAGGTTGGGCAAGAAGTGTGCCTTTCTCCCTAACACTGAGGTGAGATTCAACTCTAGCCATTGAGGTTTTCAAGTCAATGATGGCTTGAGTTGAATTTTGATTAAATTTCAATTGCTCTTTTATGAACCCATCTATTTAAAGAGAATTAGTCTTGTTATATTCAGCTTGAACCGATACAAATGCACCCAACATCTCCTCTAGCGTAGCTTTCAGTGTAATGACTAGGGATGGCCCTAGTAAAAGTTGAACTTGAGGAGCAATGTTTGCATTCGCAGTGGGTCCATTCCTCCAATTGAAGTTGGGATGGTTCTTCCAACTAGAATTATACGTGTTTGAGTTCGGAGCACTAAATGGCCGTTGATACCTGTTGATGGCATTTGATTATTCTTGTAAGATATCTTGGAATGCTGAAATTGTGGGACAATCTTGTGTTGCATGTTGATTTCGGGCACAAATTCCACAAACAGTTTCAACGTCTTTTGAGTTGATCGTCTCTCCTTTCTTCAATTCTATGGCCTTGACTTTTCTTGTGAGGCTAGCCACACGTGCACTTATATTATCCTCTTCTGAGAGGACATAAATTCCTCCTTTTTCCTTTTGTTGGCTAGTCTTGGAATTTGTTGGTCTAGATGTATCCCAAGACTGTGCATTCTCGGCCAATTCATCTAAATAGTCCCATGCTTCCTGGGCTTCCTTATTCATGAACTCCCCATTACACAACATCTCTACGAATTGGCGCATGGGTGAAGTCAATCCTTCATAGAAAAAGCTTATAACCCGCCAAATTTCTTAGCCATGATGTGGGCATGCATTTAACAAGTCCTTAAACCTCTCCCAACTTTGGAAGAAGGTCTCATCCTCCTTTTGGGCAAAATTCATGATAAGGCGCGTCAACATGTTCATTTTGTGAGTAGGGAAGAACTTTTTAATGAACTCCCTAGACATCTCAGTCCATGTGCCAATTGATCTTGGCCTTAATGCATGAAGCCAACCTTTAGCTTTCTCTTAAGGGTAAAAGGAAATAATTTAAGTCTCACCACATCATCAATTACATTTGCAAAGTGCATTGTGGCTATCACCTCATCAAATTCCTTAAGATGTTGATAGGCACTTTCACTTCTAGTCCATGGAATCTTGGGAGGAGTTGGATTACTCTAGATTTCAAATCTACGTTTCCTCCATTTTGTGGAAAAACTATGCATGTGGGAGTGCTCGCTCTTGTTGGTTGCAAGTAATCACGTAATGTTCTGGGTCGGGGAACATTCTGAACCACATTCTCTCCCGTTTCGGTTTGGTTTTGGCCCAGATTTTGATTGGCCATAGGGTTGGGTTGATTTGCAGCCATACTTTTAGACAAAATTGGAGAATTTAAATGTCTTTTAGCACGTGGCTCTCTATCAATTCCTCCTACTATCCCCCCTCCACTAATAAGTCGGTTATTAGAATCTCAAACCCAATGTGGCATGAAAATCCTAAAAAAATGAAATAAAAAAGAATTCTTTCTTTCTTCTGTTACTTGTCTCTAAGACCGAAGCACAAGGTGTCTTGCAATGGCTGAGCCAGAAGCAAGGATAGAGGTCAATTTTTCCTGGTCAATAGGGGTTCAGAGAACTCCCCACCCACTCTTTGAATCTTTCGAGAAAAGTGCAGAAAAAGAAGAAAGAGGAATAGAGTTGAGAAGAGAAATCTCTAAGCACAAGGTGATCCAAGACGGCAGTGCCAACCAATAGGAATCAAGGCGTCACAAGGCTAACCTATCAGAGATCCAAAAAGGAGTCTCCACCCACTCTACAAGGGATGAATATGATAGGAATGAATAGGGGAAGAAGAAGAGTAAGGTTAGAAAGATAAAACCTGATTTAAGAACTTAAGATCCCTAACTTCTTCTTCAACTTCCTAAAATCCCTGCAAAAGAAAAAAAATTAGAATAAAACAAACTAAGTTAGTACTATTCCTAGAAATTTCGGTAGAAACTATCTTCAGAAATTCTGTGAAAAACCGTTAAAGTTCCCGGCAACCGCGCTAAAAACTTGTTCGCTTCCCCAAGTGTAGGGTTGCGATGTAGTAATAATCTCGGTAAGATCGAGGTCGATCCACAGGGACTAGTGTAGAAATTCACAAAATACTTCTAATGGTTTCTACTGAAGAGCTAATTAATAGAATTTTAGTAATTTGATGAAGATAAGGATTTTGAACTAAAACTAAAGGAAATCAATTAATAAAAAAGTGCACTAGGGGTTCAAGGATCCACTTGTAGCAATCCTTGATGCTCGATTCGCTGTGGTTTCTCACTTTCTCGACTAGAATCGAAATTAAGTTCTATCTAGTCAGATGATAGAGCAGTTAAAACAATCAATCTATTATATGTATGATTCATGTACATGATTCTCTCAATTCAAGCTAGGACTTGAGCACACTCAATTGCATAGGTCAGTCCCAATTCCAATAGGTTAAGATCAAAACCATAATCATCATTAAATCCTGTCAAAAGATAAAATTAGATCATGATTTGAACTTGATCCAAATCACATACACAATCTTACACACTTCAAAAATTCTAGAAAAATAGACCTTTGGCATGAAGTTCCTACATGAGGATCATAGATCTAGAGCGTATTGAATCCAATTCCTCGGATCATACAGGTATAGACTAGCTCAAAACAGTTAAGAACTCAAGCAATTCTTCTAAACATCCATAAGCCATCATAAGATTAAGAAAAACTACTTAGAACTTTATTTTAACTTCAAACCGTTGTTCTTCACTAATAATCCAACTTGAAACCAAATCAAACCAATTGAAACATCTTAGATACACTACAAGCTTCACCTCTTAGCCCTAGCTAAGAGGTTTAGCCGTTTATGATAGGAGGAAGCATGAAAACAACTAAACAAAGCATAAAACTAGAAAAACAAATTAGGAGGAGTTGTAGAACTCCAAATCTGACTTCCGCCATCTTCCACCGTACTTAATCTCTTCTAGGATGCCTTAGGAAGAAGCCCTAGGTCCCCTTTTATAGAATAGTGCGGAGAGTTCCAGATTGCGCAAGAATTCTTAGACTGCGCAGAGAAAATCGGAGCTTATGGGACATGCTCTGTTACGCAGACGATCGGTCGCACGACCGGTCTGAGCCCATGGACAACCGGTCGCACGATCAGTCTCAAAAACATAAAAAACGTCCAGTGAGTTTTTTAGGAATTCAAACTCAAAATTTTAATTCAAGGACCGGTCGCACGACCGGTCTAAGCAGTGGACGACCGGTCGTACGACCGGTCTTGAATGGTCTAGCAAGATTTGCAAAGGGCCCCCCTTCTGTTGAGTGTTCGGACCAGTCGGACGACTGGTCTTCAATGCCTTCTTCTGCTTTCTTTCTTCTCTCCTTCACTTCTTTCTTCTATCCTTCGACGCTTGGTCTTATGATCTTCAATGCTTGTAAATAGCACCTTTAAGCCTTTAATTGTTGAATCCTCCCTCTCATTCCTATAACCAAAAAACCATGCATTAGTTGGGTCTTTAATCATGTATTTCAAGCATAGTGATAAAATGGGGTTAGAATATGCACATTTAAGAGCTCAACAATCTAGAGACGATCCAACATGGACATTTTTAGTCGGATCTGCTTTAGATAACTGGACTTCGACAGTTTCTTCTCCTGGAGCTCTTGCTTGATGTGTATCTTCCCTTAGGTCCAATGGTGTCATGATTGAAGAGCCTACTGAATCTCCAGCAACTGTCATAATAGGAGTGACTTGGGCGCTCTTTTAATCTTAAACTGTTATCTCATAACATGCTCGAGCTTCTTTTTTGTTCCCTCTGACTACTCCAACACTATTAGGAGTAGGGAATTTTATGCACAAGTAGAGGGGATGTAATGATGCCCCTAGTTTTGTGAGCGATGGTCGTCCTAAGATGGCATTATATGAGAACTTTCGCTTTACTACAAGAAAATTGATAAATATGGTAATCTTGGCAGGGGCCTCGCCGAAAGTGACAGGGAGGTCGATACTTCCTTCTGGTGTGACCACCTCACCTCCGAATCTGACGAGAGGTGTGGAGATTGGCTTAAGCAGGTTTTTGGCAAGAGCCATCTTATCAAAGGCTTCCGAATAGAGCACATCCGTAGAGCTACCTGTATCTAACATGATACGATGGGTTAGATAGTTAGCCACCTTTAATGCCACAACGATGGAATCTTTGTAAGGTAAGTGAATCCCTTCAGCGTCTTTCTCGAAGAAGGAGATCAGCTGATGATTTGATTTTGATGAGCTGGATGATTTCTCCATCTAGTAAACATGTTGAGGTTTTTGATATACTTTGCGGGCGTAAGCTTTCCTCGCGGCTTGGGAATCACCTCCACAAGTCGAACCGCCCACAATGGTTCTGATTTCGCCAGCTGGCTCTGCATCTTCTTGCGACTGACGATGTTGTAGCAACCTTTCCCTCCGGGGTTAACTGTTACGATGCGTTGACGTGTTAGGTTTCTGAGGGGAATGATTTCGCTGTGCGACATAGTCACGAAGGTGCCCCCTGCGAATTAGCGTCTCTATTTGATCTTTGAGGGATATACAGTCTCGGTGTTGTGTCCATGATCTTTGTGAAAGTAACAGAACTTCCTCTTATCTCTCTTCTTTGAATCTGATTTTATCCTCGGGGGCCACTTAACATAAGACTTGTTCTTGATCTCCATCAGCACCTTTTCTGGAGATCGATTGAGAGGGGTATAGTTATAATCTCCTGTGTATGGCTTCCAGGGAGAAGGAACGTTGATCACAACGATACTTTTTGTCAGAAGGAGATGCTTCTTTGAATTTACGTTTCTTCCCTTGACCATCATGACGGGCGGGGGCCACTTCTTTGGCGTTAATGTATTTTTGGGCCTTAGCTTGAAATTTGACCATCGTTTTCGGAGGATTTTTATCTAGGGCAAACCGGAACCTTTCACTCTTGATACCTGCAATCAGAGCACTGAGGCCTTTATCCTCAGTGTAACCTTCGGTTTGAACGACTTCAACTATGAATCGAATCGTAAATTCTTTAATCGTCTCATTTTGGTGCTACTTCAGATTTGACAGATGAGACACTGGTTTCTTTGTGCAAATATTTCCCATAAACTGGGATAGGAAGAGATTCGACAATTGAAAAAATGATTTTATCGACCGGGGCTTTAAACCACGGAACCATGTGCGCGCAGCGTCCTTCAGAGTTAAAGAGAAAGCATGGCACATAATCTCCGAGTTGTATCCTTTTAACTACATGAGAGACATGTACGTCTCTAAATATTCAAGAGGATCACCAATGCCAGTATACGGGGTTATACTGGGCGTTTGATATTTTTTGGGCAAAGGGGCTTCCATGACTTCGCGAGTAAAGGGAGTTTCTGCTCGATGAATTGATGTGAGGGCCGTGGTCGGAAGGTTGAATTGATATTGTTGCTCAATGTGGGTGAAACGATCTTCGATTCTTTTGAGGTCTCTTCCCATGGTAGAGTGTAACTGGAGGTTTCAACGTCAGGCTCTTCCAGCTGACGTTGCTTAGACACACTGGAACGAATGGTCTGCGGATGCTGGATTGGAGCTTGAGTGTCACGGGTGACATGGTTTGGAGGGGGGTTATGTTGGCCTTGAAGCTCGTCTGGCGAATGCCTGGAAGCCACAGGTGTAGGTTGCAATGGTGGCCCTTCCAAAGCTTGTCGTGGTTGAGGAAAGTGTTGATCGAACCGATTTGAAAGAGTATAGAATCTGGCTTGGAGAGTAAGGAGAGTATCTCCCAGATAACGCATAGCACCATCTAAACCGCCAGACAAGTCTCAGAATGGATTTTGGACCACAAGGTCGGGCGGATTGGTCAGCAATGGAGGAACTCCTATTGTGGACTGGGGAGGATTCGGATCTGTTTTAGGGGCTTCCACTGGAGGTAATGTTTGCCTTGAGGTGGAGGGATGGTTGGTTTTCTTTGGAGACATGATGGAGTGTAAGGACGGAGGGTAAGGGATATAATAGTGAGAACGAACTGAACGTCGTTCCGACAGACGGCGCCAATCCGTTAACGTAAAAAACCTAGTAATAGCTTTCCCTCCCCCTAATTCACAATCCTCCTGAAGATAAACTCCTTCCTTTCACTTGAAAATCACAGAGGAAACTAAGGGTGGTCAGCGTCTGGCCGTTAGCCCTTCGATGCTTAAGTTAGTGATAGACTTCAACATAAGATGAAGTGTGAAATGTGGGCTAAGATATTGCATACCTTCTTCATCAATGTGACCCTATATTATTTAAGTCCCGGTGGATTAATTTATTATGTAAGTGATTGAGATCTTCCCAATATCAAGAGATAAAATGTTATCTTATCTGGTTAGAGACCTAGATGATCACGTTGCTTGATGCTAATCCCCTTTAATCCGAAACTGTCGGGTAAGAACATATCTAAGCGGATCTCTAATATGGGCCAACTCCTAAACTATATGGGCTGCTAGGACTACAACCCAGGAGACGTATTTATCAAACGACTAGCGACCAAATCTGCTCAAATGTGGAAGAATGATAAGCTAGCGAGGAAGTCCATCTGAGTTAGTTCTTCATAAGCCGAGACGCACCCAGTCTTGTTCGCTGGACGATATATTATATTGACCTACTCGTAGACTATAATTATCAAAGAGGTGCTCGCATGTCGTATAATACAAAGCTACTCGAGGGAGTCGCTCATCGCACGCTTCGACCATCTTTATTCTATTACAGTCATTGGACCGTCTTGATCTACAAGAAGTGCTCGTAAAATCTTCTCTGGCGCTCTGACAAGGGCTAGACAAGGAGTATGTCGATAAAGGATTTACCGGTGCCCATAACCCTTTCCTGGTGCTTTTTTCTGGTCACTGTGATATTGGGTAGGGGTTTTAAAAAGCACCTGAGAAGGCTGTAAAAGCATTGGGAAATGTGTTCTGAAGCGCCGGTAAAATCCAAGCAAACACTTGTAATAGGCAAAAAATATGTATTAAAAGCCAGCAAAAGACGAAGCCTGTATTTTTTTTAATATTTGAAACCTAAAGAATGTTGCAAATGAAAATATGAGATAAAAAGTAAATTACTTTACAATAAAAAATACATAATACTTAGAACAAGTTGAAAATGATCCGAATTACATAAAAAGAATCCTCTATGTGGTCCACTCCTAGCTATGGATGGTTCATACAAAACTTCATCTAGATCAGAATTTCCTTGCCTTGACTAGGTAGTCTGCAAATAAGTAGCTACAATAACAAGAAAAAGTTTATCCTTGTCGGTAGGAGCAGGTGGAGGAGTTACATCGATTCCTGCTATTAATGCCAAATATTGGCTAACAGATATTGGTCAGGGACCAACTTTGATTCTTCGTCATTTGATCTCCACTCGAAGATGAATGTTGTAGATTAAGGGACCTGCAATCATCAAGAAAAGTTAGGACTACTGCTGATTAGCCTGGCTTACGGCCTCTGATGGCAAAGTTAGTACGAATACTGAAAGGAAAGGTTGTTGGAGTTTTAATGGCGGTGGATTGCATACCTGGAGAGAGTGCGGATGGCCTTTTTATAGATAATTATTGGAGAGATTTAGGTGAATTTCAAATTTTTTGAGATAATCCTTATCTTATCTAGATCATGGGATATGCCTTTGCATTTTACTAGTCTTGAGCAAAACATGTGTGAAACAAATCCAACTCCCCAACTCAAACCACTTCTAAAAACTATACTTCTATAGATGTTGAGCCATGAATATGTTCGCTCGCCTCAAGTGCAAGGTTGCGATATAGTAATAAATCTTAGTAAGACCGAGGTCGATCCACAGGGAATTAGGTAAACCAATTCTAATTATTCCAGCAACTTCAAATTCAATTAATTTAGAAGTTCAGGTTCTTAAACTAACTTAAAACAGTAACTTGTAAAACCTATAATTTAAACGGAACTAAGGCCTCAATGATCCACTTCTAATAGTCCCATGTGAATTCATTCATCCAAGCATAAACACAACTAGAATTGAAGTTCTATCTCTCTTCTAGTTGGAAGATTCAACATTCAAACACAAACAATCTCCACTCAAGTTGAAGAATAAGATTCTAGTTCTAATGAAGCATGTAGAGGTCAAATATGTAGCCTTCGAAGCAATGACCATGCCAATGGACTATGGTACGCTCAAGGGTTACTACAATTCGAATCTAAACAATTCAAACATGATAATCTCAGAGAATTATAAGGAAGCCATGTCCGAAGCACATGAACTCTCATAAAATGTCCAAAAATACCAACTTTTATTCAAACTAGAACTTAAAATCCAACTTAAAGTAAAGTACTTGAATTAAAGTGAATTCAACATGATAACTACCCACAAGCTTCACCTTTTAGCCTTAGCTAAGAGGTTCTAGCTGAGAATTATCATGCTTTAACTAGAAACAACGAAAAACTAACTAAAAGCATAAATAAAACCAGATTTGGGAGAGTTGTAGACGCTCCACGATGACCCTCTTCACCTCTCACGAAGTTCCTGATATTGTATGATGCTTTAGGAAGAGACCCTAGGTGTCCTTTTATAGATTTAGAGTCCCACCAACTCCGAAACTTCCAAAATTTCGAAACACTTACGCACAGCGCATGGATTTTTGGAGCTTGCTAAAGAAGCTGGTAAAAATCAGCAGAAATACACTGCCGACCTATTGGCTGACCGATCTTGACCGGTCAAGCTTGCTCGCCGACCGGTCTTGACCGGTCGGACCTGTTCGTTTGGACGTCCAGAGAGTGCAGAGAGAGGCGAGGGTTGTGGCCGACCGATCTTGACTGGTCGGACCAGTGAGGTCCTTTGTCCAGCGTCTTTAGAAGGGGGCAGCAGCATGGCCGTCGGTCTTGACCGATCATGGCCCCTTGGCCAACCAGTCTCGACCGGTCATGGCTCTTTTTCTCCTTTTTTTTCATCTTTCTTTCTTCTCTTCTCTCCTTCTTTCTTCTTCCTTCTTTGGCCCACCTTGGGTCTTCATCAAGGAACTTCTAAATGTGCTCTTTTGCACATCAATTGAGTGAAGTCTCTCTCATATTCCTACATCAAACAAAACAAGCATTAGATGGATCTTTTAAGCATACAAACCATGCATGTAATGTGATGTAATGGGCTAGAATATGTATAAATTGGAAGCTCAACAAACCCCCCCCTCCCCCCCAAACCAACTTTGTGCTAGTCCTGAGCATAACATGTATGAAACAAGTTTAAATCTCCAAAAACAAACTCTCCTTCAGAAACTATGTTTCTATACATTCCAAGACATACAAGTGCAAAAATCAGAGAAACTAGGTGATAGAAGCTGAAACCTTAAACTCTCAAAACATAATAAGTGTTCATATGGAATTCCCGCTGACTAATTGATAAATAGAAGAACTTGAACAAATTCAACCTAGTGTGCATAGTGAATGTTCATCTCATGAGTTTTCAGGACTATCTTTGTTATAGATCAACTAAACTATGGATCTAAAAGTGTATAGATCAAACACAAGCCCATGACAGGAATTTGCCTTACTGTCCTTTCGACGGCTTTCACACTACGTCCCATTTCCAGCTTTAGTTATGGGTAGACCATCCCCCAGTTGGTAATAGGTAGCCCCTTTCGGCATTTTCCACCATATTCTCAATCATACCTGTTTTTTCTTTCCTTCTTTCCTTTTTATATCCATTAGATAGGATTTTTAGAAATCCATATCTTTCATAATTTTCCCATGGACAAGGATGGACAAAGTACCATGGCTTGGTTCCTCAACACCTTAAAACTAAGCCTAGCCAATCCACAAATCTATGTAATCCTTTCAAACCATGAGAATCGTGTAACGTGAACTAGGTGCACAAGTGTTCAAACATTCAATCAATCATATAAATAGGAGAATTCACATATAAAACCATTATATTAGGGGTAGTTCAAGACTTGCAACATCACTCACTTCGTATCTCCTTTTCTTATACTCGTATCATCCCGAATGCATAGAAACAAAGTTTTCTAAAAGAGTTTTGAATTTTCAGAAAATTCAAAATTCAGAAAATTTGAAAAAAATTCAACATATATGCTCAAAATGTCCATAAACTACTAGATGAGGATTCTCATCTCACCCCCAAACTAAATCCTGCATTGTCCTCAATGTAAAAAGATATGCAATGAGAATGGACATGAGAGCAATGGTAAAATAAAAGAGAGAGAGAACGATAGTACCTTAGAGAGTCGATCATGGAAGTCTGCCTCCGGTATCAAAATTTATTAAAGCAGTAAAACTAGAACAGAAAAACAACTAAACCTAATCTATGTAAAGCAATAAAAGATACCTAACCCGTCCTTTTAGAAAGAGGATCTCCATCAGACTAGGAGATCGAATATCATTACAACATCCAAAAGGACAAAGTTGAGCAGGATCATCAAGTGGTATAATAGATTTTTCAGTAGAGCTATCCACCATCCTGCTTTGGAAAGTACATTGGTGACATCAACCATTCTAACCTATTGAAAATCTTGTTGAAAAATTTTAGCGCATTCCTCAATAAAATTGTCACATCTACTAGGAAAGGAGAATTGCATTGGTTGGAAATCATTGAATATGAATCTCCTTTCCATCTTGTCTAGGAAAAAAATTGTCAAATATGGGTCATCCCAGAAGTGGTGTTCTTCGAATTGAACAAACCAAAAAGATGTGGAGACTTCATTCTCTTCATCCTCACAAATTTGGATGGTCTCCACATAATCTAATTTCACTGGTGCCTCCATAATTGATTGTTCAGTTGGGCACTCTGTGGAAGGAAACTTTTTAGGCATTGGAGGGGTCTCCCTCAAAGTGTGCACTATGTCCTGAATCATAGGGTCATCCCATTCTTTAAAGTAAGCTAAATACTCCTTTAAAGTGTAGGACACCTCAAGGGAGCAAGTTTTCAAATTTGAACCATTTATGTCTTCCTCCTTCTCAGACTTTTGTGTAAGTTGAAGTGGGTCCTCAACCTCTACACTTTCAGAAATTAGCCTCTCTGTAGGCAAGTCAAGCACCAATTCTTCCAACTCCTGCATAAAAAATTTGTATAAATTAGAAATTGGTGACTTTTCAAGTAAATTTTTAGAAATTGACACTACTAAGGTCTTATTAATAATAGAATTGAATTCATCATTGGAATGTGTCAAACATGTCCTCAAGCTTTCAGGTAGATTGGGTTGGAAATACTCCCCATCCTCCTTAAATTCTATCATGTTTATCTCATGAGGACCATCATCATCGCCCCAATCCTCAAAGGGATCAAAGCAAAGAACATCTAGAGGATTAAGATTCTAATTTAAACCAAACTCCTCTTCTACGATGGATTCAATCATATCAACTTCATTGACATCCTCATCATCCCTATGCCTTTTGCCCAAGTGGAACACATTCACTTCCAATGTCATGTTCCCAAAGGACAATTGCATCACCCCATTCCGGCAATTGATGATTGCGTTCAATGTAGCCAAGAATGGGCAGCCTAAAATTATCGGTATTTGAGTACTCGAATCCATAACCGATTGCGTGTCCAAAACGATGAAATCCATAGGGTAGTAGAATTTGTCGACTTGGACCAATACATCCTCAACTATCCCTCTCAGTACACGGATGGATCTATCAGCGAGTTGCAACGGAGTTTTGGTGGGTTTTAGTTCACCAAGGCCTAATTGCTCATATACCGAGTATGGGATTAAATTTACGCTTGCCCCCAAGTCTAGCAATGCACGTTCAATCCGGTAGTCACCAATAATGCATGAAATTGTGGGACTACCAGGATCCTTGAATTTTGGGGGGTCTTTTAAGTGAGAATGGCCCTCGCTCATTTAAGAAGGCCTTTTGCTGCACATTGTATTTGCATTTATTTGTGCATAAGTCCTTTAGAAACTTGGCATAGGACGGGATTTGTTTAATAGCGTCAAGCAATGGAATGCTGATCTTGACTTGTCGAAAAATCTCTAAAATATCATGGGAGTTTGAGAGAGATTTTGGAGCAACCAATCTCGAAGGGAATGGTGCTATGAGCTTGTAAATGCGTTTCGTTTCTTGTGGGGCTGAGTTAGATCCATCCCCAATCTCATAATTTATCGGACCATTAGGCTTGTTGTTCACTCCCCAAGGGTAGGGTTGCGAAGTAGTAATAATTCGGAAAGACCGAGTATCGTTCCCACAGAGATTTATGAATGGGCATTCTCATATTTTGTCCAAAACAACTATTAATTAAGATCCTATTAAGTACTAAAGCTAGAAAATAATGATTTGAGTTTAAACAGTGAATGTGTAAGGTAATATCAATCTGAAAAGGCACTAGAGTGCCAAGGATCCACTTTTGATAAGTTTCAATGCATCAACACAACTAGGTCTCTCACAACACAATCGGAATTGAATTCATATCTCTATCCGATCAGAATATAGAGCAGTTCAATCAACAATCATCCAAAACAGTTGCTCATTCATTGATTTGATTCCCACAACAATGCTCAGGCCTTGGGCACACTCAATTGTGTAGGCCAAGCCTCTTTCCAATCTAGTTGAGATTCACAACCATAGCTTTCATCAAATCCTGTCACTAAACTTGATTACAACTAATTATTAGAACTCTAATTAAATCAAAATCAATCAACAAACGGCTATTTCAAATTATAACAAAAGATAAGAACTTTAGTTGAATGAGTTCCCACATGAAAATCAGGCCATTGCATGCAAGGCAACCAAAGAATCTACCATGCCCGGAGTCGATGATAGATCAATGAACTACACAAGCATAAACAATGCTCAGAAGGTAAGCTACCAAGCTTAGAATCACTAAGAATCACATGAGCCCGGAGTCATCAAGAGATCAAAGTAAAACCAAAACTAGTACTTAATTCAAACTCATATTGAACTAAAATTCATCAATTAGAGCATAAAAGGAAACCTAGGTTGCATCAATCCATAAAAAATGAATCAAAAGCTTCACCTCTAAGCCCTAGCTAAGAGGTTTTAGTTCATCTCTAACATCCTTGAACTAGAAGCCTCTAAAAACATAAAAAACTACTAAAATAGGAAGAAAACTAGAAACTCGAAGTAGAATCCGTCTCCTAAGCAATCCCCACGTCCTAGCATGCTTTGGTATGAAGGGAAGACGTTCTTTTATAGCTTGGAAGTGTCCTTTACACAAGAAACTTCCAGATTTCGCGTAAAATTACGCAATTGCGCAGAGAAATCCGGTGCCCGAAATAGAAGGTTCCCATTTTTGCGTGGCCGACCGGTCGGACGACCAGTCGGACTGGCCTGGCCTGGCCGACCGGTCACGATCGGTCGGACTTATCTGTTGATATGTCCAGCGAGTGCAGTGGACGAAGGCAGCTATAGCCGACCGGTCACGACCGGTCGGACTGATCAGTTCGACTGTCCAGCGAGTTCTCTTAACAGGTAGTGGGGTGGCCGACCGGTCTTGACCGGTCGGGCTTCCTTGGTCGATCGGTCGGACGACCGGTCTAGGCCTATTTATTCTTTATTTCTTTCTTTCTTTCTTCTTTTCTCTTCTCTCCTTGCTTTGTCTTTCTTTGGTCCTCCTTCAACCTTCATCCAATGGTCTTCAATGCTCGTAAAGAGCTCTATTTAGCCTTCAATTGGTGCAAATCATACATTAGAGTAGTCCTTTAAACATGTAAACCGTGCATAATGAGTGATGAATTGGGGTTAGAATATGCACAATTAAGAGCTCAACACACCCCCCAACCAGCATTTTGCTAGTCCCGAGCAAAACATGCGTGAAACAAGTTTCATTCTCCAAAACCCAACTCTCCTCTAGAAACTATTCTTCCATACATTCCAAGACACATAAGCGTAAGACTCAGAGAAATTAGGTGATAGAAGTTGAAACCTTAAACTCTCAGAACATAATAAGTGTTTATATGAAATTCCCGCTGATTGATTGACAAATAGAAGAACTTGAACAAATTCAACCTAGTGTGCATAGTGAAGGTTCATCTCATGAGTTTTCGGGATTATCTTCTTCATAAATCAACTAAACTATAGATCTCAAGGTGCATAGAGCAACAACAAGCCTATGACAGGAATTTGCCTTACCGTCCTTCTGACGAGTTTCACACTACGTCCCATTTCCGGCTTTGGTTACAGGTAGACCATCCCCCGGTTGGTAGTAGGTAGCCCTAATCGGAATTTTCCACCATTTTTCCATCATTCCCAATTTCATCCTTCCTTTCCTTTTTCTTTTACATTAGATAGGATTTTTAGAAATCCATATCTTTCATTATTTTTCCATGGACAAGGATGTACAAAGTACCTCGGCTTGGTTTCTTAATACCTTAAATCAAGGTCTAGTTAATCCACAAATCACATAATCATTTCAAATCATGAAAATCGTGTAATGTGAACTAGGTGTAAAAGTATTCAAATTTTCTATCAATCATAAAAATAGGTGAATTCCCATATAAAACTATTATATTAAGAGAAATTCAAAGCTTGCAACATCCCTCACTTCGTATCTCCTTTTCTTATACTTATATCATCTCGAATGCATAGAATCAAAGATTTCCAAAAGAGTTTTGAATTTTAGAAAAATCAAAAAATTTCTACATCATTGCTCGAAATGTCACAAAAGCTAGCGGATTCATCATTTAAGGAATCTCTCACCCCCCAACCAAAACTTTACATTGTCCTCAATGTAATAAGATATACAATATGCATGACATGAGAGCAATAACATAAAACAAAGGAGAGTGAGAACGAGAGTACCTGAGGTAGCAAGTTGATCAATTCTAACATCTTCCATTGTCTCAATGAGACTTATTCAATCCTAAATGTAGAAAAGAAATCCTAACCTACCTACCTACCTTTGATTAGTCCAATCGACTACATGATCAAATCTGAGCAGGATCTTCATGAATTTCAATAAGTTTCTCATGAGGACCATCCAAAGTCCTGCTCAAATGTATACATGGGTGCATTTCTTCATTAAGGTCCAATCATAGTGTGCACCACACGCATGTAAGGAGGAGATAAGAACAGCAAAAAGATATCTCCTCAAGTCCTGAATTAGGTTGTAATTGATTAAAAACGGGTCCTCCCAATCAGATTTTTCAATGGGTTGAAGAACCCATAATGGTGGAGAGACATTCATTAAGTATTTTTCAGTTTGGGTTGTCTCCTCTACAAATTCAGAATTGCATGGTGCTTCCACAAACAATTGTAAAGAGTGTAAATCAGTGGAATGGTGTTCTTCAGGCACCGACACCATGTTTAACAAACTATCCAACTCCTTAATCATCTCATCATCTAGATCATAGGGGTGGGTCATGTATTCCTCTAGAAAATCGAGAGAGTTGGATGAAGGGTCCTTGTTCTCCCTAAGTGATTGAGGAAAGTCTGTTTCAATGGCAATGAATTCCTCCTTTATCGAGGGGAGGTCTTCCAAAGAAAAATTTTCAGATTCAGTGATAAGCACATCATCTAATATTGGTTGATCTAAAATTTCAGATTGTGCCACCACATCATCCAAAGAAATAGAATTTTCAACCCAAAGGAGTTCTTCCACAATAGAATTCGGCATGTGTTGTTGGTGGAAGGACTCAAAAATATCGACTTCACCCATCTCTCTAGCAAGAATATCTTCTGGCGACTCATAAACATTCGGCCCTTTGAAAGAAGAACTCATGGGCTCACAATCATCCACGGAACCCTCATTGTAGGCAATCTCACTATCACTTTCAGATTTTATGGATTCCTCAGGTTCGTCAACTGTCATTGAAATCTCTTCATCATTAAAATCAGGATATCTAAAAGAGATAGTTGATTCACCATAATCGATGGTGATATTGGGGTCACTAAGATCAATATCCTCTAGAAGTTTAGTCATTAAATCTGGAGAAGGTTGGGTTTGGATAGCCTCATCCTCCTCATTATTGGGGATTGATTCGGTGTTCCCAATGTTGGGTTCAGGATTTTAAGATGGCGAGAGGTTTTGTATGCATTGCTCAGTTATTTTCATAAACTCTCGCAGTGTATTCTCAAGAGTTCGTGTCGGTTGTGGCTCATGAGAAAGAAACTCTTGAGGATAATTGTTGGCATCCATGGTTGGCTCGTCTCCCAAATTGAAATTTTGATGCCCCCACCTATTAGAATTATGCATGTCCTATGTTGTGCTATTAGATAGTTGTTGATATTTGTAGCCAAACAAGTGATCATACATTGTCCTAATCGGTGGAACATTATTCATCTCTTTCTGATACTCTCCCATTGTCTTACCTGGCGAAAAATTATGCCCATTGTTGTCATTCCGGTAATCTCGCAAGGTCTTACGTGGGGGAGTATTAGAAGTAGATTGAGTCATAGAAAGATATTCATGCTTGTAATGGTTCCAATCATAATGATTTTTAATTTGGTTCAACCTCTCATCTTCCAAAAGGTATTTAGACAATCCACCCGTCCAATCATTCGTAGTGAAATTATAAGAAGTTGAAACAGAAAAGAATTCTTTCTTCCTTCATTTACTCCTCTCTAAGACCAAAGCACAAGGTGTCTTGCAATGGCTGAGCCAGAAGCAAGGATAGAGACCGATTTCTCCTATTCAATAGGGGTTCAGAGAACTCCCCACCCACTCTTTGAGTCTTTTGAGAAAAGTGCAGAAAAAGAAGAAAGAGGAATAAGATTGAGAAGAGAAATCTCTGAGCACAAGGTGATCCAAGACGGCAGTGCCGACCAATAGGAATTAAGGTGGCACAAGGCCAACCTATCAGAGATCCAAAGGAGTCTCCACCCACTCTACAAGAGATGAATATGGTAGGAATGAGTAGGAGAAGAAGAAGAGTAAGGTTAGAATGATAAAACCTGATTTGTGACTTAAGATGCCTACTTCTTCTTCAACTTCCTAAAAATCCCTGAAATAGACCTATGTTAGAATCCTGCGAAAATCAAAATAAAGTAAGTTAGTATTTAGAAGAAAACCTACCCTAGAAACAAAACAAATCCTAAACCTATCTTAACACAATCTCAACTAAAAGTTATTTCAGAAAATTCTAAAAATACCGCATAGAAATCCCCGGCAACGGCGCCAAAAACTTGTTCACTCCCCAAGTGTAGGGTTGCGAAGTAGTAATAATTCAGAAAGACCGAGTATCGTTCCCACAGAGATTTATGAATGGGTATTCTCAGATTTTGTCCAAAACAACTATTAATTAAGATCCTATTAAGTACTAAAGCTAGAAAATAGTGATTTGGGTTTAAACAATGAATGTGTAAGGTAATATCAATCTGAAAAGGCACTAGAGCGCCAAGGATCCACTTTTGATAAGTTTCAATGCATCAACACAACTAGGTCTCTCACAACACAATCGGAATCGAATTCATATCTCTATCCGATCGGAATATAGAGCTGTTCAATCAACAATCATCCAAAACAGTTGCTCATTCATTGATTTGATTCCCACAACAATGCTCAGGCCTTGGGCACACTCAATTGTGTAGGCCAAGCCTCTTTCCAATCTAGTTGAGATTCACAACCATAGCTTTCATCAAATCCTGTCACTAGACTTGATTACAACTAATTATTAGAACTCTAATTAAATCAAAATCAATCAACAAATGGCTATTTCAAATTATAACAAAAGATAAGAACTTTAGTTGAATGAGTTCCCACATGAAAATCAAGCCATTGCATACAAGGCAATCAAAGAATCTACCATGCCCGGAGTCGATGATAGATCAATGAACTACACAAGCATAAACAATGCTCAGAAGGTAAGCTACCAAGCTTAGAATCACTAAGAATCACATGAGCCCGGAGTCATCAAGAGATCGAAGTAAAACCAAAACTAGTATTTGATTCAAACTCATATTGAACTAAAATTCATCAATTAGAGCATAAAAGGAAACCTAGGTTGTATCAATCCATAAAAAATGAATCAAAAGCTTCACCTCTTAGCCCTAGCTAAGAGGTTTTAGTTCATCTCTAACATCCTTGAACTAGAAGCCTCTAAAAACATAAAAAAAAACTACTAAAACAGGAAGAAAACTAGAAACTCGAAGTAGAATTCGTCTCCTAAGCAATCCCCACGTCCTAGCATGCTTTGGTATGAAGGGAAGACGTCCTTTTATAGCTTGGAGGTGTCCTTTACGCAAGAAACTTCCAGATTTCACGTAAAATTACGCAATTGCACAGAGAAATCCGACACCCGAAATAGAAGGTTCCCGTTTTTGCATGGCCGACCGGTCGGACTTATCTGTTGATATGTCCAGCGAGTGCAGTGGGCGAAGGCAGCTATAGCCGACCGGTCACGACCGGTCGGACAGGTCAGTTCGACTGTCCAGCGAGTTCTCTTGACAGGTAGTGGTGTGGCCGATCGGTCTTGATCGGTTGGGCTTCCTTGGTCGACCGGTCTAGGCCTATTTCTTCTTTATTTCTTTCTTTCTTTCTTCTTTTCTCTTCTCTCCTTGCTTTGTCTTTCTTTGGTCCTCCTTCAACCTTCATCCAATGGTCTTCAATGCTCATAAAGAGCTCTATTTAGCCTTCAATTGGTGAAATCTCCATCTTGTTCCTACAATCACAAATCATGAATTAGAGTAGTCCTTTAAACATGTAAACCGTGCATAATGAGTGATGAATTAGGGTTAGAATATGCACAATTAAGAGCTCAACACTTGTCGGCCTTCACCAGGATAGATTTGTCAATTTGTTTACCACTTCTAATAGTGGTGACGGATTTTTCTTGATCCACATATTGGTTGGGAAGATTAGGGACACTTACTTCATGTACTTGCTTTGGATTAGGCTGAGGTTGGGCCGGAAAGTTCCCTTCCCTAGTATTCAAGCATCCCTTAATCTCATCAACCGAGACCTTAAGCTCTTGGAACATTTGTTGGTTCGTTTGGTTTATTTGTGTTTGCCCTTGCATAAACGCCTTTAGAGTATCCTCTATTGAGAATTGAGGTGGGGCCATGTTTTGCATGGGTGGTCCTCCTTGAGAGTTGGTAGGATTGCCGGTGGGAGCATTCTTCCAACCGAAAGTTGGGTGGTTCTTCAAAGTAGAGTTGTACATGTTACCCACCGGTCCATTGAAAGGCCGTTGATAACCATATTTGGCATTTGCTTGCTCTTATAACAACTCTTGAAATGCAAGAATTGTAGGACAATCTTGCGTAAAGTGTATATTAGTGGCACAAATTCTACATATGTTCTCAATAGCTTCCGTGGACTTAGAAACTCTACTCTTACTAAGTTCTATGGCCTCGATCTTCCTTGTGAGGCTAGCTGTCTTTGCATTCACATCATCTTCTTCTTTAAGAATATAGATGCCTCATTTTTTCTTTTGTTGAGGAGGCTTGAGATTTCTAGATTTGTCCGAGGTATCCCATGATTGGGCATTCCCGGCCAACATATCCAAGTAACTCCAAGCTTCATCTGGATTTTTGCTCATAAACTCGCCATTGCACATCATCTCTACGAATTGTCGTATGTTGGAACTTAATCCATCATTGAAGAAGTTTATAATTCACCAATTTTCGTAGCCGTGATGTGGGCAAGCAAGTAGGGGTCCTTAAACCTTTCCCAACTTTGGAAGAATGACTCATTCTCTTTAACTAAAAAGTTCATTATAGCTCTTCGAAGAGTATTCGTTTTATGAGTCGGGAAGAACTTTTTCAAGAATTCCTGAGTCATCTCATTCCATGACCCTATTAAGTGTGGTTTAAGAGAGTGGAGCCAACTCTTGGCTCTTTCTTTCAATGAAAAGGGAAAGAGTTTAAGTTTGACGGCATCTTTCGAGACATTCACATATTGCAAAGTCCCTACCACTTCTTCAAATTTCTTTATGTGTAGATATGGGCTTTCAGAGTCTAGCCCATGGAACTTTGGTAAGAGTTGAATAACACCCGGCTTCATATCAATGTTTCCCCCGGTGGTTAGTAAGACCATGGAAAATGGTGTAGTTGTACGGGCCGGTTGTAGGTAGTCAGGTAAGGATCTCATTGGAGGAGCATTATGCACCTCATTCTCTCCTACTCCTTCATGATTTGCGTTTGTAGTTGGAGTAGGGTGGGGAGGATTCCCTAATGGAATTTGATCCATACTTTTCAAAATTTCACGATATTCTATAAACTTCCGAACTCGTCTATGAACGGAGAGTGGTCCAATTAAACCACCTTCGGATTGGAGACGATTGGTATGGTTACGTTCCCAACAGGACATACACCACACAAGCAATAATCTAAACTAATCCTAAGCCCTAAAAAAAAAATTAAACAAAATCTAAAATTTGAAAAAGTGCTAAGTTAGAACGGAAGTACCCAATTTGCTTTAACTAAGAGAGTTCCTACAAAACAAAACAATTTGTTAGTTCTAGAAAATTAAAGACTAATCCAAAACCAATCAGAAAAACCTATCTACTTCTACTTCTATAACCACTAAAACAATCTAGAACCATTTAACCTAGATTCCCTGACAACGGAGCCAAAAACTTATTCGCTCGCCTCAAGTGCAAGGCTGTGATGTAGTAATAAATCTTGGTATGACCGAGGTCGATCTACAGGGAATTAGGTAAACCAATTCTAATTACTCCAGCAACTTTAAATTCAATTAATTTAGAAGTTCAGGTTCTTAAACTAACTTAAAAGAGTAACTTATAAAATCTGTAATTTAAACAGAACTAAAGCTTTAAGGATCCACTTGTAATAGTCCCATGTGAATTCATTCATCTAAGCATAAACACAACTAAAATTGAAGTTCTATCTCTCTTCTAGTTGGAAGATTCAGCATTCAAACACAAACAATCTCCACTCAAGTTTAAGAATAAGATTCTAGTACTAATGAAGCACGTAGAGGTCGAATATGTAGTCTTCGAAGCAACGACCATGCCAATGGACCATGGTATGCTCAGGGGTTACTATAATTTGAATCTAAACAATCGAAACATCATAATCTCATAGAATTGTAAAGAACACATGTCCGAAGCACCTGAACTCTCATAAAACATCCAAAAATACCAACTTTTATTCAAACTAGAACTTAAAATCCAACTTAAAGTAAAGTACTTAAATTAAAACGAATTCAACATGATAACTACCCACAAGCTTCACCTCTTAGCCTTAATTAAGAGGTTCTAGCCGAGCATTATCGTGCTTTAACTAAAAACAATGAAAAACTAACTAAAAGCATAAAAAAACCTGATTTAGGAGAGTTGTAGACGCTCCACGACGACCCTCTTCACCTCCCACGAAGTTCTTGATCTTCTATGATGCTTTGGGAAGGGACCATAACTGTCCTTTTATAGATTTAGAGTCCCATCGATTCTGAAACTTCCAAAATTGCACAGCACTTACGCACAGCGCATGAATTTTCGGAGCTTGCTAAAGAAGCTGCTGAAAATCATCAGAAATACACTGCCGACCTATTGGCCAACCGGTCTTGACCGGTCAGGCTTGCTTGCCGACCGGTCTTGACCAATCGGACCTGTCTGTTTGGACGTCTAGAGAGTGCAGAGAGAGGGGAGGGCTGTGGTCGACCGGTCTGACTAGTGAGGTCCTTTGTCCAGCGTCTTCAGAAGGGGGCAGCGGCATGGCCGATTAGTCTTAATCGATCATGGCCCCTTTGGCCGACCGGTCTCGACCGGTCATGGCTCTTTTTTGAAAGTGCGGTTTTACCGCTTGTAGAGATACTCGGAGATATGTCTATGGACCTAGAAAGGGGGGGGGGGGGGGGGGGGGGGGTGAATAGGACCTTTTTAAAATTCTTTTCGCCTACTTATGCAATTCAACAAGTTTAAGCTAGGTAAGCAAGAACACCTTGGCTTCCAAGCCTTGGTGGGTCCAATCACAAGACTAGCAAGAGTTAAGCAATAACCAAACCTAGTCTAAGCATGCATAGGTAAGAAAATGATTCAACTAATTAAGCTACTAACCTATGCCCCTTGTGTAGACTTATGAGATTGGATCAATGAGCTCAAGTCTACACAAGTAGTGAAGGTACATCTTGTGCGAGGATGCCTAAAAAGTGCTTAGCATGCATTCATATCAATCATTCATAATTAAGCAATTAAACTAACAATGCAAAGATATCAATGTGCTCAATAACAATCACAAACACAAGGATATATAGTGGTTCGACTACGTGTCTACTCCACTCCCGGTTCAAGTACTCAACCCCTTTGAGCACACCGGCATTCACTATCGGAGGTTTTAAATGAGGTTCACCTCTCAACCTTTACACGGAGGTTTTATCGGTTCACCTCTCAACCGTATCCGGAGTTTTAGACATAGGCTAACTCTCAACCTTATCGCACGTTTACTCCCGTGTCGGAGGCTCCCCCTTGGAGACTTAGTTTAGGCCCGGCTAACGGGCCAAGGAACGGCTAACGTCCCTAAGGCGAGTTGACAAACAAACTCTAAAATGGACTCTCAAATGAGACAACTTACTTGTCGGATGATCCCCTTGTTTAGCGCCGTAATGGGTTGCTTGATCTCCGCTCTCCCGTGCTTCAATCAGCTTCCCTTTGCTCCCTCGATCGTGTCGCCGTTGCGCCGCCAATGCCTCAGCCACATTCGATCAAACACCTTGCATGCGATGCCTTGAAATGCCCAAGGTGCTAGGAGGATGGGTGAATCTCATACATGGGATGTGTAGGTTGTTCCAACTAGGAGATTCACCTAGAGAGTCTTCTAGAGGTCTTGGACAAAGGATATACCTATGTGGAATAGTGTCACACCTCTAGATTTGAGAGAGGAATCAAGTCATCTCTAGATAGCATTTGAATGCCCATACTTGTGTTTGAAACACAAGGGATATGACTTGAGAACCTCCTCTTTGAGGCCCCAAATGATGTACAAGATAAGTGTAGAGTGGGCTCTCAAAAACTTCTCTCAGTTGCCCAAGAATGGAGCACCATATATATAGAAAAGAGGGCTCCAACGGCTCTAAAACGGGCAGAAAACGGTCATAAACGACCTGACCCGACCGGTCACGACCGGTCGGAGTCCCCTGCTGCAAGAAGCCACAAGCACAGGCCAAATACACTGGCCGACCGGTCATGACCGGTCGGCCTCCTTTGCTGGATGGGCAGAAAAACTCTGGCCGACCGGTCATGACCGGTCGGACCCCTCTGCTGTCCAAATGAAGCCTCCAGGCCGACCGGTTATGACCGGTCGGCCATACCTGCTGGCCATATTGAAATGTAAAGGGCCGACCGGTCATGACCGGTCGGCTGGCCATTGCAAAGTAGCAACGCTGCTGGCCGACCGGTCATGACCGGTCGGACCAGCCTGGTTCTCCCCTCCATAAAGCTGAACACTTCTTTCTTCAGCTAGATGTTTTAGGCCAAGGTTAGGGTGATCAAAAGGGACACCTAGGGCCTATCAATGATGCCTAAAGGGTTCTAAATATGGTCAAGGTCATCAAGGATACAAAGGGGATAGGTTTTGGTCGAGGTTAAGGCACCAAGGCATCTCATATACCTGAATCTTCTTCCTCGATGCAGCTGGACGTCTTGAGTCTTCAGTCTTCGTCTTCATTGGGCTCAACCGACACAAGACTCACTGCTGTAAGTGATTGACAAACAAGGTGCACTAGTAAGCCACGGAAAAGTGCACTAACAATCTCCCCCTTTGTCAATTACTTACAAAAACTTAACCTACCAAAACAAATTACATGTTCAAGATATTACATAGATAAAACATAAATTACAGGACTCTTGACATGTCTAAACTATGCTGCTCCGCTTCAGATTGCTCCCCCATAACCTGTCAATCCCTGCATCACAAAACAAAGCAAACTAGTTTTGGTGGGATTTGATCTTTCTCCCCCTTTTTGTTAGCAATTGACAAACTATTCTCTCCCCCTTAATGATATACCAAATGAAGTTAAGGTAAGAGGAGATAGTGTGTCGCAGTTATAACTATAAGCACATGCTAAAAGGAGAGTATAGGGGCATGAATCATAAATACATGGAGCAAGCTAAGACACATGATTAACAAGAAATGTACCTATTCAGCCAAAGTTAATCATGCAATTGGTCAAGGATATACATTTGCAATGAAGCACAAAGGGCTTATAGCCCAATCAACCAACCTCCCCTAGTGGTATATCAAGACCAATACTAAGCAAAGATTAGTATATATGAAGCATAAAACTCAAGATGATTAGCTAATCTAAGAAGGATGACAATCTAGCAAGCAAATGTATTAATTAAAAGCAAGGCTAAATCATCAAAATTTGGGCGAATGAGGCTTGAATCCTCTGATTTGCCCATATACACAGAAATGAGGCTGAAATCCTCAGATTTTCCAATAAAAGCAAAACTAGCTACCCTCTCTTACCATGATGAGATTAAAAAGCCAAAGGGTAGCAAAGTTCCACAACACCCTCATAGAATGTAGCATGAGGTGAGGGGTTGGGAACACCTTCTCCTAGAAGGGATAGCGGTTGGGATCCCCTCTTAGATAATCTGGTAAAGGGGTCGTGATGGAGGCCGAGAGAGCAAGATCTTTATGTTGGCTCTCATCATCAGATTCAGACTCCTCTGTATCATCCCAAGTAGCAGCCATTGCCTTTTTTCCTTTCGGTTTAGGCCCTTCCGGACATTCCGGGGCAATATGGCCACGACGACCGCAACCGTAACAACGGACGGATGAAGGTATGGATGATTTTCCTGTACGTTTATCACCCTTTTTGTCCTTCTTGTCACGGCTATTCCCTCTATCAAATTTGAGGAATCTCTTAAATTTTTTGTTCAATTGTTCTTCCTCATCATCCTCATCATCGCTATCATCCTCCGTCTCACTTTTGATTTTCTTGTGTCTGTGAGAGGACTTGAAGGCGATGTTTTTCCTTCTAGAGGGGGCTTTAAAGCCTAGCTCAAAGGTTTGTAGGGAACCTATGAGTTCTTCAACTTTCATTGTGTTTAGATCCCTACACTCTTCAATGGTGGTGACTTTAGAAGAGAACCATTCCGGAAGAGATCTCAGAATTTTCCTACAAAGCCTATGTTCCGGAACCGGATCCCCTAAGCCCCACATATCATTTGTGATTTTGTTCAGTTTGGTATAAAATTCAGTAAACGTTTCATCCTCCTCCATAGTAATATTTTCAAAGAGAGTGGAGAGGCGCTGGAGTTTAGAATTTTTGACAACATTTGTACCTTCATGGGTAACTTCAAGAATATCCCATGCTTGTTTACTGGTAGTGCAGTTTTGGATCCGACCAAATTCTTCTCTCGATACTGAACAAAATATGGCATTCAGGCCTTTGGCATTATTAATACGTTGAGCTTTTTCATGAGCAGTCCACAATGCCTTGTCTTTTGGCCTGAGAACATCCGGCTCACCCTCCTTAGAAATAGTGACCATTGGGGGTTCATATCCAAAATCAACCATGTCCCTCACATCCGAATCAATGGATTCCAAGAAGATGCGCGTTCGGGCTTTCCAATATGGATAATTTGACCCATCAAAGAAAGGAGGCTTAGTGACGGATGAAGAGTCCTCTCTAGACATATTTTCAAGTTTCTCTTTAGGATCTATCTCTAGGCAATTAAGCCCTTAAAGAGAAACCCTCTCTGATACCAATTGAAAGTGCGGTTTTACCACTTGTAGAGATACTCGGAGATATGTCTATGGACCTAGAAAGGGGGGGGGGGGGGGGGGGGGGGTGAATAGGACCTTTTTAAAATTCTTTTCGCCTACTTATGCAATTCAACAAGTTTAAGCTAGGTAAGCAAGAACACCTTGGCTTCCAAGCCTTGGTGGGTCCAATCACAAGACTAGCAAGAGTTAAGCAATAACCAAACCTAGTCTAAGCATGCATAGGTAAGAAAATGATTCAACTAATTAAGCTACTAACCTATGCCCCTTGTGTAGACTTATGAGATTGGATCAATGAGCTCAAGTCTACACAAGTAGTGAAGGTACATCTTGTGCGAGGATGCCTAAAAAGTGCTTAGCATGCATTCATATCAATCATTCATAATTAAGCAATTAAACTAACAACGCAAAGATATCAATGTGCTCAATAACAATCACAAACACAAGGATGTATAGTGGTTCGACTACGTGTCTACTCCACTCCCGGTTCAAGTACTCAACCCCTTTGAGCACACCGGCATTCACTATCGGAGGTTTTAAATGAGGTTCACCTCTCAACCTTTACACGGAGGTTTTATCGGTTCACCTCTCAACCGTATCCGGAGTTTTAGACATAGGCTAACTCTCAACCTTATCGCACGTTTACTCCCGTGTCGGAGGCTCCCCCTTGGAGACTTAGTTTAGGCCCGGCTAACGGGCCAAGGAACGGCTAACGTCCCTAAGGCGAGTTAACAAACAAACTCTAAAATGGACTCTCAAATGAGACAACTTACTTGTCGGATGAGCCCCTTGTTTAGCGCCGTAATGGGTTGCTTGATCTCCGCTCTCCCGTGCTTCAATCAGCTTCCCTTTGCTCCCTCGATCGTGTCGCCGTTGCGTCGCCAATGCCTCAGCCACATTCGATCAAACACCTTGCATGCAATGCCTTGAAATGCCCAAGGTGCTAGGAGGATGGGTGAATCTCATACATGGGATGTGTAGGTTGTTCCAACTAGGAGATTCACCTAGAGAGTCTTCTAGAGGTCTTGGACAAAGGATATACCTATGTGGAATAGTGTCACACCTCTAGATTTGAGAGAGGAATCAAGTCATCTCTAGATAGCATTTGAATGCCCATACTTGTGTTTGAAACACAAGGGATATGACTTGAGAACCTCCTCTTTGAGGCCCCAAATGATGTACAAGATAAGTGTAGAGTGGGCTCTCAAAAACTTCTCTCAGTTGCCCAAGAATGGAGCACCATATATATAGAAAAGAGGGCTCCAACGGCTCTAAAACGGGCAGAAAACGGTCATAAACGACCTGACCCGACCGGTCACGACCGGTCGGAGTCCCCTGCTGCAAGAAGCCACAAGCACAGGCCAAATACACTGGCCGACCGGTCATGACCGGTCGGCCTCCTTTGCTGGATGGGCAGAAAAACTCTGGCCGACCGGTCATGACCGGTCGGACCCCTCTGCTGTCCAAATGAAGCCTCCAGGCCGACCGGTTATGACCGGTCGGCCATACCTGCTGGCCATATTGAAATGTAAAGGGCCGACCGGTCATGACCGGTCGGCTGGCCATTGCAAAGTAGCAACGCTGCTGGCCGACCGGTCATGACCGGTCGGACCAGCCTGGTTCTCCCCTCCATAAAGCTGAACACTTCTTTCTTCAGCTAGATGTTTTAGGCCAAGGTTAGGGTGATCAAAAGGGACACCTAGGGCCTATCAATGATGCCTAAAGGGTTCTAAATATGGTCAAGGTCATCAAGGATACAAAGGGGATAGGTTTTGGTCGAGGTTAAGGCACCAAGGCATCTCATATACCTGAATCTTCTTCCTCGATGCAGCTGGACGTCTTGAGTCTTCGGTCTTCGTCTTCATTGGGCTCAACCGACACAAGACTCGCTGCTGTAAGTGATTGACAAACAAGGTGCACTAGTAAGCCACGGAAAAGTGCACTAACATTTTTCTCCTATTTTTTCTTCTTTCTTTCTTCTCTTCTCTCCTTCTTTCTACTTCCTTCTTTAGCCCACCTTGGGTCTTCATCAAAGTACTTCTAAATGTGCTCTTTTACACATCAATTAAGTGAAGTCTCTCTCCTATTCCTACATCAACAAAACAACCATTAGATGGATCTTTTAAGCATACAAACCATGCAGGTAATATGATGTAATGGGCAAGAATATGTATAAAATGGAAGCTCAATAGAATATTATATATTCTGGCCCCTTTTCATCATCACATTATGCATACTTTTTTTGTGCTAAAAGGCGTATCTAATGCATGTTTTTTGTGAACGTATGAATGAGAGAGAGACTTTACTATTTTGGTGCTAAAAGGCCATGTTAATACATGTTGAAGACCAAGGGAAGATGAGCCAAGAGACCAAGGGAAGAAGAAAGGAGAGAAGAGAAGGAAAGAAAGAAGAAAAACCAGCGAAGTGGAGGTCCGACTGGTCATGACCGGTCGGCTACCAAGGTTGCCTACCACAGAAAGCTTACTGGACTATGCACAGACGGGTAAGACCGGTTGTGATAGGTCACTACAGTGTGACGATCGATCAAGACCAGTCGGCCATGCACATACAGCAAGTGCAAAAATTCTGCACTTTATAAAATTGGAATTTTTGGTTTCCTAAAGCGGCTAAGGCACAAGGTGTTGGAATTTTTCACACGCGGTGGCGGTTCTAAGCTATAAAAAGACACCACCTTCTTCCTAAGACATCTAGCAATGTAGGGAGCAAAGGAATCAAGACCTAGGAGGCTTCCTGGCCTCCTAAAACTAGTTATTCTTCTTATAGTTCTAGTTCTACTTTTTCTTTTAATGCTTTCTTTTAGTTAACTCTTAGCTAAAGCTGAAAGGTGAATCTTCTACTTTTTAATGATGCTTTGATACATTGATATCGAATTATGGTTTGAATGATTCAATATAGTTTGAATAAAGCCGATAGTTTTAGATGATTCAGAGAGTTTGTGTGCCAAGTACATGAGTTCTTATTGTATTTCTGAGATTAATCAAATTGGTTTATGGGTTGTTGATTGATGGAAGCCTTTGATTTGCTGTGATTTCTGGATACGGTGAATGCTTCAAGTTCTCCATGATTCAAAATAGTGGAATCTCTATTAGAACTATAATTGGAAGTTCATGTATCTTTTGTCGAATCTAATATAGGTTTGTTGCTTATTGAAGTTGGTTTAATTAGAGTTCAAATCATTGGTCATAGTTAAGTCTAGTGACGGGATTTGATGAAAGCTATAGTTGTGAATCTCAACTAGATTGGAAAGAGGCTTGACCTATACAATTGAGTGTGCTTAAGGCCTGAGCTTTATTAAGGGAATCAAATCAGTAAACACCCATCTATTTCATATTATCTATGGCCTTAATTGTTATATCTATGAACTGGATAGAGATAGAAATTTGATTCCAGCTATGCTTTAAATTGAAGCAATGGATTGAGCGTGATTAAGACTAGAAGTGGATCCTTGATGCTCTAGTTTCTCAATTCTCAGATTTTTCCATTTAATGCTCTTACTTAGTTTTTAAAATTGATTTCATAAACCTTCTTAGATTCCAGTTATTAGAATAATTTAAATTGTTTACCTCTTTCCCTGTGAATCGATCTCGGTTTTACTGAGAATTATTACTACATCGCAGCCTTGCACTTGAGGTGAGGGAACAAGTTTTTGACGTCGTTGCCGGGGAAATGGTTAAACGGTTTTAATTGTTCTAGTAGCTATAAAGTAGTCTTTGTTAGATAGGATTTTCAATTTTTCTAGAAGTAGATTTTTTGATATTTTTTTTTCTATATTACTAACAATTTTCTTTTTTTGTTTTTGTAGGACTAGTTGTTGCCAACATAGATCTTACTCTATTGGGTAACATCTCCCTATCTCCCTTCTTTTTTCTTTTTTTTAGATTAGGGTAGTTTTAATTCCTTAGAATTTCATGATGGTTAATTGAATGGGTAATGCTTATGCATACTTTTTGGAAGATGAGAAGTCGGACCCTGAGATCCAAACTTATTATGATTGGGATCCTTCCAAGCATGAGTATTTTTCTAATATTTAAATAACATCCACTACCCCCACGTAAGATGCTGTGTAATTACATTAATAAAAGTAATACACATGTTGAGACACGACGTAAGATGGTGGGGGAGCACTGAAACTAAGCAAAATCAAATAATGATCAACCGGAAAAAACATTACATGATTATCGGATTGAAAATAACATGAGTGTTCCATTGGTCATGATAGGAGGTGCGCAATAACAAAAGGAATGGTGAATAGTGGCCAACCGATTAAGACAATGTGTGATCACTTGTATGGATATGCCTATCAACCATTACATAATTGTTCATCCTACAATGCGTACGGTCTTAATTGGGGAAGCCACCATTCTCCTATTTCAAGGGAAGAAACAACCATGGTCATCAACAATCACCCAAAAACGTCTTCCTCTTATGATGACATGTATATGCATATCTTTGAGGATTTAGTGAAAGAATGCGAGTACGAGCAATCAAATCAAGCCTACTCGTCATCTTGTGAAGACTTGAGCCCGAAATTAAGGGCATCGAATCAATCCCTCCTAATGAGGAGGATGGGGTTACCCAAGTCCCACCTTCGGATATAAGAAATTAATTTTTAGAGAAGATCAATCTCGATGATCCCAATGTCATCATCAATTATGGTGAGTCCACTATCTCTTTTGTATGCTTTGAACTTAATGATGAAGAGATTTCAATGATGGTTGACGAACCCGATGAATCCATAAAATCTGAAAGCAATAGTAGGGTTACTTACAATGAGGGTTTGGTGGATGCTTATGAATCTATGGTTTCTTTTTTCCAAGGGCATAATGATTATGAGTCTCTAGAGGATATGCATCCTAGAGAGATGGATGAAGTCGATCTTTTTGAGTCATTCCATCAACAACAAATGCCAAATTCTATTGTGGAGGATTTTCCTTTGAGTAAAAATTCAGATTCTTTGGAGGAATGCCTGGCTCACTTTGAAAATTCAAAAGACTCTATTATTCAAAAGATTGTTAAAGCCTTGCAAACTCTGACTTGGTACCCTATATTAGTTATGAGGAATTTAGTTTGGAAGAATTCCACTCCATGGAGTGCGAATCCCTCACCATAGAAACTGAATTTTTGCAATCACTTAGGGAGGACCAAGAACCTTCATCCAACTATCTTGACTTGCTAGATGAATGCGTGGCCCACTCCGATGATCTTGATGATGAGATGATTAAGGAGTTGCATAGTGTTCGCTTCCCCAAGTGTAGGGTTGCGATGTAGTAATAAACTCGGTAAGATCGAGGTCGATCCATAGGGAAGGAAGTAAACAATTCAAACTGTCCTAATAACTAGAATCTTAAGAGGTTTGTGAAATTGGTTTTTGAACATGAAATAGAAAATCTGATAATGAAAAGATAACTAGAGCATCAAGGATCCACTTATAGCTCTCCTTAGATGCATAATTCACTATGGTTTCTCACTTTCTCAACTAGAATCGAAATTAAGATCTATCTAGTCGGATGATAGATCGGTTAAAACAATCAACCTGACATATGTATGATCAATGTACATGATTCACTCAATGCAAGCTAGGACGAGCATACTCAATAGCATAGGTCAGTCCCAATTCCAATAGACTAAGTTCACAATCATGACCATCATTAAGTCCTGTCACAAGACAAAGTTAGATCATGATTTGAACTTGATTCAAATCACATACATAGTCTCAAACATACTTCAAAAATCCATAAAAGTAGAACTTTGGTAGGAAGTTCCCACATGAAGATCATAGTACTAGAGCGCACTCCAATTCCTCGGATCATACAGGTCTAGACTAGCACACAACCATTAAGAACTCAAGCAATTCTCCCAAACATCAATGAGTCATCATAAGACTAAGAAAAACTACTTGAAACTTATATTAACTTCAAACCATTGTTCATAAACATGAAATCCAACTTTAAACCCAATAAAACGAATTAAACAATCTAAGAAAACTATAAGGTTCACCTCCTAGCTCTAGCTAAGAGATTAGCTAATGAAAAGCATATTAAAAATAAAACTAGAACTAAGGAAAGGAAGAAAAACTAGCTGGAGGAGGCTAGGAAGCCTCCTATGACTTGAACTCCTTGCTCCCCACGTCCTTGGTTGCCCTGGAATAGAAGAGAGCACCCCCTTTTATAGTGCAGCAAGAGTACCGTAATGTAACAGATTTTGTTTTGGCTTCGTATGGCTTGACCAATCGTCGGATTGCCTTCAAAATTGATTTATGGCTTTCTTGTAATGTGATCTTCCTCATAGATGATTTAGATTTCCAAGATTATCATCTGAATGGGCCCACCAATCGTATCACCGACCGCCTCTCAAAATCGCACACTTCGTGTACCTTCAGAACCAGTCATCTTGCTTTCAAAGCTCCGGAGTGTACAAATGTCGGATTGATCCCAAATTTTGAACATTGGTAGAAAACATCCTCCTCTACATGATAGACAGATTAGATTATCCAAAACAATCCCAGAATATAGTCCAAAAATTAGAACACTTAGGGCTTTTATAAACTCTGCGCAGTTGAATCTTTCTGGATGGTCCATCTTTCTTCAACCGGTACGATTAAACCACACATCCTTTTGATCTGAAACTTTGTGGTTATTCATATATGGATGTGGTCTAAAAGATGGTCAAAGTAGATTCTCCATATCATCAATGATGGGCCACCTGGACCGGCCCAGAGTGGAGTAGGCAGAATCTGGAACTTTCTGGACAGTTCGTATTGTTTTGGCCACCACGGTCAATCCATAGCTCCGATCGACACGAAACCACTTGGGTTAGTTCGATGTCGAGCTCCTCTTCGATATGAGTGTGTTGGATTTCCTAATATCATTAATATGGGCCCAAAAAACTGGTCCAAAAAATAAGAAACGGGAATGGCCTGCTGTCTGCAATCTGCAAAGTTGAACTTGCATGGCATCTAGTCGGATGATGGAGCGGTTAAAACAATCAACCTGACATATGTATGATCAATGTACATGATTCACTCAATGCAAGCTAGGACGAGCATACTCAATAGCATAGGTCAGTCCCAATTCCAATAGACTAAGTTCACAATCATGACCATCATTAAGTCCTGTCACAAGACAAAGTTAGATCATGATTTGAACTTGATTCAAATCACATACATAGTCTCAAACATACTTCAGAAATCCATAAAAGTAGAACTTTGGTAGGAAGTTACCACATGAAGATCATAGTACTAGAGCGCACTCCAATTCCTCTGATCATACAGGTCTAGACTAGCACACAACCATTAAGAACTCAAGCAATTCTCCCAAACATCAATGAGTCATCATAAGACTAAGAAAAACTATTTGGAACTTGTATTAACTTCAAACCATTGTTCATAAACATGAAATCCAACTTTAAAACCAATAAAACGAATTAATAATCTAAGAAAACTATAAGGTTCACCTCTTAGCTCTAGCTAAGAGATTAGCTAATGAAAAACATATTAAAAATAAAACTAGAATTAAGAAAAGGAAGAAAAACTAGCTGGAGGAGGCTAGGAAGCCTCCTATGACTTGAACTCCTTGCTCCCCACGTCCTTGGTTGCCTTGGAATAGAAGAGAGCACCCCCTTTTATAGTGCAGTATGAGTACCGCAACGTAACAGATTTTGTTTCGCTTCGTACGGCTTGACCAATGGTCGGATTGCCTTCAAAATTGATTTATAGCTTTCTTGTAATGTGATCTTCCTCATAGATGATTTAGATTTCCAAGATTATCATCTGAATGGGCCCACCAATCATATCACTGACCGCCTCTCAAAATCGCGCACTTCAAGTACCTTCAGAACCAGTCATCTTGCTTTCAAAGCTCCGGAGTGTACAAATGTCGGATTGATCTCAAATTTTGAACATTGGTAGAAAACTTCCTCCTCTACATGATAGATGGGTTAGATTGTCCAAAACAATCCCAGAATATGGTCCGAAAATTAGAACACTTAGGGCTTTTATAAACTCTGTGCAGTTGAATCTTTCTGGATGTTCCATCTTTCTTCAACCGGTACGATCAAACCACACATCCTTTTGATCTGAAAATTTGTGGTTATTCATATATGGATGTGGTCTAAAAGATGGTCAAAGTAGATTCTTCATATTATCAAGGATGGGCCACCTGGACTGGCCCAGAGTGGAGTAGGTAGAATTTGGAACTTTCTGGGCAGTTCGTATTGTTTTGGCCACCACGGTCATCCGTAGCTCCGATCGACACGAAACCACTTGGGTTAGTTCGGCGTCGAGCTCCTCTTCAACATGGATGTGTTGGATTTCCAAATATCATTAAGATGGGCATTGAAAATCGGCTGAAAAATAAAAAATGGGAATGGCCTGCTGTCTCTACAATCTGCAAAGCTGAACTTGCATGGCCGATCAGTCAAGACCGGTCTAGACCGGTCAGACAGGGCTGGCCGACCGGTCATGACCGGTCGTGACCTGTCTGGTCTAGTCCAGCAAGCTCTGTAGAAGGCTATAATGTTGGCCAACCGGTCTAGACCGGTCGGGGCCTGTTTGGCCGACCGGTCTTGACCGGTCAGACGACCTTTTGGGGCTCCTTTTTCATTCTTTCCTTCTTTCTTTTCTTTCTTTTCTTCTCTCCTTCCTCTCTCTTTGCTTTCTTCTTTCTTTGGCCCATCTTGGGTCTTCATCCAAGGCTCCTAAATGTGTCCTTTTGGTCACTAATTGGGCAAAGCCACTCTCATTCCTACAATCACAAAGTAATGCATTAGAATAGTTTTTAAACATAAAATCCATGCATAATTGTTAACGTCAGATTTTGTAGTTGGATCCTCCAGATGTTCACCTTCTCTTCACCAGAGATTTCCCTCCGCCAGACAAACTGTTAACGTCAAATTTTGTAGTTGGATCCTCCAGATGTTCACCTTCTCTTCACCAGAGATTTCCCTCCGCCAGACCTGAAAAAAGGCAGACAGCAGCTAAGGGTGGCTGGGGACCAGCCGTCAGCCCTCCGATGCTAAAGTCAGGCCAAGGCAAGAAGAAAAGCCAAGCAAAACGGGACAGAGCGAATGTTGTGTGTGTACCTGTTCTTGATGGAGTCACCCCTTTATATAGATCTGAAGCAACCCAATTTGTTACGTAAGATATCGAAATCCCGCTGATGTCGCATACGATACTGAGATCTTGCTGATTTCGTGGGATAAGATCCTATCTTTAGAGTCGAGATCCAACCCAATGACTTATTTCAACAATCACGCCCCTTGATGGCAATCCCTTGAGATCTGGAACCATTTAGAGAAGATAAGCCCAAAAAACCGACCTATACGGGCTGCCGGTAAGCGTAGTAATAGCGCTGATGTGTCATGATAAACTGGAAGCCGTAGTTGGAGTCATAGCTTCGGAAAAGGAAGGAGACGCCCGTAGTTGGAGTCATAGCTTCCGAAAAGGAAGGAGACGCCCGTAGTTGGAGTCATAGCTTCCGAAAAGGAAGGAGACGCCCGTAGTTGGAGTCATAGCTTCCGAAAAGGAAGGAGACGCCCGTAAGACGGAAACCACCGAACTGGATGTAGCCCTGCTTGGTGTCGCGGAGGGATTGGACAAGCTGCTCGTCGGGAATCGGGTGCTGGTACTGAAAGCTAAGAGATGTTGCCGCAGGAAAGCTGCTCGCATGTTAGAATGTGGTCGCGAGTCCAAGTACTCACTCACTTAGATGTAACGTCTTTCAACGACTTATGAGAAGGTCTGCTCGCGGATCGAGCTTTGCCGTATTTGACTATCGGTTATGAGAGCTCGAGACTTGCGAATAGCTGCTCCGTATTTTTCAATCTGCGACTCCTGATCAGGTGAGCTCGAGAGTCGAGTGGGTGTCCCACACTTATCCAATATTCGACTCTCGATCAGATGATCTCGAGAGTCGAATGGACGTCCCGTACTTATCCATTCAACGACTCTCGAGCTTACGATCTCGAGAGTCGAACCGGCACTCCGCATTTACCCGTTCTGCGACTCTTGATCAGATGATCTCGAGAGCCAAATGGGCACTTCTGCGTGAAATCTTATCTCGACCATTTTGCTTATAACAGATGCCCCCCAAGTCCTTGCCGCCAAGAATTCTTAAGGAAAGGACTTAGCTTGCTGTCATGCGCGGTTGCCTCTTGCCTTTACTGAGAAGCCGTACATGATTAGGCTAGAATTAATGAGCGCCAGCCTTTCCGCAGTCAGAAAATGAAGAGGCGCACACCACGTGTCCAAGTATTAAATGGGCGTGCCTGCTCGAGTGCTGTGCCGAACGAGAGATCGCCACGTGCTACCATATACGGCGGAATGATTGCCTATAAATATACGGAGTCCGCCATATCTTCTGATTTTCACAGAAGTTTCAGAATTCTCTTTGCCTTTCAATCATCTTCCTCCGGAGTTCCTTGGTGTCTTCCTCGATTTCCTTTGGTGCTGTGGTATTTCTTCTTTCTTTTTCTTCTTTGATATCCCATGGCTTCTGAGGAGAGTACCGTTCCTTTGGGAGATGCCACCCCGGAATCCTCTGCTTCTAGTAACGCAAGGGTTCCGGCAGGTCAGTATACAGTGGCCGGATATCCCTCCATTCTATCGGAGAACCGGCTGCTGGAGTTGCGGGAGAGATTTTCAATCCCTGATTCAGTCGCTCTCCGGTTACCCAAAGATGGAGAGACACCAGACTCCCCTCCCCCAGGGTGTGTGGCCTTCTATGAGTATCAACTCATTCTGGGGGTTCGCCTTCCCCTCCATCCCTTCATCTGGGATGTACTTCGGTACTATAAGATTGCCCCCGGGCAACTTATAGTGAATGGATGGAGGGTGGTTCTAAGCTCATTCGTCCTTTGGGCTCAAGCCGGGAACGGGGAGCTTACAGCTGATGAGTTCCTCCGCATGTTCCACTTGAAGAAGGCACCCTCCAGCGAAGGCTGGTATTATCTATGTTATTGGCATCGGGATAACTTCGTGTTGGGAAAGCCCTCATTGAATTATCCCGGCTGGAGGAAGCGCTGGTTTTATGCATCCGGAAACTGGGAATTTGCTTCTTCCAGGGGCCCAAGAGTAAACCGCTTTTTCTGTGAAGGTAGGCACAATCCCGCATTGTGCACTTTTTCTTCAATTAGGGTTTTAGGGTTTTTACTCCATTTGACCTTGTTTGTGCTCGCAGGTATCCCGGCCTTGAGAAAACCGAATTTGAAAGGAGGGATCAACGAAAAAATCGTAAAGGTGTATAAGGTGCCTATCGGTGATAGGCACGTCGAGACTTGCTTGTCTCCCTCACGCCTTGCAGCAGCGGGCTTAATACCCAGGAGAGAAGTCGAGATGACGCAGGTCTGAGAGAAGAGAGGTCTGCTGCCCCGGCTGAAGGGCACGAGCTCCAAGAGGCAGAAGAAAACATCTGTCGGTCCATCTCACCCATCCATCGAAAAGGGTAACGATCAGCCTGCTCCTCTCTCGAGCAGGGCGGGGGCTCCAGTAGGGCCCGCTATTCCTTCACTAGTGGTCGCACCCGGGCCGCCAGTGATAAATATTGTTGACAATTCCCCAGATGGGGCAGGGTCCAGCTGCCCCCCAGCTGAAGAGGCTCGTGAGCAAACGGAGCCTCGAGAGATGGCTCCTGCTCGCGAGCTGGTTCCTGCTATCGAGCAGGGACCTGCTCGCGAGACGATGGCCCCTCCTCGAGAGCCGTCTGGGCTGATCGTTGCCCAACCTTCCGGTAGTGGGACATATTCTGTTCCTCGCCACCTCCACCCCATCTGTAAATTCTTATTTGAGAACGTCCCGCCCCAATCCTTCGGCTCTCTTCCCGAGCCAAGCCCCGAGAGCCTCTTCCTTGAGGCAGGGATAAGGATGGCTCAGGTAGAACCTCCTAGCCCAAACTTTATTATTTTGGGATTTCTTATATATTTTTTCTCACCCCTCTTTTTGTTTGCAGGGATTGGACCTCATCTTGCGGACGAAGCGAGACATCGTCGCCGCTCGCCGCGTAATAGATGAGGCAGATGAGAAGAGGGTCGCTTTGGAGAAGGCGGTCCAAGGACGAGATCAACTCCTCAAGTCCCGTGAGGCAGTGATCTCGAAGAGAGATGAGGAGATAAAAATCCTCATAGAGAAAGTCCAAGCGTTGACCGAAAGGTATCAAGCTTTGGACACTAAGTTCGCGAAGACCGCAGATTTGAAGGAGAGGGCGGAGAGAGAGAAGGAGATCTTTCGCCAAGACAAGATCTCATTGGAGGAGCAGCTTGCGGAGACTAGGTCGCAGCTCAGGAAGCCAACGAGAGCTTGGAGAAAGAGCGCTCCGCTCTTGCACAGCTTAAGGAGGACTCGATCCATTGGGACGAGGAGAAAGTCGCCCTTGTAAAAATGCTCTCGGAGGAAGGTCCTCGGGCAATCTCCGAGTTCTGGACTTCGCAGCTGTATGACGATGAACGATATGAGTCATACGATGCTGGTCAAGACTTTGCACTGAGAGTAGTGCAACGAATGATCCCATCCTTCGATATGGGGGAATTCGGTCGAGTCGCGACCATCATAGCTGCAGAAGAGCAAGCTGCTGCCGAGAACGAGGTGACTGAAGTCACGCAGGCTGGAGGGGCTCCTAAAATGGGCCCTGAAGTCGAGAGCGTGGCTCCTCCTCCAAGCGATTGATCTCCTTTTATTTTCTTCTCTCTTATACTTGCGATCATGTATTTGTAATCGTTTAAACATCAATGAAAAGATATTTTTGGAAGTGTTACTGTTTTGTTGTTCTCTTTATCTTTCATTTGTGCTTTGTGTTGGTCTCATGTTGACTCATCAGAGGATGCGACCCCTTAATTCGAACACGACCTGCGCTACTCGCATTTAGGGTGTACGACCCTATAACTTGAGACGAGCTGCTGTGCTCGCATTCTGGAAGTGCGATCCCTTAATTCGAACACGACCTGCGCTGCTCGCATTTAGGGTGTACGACCCCATAACTTGAGACGAGCTGCGGTGCTCGCATTCTGGAAGTGCGATCCCTTTCCTCAATCGCGAGCAACTAACTCAAAAAAAATGAATTAGACTCAATCCGGGGGTCGTGTGACCGTGTCCACGTTGAGATAGACTGATCTATCGATTGAGATTTTGATTCTACCAAGGGCAGAAAATTGGTCAAGAGATCACGTATGCTCTCTTCGGGGCCATTTTTAATCCATAGAATGGAGAAGCAACCAACTGGTTATGATTTCAATCCTACCAAGGGTAGGCAATTGGCCAAGAGGATGTGTATGCATTCTCTTCAGGGCTATTCAGGCCCATGAAATGGAGTAGCGACCAAAAGATATCCTTCACTTTATTCGTAAAATGTTGTAATAAACTACATTGAATCTAGGGATAGTATCGTAGCAAATGCTCCACGTGCCAAGGGCGACATACGGGCTTCCCTTGCATGTCTTCAAGATAATAAGTACCGGGTCGCACAACCCTAATTACCCGATACGGGCCTTCCCAATTTGGATCCAATGAACGAGCAGGAACTCCGAGATTTTGCCTTAGTACCAAATCTCCGGGTTGGAAGGATCTAGGCCGAACCCTAGCATTTCGATAACGAGCAATACGTTGTTGATATGCTGCCACTCGTACTTGGGAAGCATTTCTTCACTCTTCCAAGAGATCGAGATGAAGTTGGAGGTTTCCCTGATTACTTGAGGGGTCATACTGCTCGATCTGATACGAGGGCACTTGAATTTCCACTGGTACCACTGTGTCAACACCAAATGCTAAGGAGAAAGGAGTTTCACCTGTTGATGTACAAGCCGTGGTTCTATAGGCCCATAATACCTCTGGCAGAAGTTCTGGCCACACCCCTTTACATTCACCTAGCTTGGTCTTTAAATGGTGCTTTATGATCTTATTCACTGCCTCGACCTGCCCATTCGCCTGAGGATGATATGGAGAAGTGCGGAGATTACGTATCTTTCATTTTTTGCAAAATTCATCAAAGGCTGCGTTGTCGAACTGCGTTCCGTTATCGGTAATTATAGTATGAGGAAGTCCAAAACGGCATATGATATTTCTCCATATAAACCTAGTAGTTTGTTTCTCAGTAATCTTGGCTAATGGTTCTGCCTCGACCCATTTGGTGAAATAATCAACCGCCACGATCGCGAACCTATTCTGTCCCTTTCCCATGGGCAAGGGCCCGATGATATCGATCCCCCACTGAGCAAAAGGCCAAGGGCTATCAACTGGGGTCATCCGCTCGGACGGTACATGAGGTATAGGTAGATATCGTTGACACTTGTCGCATTTTTTAGAAAATTCAATGGCGTCTGCTTTCATAGTGGGCCAATAATATCCTTGCCTCATCGCTTTATATGCTAGGGATCGCCCCCTGGGATGGTTACCACATGCCCCCTGGTGTACTTCATCTAGAACACGAAGTGCTTCTTCTGGATGAAGGCACCTTAAATAAGGCAAGGAGAAGCTTTTTCGCAACAATATTCCATCTTGTAAGGTGTACCTGGCAGCTCGAAGCCGAATTTGTCTTGCAGTTTTCTTATCTTCTGGTAGGTATCCATCTCTGAGATAAAGGATGATAGGATCCATCCAGCATGGAGACGATTATACCGATATAACTTGCTCGAGAGTCACTTGGTCGATACTCAAGTTCTGACGGTGCTCGATGGGGATCGAATGTGATAACTCCGATTCCGGTGCAGAAGCGAGCTTTGCCAAGGAATCGGCAAGTTGGTTCTGCTCGCGAGGGATATGAATTATTTTATAAGTCTTTAGTTTGGCGAGCAGGATGAGGACATGAGACTTGTATAAGGCCATTCTTTCTTCTTTGGCTTCGAATTCACCAAGAACTTGGTTGACAATGAGCTGGGAGTCGCTATGAATTATCAAATTCTGGACTGCGAGGACAATGGCCAGTTCGAGGCCAACAATCGGGGCCTCATATTCTGCTTCATTATTGGAGACGCGTGATTCGAAACGCAGAGCATATTGAAAATGTGACCCGTCGGGAGCCACTAAAATCAGGCCCGCTCGACTGCCAGTGGCCCGCGACGACCCGTCCACGAAGAGAGACCAAGGAGGCTGGTCGCTGGTCGTGACATTATCTTTAGAAGAATATGTAAATTCGGCGATGAAGTCAGCCACGGCCTGGCCCTTGACTGCGGTCCTAGGACAGAATGAGATATCATGCTCACTGATCTCGACCGCCCATTTAGTTAAGCGCCCGGAAGCCTCAGGTTTTTGAAGGACTTGTCGTAGTGGATAATTTGTTGGTACTAAAATAGCATGGGCTTGAAAGTATGGTCGCAGTTTTCGAGCTGCCGTGACTAAGGCTAGGGCCAGTTTCTCCATATCAGAATACCTAGTTTCTGCGTCGACCATTGCTCGACTGATATAATAAACGGGCCTTTGCACCCCGGAATCTTCTCTTATTAAAGCGGCGCTAACGGCCGTGGAAGACACAGATAAATAAAGAATGAGTTGCTCATGTGCTACGGGTTTAGATAAAATGGGGGGAGCGCTCATGTATTGCTTCAGTTGTTGAAAAGCTTCTTCACACTGAGGTGTCCACTTCCAATCAGACTTGGCCGTTGCACGAAGGAGTTTGAAGAAGGGCAAGCACTTGTCAGATGCTCGCGAGATGAACCTGTTCAATGATGCGATGCGACCAGCCAGACGCTGGACGTCCTTCAGAGTAACGGGGGATTTCATCTCTATCAATGCTTTAATCTTTTCGGGATTCGCCTCAATTCCACGCTGGCCAACCATGAACCCAAGAAATTTTCCTGCAGACACTCCAAACGCGCATTTTTCTGGGTTCAATTTCATTTGATACTTCCTCATCAGATCAAAGGCTTCTCGAAGATCAGAAATGTGGTCATCTTCAACGATGCTTTTCACGAGCATATCGTCAACATATACTTCCATATTCCTACCGATTTGAGTAGCGAATATTTTGTTGACAAGACGTTGATAAGTGGCCCCTGCATTTTTAAGACCGAACGGCATTACCTGGTAGCAATATAGTCCTCGATCTGTGATGAAGGCAGTATGCTGGCTATCAGGTGGATGCATCATAATCTGGTTGTAACCAGAATAAGCATCCATAAAGCTGAGGAGAGCATGTCCAGCTGTTGAGTCGACCAACTGGTCGATCCGCGGTGTCGGAAAGCTATCTTTGGGACATGCTTTGTTCAAGTCTGAATAGTCGACGCACATCCTCCATTTGCCATTAGCTTTCCGGATGAGAACTACGTTTGCGACCCACTCTGGGTAGTCAATTTCTTTTATGAAATTAGCCGCGAGCAGCTTCTCAACTTCAGTTTTGATTGCCATTTGTCTTTCTGCAGTAAAGGCACGTCGACGCTGATGTACGGGTTTATGCTTCGGGTCAACGTTAAGACGATGTGCGATGACATTGGGATCGATGCCTGGCATATCTTTATGAGACCAAGCAAATACGTCCTGGTATTCATTGAGGAAACGGATCAAATCTTCACGGTGGACACTGGTTAAGGAGGACCCGATGTACACGATCTTAGACGAGTCGTCTTTGGTCAGGTGGATCGCCACTGTTTCCTCCCCCGGAGTTCCTAACTTCAGAGCATTTTCTCTCGGATCCAACGAAGTGGTAGAGGGAACGTTGGGTGAACCTTGAGCTATTTCCATGACGGGTGTCGCTTGAGCCTCCTTTCGATCTTGGAGGGCTATCTGGTAACAGGACCGTGCCTCCTGCTGACTTCCTCGCACGACCCCGATGCCATTTGGGGTAGGAAATTTAACACACAGATATGAAGGGTGCAAGGCCGCTCCAACCTTAGTTAGAGACGGCCGCCCCAAAATGGCATTATATGCTGATTTTCGATCCACGACGAGGAAGTTTACGAAGACGGTGGTCTTCGCTGGACTCTCTCCAAAAGTAACTGGGAGATCGATGCTTCCTTCAGGTGTTACTACCTCTCCTCCAAAGCCGACGAGGGGGGTCGATACTGGCTTGAGGAGGCTTCTGGCTAGTGTCATTTTGTTGAAAGCCTCCAAGTATAGAATATCAGCTGAGCTACCTGTATTCACCATAATTCGATGAGTCAAATAATTTGATACCTTCAATGTGACTACGATGGAATCTTCATGAGGGAAGTGAATTCCCGCTGCATCTTCAAGGGTGAAAGAAATTGGATGGCTCGCTTTTGATGAGCTGGACGTCTGTTCCAGCCAATAGATTTGCTGGGGTTCTTTGGACGCCTTTCGAGCGTATGCTTTTCTTGAAGCTTGAGAGTCACCCCCACAAGCTGGTCCCCCGACGATAGTGCAAATTTCTCCCGTGGGCTCAGCGTCCTCTTGGTCGGTTTGATGATGAGGCGGTTCCTTTTGGCGAGATGAGGTCTTCGCCCTTTCTGGTGATCGATTTTTACGAGCAACATAATCCTAAAGATGGCCTTTTCGAATAAGGGCTTCGATATGATCTCGTAGAGAGATGCAGTCCTGGGTCCTATGCCCATGATCTTTGTGGAAGTAACAGAACTTGCTCTTGTCCCTCTTCTCGCGATCGGATTTGATCTTTGCAGGCCACTTCACATATGGCTTGTGTTTAATCTCCATTAGAACCTTTTCAGGAGACTGATTAAGAGGAGTGTAGTTATGATATTTACCAGAGTAAGGCTTCCTGGGAGAACGATCGCGCTGGTCACGACGGTATTTCTTATCTGTAGAAGGGGTTCCTTCTGGCTTGCGTTTCTTACTTTGTACTCCATGGCGTGTCAATGCGACTTCTTCTGCATTGATATATTTCTGAGCTTTGGCTTAGAATTCTGCCATAGTTTTCGGCGGGCTTTTATCTAAGGCAAACCTGAATTTCTCGCTCGTTATTCCGCCAATGAGGGCTGTAAGACCCTTTTCTTCAGTGTAACCCTCAATTTGAACGGCTTCGGTAGTGAACCGTACCGTGAACTCCTTTATTGTCTCCCCATGCTGCTGTTTCAGATTCATCAGATGGGAGGCTGGCTTCTTAATGCGAATACTTCCCATGAATTGAGAAAGGAATATCTCCGATAACTGGGAAAAGGAGCTAATGAAACGAGGCTTTAACCCCCGGAACCACGTACGAGCTGCTTCCTTCAATGTTAAGGGAAAAGCCCTACACATGATTTCTGAACCATGTCCTTCCAACTCCATGAGGGACCTGTATGTTTCCAGATGTTCAAGAGGGTCGCCAATGCCTGTGTACGGAGCGATAACAGGCGCTCGATACTTTCTGGGTAACGGGGCTTCCATGACCTCGTTGGTGAAGGGAGATTCAGATTGATGTATCGCCGCCATGGCGGCAGATGGCCGATTTGCCTGGTATTGCTGTTCCAAGACATCAAATCGATCATGGATTCTTTTGAGATCTCCTTCCCATGGTAGGGTATAGCTTGATGTTTCGGCGATGGAGCCCTGCGGTTGAGGTTGTCGAGACGAACTAGAATGTATAGAATGTGGAGACGGTACAGGGGGATGGCTGCCAAGTGGTGGGACCTGTGGTTCATCCATAGAATGTCTAGATGCCACTGGTATGGGCTGCGGTGGTAACCCTTCGGAGGCTTGTCTCTGAGGTTCGGGGAAATGCTGATTCAGCCAATTAAACAGCGCTTGAACTCCGGCATTTAGAGTCAGAAGGGTGTTTCCGAGGAAACATAAGACATCGTCTTGATTTCCAGAAGCCTCCAATAATGGGTTTGTTGACGGAATATTCGGGGCTCCTTGAGGGATGTTCGTCGGATCAGGTGGAAGGGCAGGTGCAAATTCCGTCTCATCGGGTGGAGGTGGTGGCTGCCTTGAAGTTGAAGGATGAACGGCCTTTTTAGGAGGCATCGCCGAAGGATTTCGAGGATTTAGATCGATGGTCAGAACGATTGATTTTGACGATCAAGTCGTTCCCACAGACGGCGCCAAACTGTTAACGTCAGATTTTGTAGTTGGATTCTCCAGATGTTCACCTTCTCTTCACCAGAGATTTCCCTCCGCCAGACAAATTGTTAACGTCAGATTTTGTAGTTGGATCCTCCAGATGTTCACCTTCTCTTCACCAGAGATTTCCCTCCGCCAGACCTGAAAAAAGGCAGACAGCAGCTAAGGGTGGCTGGGGACTAGCCGTCAGCCCTCTGATGCTAAAGTCAGGCCAAGGCAAGAAGAAAAGCCAAGCAAAACGGGACAGAGCGAATGTTGTGTGCGTACCTGTTCTTAATGGAGTCACCCCTTTATATAGATCTGAAGCAACCCAATTTGTTACGTAAGATATCGAAATCCCGCTGATGTCGCATACGATACTGAGATCTTGCTGATTTCGTGGGATAAGATCCTATCTTTAGAGTCGAGATCCAACCCAATGACTTATTTCAACAATCACGCCCCTTGATGGCAATCCCTTGAGATCCGGAACCATTTAGAGAAGATAAGCCTAAAAAACCGACCTATACGGGCTGCAGGTAAGCGTAGTAATAGCGTTGATGTGTCATGATAAACTGGAAGCCGTAGTTGGAGTCATAGCTTCCGAAAAGGAAGGAGACGCCCGTAGTTGGAGTCATAGCTTCCGAAAAGGAAGGAGACGCCCGTAAGACGGAAACCACCGAACTGGATGTAGCCCTGCTTGGTGTCGCGGAGGGATTGGACAAGCTGCTCGTCAGGAATCGGGTGGTGGTACTGAAAGCTAAGAGATGTTGCCACAGGAAAGCTGCTCGCATGTTAGAATGTGGTCGCGAGTCCAAGTACTCACTCACTTAGATGTAACGTCTTTCAACGACTTGTGAGAAGGTCTGCTCGCGGATCGAGCTTTGCCGTATTTGACTATCGGTTATGAGAGCTCGAGACTTGCGAATAGCTGCTCCGTATTTTTCAATCTGCGACTCCTGATCAGGTGAGCTCGAGAGTCGAGTGGGTGTCCCACACTTATCCAATATTCGACTCTCGATCAGATGATCTCGAGAGTCGAATGGACGTCCCGTATTTATCCATTCAACGAATCTCGAGCTTACGATCTCGAGAGTCGAACCGGCACTCCGCATTTACCCGTTCTGCGACTCTTGATCAGATGATCTCGAGAGCCAAATGGGCACTTCTGCGTGAAATCTTATCTCCACCATTTTGCCTATAACAATAATGAGTGATGAATTGGGGTTAGAATATGCACAATTAAGAGCTCAACACATAGTTTGTTAGACACGGTGTCGGTGCTTGAAGAACACCACTCCATTGATTTATACTCTTTACGATTGTTTGTGAAAGCACCGTGCAATTTTGAAATTGTGGAGGAGACAACCTTAGCTGAAGAATATGTAATGAACGTCTCTCCACCATTAAAAATTCTAATTGGGAAGACACGTTTCTAATTAATCATTAATCAGCTCAAAATTCGAGGCGATGTCTTTTTGCTGCTCTTATCTCCTCCTTTCATGCATGTGGTGCGCATTCCGATTGGACCTTAATGAAAGAATGCACCCATGTCTACTGTCGAGCAAGACTTTGTATGGTCCTTATGAGAAATTTGTTGAAATTCATAAAGATCCTACTCAAATTTGATCATGTAGTCGATCGGACTAAGAAAAGGTAGGTAGCTAGGTTAGGATTTATTTTTTCTACATTTAGGATTGAATAAGTCTCACCGAGACATGGAAGATGCTAGAATTGATCAACTTGCTAACTCAAGTACTCTCGTTCTCAGTCTCCTTTATTTTATTTCATTGCTCTCATATTTTTACTTATTAAATATCTTTTTACATTGAGGACAATGTAAGATTTTGGTTGGGGGATGAGATTCATAAGATGAATTTATACTAGTTTTTGTAACATTTCAAGCAATTATGTAGAAAAATTTTTAATTTTTCTGAAAATTCAAAATTCTTTTGGAAAACTTTATTTCTATGCACTTGGGATGTTATTAGTATTAAAGAAAGAGAGATGAAGTGATTGATTTTGAAAGCCTTGAATTACTTGTAATATAATAGATTTCTATATGAATTCCCCTATTTTTATGATCGATACAAATTTTGAACACTTTTGAGTCTAGTTCACATTACATGATTCTCATGGTTTGAAGGGATTATGTAGATTTGTAGATTGGCAAGATTGAGATTTAAGGTGTTAAGGAACCAAGCCGGGGAACTTTGTCCATCCTCGTTCATGAGAAAGTAAGAAAAAGAATGGAAGATATGGATTTCTAAAAATCCTATCTCATGTGGAAAGAAAAAAAATTGGTTTTTATTGAATATACTTTGAAAATTTCTGGAAAGGGCTATCTATTACCAACTAGGGGAAGGTCTACCCGTAACCTAAGCTGGAACTAAGAAGTAGTGTGAAAGTCATCGAAGGAACGGTAAGGCAAATTCTTGTCATAAGCATGTGTGGTTGATTTGTACACTTTTAGATCTTCAATCTCACCAGTCTATGAATAACGTAATCCTGAAAATTCATGAGATGAACTTTCACCGTGCACACTACACCACACTTGTTCGGATTCTTCTATTTATCAATTGATCGGTGGGGATTCTATGTGAACACTTATTATATTTAGGGAACTTAAGATTCAATTCCCATCACTAAGTCTTTCTGAATTTTGTATTCGTATGTCTTTAAGTTTACAGAAGTATACTTTCTGAAAGAGAGTTAAGTTTTGAAAAGTTAAACTTGTTTCACACATGTTTTGCTCAGGACTAGCAAAAACCTATTTGGGGGTGTGTTGGGCCATGAATATTACATATTCTAGCTCCTTTTCATCATTACATTATGCATACTTCTATGATAAAAGACCTATCTAATGCATCTTTTTGTGAACGTAGGAATGAAAGAGACACTTTATTATTTTCATGCTAAAAGACCATGTTAATACATGTTGAAGACCAAGGGAAGATGAGCCAAGAGACTAAGAGAAGAAGCAAGGAGAGAAGAGAAGGAAAGAAAGAAGAAAAACCAAGTAGAGGTCCGACTGGTCACGACCGGTCAGCCACCAAAGTTAGCTGCCACAAAAAGCTTGCTGGACTATGCACAGACAGGTAAGACCGGTCATGACAAGTCGTTACAGTGCCACAACCGGTCAAGATTGGTCGACCATGCACATACAGCAAGTGCAAAAATTCTGCACTTTCTAAAATTGGAATTTCTGGTTTCTCAGTGCGGATAGGACACACGGTGTTGCGATTTTTCTCATGCGGTGGCGGTTCTAAGTATAAAAGGACTCCTACACCTTCTTCCTAAGACATCTAGTAACGTGGAGAGCAAAGGAATCAAGACCTAAGAGGCTTCCTAGCCTCTAAGAACTAGTTCTTATAGTTCTAGTTCTAGTTTTTCTTTTAATGCTTTCTTTTAGTTAACTCTCAGCTAGAGTTGAGAGGTGAATCTTTTAATTTTTAATGATGCTTTAATACATTGATATCGAATTATGCTTTGAATGATTCATTATAGTTTGAATAAAGTTGATAATTTTAGATGATTCAAGGAATTTGTGTGCCAAGTACATAAGTTCTTGTTGAATTTATGAGATTATTCAAATTGGTTTATGGGTTGTTGATTGATTGAAGATTTTGATTTGCTGTGATTTTCGGATACAGTGAATGCTTTGAGTTCTCTATGATTCAAAATAATGGAATCTCTATTAGAACTATAATGGGAAGTTCATGTATCTTTTGTCGAATCTGAGATAGGTTTGTTGCTTATTAAAGTTAGTTTAATTAGAGTTCAAATCATTAGTTGTAGTCAAGTTTAGTGACATGATTTGATGAAAGCTATGGTTGTGAATCTCAACTAGATTGGAAAGAGGCTTGGCCTATACAATTGAGTGTGCCCAAGGCCTGAGCTTTATTGAGGGAATCAAATCAGTAAACACCTATCTATGTCATATTATTTGTGTGCTTTGATTATTATATCTACCGACTAGATAGAGATAGAAATTCGATTCCAGCTGTACTTTGAATTGAAGCAATGGATTGAGCATGATTAAGACTAGAAGTGGATCCTTAATGCTCTAGTTTCTTAATTCTCAGATTTTCCCGTTTAATGTTTTTACTTAGTTTTTAAAAATAATTTCATAAACCTTCTTAGATTCTAGTTATCAGAATAATTTAAATTGTTTACCTCTTTCCCTGTGGATCGATCTCGGTCTTATCGAGAATTATTACTACAACGCAGCCTTACACTTGAGGCGAGCGAACAATAGACTCGAAGACATGTGAATGCGAAATTCAGAAATAAGTAGTGATCACTTTCTCAAACCTTAATCTTCCTAAAACATAGTGAGTGTTTCAAATAGAGTCCTCGTTGATTATTTAACAAATAGAATAACCCAAACAAGTGCGGTCTAATGTGCTTAGTGAATGCTCAACTCATCAATTTCCAGTATTACCCTTCTTTTCATGGATCAACTAGACTACAAGTCTAAAGTGTACAAATCAATAACAAGCCTTTGCCATGATTTTTCCTTACCGTTCTATCGATGACTTTCACTCTACTTCCCATTACCAGCTTGGGTGATAAGCCCTCCCCTGGTTGGTGATAGATAGCCCTCTTCGATATTTTTAAATAGATTTTTCAACTCTACTCTTCTTCTTTCTTTTATGCAAAACACAAGATAGGATTTTTTTAGAAATACATACCTTGAAATTTCTATTCATTCTCTTATTTTATGGATGTGATGGACAAAGATCCCTGGCTTGGTTTCTCAACACTTTAGATTGTAATCTAACCAATCGAAATATCCTTCCTAATCATTTCAACCATTAAAATAGTGTAATGTGAACTAAATATCCAAAAGTGTTCAAAATTTCTATAAATCATATAAAAGAGGGAAACTCATATAGAAAACTTACTGTATCAAAAAAATTCTAAGGGTTTCAAAATCAAATCACTTCATATCCCTTCCTCTCGTATTCGTATATACTCAAGTTAATAGAAACAAAACTTCCAAAAGAGTTTTAAAATCAGAAAAACAAAAGACATTTCGCACCAGATTGCTCAAAATGTCACAAATACAAGTAGATTTATCTAGGAATCTCTCACCCCAACCAAATTCTTACATTGTCCTCAATGTAAAAATATATGCAATATGCAATGACATGAGAGCAATAACAAAAATAAAGGAGAGCGAGAACGAGAGTACTTGAGAGATCGAAAGTGCTAATCTACCTCCAAATAAACTAATCCTAATAAAGGAAAAATAAAAAAGTAAAAAACAAAACCTAACTACTCTATACCTCCATCAGACTAGGAGATCAATCATCCTGATAGACAGGATCATATAGAGGGATGGACATGTCCTCTGAATCAAACTTCTCAACGAATGGTTTCGATCTTTGACCATTCACTTTGAAACATTTACCATTCGCTGACTTCTCTGTCTCAACAGCCCCATAAAGAAACATTTCTTTTACAATGTATGGGCCGGTCCATCGAGATCGCAATTTGCCTAAAAAAAGCCACGAATTATACAAGAGTATTTTTTGCCCGGATGAAAAGATTTTCCAAAAATATGTTTATCATGGAAGGCCTTCATTATACTCTTGTATATCCAGGAACTCTCATATGCATCATTCTAGATCTTGGTAAACTCGCTTAATTAGAGTTTGGAAGGTGAGCTAGCCTTGTCAACATTGAAGTTCAATGCTCGAATTTCCCGATAGGCTTTGTGTTCAATCTCCATGAGCAAGTGGCAAGCTTTCCCATAGACAAGTTTATAAGGAGACATTCCAATCGGGGTCTTATAAGCCACATGGTACGCCCAAAGCACATCAATTAATCTCAACGACCAATCTTTGCGATCCAATTTCACAATTTTCTCGAATATGTGTTTGATTTCTCGGTTAAAAATTTCAGTTTGTCCACTTGTCTGTGGGTGGTATGGGGTGCTCACTTTATGTGATATACCATATTTCCTCATTAGGTTTTTGAATGGCCTATTGCAAAAGTGAGAGCCACCATCACTTATAATGACTCTAGGCATTCCAATTCTAGATAATATGTTTTCTTTAAGGAACCGAGAACCTTACTATGGTCATTTTCTTTAAGGAACCGTAGAACTGTACAATGGTCATTTGTTCTACATGGGATCGCCTCTACCCATTTTGACAAATAGTCTACTGCTAGCAATATATAGACATATTCAAAAGATGAGGGGAATGGTCCCATGAAATTGATGCCCCAACAAACAAATACTTCAATGTGTTGTATCGAGTTGAAAGTCATCATATTCATATGAAACAATCCTCCTAAATTTTGAGAACGCTCGCATGCTTTAAAAAACTCATGGGTGTCACTACACATAGTGGCCAATAAAACCCACAATGTAAAAATTTTGTCGTGGTTTTCTTTACGGAAAAATGACCACCACACGCTTGAGTATGACAAAAGGAGATGAAAAAATTTTTGTTCATCATCAGGGACACATCTCTTTATAATTTATTCTGGGCAATATTTAAACAACAATGGTTCATACTAAAAAAAAATTGTGCACTTCCCTTAAGGGCCTGTTTGTTTTTTCAATTTCTTGATAAATACCCTGCAAATAGGTAATTATTACTATTTTACCATGTTTGAAATTCTTGTGAAATTTTACTTTGAAAACTAGTCCAAAAGAACAGATTTGAATTTATGGGTCCCACTTTGATATACATGATATATCTATTATGTCCATCCATTTTATAGGAATATTTTAAGACATAAGCCGAAAAATGAAGCAGATCAAACACTCAAGTAGCCCACACCATAGGAAACAATGTATTGAAGAAGTTTTTAACAGTAAGTGTTCGATTCCCTTTTTCCTGTTGTGTGTTCCACTTGAGCTTTGGATCTGCCTCATTTTTTTGGCTTATGCCATAAATTCAGGTGGCATAATGTATAGACGGTGTAGATAAGCAACACGCAATGCTGTGGGCCCCACAAATATTTTACAACTTTCTCGATTTTAACGCCAAAAAAGCAGGTAGTCAAATCAAGAATGGGCACATGTGTAGTAAATACTTAGGAAGTAATTATTACCTATTTGCAAGGTAATTACTGATGAATTGGAAAATCAACAGGCCCTAAGAATTTATGTTTGTCTTTTGCAGTCCAATGTAATGGCATCACACCTGTCGAAAGATAATTTGCTATATAAGTGTACCGTATTGGATGCATGGCAACAAAGAGTTACTCATCGGGGAGTAGGTCCTCTGTGGGTGTTTCGTCTATGGAATCGGGAAAAACAAGGAGAGATAGATTATCTGCCACCACGTTCTCTACTCCCTTCTTATCTTTTATCTCTAAATCAAACTCTTGAAGGCGTAGGATCCATCTAAGTTGGTGGGGCTTATCATCGATCCTTCTTAGAAAGAAGGTACTTCAGTGCCACATGATCCGTGTAGATGATAACCTTGGATCTTATTAAGTATGGCCTGAATTCGTCCAAGGTAAAAACTACAGCTATGAACTCTCTCTCCGTAGTCGAGTAATTGACTTGGGCCGGATTCAAGGTTCTTCTCATATAGCAGATGACATGGGGCTTCTTATCTTTCCTTTGTCCTAGCACCGCCCCAATAGCATAGTCGCTTGCATCGCACATCAACTCAAAAGGAAGCGATCAATCTGGTGGTTGCATGATGGGTGAGGTTGTCAACATGTCCTTAAACTTTAAAAAAGCTTCTTGACATTCAACATTCTACTCAAATTGGTTGTCATTTTGGGAGAGATTACATAAGGGCCTAAAGATTTGGCTGAAATCCCTTATGAATCTCCTATAAAATCCAGCGTGTTTATTCGCTCGCCTCAATAGCAAGGCTGCGTTGTAGTAATAACTCGGTGAGACCGAGGTCGATCCATAGGGAAAAGGGTAAACTCAATTCAAACTATTCTAATAACTTCAACTTAGAAAGTTTAAGAAATTCAGTTTTTAAAAACTAAGTAGAAAACAAAAACTTAAATAATAAAATCAGAGAATTAAGAGAAACTAGACCATTAAGGATCCACTTGTAACAGTCCATTGCCAATCCATTCATTCAAGCACAAATAAAATTAGAATAAAATTCCTATCTTTCATCTAATTGGAAGATATTTGTAACGCCCCCAAAATTCGACACTCGAGTATATAACTCAAATCTCGAAATCAAGGGTGTTATGAATGAATCCTTTACAATCACAATTGAAACTTTTATCCTTTCCATTCACAAGGTACCAAATATATGGAATAAAAATAAACCAACTTTGAAAATTAAACTAAAATCAACGAGTCTATGAAATTGTTCCAAACTGTCTAAGCTAATGGCCATCTAATGGGCCTTATTACATCAATGCTTTCAAACCAAAAATTAAAATAACTAATTCAAAGAAAATATCTTCTAGAGTATTCCCTCATCTGGAACCGCTTCCTCGAAGTCTTCTAAATCATCACCTGTCACTACGGTTAATCGCATAACACTGCGTCAGCTATAAAAGCCAGTGAGTAATCTCGTACGGTTTAGCACATGTAATTCAACATAGGAACACATAACTACTAAAATACAATTCATTACAAATCTAATGATAATTTCTCCAACCAAAATCTCTTAAACATGCACATGATGCAAGGTATGCAAGTGTATCCCAACGATCTCAGTACGGTTATCAACAGAACATCCAGTTGGTTAACACTATCATCCTAGAACATCGGTCCCTAGCGGCATAGCCAACTCGGATCACGAACTGTCCCACACCTCCGCCTGGCCTTCGTACTTGGTCTGTTACACACACTTGGGTGCTCACCCAACCGGCCTCGATCAACGGAGCCTCCACCTGGCCTGCGTAGCTGGTCTGTTGCACACACTTGGGTGCTCACCCAACCGGCCTCGATCAATGGAGCAACGGCTTATTGCAACACTCACGTGTGCTTAGCCCAAATCAACTCAAGTGATTAACCACATACTGGAATCCTCAATCACATGGGATGCATGATTCATGCCACTCACTTTTCCCAACAATTCCAAAACCAAACACACAACCTTCTAGCCTTCTCAAAGCAACAAAATCACCATAATTTCATAATGAAGTTATGCTTCCTCTATGTAAAGTAATTAAACAATTTCTATGTCAATTTCTACTGATAATAACAAATCCAACGTTTGGAAACCAACTTGAATCAAGCAACATTAATATTTAAACCGACGTGAACGTAGATCATGCAAAATATGGACGTCACAAATCTGATTCACGAATCAAAATTCCCTACAACAAACCAAGGAATCTTCTTCAAAACTGTGAAGATAAATAGAGAATTTAAATGCAAGATTTATCGAGTGAAAACTATACGAGATGAACTCACTGTTTTGGATGTTTTTCTCTTTCCTCCCGACTCCACGTCCAGCAAGAGTTGCTGGAATCCAGACGTGCAGCAACAAGTCTCTCTCTCTCTCTCTCTCTCTCTCTCTCTCTCTCTCTCTCTCTCCACAAAACCTCTACTCGCACTCACTCTCTCTTTTTCTCTTTCTCTCTCTACTCGCTCTTCTCTCTCTCTACGTTTCTTTTCCAGGAAAAGACACCTAGGGGGGTCTTATACACCACCCTAGATGAGATTGGATGGTCTAAGATGGACTTGAATGGCCTGAGTTCGCGGTACTACAACCGGACCGAAGGTGGTAGAGTTTGAGTTGGAGAAGGACTCCACTTTTAGTTTCTTGCAAAACAAACCATAAGTGAGACGTTGGAGACCTAGGTGGGGTCCACACGACCCTAACGGAGCAGTTCCCGGGCTACCATGCACAGTAATGGCCAGGATCTTGGTCCCTTTTGATTCGGACGGCGATTTAAAGAAGTTCGGATAGACGGCCGATGAAAGAAATACTCAAGAGGACTTCATGCGTGGGGCAGACAGATTGATTGGATGGTTTGGATTTTCTAGATGGGGTCCATTATGATGGACGGTGTGGACGGACAGAGACGGTAGCGTCGTCCGCTGTTTACACAGCAGCAATGAAGAAGAATTCGAATAGAATTCTTTTGTTTTGTTTTTTTTTTAAACGTGCGTCTCATGTAATATAACTTTTACTCCCCTCTTTTCATGTGGGGTCTACTTGAGGTTGATCTAGACCGTTTGTTCCATCTAAAATGTGGACCACGCAAAATAAATCGCTGACACAAAAAATGAGGCAGATCCGAGTGACGGCGGCCCACTTATGGCCCGATTTCTGATTAGGGTATTTGTAGGATGATCGAAGGGTTGAAATTTGACGTGTATGGTTAGATCATGTCCAAGAACTAGTATATAGAGTTTCGTGTGAAAATGATTTCCAGAAATCATAAAACTTAAAAAGGTGGTATAACTTAAGTTTAACTAATGGCATTTTCATAATTATCATAAATTTATGAGTTTTGTAAAATCTATCACTTCCATATTGTTCTAGGGTTTATTTTAAGCAACTTTAATAAAGAGACCATATAGAAATTCCCTACGGATGATTTATTATTAATTTATTAATGTATTGAGTTAGGTAATTCGCTAAATACTCAATTAAATTATTATTTAATCTATTCTAAAAATTTACAGGGTATTTATTATGAATTTATCAATACTACAAGTCATGTAATTCATTAAACAAATATTTAAATTATTCTAAGGACCCGGTTTATTATAATATATAAGTTTATGATCGGTAATTAAGTACTTAGTGTACATGGACAATTGCAATGGCAAGATTAACGGTTTACACATTTGTATTAGGCAAATGTAGCCATTTGTACTCTCATGAAGGTATACACGCTCCCAAAATCTCGGGTCATTACAATATTACATTCAACACAAACAATCCCACTTAAATTTAGAAAATCAGATTTCTAGTTCTAATGAAGCATATAGAACTTGAACTTGTAGCCTTCGAAGTAACAACCATACCGAGAGTTCATGTCATGCTCCAGGGTTACTACAATTCAATTTTAATCAAACTAACATGGCAATCTCAGAGAATTGCAAGGAACTCATGTCCGAAGTACACAAACTCTCACAAAACTTCTAAAAATCCAAATTTTATTCAAACTAGAACTTGAAAATCCAAAATTAAGTAAAGGGTACTTGAATAAACGAATTGAACATCAAAACTAACTACAAGCTTCATCTCTTAACCACTATGCTAAAATAGGGAAAAACGACGGTTGAAAATCGTCTTAAACTATGGTTCCCGGTGGTTTCGGACCGTCACAGGGGCCGTCTTATTTTACTGTGTCCTAAAACTTAGACAATTGTCCATCATTGTTGTTAATAAAAGACAGTAATGGACCGTCTTAAAAGCAGACGGTCCTTAGCCGTCTTTAAAGTGCATTTTACACCTTTTCTAGACGGCAAACACTTGTCGTTGATCGTTGTCAAATTGTGTTCAACCTCACATTTAAGACAGTGTATATCCGTTGGTAATCTAATAACTTGGAAAGAAAATAAACTTCCTATAGCCGTTTGGAAAAAAAAATTCAACCTCACTTTCAGACAGTGTAGATCCATTGGTAATCTATTAATTTAGAGAGAAAATAGACGTCTTATAGCCGTCAGAAAATTTATTGTATTAAAAAAAATCAGAAATAAATTATTTTTTTCACCTAATATAAAAAAAAATTCAAGCAAGATAAAAGCATATATAAAAATCCAAATAAGGAGAATTGCTAAGGTTAAAAAGTAAAATAAACTTCATTTACATTTAACAAAATGAGAAACAAAATAAAAATTAAGACCAACTTGAATGGACAAGTTAAAGACTAGTCCAAATCCATGTAAACAACCTCGCCCTGACTATGCGATAGTGATGGATGAACTTAATGGGGCCTATTGCTTTCATTTTATTAATGTCCAACACAGATTGTATGATGGGAAAACACAATATCAGCTTGATCCAAAGCTTGGTCCCCAAGAAGTTTTCAATGGTATGCATTCAATCCCCATTATTTCCTCTAATGTCCCCTTGATCTTCGGATCTGTTTATTTTTTGGTTCATGCACTAAAATGATATGAAATTCATGAATGGACAGCGTGGATAAAACAAATACATCAAGTGGGGCCCTCATAGATTTTCCACAAATATAAAGTACAAACCTCGGTGGTGTCTTCTACCATAAGCAATCCAGGTCCAGAAAGATGGTACGGTACCTCAAGTTGTGGTATAGTTCCCTATATGTGATCAACTCTTACATACAAATACTCACATGCCCACTTATGCTAGAATATATAATGCATAGATAATGAACACTGTTAGAACTGAAAATGCTACAAAGACATTTTCTGGGTATTGTTGCTCTGGGGTTCTGAGTAATGAAAACATTCATAGATAATCACAGGCATTCATAAAAGGTACACAAAAGAGATATCACAAGGTGAATTTTATTTCAGAGATTCTAAGATCTTGTACATTCCAGGCCGTGATCTGGCACAAGCCCTTAATTACATCGAATGATTGATGACCCTTGATTAAAAGGCAAAAGACTAGTCAGCAGGGATTATGGTCTTAGAGTTTGTGGTCGTAAAGACCCGTATTCGTTTTGTTATGGACTGAGCCATCTTTGTATTAGTCAGATGTCTATATCCCATGTTTTGACTGGAAATCCGGACTGAGACTATCAGGATTTTTAACTAAGAGGGTGAGACTCTGGGCCCGCGCCTGTCATGTTTGGACAGGTGACCCGGAAAGACTGTTCTGTAATTGTATGTACCTGAGTGGTCCAATCGACGGGTGCCGTTTGAATGGGTAGGACATCAACTATTGTATTGTGGCAGTTCATAACAATTACTTTATAAAGAATTAGAACTCTTTGATATGGTTTATTGTAATAACCATAATCCCGTTTGTCTAGTTTTCGACCTTAATCAGGTCACATTATGATAGTACATGTAAGAATATTACATTGACATGATCCTGGGCACTGACGGCCTCTTTCCGAGAAAACTACTACGTTCATCGCGTTGGATCGGATCAGACCCCACAGGCTTGTATTCTGCTCGTTAGATATCCCCGAAGGATTATTTGACTGTTTCATTACGCCCGAAACGTTCGAAATACCCAAAATAGGTCTAAACGTGACTTAAAAATGCTCAAAATGGAATCCAGCGCATCCAGAAATTAAGTCTGAAAATAGCTAATTTTTTGGGTGCGCTACCTTGAATTTATGGGTGCGTTAGGTCTAGTGCATCCTGAAATTTACTTGGTTCCTGAGAGTTGAATTAATGGGTTGCTACTATACTTGAAGAAATTCTGTTGTTTTTAGGGCCGGACCTGCGATGGTCGGGAATAATCTTCGGCAAAGGATTCCGGTGGTCAGAAAAGGATTTCAGTCATCGAAAATGTATTTCGGTCATCAGAAAGGTATTTCGGTAGTCAGAAAAGGGATTCCGATAAGGCTTCTAGCAAGTACTTGGAATGCCCAGAGGGTAATAGCTCTCTCTCTCTCTCTCTCTCTCTCTCTCTCTCTCTCTTGTCCAATGTACAAATGAACAGTCGGCGGGGGTATTTATAACCGAAAATACTAGAGGGTGACCAATAAGGGGCTACCACGTGTAGCGCACCCAAAAAATGGTCAAAATTGGCTTAGCGCACCCTTTTATTAGATGAAAATAGGTCCAGCGCACCTAAAGATTCACCTTGGAGAAAGCCTGATTTTCAGGTTCACTGGAGATAGAGCACCTAAAAATTCATCTTTGAAGAAAACCTAATTTTTCAGGTGTGCTGGGGGTAGAGCACCTAAAACTTCACTTCTAAAGAAAACCTGATTTTTCAGGTGCGCTAGAGGTAGAGCACCCAAAAATTCACTCCGAAGAAACCCTGATTTTTCGAGTGCACTGGAGGTAGAGCACCTAAAAATTCACTTTGGCAAGATGCTGATTTTTCGGGTGCACTACCATGAATTTAAGGGTGCGCTGACGAACTTGTTCGTCTGACTTAACATGGGTTTTGCAAAATGGTTGATTTGTGGGGCCCAGTTGGTAGCGGATATCGATGCATTGGTTATATTAATTCATTCCAAAAGTTGTCTTGGTTTCGGGCATTTTGGCCTCAATAATTCGTGGGGCTCACCCAGGGTCTGTGTTTGGAGAATGGCTAAGTAAAATTGGGGTATTTTGAGGTTTTCGCTGGATTTATGAGCGTTGTAACCCTAGTTTCTTGTGGTACGTCAATCTTATAGCATGTAGATGTTTGTTTTGAGGGCCTTGACATTTTGGGACCCCAACAGATGCCCCTCCGGTGCACCATGATGGACATACAATTGTCCAATGTGGTGCATCGGGTTTTCGGGTCCCACTATAAGTAGAACATCCGTCTTTATTTCCATCATTTACACGTTCATTACTATGCTTGACGGCTCTCACTAGCGCATCCATTTATTCGCTAATGCACCTAAAAATTGTCGCCAGTGCGCGCAAATATTGTCTTGCATGCCCTTTTACTCAAGGTTGGTGCATTTTCGGGTGCACTACCCTTAGCGCACCCAAATATTGAACTTGCAATTTTTGGGATTTTTCGAGCGCGCAGGGTCTAGCACACCCATTTATCTGACTTGACAGAATTTTGCTCTTTTTCAGGTGTGCTAGGCCTGGCGCACCCTGAAATTCGAATTTGGTGGATTTTGTGGAATTTTCTGGTGTGCTATTCCTGGCGCACCTAAGTATTAGACTTGGTGAAATTTCGTGCATTTAGAGGTGCGTTAGGCCTAGCGCACCCGTTTATTTGACTTAGTGAATTTTCATATTTTTTTCCAAAAAATCCGCATTTTTGTATTATAATTATCGCTCTAATTATACTTTGTTGAATAGATCATTTCTTACGATAATACAGGTCGTTATTTCAGAGTGTATTGGGTCCGACACCTCTTCCTCAAGTCTTCACATATGTATACCAATGTTGTTTTGTGACGATGTCAGGCCTGCTATTCTTGGAAATTTTGAATTGTACTAGGCCTTTTATGATGTTTTCTATTATTCAAGCTACTAGTTTAAGTAAGGTTTAAACATACCTGTGTGCGCTTTCCTCTGGTTCTAGAATGGTTTTAAATACTTTTACATGCTTCCTTTTCTTTATCGAATTACTACGATTCTCAGATCGAGTTTCTAGTATTATTTACAACAGATAATGGCTAGAACTCGCGCCTCTTTGCTTGCTGCTCGTGATTGTCTCCAACGACTTCTCATTTCTCTCGATCAGCCTGATGCCTGATCATCCTTATATAGTAGGCTTGATGAAGTATCTGACACTCTGTCTCGGCTAAATGCCGATTCTCGCCCTATTTTGAAGGCTATTCAAAACGTCTCCCTCATGGCCTCCATCTTCGACGAGTACCATGAAGATACATTGGGTCTGATTGCCAATTTTCTCTTTCGGGAGGAATTGGCAATTCTTAAGGAAGTAGAGCCTCCTGTGGCTACTTCTTTCTTCAACTTACTGGGCAAGTATCACTCTCTGAAGAGAAAGAATCGGGTTAACAAAGACATCTTACCAATATCCTACCATATGCGGAGGAAATTCGGGACCATCGCATTGGGATTTGAAGGTCGGTGAGGGAGGCCTAGAGGGAGTGCGAGAGGCTTTCGGTCGAAATACCCGCTACGAGATGTCAGGCTAAGCCAGAATATCTGAACCTTGATTCCATACAACAATGCATCTTTGATCTGATGGACCTGATTTCCAAGGAAATCCAGATACAAGTGAAAGTAGATGAATTGAAGACTCGGGTTCTTCAACTACTGCAAGATTAAGATCCTCCTCTTATCGTGGGGAAAAGGACCCCTGATTTGCATCATTTTGTGATGAACTTATTTTTAGATGTTTTGAACAATTAAAAGTAGATGAATTGAAGACTCGGGTTCTTCAACTACTGCAAGATTAAGATCCTCCTCTTATCGTGGGGAAAAGGACCCCTGATTTGCATCATTTTGTGATGAACTTATTTTTAGATGTTTTGAACAATTAACATAACAATTAAAGTATTTTCAAATTGTTCCTATGGTCAATGAATGATGATTAAACTCTTTTCTCTTCTCTTCCATCTTTTCTTGTATGTATTTGTGTTGACGATATCGGGTTGTGAATGTGATCACATTATTTATCTCTTTGTTGGTTTGGTGTAATTTATCGAGATCCCAGTTATTTATTTGGCCTTTGTATCTTTCTTCTTCTCTAGTTGTGTCCATCAGGTCTTGTAAATGTTGATTCCTTCTTGCGTGAGCTTTTCCTTTGTTTTTTTTTTTTACTTGATTTAAGTCTTTTGTGTACTTTTGCAGATCATAATGGCTGGTGGCTCTTCTAAAGGCAGTCCTTCGAAGGCTGGCCCTTCTGGTTCTCCGTCGACTACGAGCAAGCGTAAGCGGGCTGCGCCCCCGAGAGTCAGTCGACCATCAGATCAGAACCCACAGTGGTTCCTTCCACCTAAGACTTTCAACTTCTTTGAGCACATCCTATCCCTGCCGAAGGATGCTTAGAAGAAGATCCATTACGATAAAGTCTTGCCAACCCCTTTGGTTAGAGGTACAAAAGAGGAATGGGATGCCTGGTATGCTCCCATGGCTGGCTTCCACTCTGATAACCTTGTGGGATCCGAGGAGGGTGTCACGAGCCAAACCCGGGGACCGGGCTCACTAAATTCCCGATCGCCGACCTTGGTGCCCACAGCCTCCGTAGTACCCCATTCTTGACTCCTAGCTCTCATGTGCCAGGTTCCGATCCTGGGATCCTACCAGGAGGATTTTCAGGGTAAATTTTTTTTTGTACAGGAGCATAAACAAAACCATAAAACATCATCAAATATCAATAAGTTTGTTAAGTACAGTGATGGAAGGGAAAATACAACATGAAGTAGAAGTCTAAAATATTAGGTACATAAACCGCGCTCAACGCTGCTGATAGGCTCTAGTACCTGCAGTGTAAACAAACGCGCATGAGCTTCCTACGAAGCCCAGTAGAGTGCGTGTGTGCGCGTGTGATGCATATGACAAGTATACAGATATCAGAGTAAGCGAAAGTAGTAGAGGGCTAAGTTATTAAGTTCATGAATGCTGTCAGCCATCCCAAGGCTATGCAATGCAAGGGCCTACATGGCCGAGTGTTACATGCTAGAGATGCAATGCAAACACGTCAATCCTCAATTGATCCACATATCAAAATAGTTATCATCTGGGACATCACTGGGGTCTAGTATACTCTAATATTGGCCGCCGCACATCGCGCGCGTAACCAAGCGAGTAGAAAAGACCTCACTATCCGCCTCGTCAGTGGTATGCCAATGCCCACCCGGCTCGCCGATAGCGGACCCATTCCATGAGCTGGTCAGACTCAACCTAGCTTACAGCCCACTTCACCCGGGCGGATAAGGTCACACCCCTTTCCAACCGACCTCGACACAGTGGGAGACGCGGCCTACTAGTATTTGGCACACGGGCGCTCATGTTATCCACTCGGTCTCGACGCTGGAGCATCCTACTGGTACCACAGGGTTTAGGGACTTTCACCCAAGGACATCCATAGCGCCCACGTACTAGAACAAGTTTCCGGTGTCCAATACTGCCAACCATGATGTGACTATGGTGGCCACCACCCTGATGCTGCTAGGGTGTGAAAGCGATCGTGACATACATAATGCGAAATGCATGAGTGATACAATCCAAATCATGCACCAACTTACGCATACTGCGCAATCATGTGGGGCGACCCTGTCTCACACGGGTCCCCTAAGTATAACAAGCCAACTAGCATATGCTATGGTTAATCATGATCCATAACAGGCATACAAATGATGCGTATGGGCATATGAATGAGCTGGTATTCATTATACTAAGCATGTTATCAGTGTGACATATCAAGCTAATCATACTAGCATGTTACCAAACATATCATGTAACATTGGCCTTAAAAGGCCCAATATATATCTAAAGAGAGTGGGACCCGGACTGTGGGTCCCATTGGAAATGTAAAGGTCTTCGTAGCATAGCCCACTTGAGACCACATCGGCCCCATACTTGGGCCTGCACATACAAGATAGGCCGCCAAAATACGTGTACGGCATGGATAAAACATATACATCAAGAAGAAACCATGGTGGACATCAATGACCACTATTCCCTACGGGTGTGGTCCATCTAACATCTAAATTTGCCTCATTTTTGGGGCTGTATCCAAAATAATATAGAAAAATAGATAGGCATCATGAATAAAACCGATATTTGTGTTTTCTCTTTCGTCCATGTCCATGTGATCTTATGAACAGATTGGATGGCAAATAAACATCACTGTAGAACCTAGAAAGGTTTCAATGTTGGATATCATTATTCCCACTATAGCATGGTCCACTTGACATTAGAATATGCTTAAATTTTTTTTTGGGCCTAGCCACTTATGAATAGGTTGGGTGACAAATAAACATGATTGTAGGACGGAAAAGGTTTCAATGGTGGAGATCATTATTTCCACTGTTGTCCCTTGGCATGGCCCACTTGCCATTTGGATATGCATAAAATTTGGGCTCAGCCACTAAAAATGAGCTTGGAAAAACATACGGAAGGAATAGCTAAGGCACATACATTCTAGGTGGGCCCAGCGAGTGGGGCCCATTGACAACGCCCAGGTAGCCTAAGCTGCTGGGCAGCAGCGTCCCCTGGAAGCTGTCTGTCCAGCAGCAGCATTTTAAATTTTTTATTATTATTATTATTATTATTATTATACTCTCAACAAGTGGGGCCCACAGGAGTTCTCGATCAAGCTGATATTTTTGTTTTTTCCTTTTTTTTTTCCTTTTTCCATGTACGTGTGAACTTATGAACAGGTTGGGTCTCAAATAACATCAGGATGGGCCATAAGAAGGTTTCAACGGTAGGGCACTTTCCCTACTGTTTTCTGTGGTGGGGCCTCCTTGAGACTTGGATCTGACTCATTCTTCGGGTCATGCCCTAAAATGATCTCCCCAACTGGATGGACGATGTGGATACGACACATGCATCATGGTGGGACCCACGAGTGGGCCACCAGCGGGCAGCAGAGCCAGCGTCAAGGACGCTGGTACGCCCAGCGCTGACGCTGCTTCTTTTTATTTTCTCTCTTTTTTTTTGTTTTCTTGCGCTCATATCCAGTAGGGCCCACATGGGACTGATCCACTCCGTTCATTAGATTCCCCATCTCATGGGGGACCCAGCAAGCCCAATATTGGGTATTTAAATCCATTTACAAACATAAAGGTGGGCCAAATGATTTCTGACAGTAGAAATCATTATTTCCACTGTTTTACACGGTGCGGTCCACTTAAAATTTGGATCGGTTTCAAATTTGGGGCCTGACCCTAAAATGATATGGAAAAACAAGTGGACGGCGTGGATGGAACACAAACATCAAGGTGGGTCCCACGAGTGGGGACCCCAGCCACCGTCCAAGGTGACGCTGGACGTTCCAGCATCAAACGTCCTGACGCTGGACGTTCCAGCGTTACATTTTTTTTTTCTTGTGGTCATTTCAAGTGGGGCCCACTTAATGAAGATCCAATCCGTCCATTAGGTTCCCCATCTCATTAGGGACCCAACAAGCCCAATATTGGGCAGGCGATGTGGTCCACAAACATCACAGTGAGCCATGGAAGTTTCAACAGTCAGTTTTGCTAACCTCATTTCTTTTCAACGGTGTGGTCCACCTGAGATCTGGATCTTCTTCATTTTTGGCGTCCTGCCATAAAATGGGGTGGAGAAACAGCTGGACGGCGTGGATCTAATACATACATCAAGGTGAGTCCCACGTGTGGGGACCTGCCCAACTCCCAAAGGCTCCCTACTGGGCAGCAGCGTCCTCTGGACGCTGTCTGTCCAGCGGGTAGGTTTCTTTTTTTTTTCTTTTATATATATATATATATACATATACATTATTATTATTATTATTATTAAGCTGTGGGGCCCATTCATGGATGATCCAGTCCATCCATCTCATTACCCATCACAAGGTGGGCCCAAAAGAAAAGGAAAGTGGAAAGAAATTAAGAAAATGGAGAGGTTTTGTCCCTTGCACTCACCTTGATGGATGGTTGGACGGTTGGATTGAATCGGGTTGACGATTGGATGATCCGGACGTCCGGATGATGGTTGGGGCCCTCCAAGCTAGGATCTACACCCTCAATCTCTCTAATCTCTCTCTACTTCTCTCAAATCTCCCTCTTCTCTCAAATCTTCCTCTTTCTCTCTCCTTTCTCAAATCTCTTTCTCTCTTTCTCTCTCCTCTCTCTCTTAATCTCTTGCAAATATGGGAAGGTGAGGAAGCCTCCTCTCCCCCTACGTATGGTATTGTATGGGGGGAGAGAGAGAAAATAATCATGAGGAGTGATGATGGTGCATGGGAGGGGGTGTGGGAGGTATGGGCTATAGTTGACTTTGGGAGGAGAGAGAGGGATGGGGGGTATGGGTAGAGTGATGGTGAGAATGATGGTGATGGATTAGATTGATGTGACATGGTCTTGGAGTTTGTGCAAGTGGGGCCCACGACACACGCACGTTGCGCGGCTCACCTCGGATTACGCAAATGATACAACTTACACATCGGGTATCGCAATGGGGCGTGCCGCGCGGCGTTGGAATCGCAGCGCCTACGCGGTCGCCGGGGTATAGGTCTTGGGTCGATGCGGTACTAAAACAGGGTCGCGATCAAGGCTCGCTAATCTAATCCGTCCGGGACGTACCGGCACCGAAAATTAAGCCTACGGAGGGCAAATAAGGGTACGGGTCTTACAGAGGGTGAGGTGAGCCCATCTGTGCCTATCCCGTCTGCCAAGCGTGGTCGCCCAAGGATAACCGGTAAAGGTGCTAAACAAGTGTATTTGGAAAAGCAAGCCAAGTCCAAGTATGATAAAATGAAGATCCTCTGGTCTGTCGTTAAACTAGCTGTGTCACCTCTTCTGATTCAAAACCCTCACATGAAGGAATATATTAAATATTCAAGGAGCTTTCAGCGACAGCGCTCTCTTCCTAACATTGAGCCTTCTGACATTCGTCGTGCCAACTCTTTTTATAATGTTAAGACTTGGACATCAATCCCTGCATCGTTTCTCGATTGTACCATGTCTGAGAATGGTACGAGGCCAACTGTCCTTGGTGAGAAATATATGATTTTCCTAGAGCCGAATCATGATCCTCATCAACCATTTTCGACTCATTACTTCGAGACTCTTTGTCAACGGTTTCTTCATTTGGTAGACGCCGAGGTATGGACATCAGGTGCGTATTGAAATCGTGGTCACTTGAGCCCTCACCCTGGTTACAAAGCTTGGGCGAACAGGATATTAGAGCAACGTAAGGATACCTTGCAGGAAGAGAGTATTTACAAGGCTATTCAAGTGACATCCAACTATTTCTATCATGAGCCCTGGGTCTGTAAGGGGTTGCTTAATCACTGGAGCTCTATCACCAATTATTTCCACCTGCCGTGCGGGGAGATGAGTATTTCACCCTTGGATCTAGACCAAATAGCTGGTTTGTCGATTCATGGGAGAATCTATGATGAATGGGTTCCCAGTAACGACGACTTGTTGAGAAAGAAGAAAGGCGTTGATGAAAGCTTCTATCCTACGACCTGTTATGAATTGTTTGCCGAACTCCCCCAATTCTTAAGTTTCAAAGATAAACTACCATTCGAAGATTGGCTTGTTTATTTCAGCCATGGCTTGAAGTAAGTGTCTAACTCATGATTTATTTGTTAACACTTGATTCTGCTATTCTTTCTATTGATGGTTTTCTTCCTCTTTCAGCTTGGATTATAGGCCTTACGATGAGGACCGTGGAGATAAAGGCCTCCTGGAGGCCAAGATGAAGAATAAGTTTCCTCGCCCAAACAAACTATCTCTGAGATGTAAGTTAGCTGGCTTTCTAGCGTATTGGCTAAGTTGTGTAGTTTTACCGAGCTTGAAACAAGCCGATAGCGTGAGGATCTCCTGCTTTGCCGTTGCTGGAGGCGTGGCACATGGACATCGTTATGCTATAGCTCCTGTAGTTCTGTGCTCTCTTTACTGGGCTTTTGGGCAGGTTATCAGCAACAAGGAGCGTGCCACCTATGGAATGAACTCGACCTATTGCGGGTGGCATTATCTGTCGGGGTGGCTTGGGGTATATTTCCCCTGGGTATATGGTATAGCTTCTGGGGATTATGTTCAGAAGGGGATTATCTCGCTGCACTTCTTTCAGAAGAGGAAGATGGTTGCACAGAATTTAACAACTGTCGAGGAGGGGATCGCTCAATATAATGACGTCGACTTCTTCCACTTCTCGGGTACTAGTAGTAAGGATCTGGTGCTTCTTGATGACGATGGTAGTCTTAACCATTATGATCATTCATTTCTGACAGCCATTCGCCCGTGTTCGCTCCCGTTGCGCGAGGGGTTGGAATTCTGGAGAGAGTCGTACTACCCAAACCGTTTTGCTTGTCAATTCGGTTATGATCAAGGGGTGCCTGAAACATTAGAGCCAGTAACACGTGAACAACGGGCGTACGGTGTTGGGCATGTTCATTGGAAGTGGATGTGGAGACAGCTTCTGTTGACTGGAACTGGTTGTTCTTTTATCGTTCATGGTGCTGATTTTATCACTAGGGCTACTTATGGATGGATGTGGTGGTGGTCCCACTAATATTCACTGATTCGGAATAATCTTCACATGATCGAACCTATCTTCGTTTCGCCCCCGATTATCGATCCTGCTCCTGTTGATCATGTCAGGTACGTGTTAGAACATCTTCATCAACTTGCAGCGCTAGGTGTATGAAAATTTGAGACTTCTCTGAATGTGGTGATTGATCATGAGAAGCCTGAACATATGCTAGAGGGGTGGATTACTTATGGCGAACGAAACATAACGCAAGACAACTCATGCTCTCCGCTTCTCGGAGTTATTGATGAGGTACATAGAGGAGGTAGTGTTCCAAGCAGAAATGAAGATGATAATGATTATGACAATGATGGCAATGACGGGCATAACGATGGTGATGATGATTACCACGACGGTGATGGTGGAGGTGGTGATGGTGGCGATGATGATGGTAATGATGATGATAATAATGGTGAGGGCGGACATGATGATGATGGTGGTGATGGCGGTAACAACGATGGCGACGGAAGCGGGAAGATTCAAAAGTGTCTGTCCAGACGTTCTGTTCCCGGGGATAGTGACGATGAACTGTCGCTCGAGCAATCCGGGCCTCATGTGAAGGCTACCCATTGTACCTTGGTTGTTTATGGAGGCAAAAAGATCAGTGATATGCAAAAGCTATATGATGCTAAGAGACCGCGTGAACAACTTCCTGAAGCTGCTAGCGATACTTCAGTCGGTGATGCAGGTGTCATCCGAGAAGAAGGAGAGCTAAGTTCCCATGCTAATTTGAGCGGGGATCGTCATACCGAAGAGGGTAACGATGACGAGCCAATATTCGATAAATCTGTTCCTGAAGCAGACGTGGAAGCCGTCTTTATGGATTTAGATGATGAGATGCTTGTTGAAACTATTCCTCTTTCTAATATTCTCATGGTTGAAGTTAAAGCCAACCAAGGTTCTATTCTTGAGACAATCGTTATTGCTGCAGCAGAGGGGGTTGTACATCCCTCGACCCTTCTCCATACCGAAGATATTGTGGTCGAGGATGTTGGTCTAGCTTCCCGAGAGGTTGTGGCTTCTGATATCAAAACAAGTGTACCTGAGCCTACCTTAGAAGCACCTCCTGTTTTTGGACCATCATCGACTGAACCCGTCACAAAAGCCCCTCCCATCGCTGGACCATTGTTAACTGAGCCTATTGCAGAAGCCCCCTACTACCGAGCCATTATCAATTGCCAGTCTTCTTTCTCACTGTGGTTTCTCCGTACTGATTTTTATCATTTATTTATGTCAACAATTGTTCCTGTCTGTGTTTCCGCCTCTATCGTTTTGCCTGAAGCACTTGTTTCTTCCCTTCAAGGTCTGTCGAAGATAAAGGTGAATCTTTTGAAGAATCTTCTGATGAATATCGCCGATTCTCAAAAGAACGGGGATGAATGGTCTATTTTGGATGAAGGGTCGCTTGAACATAACACTATATGGCTCGAGATTGATGTCTCCTTGGTGTTCAATCATGAGGTCTAGTTCAAGGAAGGAATGGCCCAAGTTAATGGTGCGAGGCATCTCAGGACTGATCCTTTTGTTGAGGAAAAACGCGGTCATTTGCAATCCCTTCTTCCGAAGCTAGAAGTACACAAGGCAGATGTGGCTGTGGTAAGGCAGAATTAACAGGTTACCAACATTGGATGTCAAGGGGCTACGGAACGTCTTGAGGAGATTGACAGTGAAAAAGCATGGCTGCAGGCTGAGTGCTTGGTTGTTCACCTCAATTTCTCAAAATTTAGCACTCAGAGATCTTGCTTGCAGTCTTCTATTGATTAACATGAGGCGAAGTGTAATGCTGTAAAGGCTCAAATCACAAAGCTACAGTAGTTTCTTCAAAATGTTCATAACCCTGCTCGGGTCTTGGCTGAAATAGACGCGGTACAAAACCAAATCTAAAGTTCTGTTATCGATTTGTTAGAACGATTTTTAAAAAACTTAAATGCTTGAACTGTAACAATTTCATTTTGCAATTTTGAAACATGTTGTAAAGGATATTGTAACAATATGTACACTATTATTATTGTAATTTTGTGATTTCTGTTATGTCTTTGATCTACTTATCCTTTCTTTATTTACGTTTAGATGCGAAATAGATTAGGCAATTTTGAAAGGAACGTCCCCCTGTTAGGACTCAAACCTACGATTATGTCAGATGGATGTGACTGAGTCTTGATTTAGGGTTTATCCCAATTCTCGATACTCTTGGAAAGGCTTACTTGACATGTCCTGGGTCTTAATGACTTTTCTGATACCTGTGCAAACAAACAAAATAGATGATTAATATTTGGGGTTGTGAACATTAATTGTTGTGAGGTATCATTTCTTTTGGTATCTGTTTATTACACTTTCCGTCTAATGGGGTGTCTACAAATCACAACAATAAGCTAATGTCAAGTATTGTATCTTTTAAAAAACCGTCCATTCACCAGGGAACTGATGCCCTGCCCCTTGCAATCTACTACTCGATAGGCCCCGTTGCAATAAACTTCATCGATGATACACACTAGATCTCATTTCAAGTCGAATTTGCTTTTAGGACCTTGAGCTAGTGTCGGGCGTTTCATCATTAGTACCGAATCACCCTTTTTGAATGACCTGCCACGAACTCGTTTATCGTATGCGGACGAAATCTGTTTCTGACACATTTCGAGCCTTTACTGAGCAGCAAGCCTCTTTTCATCTAGATTATCAAGCTCGACCATTCTGGTCTTGGCGTTTTACTCGGATATTAAGGAGTGCTGGAGTGCGACCCGTAGTGACTCAACATGTATCTCCATTGGAACTATCGCCTCCGTACCATATACTAATGAGTAAGGTGTGGTTTTAGTGGCAGTGCAGTATGTGGTTCGATACGCCCATAATACTTTTGGCAAACGCTTGTCCCAATCTCTCTTATTTTCTGCTACCATGTTCTTTAAAATTTTCATGATAGTCTTGTTAAAGGCTTCAACTATTTCGTTCGCAGGGGGTTAGTAGGGTGTCGAATAACAGTGCTTGATCTTGAACTTCATACACAACTTATTGATGGAGGCATTCTTGAAGGGTGTTCCATTGTCAATGGTGATCTTCTCGGGGATACCATGTCGATATAATATAGTATGATGGATGAAACCGTCGACATGTTTGGCTTTCACATTCTCAAGTGCCACTGCTTCGGCCCACTTGGAAAAACAATCAGTTGCAGCCAAGATGTACTGATGCCCCTAGGAAGAGGGTGGGCTGATTGGTCCGATCACGTCCATGGCCCAGGCTGCGAAAAGTCAGGACATCACTGATTGGTGTAACTCTTCTGGTGGCAAGTGTATGATATCTACATGGATCTAACATTGATGGCATTTCTTGACATATTCTATCGCATCTCTTGTCATTGCGGGCTAATAATATCCTATGTGTCGAACACGGTGATGTAAGTTCTTTTCCCCTTAATGAGCGTTGCATTCTCCTCCTTGAGCCTCTTTTAATGTGACATATGCTTCATCTTGGTCCAGGCAACGCAGCAACACTCCCTCATATGAGTGCCTGTAAAGAATGTTGTTCTATATTATAAACGAACCAGTGCGTCTTCTGACTTGTGACTTGAGTGCACAACTTGGGGTCTTCTGGTAAAAAATCGTATTTCAAATAGTCGATGAATGACCTCCTCCAATCATCTTCGTCTGTAATCTCAAAGCAACAGATGGGGTTCGCACTCGATTCACCATTGTGCAGTGCAGCTATTGATAGGATTCTTCTTTCTTCAATTGTTACTTGGAGTGGGCTACCCCCAGGATTAGCCAGAGCAGCGGCCAGGCTGGCAAGGGCATCAGCTTGTACATTCTCCTGCCTTGGTATATGTGAAATGTTGCTATTATGGAATTGATTGAACAGTGATTGTGCTTGATGGCAGAAAGGCGATAATTTAGGTTTGCTAAGCTCATATTTAGTCGTCAACTGTCCGATGACTAGCCTGCAATCACTATAGATCTGTATCACTTTGACTTGCATTTCTAAGGCTAGTTGTAGTCCGATGATAAGGGCTTGATATTCTACTTTGTTGTTGGTGCAAGCTGGCATGATCATAAATGAGTAAGGCAACAAATATCCTTGCGGACTGATAATATAACTCCTACTCCTGCCCCTATTGACCTGGAGGCTCCATCGAAGTACATTTACCAAAGTCGTGGTTCTCCAACCATCATAATCTGGTCATTTGGGAGATCATATTCCATTTCTTCATTACTTGGGACTGGATGCGCAGTGAGGAAATCTGTGATTGCCTGTCCTTTGATAACTCGGGCTAGGACATACGTGATATCGAATTCTGAGAGGAGAAGGGCCTACTTAGTTAGTCGTCCACGCAGCATAGGTCGGTTCATGAGAAATTTTATCGAATCCGCCTTGGATATCAATCTTATTTGGTGTGAGAGGCAGTAATGCCTAAGTTTCTTCACAGCGAAAATGAGGGCGAGACATATCTTCTCGATCGCTGAATAGTTGAATTCAGCCCCCACCAATGTACGACTCAAATAATATAGTGCATTCTCTTTTTCTTCTTCATTCTTCTATAATAGGAGTGCCCCTAGTGAATTATCACCCACCGCGATATATAGAATTAATGATTTCCCTTTGATCGAAGCTGCGAGGACTGGAGACTTCCCGAGCATTTCTTTTAAAGAATCAAAAGCCTTTTGACAGGCGTCATACAATTCGAACTTAACGTCTTTCTTGTTGAGGCGGGAGAACGGCTGACAACGACAAGCTAAGTTCGAAATGAATCTTCTCAGGTGTGCCACACGGCCTTAAAAACTCTTCAACTGCTTCAAATTCTTCGGTGGTGGCATTTCTCTGATGGCCTTGATATTTGCAAGGTCGATCTCTATGCCCTGTGCCTGACAATGAAGCCCACAAATTTTCCCGAGGCAACTCCAAACACGCACTTTAACGGATTCATACGGAGGCTCTTCTTGCGCAATTGCTGAAACACTTGCTTCAGATGTTCCCTATGTTGTTCATGGTCGGCCGACCTCACAACCAGATCATCTACGTAACATTCAACGTGCTTATGCATCATATCTTGGAATATAACGTGCATCTTGCGCTGATACGTTGCCCCTGCGTTCTTCAACCTAAAGAGCATTACACGATAACAGTAGATGCCGAGCGTCGTACGGAAGGCTGTAGCTTCTTCGTGCTCCGGGGCCATACAGATCTGATTATATCTCGAGTACCCATCCATGAAAGACATCACTGCATATCCTGTCGTGCTATCAATTAATAACTCTGGAATTGAAAGAGGGAAATTGTCTTTTGGACACGCCTCATTAAGATTTCGAAAGTCAACATAGACCCAGATCTGTCCACTCTTCTTCTTGACCGGCACAATGTTCAAAATCCATCAGGGAAACTTTACCTCTCGAACGAACCCGTCCTGGATTAGCTTTTTTATTTTTTCCTCAATCTTGGGTACGATGTCAGGTTGAAATCGTCATTGAGGTTGCTTCACTGACTTCTTCTCCTTCATGATGCTCAGCTTGTGCATGGCGATTGCCGGACTAAGCCCTGGCATTTCTGAATAAGTCTAGGTAAAAACATCTTTATTCTCCCTCAACAACTGTATGTATCTCTCCTTTTCATCTTCTAAAATATTTCTGTTCAAGTATGTGTTCATGGGTTCTTCGAGAGTGCCCAAATTCACTTCTTCGAGTTTATCGATTGTTGGTTGTCCCCCATCTTCCAATTGCACAGGTGCGACACTTGGTTGGATAATATCGGTAGGATCTTGCAGTTGCATTTCTTTTATAGGCTGATAGATACCATATTCACGCTTGACTTGGCTCCTAGACTTTCTCTATTTCTATATACTTGCTTGTATTCTTCAAATGGAGCTAGTAACCTTTTCTTCTCGGTTGAGTCTTGGCTGGAGAACCCCATGTTTCTCATAATCTTTCGGCTGGTTCTGCTGTACCTCTCTTCCTCTATCGGTCGAGGTCAGGTGATACTCTCCCCTCTTCTTCTTCTTCTGATGACACTAGCTGACTCAACCTTGAGTGAAACTTGATATCTTTCTGAGTGATACCCCTTGATGGTACGAGACACTGGTTGGGAGCTCTTAGGAATGGCTTGATTCTTCCTATTTTGGGTACTGGCATGTTGAAGCTAGATTTGAGCACACTCATGTGTTGATTTGAGATCAGTTCTAACACCGACTGCCCTGGCTGACGTAAATGCTTTGGTACCACATAAAACTTCTTTGTGATTAGCTGAGGTTGCTTTTCTGAATGATACTGGGATTTCTCCTGAGTGATAGGTTGAGGTTTGCTTTTCTGCTCAAACTTTTCAACCCGTGGTCTTGCCCCTTGCCCTTTCTACGTTACATCAGGATTCTTGGTAACTTTACTATTATCAATCAGGTCATAATATCGTGCATCAGCCAAAAATGACTTGGCTACCGTGTATGGCTTAGGGTCTGCTGTTACCCTGTATTAGATCCCACTTCTGTTGTACTTGAAGCACTGATGATATGTCGAAGGGATCACACGATTCTGATGGAGCCAAGGTCTTCCCAGTAGAAGATTATATGTTGTCACTGCATCAATCATCTAACATGTTACCTTCGTCGTCAGTTCTTCGATTTCTAACATCATTGTGATTGCTCCAAGTGTACGTTGATTGTCTTGATTGAACCCCTGAATCACCATGAGGCTTAGGCATAACGCCGATTGCCTGTAACCCAACTTTTGTAATGTCTTCAACGGCATGATGTTTACGGCAGATCCATCGTCCAACGTACATCTTTTGACCTTTGTGTCCCTAACCGTTCCTGTAACTATTAATGGACGGTTGTGATCTATTAACTTGATCGTGTAATCTTCTTCTAAGAAAGTGATTGTTGAGGAGTGATCGACTTGCATAGCCTGTGGTATCAGCGCATATCCTTCCCAAAACTTGTCTGCGTTATTCATTTCTGCTTCTATTTCTATCATCATGACTTCTCTAACCCCACTATCAAGTAAGGCATTGATCAGCATTTCCTGATATGTCTTGGAGAGACACAAGGCTTCGTATATACTCAGGCGGGCGGGGACCTTCCGCAAATGCGAGACAACGTCATAGGCTACTAATGCTGCTACTGGTCTCGGGCTTGGCTGACTGGCCATGGCCTCGACAACCTTTTCCTTCAATTTCTGCATGCGGGGCCTTTCATACGGTTCATTTGGGATAACGTCTTCTTACATCGTGTCGTCTGACCTCGGAGGGGTGCGGTCAGGCATCTATCTTCTTGATCGTAAAATGATAGCATCAACTTCTCCCTCAGTTGCTTGTGAGGTTACTTTGAATGACAGTTGTTTGATGAATGATACCATTGCGCAACGTGTCATGCTAATCGTGGGTTGTATCTGCCCCTGTGCTGTTTCTTTCCTTCCTCTTCATCTATTCTTCTTTCGGTTGATGAGCCTCCTGATATTACGTCGGTAGTCTAACACGACACCTTCGTATGTGCGGAAGGTTAAAGAACAACTAGAATTATGGCTAAGTCCTATATGGGGGGGTGGGGGGGGGGAGGGGGAGGGGATTAGGACCTTTTAAAATTCTTTTCACCTACTTAACAGATTTAACAAATTAAATTAAGCAAGAACACTTTGGCTTCCAAGCCTAAGTGGGTCCAATCACAAGACTAGCAAATGGTTTAAGCAATAATCTTCCTAGTCTGAGCATGCATAGATAATCAAAAGATTTAACCAATCAAGCTCCAAATCTATGCAACTTATGTAGACTTATGAGAATGAATCAATGAGCTCAAGTCTACACAACTAAGTGAAAGCACATCTTGTGTGTGGATGTGCCTATTTAGTGCCTAGCATACATTCTAATTAAGCATTCATAATTAAGTAATTAAACACAATGCATAATAACAAATGTGCTCAAATATAATAAAAAACACAAGCATGTAAGTGGTTCGACTACTTGTCTACTCCACTCCTGGTTCAAGTACTCAACCACTTTGAGCACAACGGCATTCACTAGGGAGTTTAAATCTGGTTCCTCCCAATTAAGGTGTTTTAAATTGGCTCCACCCAACCGAGGAGTTTATAGGTTCCTCCCAACCTATTCAACCTACGCAAGGTCTAGTCCTACACAAGAACTACGCACGTTCACTCCCATGTTGGAGGCTCTCCCTTGGAGACTATGTTTAGGCTCGGCAACAAGCCAAGGGGCGGCAAAGAGCTCCTAGTCTTTAGGCTGATAAACGGGCTAAGGAACGACCAACATCCCTAGAGTTTTAGGCTCAACTAATAAGTCAGGGATCAGCAAACGACCCTAGTTCGAGTTTGTCAAACAAACTATGTACTCAACTCCCGCAGGGAATTGAGTGGAAGGACTCTCTATAATGACAACCTTACTTGTCGGATGAGCCCCTTGTTCAGAGTCGGTTTGGGTTACTTGATCTCTGCTCTCCCATGCTTCAATTAGCTTCCCTTGCTCCCCCGATCGTGTTGTCGCTACATCACCAATGCATGAACTCCACTTGATCAATCACTTTGCAAATGATACATTTGATATGCCCAAGGTGATAGGAGGGTAGGTTTGAGATCTCTACAACTTATAGGAATGGGTTGCCTAGAGAGTCTCACCTACAAAGATTTCATCATAGAGTATTGGATAGGAATATGACTATCAAGATCAATCCAATCTCTAGAGATCAAAAGAGGGACAAGTGCATCTTTTTCTTGAGCTTTGAATGCTCCATACTTGTGATGAATCACAAGGAAGATCACTTGTTTGGGTTAGGAATAGAGCTCTTAATGATTGTCAACAATGGTGGCTTCTATTTCCTCAAAATCCCATCTCTTGGTTCAAAAATGAATCCCCTCTATATATAGATTTTCTTCCAACGGTTAAAAAATGGGCAGATTCGCCATCTCCGATTGACCGGAAAAAGGGTCTGATTGATCGGAGACCAGTCCGATTGATAGGAGACATGTCCGATTGATCGAAAATCTATCCAATGACCTCTCTGGAAGATGAAATTGCGGTTTTTCCGCCTATTGAGATACTTGGAGATATGCCTAATGTCCTAGAGGGGGGGTGAATAGGACTTTTTAAATTCAAATTACAATTAAAAACTAAACAAGTCAATCTTATCAAATAAGATAATCACAATAGCATTCAAGGCATTTATATGAGCAGTTTGTAAGCAAGGACTATCATAGGCATTTCATCAAACAGTTAGCATTCATGATAGACTAAACCATTCAACACATAGCAAACATTCAATCTCACAATGCACAACGATTTATAGTGGTTCGGTTTCCCTACTCCACTCCCGGTTCACGATCTCAACCTATGAGACCACCGGATTTCACTATAGTCTTGGTTTTAAATCAGGTTAACCATCAACCTTGACATCCTTTGATCTAGGACCGTGTTTACCATCCGCCGATGGCCCAATCCAGGGACTTGACGAGTTTGGATCTCAAACTCTCACCAATCCTAATCCAAGGATGGTCACGTACCCTCCCGCCGGAGTTTCCCAATCCAGGGAATAGAGATTTAAAAGATGGACTCTCAAAAACTAGACAAACCTAGACGATTGAGCCTCGATTCGATGCCTTTGATGAGTAGCTTCAGCTCCACATGCTTCAGCTTCTCTTTGTGCTCCCGAGATCAGCTACCGATGCAAATGATGAGGATATATTGATGCCGGGTAGTTGGGAGAGAGTTGGTCTAGTTCCTGTTGCCTATTCAATGCAATGGTAATGAGGGAACTACTAATCTTCAAGCATTCAATGGCTTTAAGTGACCTAATAAAGATATTCAGAAGGAAGGTCAGCCATGAATGAAGGTCTTGAGTTCATACTTCAAACCGAGCTTAGAATACTCAATGACAAGCCATTAATGGCCAAGTTTGAATGATGAACTCAAGGGAGTTAAGAGGGAGGAAGGATGAGAGTAAATGCTCTCTCTCTCTCAGCTCTAGATGGGTGTTGAATGCATCCCAAGAAAGAGCTCAAGACAAGGCTATATAGAGCCCCAAATGATAGCCCCAATGGATTTAAAACGGTCACGTCCGACCTGTCAGAGATAGGACTCAACCGGCTGGACGAACCGGTCAGCATTCAAAAACAAAGGCCTCATATGGGACTGGCCGACTGGTCATGACCGGTCGGACCCCCTTGCTGGAGATACATGAATTATGAAGGCCGACCGGTCATGACCGGTCGGACCCCCTTGCTAGACCTCAAGTCTTGTGAAGGCCAACCGGTCATGACCGGTCAGCTATACTTGCTGGACATTCAGGCATTGTGAAGGCCGACCGGTCATGACTGGTCGGACCCCCTTGCTGGACATACAAGAAATGTGAAGGCCGACCGGTCATGACCGGTCGGCTTCCTATATGATTGCAACAGCAAGTCTGCTGGAGGAATTAGAGTGACTGGCTGACCGGTCATGACCGGTCGGTCAGTCCAGTTGCACTACAATCAGCAACCTCTGAAGCCGTCTTGCATAGTCTGGCCGACCGGTCAAGTCCAGTCGGCTGTCCATTCATCCACTTCACAGCAAGGATGCTAATGAGTTGAAATGCCTGGCTCTTGTCTAGATGATCTTGTCACAGCGTGTTTGCTGGGCCAAGTCTTCCAACGCAGCAGAGGATCACTCAATGAAGAGGCATGATAGAATTGGTGCATAGGGTCCAATTTATGGACATATCTTCAATTACATTTAGCACTAGCCAAGGTTCACAAGTCTGATCAACTTGTGCAAGGGTCGAGAGGAATGGGGATAAGATATGTGAGTCTTTTACGCCTTTCTTTGATGTTTTAGGGTTTCCTATGGTCGATCTATATGCAACTTACTTGAGATCTTGTTGCAGCATTAGCTTGAGCAATGAACGAAGCGTAATCTTCAAGTCTTGATCTTCAATTCTTCGACCGGGGCTCACATGACACGACGCGACCAACCAACACGTCAATTGACAACAAAAGGTGTACTAACAATCTCCCCCTTTGTCAATTGCGTGACAAAACATCTAACCTAGACAAATCATGACTCCTTATCATGATTGACCCTTAAACAGAAAGCAAAATACACCCATTTACATGTCAATACAGATATACAACATATTCTTTACAAAAGGACATGTACAGACTCGATTTTCTTCAAAATCTCCCCCTCAATGCTTGCACCTACAAAGTCCTGCAAAAAGATATAATCGGACCTTCTAGGTGGGATGATTCTCCCCCTTTTTGTTAGTAATTGACAAGGGTTAGCCAGCAAAAAGATATGCCTAATAAAGCTGCAAGGCTAGCACCGAAAATATGTCAATCACATTTCACAGGAAAGAGATATGAAAATATAAGCCCTGAGGAGATTTAAAGAACAACACATGCCAGATATACAAGTAAACATGAAAGCATAGAGGGCTTATAGCCCAATCAACCAACCACCCCTCCAGATGTATATCTAGACTCAAAAGAAAACACAATGCATGAGCTAATATGGGCAAATACGCCCAAACCATCCAACCTCCCAAGGATATTCAAATAAAAGAACAAACAGCTCATATATAAAACAAAAAACATCCACATATATACCAAAATGGGCAAGTAGCCCAATGTAGAGATGTATCAATCCAAAATATACAAACAACCATAGAATGATATAGCATGAAATCCAAACAATGTCATTGGTCATTCAAAAAGTAACTGTGACCAAGACATAAGCCTAATAATCCGTGCCATCGCCCAGATCAGGGGGTGGAACGTCCCCACGAGCCGCACGCTCCCATCGCTCTATCCATCTCTCTATCTGCGCCTGACGAGTGACTAGAGCCTCCTGCTGTACCAATATGGTGGCCTGTCCCTGCAAGATCTGGTCGCCGGTCTGCTCAAGCCTATCTAGCCGCTGAAATATATCCGCTCGAAGCTGGTGAAGCTCCGCAATGTAGGAATGGGGATCCATGGAAGGAGAGTGCCGACGAGAAAAAGCTCGAGGAGGCGTGCTGAATTGTCCTGGAGCGTTGCGAGGATCGAGGGATGGATCTGATGACGGAGCTGAAGTGTGTGAAGGGCCAGTAGAGGTAGGTGGTGCCTCAAGCTGGGACGGCTCTGCCTACTCCTGCTGCTCCTCCTGCAGACGACGCTGGATAATGTCTCTGGTAAGCTCCATACGACCAATGATGGTACGGTTGATAATGACCGGTTTGTGAATTTTATCGGTACCAACAATGCCAATACGCTCAGCCATTTGCATATGAGATGCCCAAATGGCAGACTAGTGGAGTTCCCATTGTCGCGCAGGATGACTTGGTGGATGATATTCATGATCCAAGTGAGCAGGCAGAGCGGATGACCTTTTCCTACCCGATACAGCAACCGAAACATAGTTTCGGAGACATCCGCTTTGTTGCTCATCCGCGGGTAGACATTGCGGAAAAAGAGATTATGCAAAAGGCGAAAATCCCACGTCATTGAGGATGCTCGAAGAGCACCGCCCACCCATTTGGGTGTCCCCTCACCACAGAGGAATTGAGCGATAACTAGGTTGGGTTTGGGACCCAAGGATGAAAAATCGAAAGAAGGCTCCTCAACCCTTGGAACGCCAATAAAATCTGATATGGACTTCAAAGTAAACAGGCAATCCCGATGGCCAACCTCGACATTGAAGGAGGGGGGCGAAGACGTGACATGAACACAGGATGCATAGAATTTCCTGACAACATCAAATTGGACCGGGCCCCGATGTGGAGTACGGGGCCCCAATTGATGGCATCCAACATAGAACGTACATTGTAGTCAGACAAATCACCCAAATTGACGGATTTTTCACAGAAGACCTCCTTATCCTTAAAATCATCCCAATGGGTGGAATGGGATGAGACTTTTGTCCCCAAAGATTTAGATTTAACAGGAAGAACCGAAGAGGAGGCAGCCCCTTTCCCTTTGGAAGCGGCTTTCTTGGACTTTAAAGGGCGAGGAGGAGGCTTAGATTTTGCCTTGGGACGATCGCTCCTCCTCAAAGGGAGCTCATCCTCGCTCTCTTGGGATGACATGGAAGAGGCAAGAGGATCTCTAAAATACTCCAAGAGATGAAGGGAAGGGATGAACCAAGGAAGATAAAAAGTGAAGAAAAGGAATCCCTTACCAATGAATGAGAGTGAAGAGGAGTGAAGTTGAGAAGGTTAGAACCTTGAATCTTGCAATGAATCAGCGCAAAATCACCTTGGAGAGTAAGAGGGGGAGCTGGAGCATTGAGTGGAGGTGAAGAAAAGGGGAAGGACTGACCTAAAATGGGCTCCAAATGGGTTAAATACCCCCCCTACCCGGTCGGCTGACGCATGGACGCAGCTGCCTTAGAGATGCACGACCGGTCGTGACCGGTCGTGGGATGCAAAACGGGCCACAGCAAGATTTTCTACACAGCCCGACCGGTCATGACCGGTCGGCTGGCCTAATCTGGTGAGTCCAGAGAGTTTTTGAGAGACGCTCGACCGGTCTTGACCGGTTGGCTGGCCGGTCGGCAGGCAATTTTGCCGCCTTTTTGACACGTATCCTGTACTGGATCACCTGGAATGAGAGTTTGTCCTTTGGACAGACCTTTAATACCAAGTACCCTTATCAAGGATACAACATCCATGGTCATGGTGTACCAAGGTACACCTAACACAAAATGAGAGACCCCTAAGGTCCAGAGATGACAATAAATGGTTAGAAATTGGGACTATGATCCCGGATATTCGAAGAAAGCAATGAAAAGAGGCCATGATCCTCAGATATACCTATAACGACCAGAAAGAGAGGCTAAATCCTCAGATTTTTCCTGCAAAACCAATACTTTGTTAGATACACTAGATACATCCAACACCGATGGACTTCTGGAGGTTCGCAAAGCGAACCGAGTCCAAAGGTTTCGTTAGGATGTCAGCTAGCTGATTCTCTGTAGGCACATTTTCGAGAGATATTATTTGATCTTCAACCAATTCTCGAATAAAATGGTGCCTAATGTCTATGTGCTTAGTGCGAGAGTGCTGAACAGGTTTCTTTGATATATTTATGGCACTCGTATTGTCGCAAAATAACGTCATTGTGCCTTGTTTGATCCCATAATCGGTTAGGGTTTGTTTCATCCATAATAGCTGGGCACAACAACTACCAACAGCAATGTATTCTGCTTCGGTTGTGGATAAAGAGATAGAATTTTGTTTCTTACTGTGCCATGCCACAAGGCAATTTCCAACATAAAAGCACCCATCGCTGGTAGATTTACGATCATCCATGTTACCAGCCCAGTCGGCATCTGAGTACCCTGCAATATCTATAGAGGAATCAAAGGGGTACCAAAGACCGTATTCGGTGGTGCTTCTAACAAACCGAATGATCCGCTTAACAGCGGTAAGATGAGATTCTTTAGGATCAGCCTGAAATCGAGCACAAGCACCTACACTAAAAGCAATATCTGGTCTACTAGTAGTGAGATAAAGGAGACTACCAATCATGCTTCTATAGAGATGTTGATCTACACTTTTCCCTGCAAGGTCTTTTGATAATTTAACAGTGGTGCTCATAGGTGTAGTGTAGGAACGACTAGAATCTAAGCCAAATCTCTTAACAAGGTCTTTAGCATATTTGGCTTGAGTAATGAATATACCTGAAGCGAGTTGTTTTACTTGAAGCCCTAGAAACATGTTCAGTTCTCCTACCATACTCATCTCAAATTCAGATGTCATTAATTCAGCAAAGGAGATGGACATTTTCTCACAAGTGGATCCAAAAACAATGTCATCCACATAAATCTGGGCAACCAACACAGAATTCTCGGCTTCTATAATAAATAGAGTCTTGTCAACACTCCCCCTAACAAAATCATGGTCTATAAGAAAGTGAGTTAAGCGTTCATACCATGCACGGGGTGCTTGCTTGAGTTCGTAAAGCGCCTTTTTCAACCGGTACACTTTGTGAGGATACTTAGGATCAATGAATCCTTTTAGTTGTTCAATGTTGAACCTCCAATTTATACATTGCATTGCCCATTACACTACATAATTTGCATGATTTTCATGGTTTAAAGGCCCACCTAACATGTGTTTTGTGATTGTAGAGATAAGAGTGGATTTCATCAAATTGGAGCCAAAAGATTATATTTGAAGACATTGGATGAAGTCCTAAGATGGACCAAGGAAAGAAGAAGAAAGAGAGAGAAAAGAGAATGAAGAAAAGAAGAAAAAGATGAAGAAATACAAGGCTGACCGGTCGTCCGACCGGTCAGCCACATCAAAGGAATCAAGTAGAAGAGAGGCCGACCGGTCATGACCGGTCGGCCATGCACACTGGATCAAGGCAATAGATCAGCCCGACCGGTCATGACCGGTCGGGCATGCACGCTGGATGAGTGGGAGGTCAGTCCGACCGATCTTGACCGGTCGGCTGCACCCTCTGGATGTTTTAAAAAGCTAGTCCGACCGGTCACGACCGGTCGGCTCTGCGTAATAGGAAAGTCCTTTCTAATTCGGGACTCCGAAAATTGCTGTGCAATGCGTAGGATTTCACAGAATTCGACGCAAGGGAGGATTGTTGCTATAAAAGGCCACCTAGGGGCTCTCCCTAAGGTATCAGAGAAGAGAAGGAACGTGAGTTTGGAGGCTGAAGGCGACTGTGGAGCGTCTGCAACATCTATCTTCGGGTTTTTCTAGTTTTATGCTTTATTTTTGAGTTTTTAGTTGTAGCATGACTATGCTCGGCTAAAACCTCTCAGCTAAGGCTGAGAGGTGAAGCTTGTAGCCAGTTCTATGTTAATTTCAGTTTGATTCAAGTATTTTTAATTCAAAGTTGGATTTTTCTTATGTTTCAGTCCAATAGGTGGTAGTTTGAGATGTCTTATCTGAGTTTATGTGCTCCGGACATGAATTCCTTTTAATTCTCTGAGATTATCACAGGTTGCTTGTTTAGATTCGAATTATAGTAATCCTTGAGCAGGCCATAGTCCATAGGCATGGCTGTTACTCCGCAGGCTATGAATTTGAATTCTACATTGATTTAATGGACTTGAACTTGGAAGTTCAACTTGAATTGGATGAATGTGTGTGAATGCTTTATTTTCCAACTAGATAAGAGATAGGACTTCAAATCTAGTTGTGTTCTCTACTTGGATTGACTGAATTGACATAGGATTGCTACAAGTGGATCCTTGAAAGCCTTAGTACATTATATCTCTGATTTTTCATTAAGTTATTGTTTTAATTAAACATCCCATTGAATTTGAAATTTACTCTATTAAACTGAGTTGCTGGAGTAATTAGGAAGCTGTTACTCTTTCCCTGTGGATCGACCTCGGTCTTACCGAGATTTATTACTACATCGCAGCCTTACACTTGAGGCGAGCGAACAAGTTTTTGGCGCCGTTGCCGGGGAAATTAGATAATAGTTTTCAAATAGTTTCAGTGGCTGTAGAAGTAGAAATAGTTAGGATTTTTTATTTTCTTAGAACTAACAAGTTTTTCTGTTTTGTAGGAGTTTTTCTCTAGTTCAAGCACATCAGGTGATACCCTTCTAACTTAGCTCCCGCAGAATTTTCTTTCAGTTTCAGATTTTAGTTTTCTAGAATAGGATTAGTTTCAGTTTTTGGTTGAGTGGTTTATGTCCCGTTGGGAACGTAATCATTCAAATCGTCTTCAATCTGAAGGTGGTTTAGTTGGACCATTGTCAGTCCATAGACAAGTCCGAAATTATCAAGAGCATCGTGGAAGTTTGGGGAGTATGGATCAAACACCCTTAAGGAATCCTCCCCCCCTACTCCAACCACAAACGCAAATCAGGAAGGAGTAGGAGAGAATGAGGTACATAATGTTCCTCCAATGAGATCACTACGGGATTACCTACAACCTGCTCGTACAATTACACCTTCTTGCATAGTTCTACCAGCTAACGGTGGGACCCTTGACATAAAACCGGGAGTAATCCAACTTTTACCTAAATTCCATGGGCTAGACTCTGACCGCCCATACTTACACTTGCAAGAATTCGAAGAAGTGTTGGCCACCTTGCATTATCCCAATGTTTCTGGGGATACAATCAGACTTAAACTTTTTCCCTTCACTTTGAAAGAAAGAGCCAAAGATTGGCTTCACTCTCTTAGACCATATTCGATTGGGTCATGGGTTGAGATGAACCGGGAATTCTTGAAAAAGTTCTTCCCGGCTCATAAAACAAACACTCTTCGAAGGGCCATAATGAATTTCTCAGCTAAAGAGGGTGAATCATTCTTTCAATGTTGGGAAAGATTTAAGGAACTCCTGCTTGCTTGCCCACATCATGGCTATGAGAGTTGGCGAATTATAAATTTTTTCAATGATGGATTAAGTTCTAATATGCGCCAATTTGTGGAAATGATGTGCAATGGCGAGTTTATGAGTAAAATCCAGATGATGCTTGGAGTTACTTGGACATGTTGGCTGAAAACGTCCAATCTTGGGATACCTCGGATAAACCCAAGAACCCCAAGCCTACTCAAGAGAAAGGAGGGATTTATGTCCTTAAAGAGGAAGACGACGTAAATGCAAGGATAGCCAACCTCACAAGGAAGGTTGAGGCCATGGAACTTAGCAAAAATGGAGTTTCCAAGTCCAAGGAAGCTGTTGAAACCACATGTGGGATTTGTCTCACCGACTTACACGCTACGCAAGATTGTCCCACAATTCCCGCATTTAAGGAAGTGCTGCAAGAGACAGCCAATGCCACATATGGTTATCAACGGCCCTTCAATGGACCGGTAGGTAATACGTACAATGAGAGTTGGCAGAACCACCCGAATTTCAGTTGGAAGAATGCCCCAACGGGCAATCCTACCAACTCCCAAAGAGGGCCACCCATGCAAAATATGGCCCCACCTCAATTCTCATTGGAGGATACCTTGAGAGCATTTATGCAAGGGCAAGCGCAAATAAATGAATCAAATCAACAAATGTTCCAAGAGCTGAAAGTCTCGGTTGATGAGATTAAGGGACGCTTGAATGCTAGGGAAGGGACCTTTCCGGCCCAACCTCAGCCCAATCCAAAGCAAGTACATGAAGTGAGCATCCCTAATCCTTCCAACCAAAACATGGAGCAAGCTAAATCCATTACCACCCTTAGAAGTGGTAAACAAATTGACAAAACTATTCCGGTGAAGGCCGATGAGCCTAATGATCCGGTAAATTCTGAGGATGAAAATGGATCTAACTTAGCCCCACAACAACCGGAACGCATTTACAAGCCCATAGCACCATTCCCTTCAAGATTGGTTGCCCCAAAATCTCTCCCAAATTCTCAAGATATTCTAGAGATTTTCAGACAAGTCAAGATCAACATCCCTTTGCTTGATGCCATCAAACAAATTCCCTCTTATGCCAAGTTTCTAAAAGATCTATGCACAACAAAACGCAAATATAATGTGCAGCAAAAGGCCTTCTTAACGGAGCAAGTTAGTGCCATCCTCACTCAAAAGACCCCCCCAAAATTCAAAGATCCCGGTAGTCTCACCGTCTCATGTATCATTGGAGACTACCGGATTGAACGTGCCTTGTTAGACTTGGGGGCGAGTGTGAACTTGATCCCATACTCGGTATATGAGCAATTGGGTCTTGGTGAATTAAAACCCACCAAAACCACGTTGCAACTCGCTGATAGATCTATCCGTGTACCGAGGGGGATAGTTGAGGATGTTCTAGTCCAAGTTGACAAATTTTACTATCCAGTAGATTTTATCGTCTTGGACACACAACCGGTTTTGGATGCTAGCACCTAAATACCGGTAATACTAGGCCGCCCATTCCTTGCCACATCAAACGCAATCATCAATTGCCGGAATGGGGTAATGCAATTATCTTTTGGAAACATGACACTAGAGGTGAATGTATTTCACTTAGGCAAAAGACATAGGGATGTCGATGATGACGAGTTCTTCGATGTAAACATGCTTGAAACCTTTGAAGAAGAAGAACTCCTCCAACTTGAACCACTAGAAAGTTTGGAGACATGCTTAGCACACTTCATGGATTCTAAAGACCCCATCATCAGTGAGATCGTGCATGCATTAAATATAGAAAGACCGGTAGTTGATACTAGCCGGTGGAGGCCCCATTTTGAAAAATTGCCACCAACCACATCAAGGCCTCTACCGTCTAGCATCAAACCACCGAAGCTTGACCTCAAACCATTGCCATCCGAGCTTAAATATGTATATTTGGGTCAAGAGGAAACTTTCCCAGTTGTCATTGCCTCCCACCTAGAAAAAGACCAAGAGCTCAAGTTGATTGAGTTACTCAAAAAACACCGGGAAGCCATAGGTTGGACAATAGCGGATCTCAAAGGGATAGATCCTTCGGTTTGCACTCACCATATACACCTTGAAGAAAACGCAAAAACGACTAGACAACCTCAAAGACGGTTAAATCCAAACATGATGGAGGTTGTCAAAGCCGAGGTGTTAAAGCTATTGGATGTGGGTATCATCTGCCCCATCTCATATAGCCAATGGGTGAGTCCTACCCAAGTTGTCCCCAAGAAATCCGGTATTACCATCATTGAAAACGCCAACAACGAGCTTATACCGACTAGGGTGACCACCGGTTGGCGTATGTGCATTGATTATAGGAAGCTCAATACGGTCACTAGGAAAGACCACTTCCCTCTCCCATTTATGGATCAAATTTTGGAGAGGTTGGCAGGCCATCCCTACTATTGCTTCCTAGATGGCTATTCCGGATACAACCAAATTGAGATAGCTCCGGAAGACTAAGAGAAAACCACATTTACATGCCCGTTTGGTACCTTCGCCCACCGAAGGATGCCATTCGGGTTATGCAATGCACCCGCCACATTCCAACGATGCATGTTGAGTATTTTCTCGGACATGGTGGGTGAGTTTCTTGAGGTGTTCATGGATGACTTTTCTATTTTTGGTTGTACATTTGATGAGTGCCTCGAGCACTTGAAGTTGGTCTTGATGAGGTGTGAGGAAAAGCAACTTGTATTAAACTGGGAAAAGTGCCATTTCATGGTACAAAGAGGAATAGTCCTTGGACACATCATCTCGTCCAATGGAATAGAGGTAGACCGGGCGAAAATTGACATAATTTCCAATCTACCACCACCCAAAAGCATACGCGATGTGCGGTCCTTCCTTGGACACGCCGGTTCCTATCGAAGGTTTATAAAGGACTTTAGTCACATCTCAAGGCCTTTATGCAACCTTCTACAAAAGGAGAACTAATTTGAGTGGAGTGCCGAATGTCAATTAGCTTTTTCAAAGCTAAAAGACATGTTGACAACCGCTCCTATCATGCAACCACCAGATTGGTCCATGCCTTTTGAGTTGATGTGTGATGCGAGCGATTTTGCTATTGGGGCGGTGTTAGGCCAAAAGAAAGATAAAAAGCCCCATGTCATCTATTACGCGAGTAGGACCTTGAATCCTGCCCAAGTTAATTATTCCACTACGGAGAAAGAACTCCTAGCTGTCATCTTTGCCTTGGACAAATTCAGGCCATACTTAATAGGATCCAAAGTTATTGTTTATACGGATCATGCGGCGCTGAAATACCTTCTTTCTAAGAAGGATGCTAAGCCCCGCTTGCTAAGATGGATCCTACTCCTTCAAGAATTCGACTTGGAGATCAAAGATAAGAAGGGGGTAGAAAATGTGGTGGTGGATCATCTATCCCGCCTAGTCCTACCAAATTCCATTGACGAGTCACCTATTGAGGACTCATTCCCTGATGAGCAACTCTTTGTTGCTATGCATCCACCATGGTACGCTGATATAGCCAATTATCTTTCCACAGGTGCGATGCCGACTCATTGGACTGCGCAAGACAAACGTAAATTTCTAAGGGAAGTGCGCAGATTTTTCTGGGATGAACCTCTATTGTTTAAATATTGCCCAGACCAAATTATAAGGAGATGCGTCCCCGATGATGAACACAATTCAGTCATCTCCTTTTGTCATGATCAAGCATGTGGAGGTCATTTTTCAGCCAAGAAAACAACTGCAAAAATTCTGCAGTGTGGTTTTTATTGGCCCACGTTATTTAAGGACACCCACGAGTTTTGCAAAGTGTGCGAGCGCTGCCAGAAGCTAGGAGGATTATCCCGTCGAAATATGATGCCTCTCACCCCAATCCAACATCTTGAGGTCTTTGACTGTTGGGGCATCGATTTTATGGGACCATTCCCCTCATCTTTTGGGCATGTCTATATTCTTCTTGCCGTAGACTATGTGTCTAAATGGATAGAGGCTATCCCATGTAGAACCAACGATCATCGTACGGTTCTCAAGTTCCTCAAAGAAAACATACTTTCTAGATTTAGGACGCCTCGAGCCATTATTAGTGATGGTGGTTCTCACTTTTGCAATAGACCTTTTGAAACTTTGATGAAGAAATATGGTATTAGGCACAAAGTGAGTACCCCATACCACCCACAAACAAGTGGGCAAGCTGAAATCTCCAATAGGGAAATCAAGCAGATTTTAGAAAAGACGGTGAGACCGGATCGCAAGGATTGGTCCCTAAGATTAGATGATGCACTTTGGGCTCACCGTATGGCCTACAAGACACCCATTGGAATGTCCCCTTATAGACTTGTCTATGGGAAAGCTTGCCACTTGCCTGTGGAGATAGAACACAAAGCCTATTGGGCAATTTGGGCTCTAAATTTTGACATTGATAAGGCTAGCTCGCTTCGCAAACTTCAATTAAATGAGCTTGATGAGATCCAGAACGATGCATATGAGAATTCGAGAATTTACAAGAGCAAGAGGAAGGCCTTTCATGACAAGCACATCTTAAGGAAATCCTTCCATGCAGGACAGAAAGTGCTCTTGTATAATGCCCGACTTCATCTTTTTCCAGGAAAATTACGATCTCGATGGACCGGCCCATATATTGTTAAAGAAGTTTTTCCCCATGGGGCTGTTGAGATTGAGAATGCAGCGAATGGTGACTGTTTCAAAGTTAATGGACAACGCCTTAAACCATTTGTTGAGAAATTTGATTCAGAGGACATGTCCATCTCCCTGAATGATCCTGTCTATCAGGATGATTGATCTCCTAGTCTGATGGAGGTATAGCATAGGTAGGTTTAGTTTTGTTTTACTGTTTTAGTAGGATTTAGTTGTTGGAATTGCAGACCTCCATGATCGCTCTCTCAGGTACTATTGATTCTCACTCTCTCATATTTTACCAATGTTCTCATGTTCATGCTAACTAACTATCTTTTTACGTTGGGGGGTGAGATGAGATCCCTCATCTAGCATATTGCAACATTTCGAGCTTCATATGCACAAATTTTTTTTCGAATTTTCTAACATCTCAAAACTCTTTTAGAAAATTTTGTTTCTATACATTTGAGAGGCTATGAGTAGAAGAGGAGGAGAAACGAAGTGTGTGATGTTGTAGTCTTGAATTTCTTCCAACATAATGGCTTTATATGTTAATTCCCCTATTGTTGTGATTGATAGAAAATTTGAACACCTTTACACCAAGTTCACATTACACGATTTTCATGAGTGACAGGTTTATGTGATTTGTGGATTAGCTAGACTTTGGTTTAGAGGTGTTGAGCAGCCAAGCTGGGGTATTTTGTCCATCCTTGTCCATGGGAAAATAATGAAAGATATGGATTTCTAAAAATCCTATCTAAGTTAAAAGAAAAAGGAAAGAAATGATGAAATCGGGAAGGAAAGAAAAATGGTGGAAAATTCCGAAAAGGACTACCTATTACCAACCGGGGGATGGTCGAACCGTAACCAAAGCCAGAAATGGGACGTAGTGTGAAAGTCGTCGGAAGGACGGTAAGGCAAATTCCTGTCATAGGCTTGCTGTTGCTCTGTGCACCTTGGAATCCCTGGTCTACTTAATCTATGAAGAAGATGGTTCCAGGAACTCATGAGATGAACTTTCACTATGCACACTAGGTTGAATTTGTTCGAATTCTTCTATTTATCAATCAGTCAGCGGGGATTTCATGTAAACACTTCTTATGTTTTGAGAGTCCAAGGTTCAGCTTCTAACACCTAATCTTTCCAAATTTTACACTTATACATCTTGGAATGGATAGAAACATGGTTTCTGGAAGAGGGTTGGATTTGGAGGTTTGAAACTGTTTCACGCATGTTTTGCTCGGGACTAGCAAAAAGCTGGTTGGGGGGTGTGTTGAACCTCCAATTTATACATTGCATTGCCCATTACACTACATAATTTGCATGATTTTCATGGTTTAAAGGCCCACCTAACATGTGTTTTGTGATTGTAGAGATAAGAGTGGATTTCATCAAATTGGAGCCAAAAGATTATATTTGAAGACATTGGATGAAGTCCTAAGATGGACCAAGGAAAGAAGAAGAAAGAGAGAGAAAAGAGAATGAAGAAAAGAAGAAAAAGATGAAGAAATACAAGGCTGACCGGTCGTCCGACCGGTCAGCCACATCAAAGGAATCAAGTAGAAGAGAGGCCGACCGGTCATGACCGGTCGGCCATGCACACTGGATCAAGGCAATAGATCAGCCCGACCGGTCATGACCGGTCGGGCATGCACGCTAGATGAGTGGGAGGTCAGTCCTACCGGTCTTGACCGGTCGGCTGCACCCTCTGGATGTTTTAAAAAGCTGGTCCGACCGGTCACGACCGGTCGGCTCTGCGTAATAGGAAAGTCCTTTCTAATTCGGGACTCCGAAAATTGCTGTGCAATGCGTAGGATTTCGCAGAATTCGACGCAAGGGAGGATTGTTGCTATAAAAGGCCACCTAGGGGCTCTCCCTAAGGTATCAGAGAAGAGAAGGAACGTGAGTTTGGAGGCTGAAGGCGACTGTGGAGCGTCTGCAACATCTATCTTCGGGTTTTTCTAGTTTTATGCTTTATTTTTGAGTTTTTAGTTGTAGCATGACTATGCTCGGCTAAAACCTCTCAGCTAAGGTTGAGAGGTGAAGCTTGTAGCCAGTTCTATGTTAATTTCAGTTTGATTCAAGTATTTTTAATTCAAAGTTGGATTTTTCTTATGTTTCAGTCCAATAGGTGGTAGTTTGAGATGTCTTATCTGAGTTTATGTGCTCCGGACATGAATTCCTTTTAATTCTCTGAGATTATCACAGGTTGCTTGTTTATATTCGAATTATAGTAATCTTTGAGCAGGCCATAGTCCATAGGCATGGCTGTTACTCCGCAGGCTACGAATTTGAATTCTACATTGATTGAATGGACTTGAACTTGGAAGTTCAACTTGAATTGGATGAATGTGTGTGAATGCTTTATTTTCCAACTAGATAAGAGATAGGACTTCAAATCTAGTTGTGTTCTCTACTTGGATTGACTGAATTGACATAGGATTGCTACAAGTGGATCCTTGAAAGCCTTAGTACATTATATCTCTGATTTTTCATTAAGTTATTGTTTTAATTAAACATCCCATTGAATTTGAAATTTACTCTATTAAACTGAGTTGCTGGAGTAATTAGGAAGCTGTTACTCTTTCCCTGTGGATCGACCTCGGTCTTACCGAGATTTATTACTACATCGCAGCCTTACACTTGAGGCGAGCGAACATTCAACATACACTTCCTCATCAAGAATACCATTCAAGAAGGCACTCTTTACATCCATTTGAAATAGTTTGAATTTTAACGCACAAGCAACAGCCATAAGAATTCTAATAGACTCGAGTCTGGCTACAGGGGCAAATGTTTCATCAAAATCAATGCCTTCAATTTGTGAATAACCCTGAGCCACTAACCGAGCCTTATTTCGTATTACATTCCCAGATTCATCAGATTTATTCTTGGAAATCCATTTGGTTCCAATCACATTTTTCCTTTCTGGCCTGTCGACCAGATACCATACATCATTTCTAATGAATTGTTGAAGCTCTTCCTGCATTGCAAGGATCCAGAATTCATCATTTAGAGCTTCATCAGCATTTTTTGGTTCAATTTTTTATGTGAAACATAGGTGACTGTTGACTGCCTCCAATTGCCTCCTGGTTTTGACACCAATGCTAGGATCCCCAATGATTTGATTAAGGGGGTGATCCTTAACAATTTGTACATCACCAGGAGCAGTAGGGGCATTAGGAGATGAGGGTTGTTTATCAGATTTTCCTATCTCGTATATGCCCTCATCTTCGTCTTCATCACCTGGAGACACAGGTTTATCCAAGCTATCGTCCACAGTCACATTTATTGACTCTTGGACTGATGAGGTTCGAAGGTTGTAAACACGAAAAGCTCTACTATTTAACGAGTATCCCAAGAAGATACCCTCATCACTTTTGGATTCAAATTTTTCCAAATTTTCTCGGTCTCTCAGAATATAGCATGTACTACCAAAGACCTTAAAGTATTTAACATTCGGTGTTTTTCCACACCACAGTTCATAAGCTGTTTTGTTTAGACCTACCCTTAAATAAACTCGATTAACAATATAGCAGGCAGTGTTAACAGCTTCGGCCCACAGATTTTGAGCAAGTTTCTTATTATTAAGCATAGCTGTGGCCATATCCAACAACACTCTGTTTTTCCTTTCAGCAACCCCATTTTGTTGAGGTGTTTTGGGTGCTGAGAACTCATGATGAATGCCCAATTCATCGCATAATGCCTTGAAGCGATGATCTTCAAATTCACCGTCGTGATCACTCCTGATTCTTGCTACCATGTATCATTTCTCATTTTGAAGTCGCTTCACTAGTTTTTTGAATTCCTCAAAAGTGTCAGATTTTTCTCTTAGGAAGGCCACCCATGTGAATCTGGAGTAATCATCAACGACTACCAAGAAGTATCGTTTTCCACCTTGGCTAAGTACCCTGGTAGGACCAACTAGGTCCATGTGTAGCATTTCAAATGGTTTTGATGTGACCAGGATAGAGGTTCTCTTATGTGCAACCTTGATTTGTTTACCTTTTTGGCATGCGGTGCTCACAGTATTTGGTCTTTTACCCATCTTGGGTAAACCTCTCACTAAATTTTTCTGACTCATTTTAAACAGATTTCTATAATGTACATGACCGAGTCGATGGTGCCATAATTCTGTTTCATCCTGAACGGCCACGTGACACATGGTGGAGGAGCTTGAGTTGTTGTGATTTTCAATGACATAGCAGTTGTCTCCTGTGCGTAGACCTTTCATGACTAATTTTCCTGTGGAGTTCAAGATCTTGCACATATCTTTGGAGAAGCTTACTGAGTGCTCTTCATCACAAATCTGTGAGATACTCAGTAAGTTGTGTTTAAGGCCATCAACATACAGCACATTTTCAATTTCGGGCAAACCTGGCCCTGTGATGGTTCCTTTACCAATGATCTTAGCTATGCTCCCATCACCAAATGTGACAGACCCACCATCAAATTCGTCATATGCACAAAATTGAGATCTATCACCTGTCATGTGTCTAGAACAACCACTATCCAAGTACCATCTAGGGGTATTCCCAGCTTTTAAGGCAGTATGAATGACCAAGCACTTGTTCTTAACAACCCATTTAGTTGTTGTCCTTTTATGAGAGGTGTTCTTCTGGTGAGATTCTCTAGTTTTCTTGGGAGAGTCAGATTTTTCTTTTTCACGCAAAAGAAGAGCAGTTTTCAAATTCAGCATTTTAACTTGCTCCAATAGTTCATCCATCCTCTTGTCCTTCCTAGGAAGAGCAGGATAATTCTTTCGAATGTTTCCCCTCTTTGGTGAAGAATGCATGGGAGGATTCCAATTAGCTTGGACATTTTTCCCGGTCGGTACAAATTTACCTTTCAAGTTTCTGACCGGATTTTTTAATACCAAGCACTCAAATTTTAAGTGGCCAATGTCTCCACAAGCATGGCAGATAGGAGAGGCACTAGTTTTACTTCCGGATGCACCATGATCATTTCTTACAATTGGATGGACTGAGGTGGTTTTTGAAGTGTGACTATCATAGCCCAAACCTCTTTTATCCATTGGTGATCTTGCAACACCGAGGAGTTTTTCCAGGTTTTCTTCTCCTTGCGCAAACCGTCTTCTAGAGTCAACGACTTGACACTTAAGATGATTGATTTCAATGTTTGCCTCTTTGAGTTCTCTCTCAAGTCTAGCATGCTTGTCTAGAGATTCACCACTCACGAGCTTTTTCTTTTCTTGTTCAAGTTCATCATTCTTCTTTTTCAGTTCTTCTAGATCTTGACACATCTTTTGATTCTCTATTTTCAATCCGTCAAGATTTTTCATCAGTTTGTCATTTTCAGCCTTCATTTGGCCCAACTTGTTGATGGTATTTATATTTTCAATCTATAGTTGGTTGTAAACCTCCTGAAGGCCTTCCTCCTCATTCTCATCATCACTCAAGGAATCATTTTCTGTGTTGGAGGATTCATGATCATCAATGTCTCCGGTGATCTTTGCAATGGGCTCAATTTGAGGCACAATATCAGTAACAAAGGCCATTAAAATTCTGATTGAACTTTGCTCCTCCTCACTTTGGTATAGGATTGATTCTGATTCAGATTCTTCAGTCTCATCCCATGTAGCCGCCATTGCCTTTTTCTTGGCTTTGTTATTGGTGCACTTAGATGCAATGTGACCAAATCCTCTACACTTGTAGCATTGAGGGTCTTTTGACTTAACAAATTTTTCTTTGTTGTTCTTAGAATCAAAAGGTTTACCCTTCTGGTAGGGTTTCCTTCTAGAAGTATTTCCCTTAGTTTTGAAGAATTTTTGAAATTTCTTGGCCATAAGTGCCATTTCTTCTAAGTCTGGATCTTCCTCACTTCCACATTCAGATTCTTGTTTTTTGTGAGAACATTTCAGGGCTGTACTTTTGGATTTGGAGGGAGTTTTGAAACCTAGTTCATAGGTTTGAAGGGACCCGAGAAGTTCTTCAACTTTCATGGTATTTAGGTCCCTACATTCTTCGATGGTAGTAACTTTGGAAGAGAACCGTTCCGGAAGGGATCTCAGAATTTTCCTACATAGTCTATGCTCCGGAACGGGATCCCCCAAGCCCCACATTTCATTTGTAATCTTGTTCAGCTTGGTATAGAAATCAGTAAATGTTTCGTGCTCCTCCATAGTGATGTTTTCAAATTGTGTGGAGAGACGCTGAAGTTTTGAATTTTTAACAATGCTCGTTCCTTCATGAGTAACTTCAAGGATGTCCCATGCCTGCTTACTGGTTGTGCAATTTTGAATCCGGCCAAATTCATCTTTAGATACTGAACAAAAGATGGCATTCAGCCCTTTGGCATTACAGACCCGTTTAGCTTTATCATAATCGGTCCACATCGCCTTATCTTTAGGCTTGAGGACATCTGGTTCACCTTCCTTACATATAGTGACCATTGGGGGTTTATATCCAATATCAATCATATCCCTAACGTCCGAATCAATAGATTCTAAAAAGATGCGCATTCGGACTTTCCAATATGGATAGTTAGACCCATCAAAGAAGGGAGGCTCAGTAACGGATGAAGAGTCCTCTCTAGACATATTTTCAAGCTCTCTTAGGATCTCACTCCGGGTTTTTAAACCTGAACGGAGGAACCCTCTCTGATACCAATTGAAATTGCGGTTTTACCACCTATTGAGATACTTGGAGATATGCCTAATGTCCTGGGGGGGGGGGGGGGGGGGGGGGGTGAATAGGACTTTTTAAATTTCAATTACAATTAAAAACTAACCAAGACAATCTTATCAAATAAGATAATCACAATAGCATTCAAGGCATTTATATGAGCAGTTTGTAAGCAAGGACTATCATAAGCATTTCATCAAACAGTTAGCATTCATGATAGACTAAACCATTCAACACATAGCAAACATTCAATCTCACAATGCACAGCGATTTATAGTGGTTTGGTTTCCCTACTCCACTCCCGGTTCACGATCGCAACCTATGAGACCACCGGATTTCACTATAGTCTTGGTTTTAAATCAAGTTAACCATCAACCTTGATATCCTTTGATCTAGGACCGCGTTTACCATCCACCGATGGCCCAATCCAGGAACTTGACGAGTTTGGATCTCAAACTCTCACCAATCCTAATCCAAGGATGGTCACGTACCCTCCCGCCGGAGTTTCCCAATCCAGGGAATAGAGATTTAAAAGATGGACTCTCAAAAACTAGACATACCTAAACGATTGAGCCCCGATTCGATGCCTTTGATGAGTAGCTTCAGCTCCACATGCTTCAGCTTCTCTTTGTGCTCCCAAGATCAGCTACCGATGCAAATGATGAGGATATATTGATGCCGGGTAGTTGGGAGAGAGTTGGTCTAGTTCCTCTTGCCTATTCAATGCAATGGTAATGAGGGAACTACCAATCTTCAAGCATTCAATGGCTTTAAGTGACCTAATAAAGATATTCAGAAGGAAGGACAGCCATGAATGAAGGTCTTGAGTTCATACTTCAAACCGAGCTTAGAATACTCAATGACAAGCCATTAATGGCCAAGTTTGAATGATGAACTCAAGGGAGTTAAGAGGGAGGAAGGATGAGAGTAAATGCTCTCTCTCTCAGCTTTGGATGGGTGTTGAATGCATCCCAAGAAAGAGCTCAAGACAAGACTATATAGAGCCCCAAATGATAGCCCCAACGGATCTAAAACGGTCACGTCCGACCTGTCAGAGATAGGACTCGACCGGCCGGACGAACCGGTCAGCATTCAAAAACAAAGGCCTCATATGGGACTGGCCGACCGGTCATGACCGGTCGGACCCCCTTGCTAGAGATACATGAATTATGAAGGCCGACCGGTCATGACCAGTCAGACCCCCTTGCTGGACCTCAAGTCTTGTGAAGGCCGACCGGTCATGACCGGTCGACTATACTTGCTGAACATTCAGGCATTGTGAAGGCCGACCGGTCATGACCGGTCGGACCCCCTTGCTGGACATACAAGAAATGTGAAGGCCGACCGGTCATGACCGGTCGGCTTCCTATATGATTGCAACAGCAAGTCTGCTGGAGGAATTAGAGTGACTGGCCGACCGGTCATGACCGGTCGGTCAGTCCAGTTGCACTACAATCAGCAACCTTTGAAGCTGTCTTGCATAGTCTGGCCGATCGGTCAAGTCCGGTCGGCTGTCCATTCGTCCACTTCACAGCAAGGATGCTGATGAGTTGAAATGCCTGGCTCTTGTCTAGATGATCTTGTCACAGCGTGTTTGTTGGGCCAAGTCTTCCAACGCAGCAGAGGATCACTCAATGAAGAGGCATGAGAGAATTGGTGCATAGGGTCCAATAATTGGACATATCTTCAATTACATTTAGCACCAGCCAAGGTTCACAAGTCTGATCAACTTGTGCAAGGGTCGAGAGGAATGGAGATAAGATATGTGAGTCTTTTACGCCATTCTTTGATGTTTTGGGGTTTCCTATGGTCGATCTATATGCAACTTACCTGAGATCTTATTGCAGCATTAGCTTGAGCAATGGACGAAGCGTAATCTTCAAGTCTTGATCTTCAATTCTTCGACCGGGGCTCACATGACACGACGCGACCAACCAACACGTCAATTGACAACAAAAGGTGTACTAACAGAAATATTCCGATTGATCTGAATCATGGTTTGATTGATTGGACAGACCCCTTTCGATGGATCAGAAGTTTGTCCAATTGATCAAAATTTGTCCAGTGGATTTTCAATTTTACTGGAACAAATTTCGATTGATCAGGACTTCTGTTCGATCGATCGGAATCCTATCGAAACACCTGTCCGATTGATCGGAGTCATATAAAAAACTGTTGTTTGAGCTGAATGGATTACAGCAGCTTCGACCTCTTTAATTAGTCTAACTTATCATGTTTTTTATGGCGTTCTAAGACTAATGATGATGACTAGGGGTATACCTAGTTAGTCTAAGTCATCTAAGAGGTTATGGTTTTGCGTAGGTTCAAGGCAAGGCACACCAAGGCATCTCTTTTACCTATTTCTTCATCCTTGATGTAGCTAGTCTGTCTTGAGTCTTTATTCTTTGTCTTCATTAAGTTTAACCGACACTAGACTCATTAACCTAAGTGTTTGACAAACAAGGTGCACTAGTATGCCACAGAAAAGTACACTAACAATCTCCCCCTTTGTCAATTACATACAAAAACCTAACCTACCAAACAAAATACATGTATAAAAGATTACATTAATATGAAATAAATACAGGACTCTTGACAAGACAAACTAAGGAGCTCCTCTTCAGTGTGCTCCCCCATAACCTGTCAATCCCTGCATCACAAAACATAGCAAACTAGTTTTTGTGAGACATGATCTTTCTCCCCCTTTTGTCAGCAATTGACAGACTATTCTCTCCCCCTTAATGATGCAACAATTAAGGTCAAGGTAAGAGAAGATAGTATGTCGCAGTTATAACTATAAGCACATACTAACAAGGAGAGTATAGGGTGCATGACTTAAAAACATGGAGCATGCTAAGGAACATAATTAACAAGAAAATGCAACTATCTAATTGTGGTTAATCATGCATAATTGGTCAAGGATATACATATGCATTAAAAGCACAAAGGGCTTATAGCCCAATCAACCAACCTCCCCTAATGGTATATCAAGACCAATACTTAGCAAAGATTAGCATACACTTAGGCATGAAATTTAGCAAGATTAGCTAATCTAAGCATGTGAGATAGCTAGCGACAAATATATAAATTAAAAGCAAGGCTAAATTACTAAATTTGGGCTAATGAGGCTTGAATCCTCTAATTTTCCCATACACATATAAATGATGCTGAAATCCTCAGATTTACCTATAGTAACATTTTCTAGCTACCCTTACTAACTATGTTTAGTTTAAAAGGCCTAAGGGCAACTAATTTCCTCAACACCCTCATAAAATGGAGCATTAGGTGAGGGGTTGGGAATTCCTTATTCTCCAAGAAGGGATAGCGGTCGAGATCCTTTCTTAGATTAGGGGGAAGAGAGGTAGTAGTGAAAGTCATGAGGGTTATATCAATATTTTGGCTCCCATCACCAGTGGAGTCATTAGATTTGGATTCGGACTACTCTGTATCATCCCAAGTGGCAGCCATTGCCTTTTTCCCTTTTGGTTTAGCTCCATTTGAACATTCCGGGACAATGTGGCCACGATGACCGCAACCGTAACATCGGACGGATTTGAAATTTGATGATTTCCCTTTATGTTCATTACCTTTCTTGTCCTTCTTGTCATGGCTACTCCCTCTATCAAATTTAAGGAATCTTTTGAATTTTTTTTTAACTTTTCTTCTTCATCATCCTCAACATCACTATCTTTATCCAACTCACTCTTAATTTTCTTATATTTGTGAGAGGACTTTAAAGCGATGCTTTTCTTTTTAGAGGGGGCCTTAAAGTGTAGTTCATGAGTTTGTAGGGAATCTATGACTTCTTTTACTTTCATGTTATTTATGTCTCTACACTCCTCTAAGGCTACTACCTTGATGCTAAATCTTTCCGGGAGGGACCTAAGTATTTTTCTACAAATCCTTCCTTCTGGAACCCGATCACCCAAGACAAACATGGAGTTGCAAATATCAGCAAATTTAGTATAAAACTCCATAAAAGTTTCAGACTCTTCCATTTTAATATTTTAAAATTTAGCGATTTAGAGATGAAGCTTCGAGCGTCTTACTATGCCAATTCCTTCGTGGGTAACCTCAAGTATATCCCAAGCTTCTTTTGTAGTTGCACATGTGAGAATGCGTTGAAATTCATCCGAGGAAGCCGCACAGCAAATCGCATTGAGAGCTTTGGTATTTGCCATATATTGAGCTCTCTCTCTGTCATCCCATTTTGCATCATCTTCGGGAATGACAATGTTTTTTCCATCAACCTCCACTTGCTCGGTGAGCAAGGAATATCCCTTTTGAGTGCTTAGCCACACCGGACGATTCACAGATTGGAGAAAAATCCTTATTCTAGCCTTCCAATAGGTGTAGTTGGACCCGTCAAAGAATGGTAGAAGGTTGGTGGTACTCTCATCTCGGTTAGACATTACACAAGTACTTCGGTACCGGATCTTACTCCAGATGGTTAAGTCCTTGAAGAGCAACCCTCTCTGATACTAATTGATATTACGTCGGTAGTCTAACACGACACCTTCGTATGTGCGGAAGCTTAAAGAGCAACTAGAATTATGCCTAAATCATATATTGGGGGGGGGGGGGGGGGGGGGGGGGGGATTAGGACCTCTCGAAATTCTATGTTGACTTATGAGAATCAATCAATGAGCTCAAGTCTACATAACTAAGTGAAAGTACATCTTGTGTGCGGATGTGCCTATTTAGTGCCTAGCATATATTCTAAATAAGCATTCATAATTAAGCAATTAAACACAATGCATAATAATAAATGTGCTCAAATATAATCACAAACATAAGCATGTATAGTGGTTTGACTACTTGTCTACTCCACTCCCGGTTCAAGTACTCAACCCCTTTGAGCACAACGGCATTCACTAGGGATTTTAAATCTGGTTCCTCCCAACCAAGGTGTTTTAAATCAGCTCCACCCAACCGAGGAGTTTACAAGTTCCTCCCAACCTATTCGACCTACGCAAGGTCTAGTCCTACACAAGAACTATGCACGTTCACTCTCGTGTTGGATGCTCCCCCTTGGAGACTATGTTTAGGCTCAGCAACGAGCCAAGGAGCTCCAAACAGCTCCTAGTCTTTAGGCTGACAAACGGGCCAAGGAACGGCCAACGTCCCTAGAGTTTTGGGCTCAACTAATAAGTCAGGGATTGGCAAGCGACCCTAGTTCGAGTTTGTCAAACAAACTCTACACTCAACTCCCGCAGGGAATTGAGTAGAAGGACTCTTTATAATGACAACCTTAATTTTCGAATGAGCCCCTTGTTTAATGCTGGTTCGGGTTGCTTGATCTCTGCTCTCCCATGCTTCAATTAGCTTCCCTTACTCCCCCGATCATGTTGCCGCTGCGTCGCCAATGCATCACCTCCACTTGATCAATCACTTTGCAAATGATACATTTGATATGCCCAAGGTGATAGGAGGGTAGGTTTGAGATCTCTGCAACTTATAGGAATGGGTTTCCTAGAGAGTCTCACCTACAAAGATCTCATCATAGAGTATTGGATAGGAATATGACTATCAAGATCAATCCAATCTCTAGAGATCAAAAGAGGGACAAGCGCATCTTCTTCTTGAGCTTTGAATGCTCCATACCTGTGATGAATCACAAGGAAGATTACTTGTTTGGGTTAGGAATAGATCTCTTAATAATCTTCAACAATGGTTGCTTATATTTCCTCAAAATCCCCTCTCTTGGCTAAAAAATGAATCCCCCTCTATATATAGATTTTCTTCCAACGATAAAAAAATGGGCAGATTCCCGCATCTTCGATTGATCGAAAAAAAGGATCCGATTGATGGGAGACCAGTCCGATTGATCGGAGACATGTCCGATTGATCAGAAATCTATCCAATGACATCTCTGGAAGATATTTCGATTGATCCGAATCATGGTCCGATTGATCGGACGGACCCCTTCTAGTGGATCAGAAGTCTGTCTGATTGATCGAAAATTTGTCCAGTGAATTTTCATTTTTGCTAGAACAAATTCCGATTGATCGGGACTTCTGTCCGATCGATCGGAGTCCTATCGGAACACCTGTCCAATTGATCGGAGTCCTATTAGAAACTGGTGTTTGAGCTGAATGGATTACAGCAGCTTCCACCTCTTTAATTAGTCTAACTTATCATGTTTTTCATGGAGTTCTAAGACTAATGATGATGACTAAGGGTATACCTAGTTAGTCCAAGTCATCTAAGAGGTTATGATTTTGGGTAGGTTCAAGGCAAGGCACACCAAGGCATCTCTTTTACCTGTTTCTTCATCCTTGATGCAGTTCGTCCGTCTTGAGTCTTCGATCTTTGTCTTTATTAAGTTCGACTGACACTAGACTCACTAACCTAAGTGATTGACAAACAAGGTGCACTAGTATGCCACAGAAAAGTGCACTAACACCTCTGTCTGTTCTTAAGTCTTTTCCTGCTATCGACTAGAGTCAATGGTTCTTCTGGCTTGGGGAATGAAGTTGGTCGATTAATATCGTTTCCTATTAGGTTTGCTGAAATTACCCCAGCTGTTTCCTTCATCATCTCGGGTGCTTTCATGTTGTTGACCCCTTGATAAATCAACCCCTGTATCCTTCCCTTCAAGGAAAAGCAATCCTCTGTGTTGTGGCTAACGCATTGATGATATTTGCAATATTTGGGGTCGTTCAATCGTCCAACCTCATGGGGACGGACTGGCTCTGGTAATCGCATCAAGCCTTCTTCGATCAGTTGTTCCATGATAGGAATTAAATCAGCCATGTCAAACGTCTACGGGCCACTTGCCCTTTCTCTTTTGGCTATCGACACTCGTTGGGGTACATAAGGCCTGCTACCCTTATCTTGTATAATTATTGTCTTCATCTTGTGATCAGCAGCAGGACGTTTTTTTATCTTTTTGGTCGCTGCCCTTGTCAACTTGATGAGTTTCCACTATTCTTCCTACTTCTCTCTTTTGTCTCTTGGGTCTGAAGTTTACTCGATAAGTTGCTTCCTCTACCAGATGCCCTTTCGTTGCTAGCTCATAAAAGGAGTGGAAAGGATTGCCTGAAAATCCATACGAGATCATCGGATCGAGGGCCCTCAGGCACATCTTCATCGATTCTCCTTCGCTCGGCAACTCTCAACATTGAGCCGCCATAATTTCCCATCGATCGATAAATTTTTTACCGATTCCCCTTGTCTTTGTCTGACTATTGCTAGATTTGTCAGCGAAATCTCTCTCTCAGTGGTGACGAACTTCGAGATGAAGATATCTTGCATATGCTCCCACGTTCTCAAAGAGCTTGCTGATAATGACATGTACCACTGGAATGCTTTCCCTGTCAAGGTTGATCCGAACAACCGCATACAATACTGCGGGACGGCAGACCAATTGCCTAAAGTGGTTAAGAAGTGGGTGATATGCTCTTCCAGTGATCCTCTGCCGTCGAACTTTTCGAAGTCCGAACATCTAAAGTTGGCTGGGAATGGTACTTCCTCTACTTTTGGTGGGTACGGGACCCAATATTTATAGCTACCTATCTTGTCTTTCTCTTTCTCTTGTTGCATTAGATGGGCGATCATCTAAGATAATTCTTCTCGTGACATGTGCGATGTAGAAAGCAGCTCACGCTCTATTGGCGCACCCCTAGGTTGGATGAGTGGTTCAAGTTCAGCTGGACCTTTTGCTGCCCCTTGGGATTCCTCTATTGACTGGTGAGTAGGCGGCGCAATACTTCTGGTGGTATTCTGGGCTATCAAAGTGGTCAAGGCTTCTTGAATAGTCCTCATTCGATCATTCGTTTCACGATTAGCTTCAACTAATCTGTCAATTTGGTCTTGCACTGGAGGTAATTCTTCTGCTTCATACGTTCTTTCTTCTTCCTCTGCCACTTGGACCATTACTACTTGTGCTAACAGGAGCTTTTGAGCCGGCCTCTGTCTTGGTTCAATAATCGCTGTGGGTTTGGAGTTCTTCACGGGCGTAGGTTTGGTCGGTTTCTGTGAGATGCGAGTAGTCCTGAACAATGGTGGGAACTGCTCGATTGTCATTGCAAGTGTTGAGGGTCTTGTTGCTATGGTCTAATTGCTGATAAAGGTCTTCTACTTGTTCTTGGGCTTCTATTACCTCCTGATCACAGGACGAGATTGAAGCATTCATCTTCTTATACGCAGCTATGAGGCTATTTTCCTTTGTTCCTTCTTCTGTCGACATGTTTCGACCAGCTGCCATTTTGAGCTAGGAGTGGTCAGCACAGTTGCAGTGAAATGGGGAAAGTTGAAGCCCCTAATAGCGAAGAAGACTTATGGAATTATCATTGAGCGGGCCATTCTTTCTGTCTGTGTTAGTATCTTTCTAATTCTACGGTGTCATAAAAATCATTAAAACAGTTCATAAATGCGGTCAGGAGTATGAACCCATCGATCGCGGCACATAAACTGACAAAAATAAGCAAGGAGACAAATCTATGTAACTGTGGAAGTTTGTAAGTTTGAAAACTTTTAATTTAATGTCTATTGCCTTGAAGATGAAGGGAAGAACATTCCTTTTGAGAGTAGCCAGTTTGGCGCCTGAGGGCGCCGAAACATTATGCCTCGCAATAACTTTCCTACATATACATTCGTGTTTGGAAATTATTGATCTTATAGTGTTTCTATACTCAGAACTAGCTAGAGATTCTGGGTTCAATTGCCCAGCAGAGTCACTAGTTTGTTAGAACTGAAAATGCTATAAGGACATTTTCTAAGTATTGTTGCTCTGGGGTTCTGAGTAATGGAAACATTCATAGACAATCACAAGCATTCACAAAAGGTACACAAGAAGAGATATCGCAAGGCGAATTTTATTCCAGAGATTCTGAGATCTTGTACATTTCATGTCGTGATCTGGCACGAGTCCTTAATTACATCGAATGATCGATGACCCTTAATTAAAAGGCAGAAGACTAGTCAGCAGGGACTATGGTCTTAGAGTTTGTGGTCGTAGAGACCTGTATTCATTTTGTTACAGACCGAGCCATCTTTGTATTAGTCAGATGTCTATATCCCATGTTTTGACCGAAAATCTGGGCTGAGTCCGGCAAGGTTTTTAACTGAGAGGGTCTGACTCTGGGCCCACGCCTATCATGTTTGGAAGGTGACCTCGGGAAGACAGTTCTGTAGTTGTATGTACCTGAGTAGCCCAACTGACGGATGTCGTTTGAATGAGTAGGACATCGACTATTGTATTGTGGCAGTTCATAGCAATTGCTTTGCAAAGAATTATAACTCTTTGATATGGTTTATTGTCATAACCATAATACCGTTTGTCTAGTTTTCGACCTTAATCAGGTCACATTATGATAGCACATGTAAGAATAGTACATTGACATGATCCTGGGCACTGGTGGCCTCTTTTCGAGAAAACTACTCCGTTCATCATGTTGGATCGGACCGAACCTCGCAGGCTTGTATTCTGCTTGTTGGATATCCCATAAGGATTATTTGACTATTCCATTGCACCTGGAACGTTTAAAATACCCAAAATAGGTCCAAATGTGACCTAAAAATGCTCAAAATGAAATCCAGCGGTCCAGAAATTAAGTCTAAAAATAGCTAATTTTTCGGGTGCGCTACCCTGAATTTATGGGTGCACTAGGTCCAATGCATTCTGAAATTTACTTGATTCTGGAGAGCTGAATTAATGGGTGTGCTACTATACTTGGAGAAATTCTGTTGTTTTTAGGGCCGGACCTGCGGTGGTTGGGAATAATCTCTAGCAAAGGATTCCGGTCGTTGGAAAGGTATTCCAGCAAGGCTTTCGGCGGGTACTTAGAATGCTCAAAGTGCAATAGCTCTCTCTCTCTTGTCCAATGTACAAATGAATAGTCAGCGGGGGTATTTATACCCGAAAATACTGGAGGGTGACCAATGAGGGGTTGTCATGTGTAGCGAACCCAAAAATTGGTCAAAATTGGCTTAACGCACCCTTTTATTAGATGAAAATAGGTCCAGCGCACCCAAAAATTCACCTTGGAGAAAGCCTGATTTTTCGGGTGCGTTGGAGGTAGAGCACCCAAAAATTCATCTTTGGAGAAAACTTGATTTTTCGGGTGTGCTAGAGTTAGAGCACCCAAAAATTCACACTGAAGAAAATCTGATTTTTCAAGTGCGCTGGAGGTAGAGCACCCAAAAATTCACTCTGGCAAGATGCTGATTTTTCGGGTGCGCTACCATGAATTTAAGGGTGCGCTGACAGACTTGTTTGTCTGCCTTAAAATGGGTTTTGCAAAATGGTTGATTTGTGGGGCCCGGTTGGTAGCGGATATCGATGCACTGGTTATGTTAATTCATTCCGAAGGTTATGTCTTGGTTTCAGAGATTTTGGCCTCAATAATTCGTGGGGCCCACCTAAGGTTTTTGTTTCGAAAATGGCTAAGTAAAATTGGGGTATTGTGAGGTTTTCACTGGATTTATGGGCGTTGTAACCCTAGTTTCTTGTGGTACGTCAGTCTTATAGCATGTAGATGTTTGTTTTGAGGGCCATGACATTTTAGGACCCCAACAAACACACACACACACACACACACACACACACACACACACACACACACAGATACATACGCATGCATACATACATAAAGAAATAAACATTAATGCATGTGTCTTTCTATGTACACAATCATATTTGTGAAAGAACTCACTCATACCTGCCAGGTCTTGATCCAGACTCCATTGGTTGTTCCGAACAAGCTGGCTTCACTTGTGAGACATGGGCTTCTGACTTGTTATCTCCTAAACTACCAATATTGTGCCCCATGGGATAGATTTAAGAGAAAGAAAAAAAAAATCTTGAAATTAGAAAAATTCAAATGAAGTTACATGAGATTTCTAGAAGGTTTGGATTTGAGTATCATGAGCCCTTCCCACCTTCTCTTGAGCATGCACACTCCCCTTTTTCTACAAAGCAGGAAGACCAACATGAAGATTAACACCAATGAAAAAACAAAGTTTTATGTTTAAGACCAATTTAATTTTATCAACATGATCAAAAGATGAACATGTTGATAAAATGAGAATCCAACATCATATGTTTTAGCTCAATCTCACCTCAAGTGATTCTATCTCAACCGGTAATGTAACGGTGTAATGCTATCTGATTTCTCTTAAATGATCTTTTCCATCTTTACAATGCTCCCATCCTTGCGCTTCAATTCTCGGGTACTTTCCTCAATACCAAATTCTTCGAAAAAGGAAAAGAAAGAAAATCCATTTTCATTATTTAAAAAAAACCACCAAAAATAAATAAATAAAAATAGTTAAGTTTCTCTTCTGGCTGCTTTTAGAATAGGAATACAAAAATTCCACAATGGCAACATCCTACTCATGGTGTACCCAAAAGTTTGAAAGAAATTAAGGTTAGCTCCATATTGAAACATGGAGAGACAAATTGATAACAGAGTACAAAAATAATAAGATCTTTGCTGAGAGCACACACGTCTGCAGTAAAGCTCATGTACATGTCAATCCATCCAATCAGGTCGGTCTGACCTTGTACTTGTTTCTCCAAAAATAAATGTGGTATACTCAGCATGTGAGCCCCGATACTGGAAACAAGTGGATGCGTTAGAAAACCCCAACAGTTTTTCAGAGTAGTACACTTGTTTTGTCAACTTTGGTCCACCTGACTAGTGGATCAAAATAATTCTTGGGCTAGGGTAACAATATAATGGTCCCATCCTGATTGGTGGATTGGATCTAAGATCGATCATGCCATGCTGGCAAACATGTGGTGTGTACATGACCTTCACTACACACACGTGGGCCTGGCAAAGTTTCAAAACTAATAAATTGCATTACCTTGATGCCCAAATTCCTATGCCAAAATTAGCAATCAGCAGCACCTCCAGCCATTGTGCCAAGCATGTAAGGATTGATTTCAATGATTTTCTTCAGAGACTGGGATGCAACAGGAGCAAACGGTTAGGACTGGTGTTGACCTATTTTAAGGCAAGTAAATGAGGAATAACACAAGGCTTTTTAAAGCTTGAAGACCATGACAAGCGAAAGTATTTCAAATCAGAATTAAGACAACAATTTAGATGTGTGATCTTTGTATGACCAGGGGCATGATATCAACTGGAAATTAGAGTAATATCAATCTGGTCAGAAATGCAAATGTTCTTGGTGGTACTTGCACACCCCAAGTGATGGTATGAAACATTGCTAAGTTCTATATGAATGGGATCAAGTTCCAAAGCAGATTACTTGCACACCCCAAGTGATGGTATGAAACATTGCTAAGTTATACATGAAATGGGATCATCTAACATTCCATCATTGAAGTTACCATTTCTTAATTCATTCATCATTGACTCGGCCTTTCTCCCAGAAATTTGGGGTGGGCTTTTAGATGGTAGATTGGAAAAGGTTCTATGATGAGTTGCCCACCACACATCAGCCTTCCACTTTTATCCGGACTTTGGAAACATGCAATCCAGACCATGTCAATTATAGACTCGATTGTAGATGGAGCATAGACATGCCAAAAAAAAAAAAAAAAAAAAAACTTAAACATGTCACATAAAGATCAATAATTACAACATTGTAATTCATTTGATTGTGTTGACCATTTAATTTCATATATTTGATTAATGGTCCAATTGGTGCCCTGCTTAATCCAACTCTCAATGAAAAAGATACATATAAATGAGCTTTGCTAAGCTCACGTGCGTGTGCAATAAAGCTCATGTGCAATCCACATGTGCCAGCAAGGCATGATAGGTCTGAGATCCAATCCATCCATCCATCCATCAGAAAGGCACCACTATATTGCCCTAGCCCAAGAATCAGGTTGATCCAATGGTCAAGTGGGCCACAGTTTCCAAAAAAAATGTACAGCTCTGAAAAACTTGGCTGAGTTTTCTAACCCATCCACCTCTTTCCAATGGTGGGGCCCACATGCTGAATGGACCAGATTTATTTTTGGGAAAACATGTAGAAGGTCAGAACAACTGGTGGATTGATTGGATCTCGCACCTACGTGCCATGCTGGCACGTGTTGTGTGTACATGAGCTTTATCACACATGCCTAGGCGCTTAGCAAAAGCTCCATACACATATGATAAAGGACAATGTTTGAAACCGATGTAACATTTTCTTCGAAGAATCTTCGAAGCTCCAAGGATAAGAATTTCATGGCTAAAACACTTACAGAATTTACCCTTTTGACAATCCATAGAGGCATCCTAATAATTGTTGGTCCCCATAAACAAAGTGGAGTCCTATTGAGAAAGGCGCAACTTCAAATTGCTTACTAAGAAGTTGGGATGAATTTCTTGCATGTACTTTCTAGAGAAAAACAACTAATCAGATATAACTCGGGAAGTTTGGAGGAAGATTTTCGAACCTACAGGAAAAATTAGCAAAATGAAGAAAGTATCTGGAATGCAACTTTAGTAGGTAGTCATAGATGTGAGACTTTAGTTAAAATTGATGGCCAAGAGCTTCTCGAAATTATTTATTCCTTAATCTTGGCCCATCTTTAAGAATTGCTTTCCAAATGGGCAGCTAATGAAAATTTACAATGACTATTCATATTTTACATATAAATCGAAGAACCATTGATCAACTACTATACAAAAATAAACATAAGCAACAACAAAATGAAGAACAAAAGAGAAACTGGAAATAGATAATAATGAAACAAGAGATTCAGTACCTTCCTTTAAGATGGAAATTAATCTCAGGCCCTCCAGTAACTTCTACAGCAACAACACCAACCACTATAACAGGAATGCAATGTTCCTTTACTAAGTAGTCAAAATCAGCTTTAGAGAAGATGGGGGACTGCTACTTGTTCTAAAACTAAAATGACATCTTCCAAGGCTGTAATTTCCTCAGAAGTAAAATAAAATAATCACTGAATTAAAAGGAAAAAAAATAAAATCAAAGTAAATCACTACGGGAAATAGAACACAAATTTCGCAAAAGAGCAGCAAAAAAAAAAAAAAAAAAAAAAAAACAAAGAAAAGAAAAAGAAAAGAAATCAGGCGTTGGGTGCTTCTAGATAGTAAAATCCTCTTTTAGTTTACAAAAGTAGTAACTCTTATAAATTTCCATCAATTAATGACATAGATGAAACCCTACATCAATGCAAACCCTAAAACTGATTAAATACAACACAATCACAATGATTGTTCTCTAGACGAAAATCAAAACCTTCAAAAAAGCGGGAAAAAAAAAGACAAACAGGAGAAAAGCAGGAATCTGATGAAGACAACCTGCTAGCTTCAAGATAATCAAGGTAAATGGAAATGAAAATGGTTAGGGTTTGAAGCAGGAATTATAGAGGGAATGATGGAGAGAAAAGGCCAAAATCGGGGCGATAAAGAATTACTTATCTTTTCCGAGAGTTGTCGAAAGTGAGGGATTTGAGTCTAAGAGTTGTCGAAAATTGGGGGATTCGAGAGGCAAAGAAATTAGGTAAAGAGAGAGAAAGGGAAATTAGGTAAAATGGGAGAGGGATTTGAGAGAGGGAAAATAATTAGAGAAAGAGGGAGAGATTTTAGACAAAAGAGGGGGAACGAGAGAGATTTGAGAGGGAAAGAGATTACGGGTTGGAAAAATCGGGTTTAGCTAGTGGGCATGTATTGGGTACTACCCCCACTAGGACATAGGTAGAGGCGGACGATCCTGTCAGGGGCTTTATGGGGCCCGTTGTGATGTATGTGTTTTATCCACACCATCTATTCACTTTGAAAGATAGTTCTAGGTCGTTATTGAAAAAGGAGGCAAATCAAAGGCTGAAGTAGACCACACGATAGGAAGCATCAGGGACAATGATGACCACCGTTGAAACATTCCTAGGGCCCACGGTGATGTTTATTTTCCATCAAACTTGTTCATACGCTCACATAAACTTGGATGAAGTGAAAAAATAAATATCAGCTTGATCCAAAACTTTTATGGCCCCCAAGTATTTTTGAACGGTAGGCACTTAATATCTACTGTTCTTGTGGTGTGGTCCACGTGAGATTTCAATCTCCTTCATTTGTTGTATCATGCTCTAAAATGAGCTTTCAAAACTGATGAACGAATTAGATAAAACATATAAATCATGGTGGGTCCCACAGAGGCCCTGACAGGACAGTCTGTCTCTACCTACTTAGGGCTGTCAACGGGTCAGATACGGGCCGGATCATTGATGATCCGTATCCGATCCGATTAAGGATATATCCCCGAATCCGACCCGAATCCGATTCGGATCACAAGTATATGATCCGAACCCGACCTATTTAAATATTTTGAAATCCGTTTCCGATCCGATTATGATCCAAACCGATATCAGAGAGAGAGAGAGAGAGAGAGAGAGAGAGAGAGAGAGAGAGAGAGAGAGATGCTCTGTTCACGAGGCATGGTTGTGTGCGTGGAGAATAGAGACGAAGGAGACGGCTGCTTTTTTTTTATTATTTTAATCAGGTCGTTAACGGGCTGGATCAAGGTTGATCCGAATCCGACCCGAATATTAAACGGATCGTCTTTGGGTATCCGTATCCGACCTGATGATCCGATTATTGATCTGAATCCGATTAAATCGGAGTGGATCTAGATTGGATACGGATCATGATTCGTGCCGTTGACAGCCCTATACCTACTTCCTAGTGCGGGTAGTACCCAATCCGCACCCTTAGCTAGCGCATTGAACTGTGGGCTCCACGAACATGGAAGCTAGTGGATTTCGTACTAAGTAAACTCTGGGGTTCCATTGTGATTTATGTATTTCATCCACTCTGTTCATCCATTTTAACAGATAATTTTATGGATCGAGACAAAAAATGAAGCATATAAAAAGCTTAATTGGACCACACCACAGTAAACAATGTGAATTGAGCCTGTATTGTTGAAAAATTCTTGTGGGCCGCAGAAGTTTTGGATCAAGCTTATATTTGTTTTTCCCTTCATCAATGTCTGTGTGATCTTGTGAACTGGTTGGATGACACATAAAAATCACTGCGGGCCCTAGAATGGTTTCAACGGTGGAAATCATTATACCCACTGTTTCTTGTGGTATGGTCCACATGAGTTCTGGATATGCTTCAATTTTCGTTTCAACCCCCTAAATGATCTGGAAAACTGGATGGACGGTGTAGATAAACTACATACATTTATAGTGGGTCCAACTGAGTTTACTCAATATGATAAGAGTGCACTGAGTAACTCAAACGCAATCCTATTTCGTTTTGAAGATAGGATATGGAAGTTCCTACCTGGGAACCTAGGTGGGCCCCACTGTAGTGTTTATGAGAAATCCATCCCTTCCATCCATTTTGTGAGATTATTTTATGACATTAGAACAAAAATGAGCCGGATCCAAGACTCGACTGGGCCACACTAAAGGAAAAAGTGGTTAGGGAAATTCCTACCGTTGAAACCTCCTTAAGGTTCACACTGATGTTTATATCCCATCAATACCGTTCATAACGTTATTTCTACTGGGATGAACTGAAAACACAAATATTAGCCTGATTCAAAGCTTTTGTGGCCCCACGAATATTTCAACTATAGAAGTTCAATCCTCACATTTTCAACCAGATCATCTTGACATTATAAACAGGCTGGACAAGCTCTTTGGAATTTTTTAATTGTGGGACAATCAATCACCACTGTTTCTAGTGGCATAGTCCACTTGAGATTTGGATTTGCATAATTTTTTGAACCCTAGACTCAAATGGGTTGGAGAAATCGATGGACGTCATGGATATACAAAATATCACCCATGTGGGCCAAACGGCATGACCCACCAAGTTGTTCCCCTTTTGTTTGTCTTAAAAGATGGTTTACGACCATTGGGAAGGTCACTGCACTTTTTAATTGTATAAGACATTTTTTCTTCATATAAAAATGGTTAATGACCGTTGTAAAATTTATAGACGGTTTATAACCATCTTTAAACCAAAGGATTTTATGGACAGTCCCTAACTGTCTCAAAATTTGTCCTTTTTCACCCATTTTCATGTAGTGGCCCTAGCTAAGAGGTTTTAACCAAGCATTGTCATACTTGAACTAGAATTAAAAGAAAAACTTCTACAAAGCATAGAAAACTAGAAAAACCATAGTCAGAGGAGTTGTTCACGCTCCATGATGATCCTCTCCACCTTCGGTGACTGTAGATCTCTTCTAGGGTTAGTTTAGATAAGCCTAAAGGTGTCCTTTTATAGCATTCATGCGCCACTACCATAAAAACTTCCAGAATTGCATAAGAACTTACAAAGTTGAGTGGCCTAAAACATAAACTTTTTGAATTTATGGTTGTGGCTGACCGGTCATGACTGGTCGGACCGACCTTAGTTAGTTTGGCAAGGTTTGGTCATTCATCAAGGGGGGGGGGGGGGGGGGGGGGGGGGGGGGGGGAATCGGTCAGTGGATCTAGCCAACCGATCATAACCGATCAGACTGACCTATCTTGGTCCAAGTAGTTCAACAAGGGGGCTAACCGATCGAAGCTATTCATTTCTCCTTTTTCTTTCTTTTTTCTTTCTCTGCTCTCCTTGCTTCTTCTCTTCAACTCTTGGCTCATCTTCTATCATCTTCAACATGCTTAAAGAGTATACTTTAATCATCAAATTGATGTAGTCTCTCTCTCATTCCTACAATCACAAAAGCATGCATTAGATGTGTCTTTTAGTCATACAAACTGTTGAACCTCTAATTTATACATGATATAACCCATTACATCACATTATATGCATGGTTTGCATGTTTAAAAGGCCCATCTAATGCATGTTTTGTGATTATAGGCATGAGAGTGGACTTCACCCAATTGGAGACCAAAAGGATTCATTTAAAACCATTGGATGAAGATTGAAGGAGGACCAAAGAAAGAAGAAATCAAGTAGAAGAGAGAAGAGGAAAGAAAGGAAGAAAAAGAGGAGAAAGAACAAGGGCCGACCGGTCCTGACCGGTTGGCCGACCTGTCAGCCACCTTGAGTCTCATTGGATAGAGGACCAGCTTGGTCTGACCAGTCCTGACCGGTCGGCCAATAGGTTGGCTACTTCCCTGTACTCTCTGGACTCCTAACATATCCAGTCCGACCGGTCAAGACCGGTAGGTCAACGGGTCGGATCTTTCTCTGATGCACGCTAGACTAACTACAAAGCAGTACAACCGCCGTGACCGGTCGGCCATACATTAAAATAGCAACCTTCTAATTCTGGTCCGAGAATTTCTGCGCATTGCATAACCTTACGCAAATTCTGGGTGTTTCCGACCCAAGAGAGCTTCCCCACTATAAAAGGACACTTAGGGGCTCTTCCTAGGGTATCACAGAAGTTGAGGAAGTTCGTGGGAGAGGAAAGAAGCTGTCGTGGAGCATTTGCAACCCTCCCAACTCTAGGTTTTTATGTTTTCTAGTTTTCTTTTATGAGTTCTAGTTGTAGTATGACAATGCTCGGCTAGAATCTCTCAGCTAAGGCTGAGAGGTGAAGCTTGTAGCCAATTTCATGTTTGATTCAGTTTAATTCAAATAGCTTTACTTCAAGTTCGAATTTTGAATGTTCTAGTTCTTAAAGTTGATATTTTTAGAAGTTTTATGAGAGTTCATGTGCTCCGAACATGGATTCGTTGCAATTCTTTGAGATTATCATGTTTTGTTTTATTAGATTCGAATCATGGTAACCCTTGAGCATGCCATAGTCCATAGGCATGGCTGTTACTCCGAAGGCTATGATTTCGAATTCTATATGTGGTTGAATGGGACTAGAACTTGGAAGTTCAGCTTAAGTGAGATTGAATGTGCTTTAATGCTTTATTTTCCAACTAGATGAGAGATAAGACTTCACATCTAGTTGAGTTTTATGCTTGGATTGATTGGATTATCATGGGATTACTACAAGTGGATCCTTAAAAGCCTTAGTGCCTTTAATTACTGTTTTTCTTAAGTTACTGTTTTAGCATAATTCTCTAAATTGAACCTTTAAATTGTTGTAATCCTAGTTGCTGGAATAACTTAGAAATTGTTCTTTAATTCCCTGTGGATCGACCTCGGTCTTACCGAGATTTATTACTACATCGCAACCTTGCACTTGAGGCAATCAAACAAGTTTTTGGCGTTGTTGCCGAGGAATTTAGATAACGACTCTAGATGATTTTAGTTGCTGTAGAAGTAGAAGTAGATAGTTTTCTTCTGATTTCCTAGAACTAATCCATTGTGTTGTTTTGTAGGATTTCTTCTCTAGTTCAAGCAAATCAGGTAATATCCTTCTAACTTAGTACTTTTTGCAGATTTTCAATTTCTAGATTAATTTCAAATTTTTAGGACTTAGGATTAGTTTAATTGTTAGTTGAGTCGTTTATGTCCCATTGGGAACGTGACCACTCCAATCGTCTTCAATCCGAAGGTGATCTAGTTGGACCATTGTCAGTCCATAGACGAGTCCGAAAATACCAAGATCATTGTGATAGCTTGGGGAGTATGGAACAAACACTTATAAGGAATCCTCCCCCCTACTCCAACGACAAACGTAAATCAAGAGGGAGTAGGAGAGAATGAGGTAAATAATGTTCCTCCAATGAGATCATTATGGGACTACCTACAACCGGCCCGTGCAACTACACCCTCTTGTGTGTTCTTACCACCAACCGAGGGAAATATTGATATAAAGCTGGGTGTAATTCAACTTATACCCAAGTTCCATGGGCTAGACTCTGACAGCCCATATTTACACTTAAAGGAATTTGAAGAAGTGGTGGCTACCTTGCAATACACTAATGTTTCAGAAGATGCCATTAAACTTAAACTCTTTCCCTTTTCATTGAAAGAAAGAGCCAAGACTTGGCTTCATTCTCTTAGACCACACTCGATAGGGTCATGGAACGAGATGACCCCGGAATTCTTGAAAAAGTTCTGCCCAGCTCATAAAACGAACACCCTTCGAAGAGCTATAATGAATTTTTCGGCTAAAGAGGGTGAATCTTTCTTCCAATGTTGGGAAAGGTTTAAGGACGTCCTACTTTCTTGCCCACATCATGGCCACGAAAGTTGGCGAATCACAAACTTCTTCAACGATGGATTAAGTTCCAATATGCGCCAATTTGTAGAGATGATGTGCAATGGTGAGTTCATGAGCAAAAATCCAGATGAAGCTTGGAGTTATTTGGATGTTGGCCGAGAATGCTCAATTATGGGATACCTCGGATAAATCTAATAACCCCAAGCCTACTCAAGAAAAAGAGAAAGGAGGGATCTATATCCTCAAGGAGGAAGACAATGTGAATGCAAGGTTAACCAACCTCACAAGGAAGATCGAGGCCATGGAACTTAGTAAGAATGGAGTTTCAAAGTCCAATGAAGCTATTGAGACCATATGTGGGATTTGTTTCACCAATTTACACGCTATGCAAGGTTGTCCTATAATTCCTGCATTTCAAGAGGTGTTACATGAACATGCAAATGCCACATATGGTTATCAACGGCCTTTCAATGGACCGATGGGTAATACGTACAATTCTACTTGGAAGAACCACCCAAATTTCAGTTGGAAAAATGCTCCCACGAGCAATCCTACCAACTCTCAAGGAGGGCCACCCATGCAAAATATGGCCCCACCTCAATTCTCAATGGAGGATACTTTAAAAGCGTTTATACAAGGGCAAATGCAAATTAACCAAACGAATCAGCAAATGTTCCAAGAGCTTAAAGTCTCGGTTGATGAGATCAAGGGACGCTTGAATGCGATAGAAGGGACCTTTCCGGCCCAACCTCAGCCCAATCCAAAGTAAGTACATGAAGTAAGCATTCCTGATCCCTTCAACCAACATATGGAGCAAGCAAAATCGATCACCACTCTTAGAAGTGGTAAACAAATTGACAAATCTATTTCGATGAAGGCCGACAAGCCTAATGATCCTGTAAATCCTAAGGATGAGGACGGATCTAACTTAGCCCCACAAGAAACGGAACGCGTTTACAAGCCCGTGGTAGCATTCCTTTCGAGATTGGTCGCTCCAAAATCTCTTCCAAACTCTCATGATATTTTAGAGATTTTCAGACAAGTCAAGATAAACATTCCCTTGCTTGATGCCATTAAACAAATCCCCTCGTATGCCAAGTTTCTAAAGACCTATGCATAACTAAGCGTAAATATAATGTGCAGCAAAAGGCCTTCCTAAATGAGCAAGTGAGTGCCATTCTCACTCAAAAGAACCACCCCCCCCCCCCCCCCCCCCCCCCCCCCCCCCCAAATTTAAAGATCCCGGTAGTCCCACAATCTCATGTATCATTGGAGACTACCGGATTGAACGTGCATTGCTAGAGTTGGGGGCAAGCGTAAACTTGATCCCGTACTCGGTATATGAGCAATTGGGTATTGGTGAATTAAAACTCACCAAAACCACATTGCAACTCGCTAATAGATCCATCCGTGTACCAAGAGGGATAGTTAAGAATGTTCTAGTCCAAGTTGACAAATTCTACTACCGGTAAATTTTATCGTCTTGGACACACAACCGGTTATAGATGCTAGCACTCAAATACTGGTGATTTTAGGTCGCCCGTTCCTTGCTACATCAAACGCAATCATCAATTGCCAGAATGGGGTGATGCAATTATCCTTTGGGAACATTACATTAGAGGTGAATGTGTTCCACTTGGGCAAAAGGCATAGGGATGTTGATGATGATGAGCTCTTCGAGGTAAACATGCTCGAATCTTTTAAAGAAGAAGAGCTCCTCCAACTTGAACCACTAGAAAGCTTGGAGACATGCTTGGCACATTTCGAGGATTCCAAAGACCCTATCATTAGTGAAATTGTGCAAGCATTGAATATTGAGAGACCGGTAGTTGGTACTAGCCAGTGGAGGCCCCATTTTGAAAGATTGTCACCAACCACATCAAGGCCTCTACCGTCTAACATCAAACCACCGAAGCTTGACCTTAAACCATTGCCATCCGAGACAAAGTATGTATACTTGGGTCAAGAAGAAACATTCCCGGTTGTCATTGCCTCTCACCTAGGGAAAGACCAAGAGCTCAAGTCGATTGAGCTACTCAAAGAACATAGAGAAGCCATAGGGTGGACAATAGCAGATCTCAAGGGGATAGACTCTTCGGTTTGTACTCACCGTACACACCTTGAAGAAAATGAAAAAACGACTAGACAACCTCAACGAAGGCTAAATCTAAATATGATGGAGGTTGTCAAAGCTGAGGTGTTAAAGCTACTAGATGTGGGTATCATCTACCCCATCTCGGATAGCCAATGGGTGAGTCCTACCCAAGTTATCCCTAAGAAATTCGGTATTACCATCATAGAAAATGCCAACAACGAACTTATACCAACTAGAGTAACCACCGGTCGGCGTATGTGCATAGATTATCGGAAGCTCAACACGGTCACTAGGAAGGACCACTTCCCTCTCCCATTCATGGATCAATTTTTGGAAAGGTTAGCGGGTCATTCCTATTATTGCTTCCTATATGGCTATTCTGGCTACAACCAAATTGAGATAGCCCTAGAGAACCAAGAGAAAACCACATTTACATGCCCGTTTGGTACCTTCGCATACCGAATGTAAGACCCGTACCCTTATTTGCCCTTCGTACACTTAATTTTCGATGACGGTACGCCCGGATGGACCAGATTAGCGAGCCTTGATCGCGACCCTGTTTTAGTACCGCATCGACCCGAGACCTATACCCCGGCGACCGCATAGGCGCTGCGATTCCAACGCCGCGTGGCACGCCCCATTGCGATACCCGGTGTGTAAGTTGTGTCATTTGCGTAATCCGAGGTGGGCTGCGCAACGCGCGTGTGGCGTGGGCCCCACTTGCACAAATCCTACGAATATGTCAAATCAATCAAAGCACTCTCACCCACATCCCTACTCTACACACCCTATACCCCCCATCCCTCTCTCACCTCCCAAAGTCAACTCTACCCATACCTCCCTTACCCCTCTCCCATGCTAGCCATCATCACCCCCCATGATTCCTTCTCTCTCTCTCCCCCCCATACAAGTGCATACGTAGGGGGAGGGGAGGGCTTCTCATTCACACTTGCAAGAGATTTGAGAGAGAGAAGAGAGAGAAGTAGAGAGAGATTTGAGTGATCAAGAGAGAGAAAGAGAGAGATTAGAGAGATTGAGGGTGGAGATCAAGCTTGGAGGGCCCCAATCACCGTCCGGATCGTCCGATCGTCAACCCGATCCAATCCAACCGTCCAACCATCAAGGTGAGTGCAAGGGACATAAACCCCCCATTTTTCTTAATTTACTTTCTTTGTCTTTGTTTTCTTTTGGGCCGACCTTGTGATGGACAGTTAGATGAATGGACTGGATCATCCATGAATGGGCCCACCTACCTGAAATAAAATAATAATAATAATAATAGTAATATTAAAATAATAAAAAAAAAACCCTAGACGCTGGACGTTCTCAGCGTCACTGACGTTGGAACTGTCCAGTGTACAAGCTTCCCAAACCAAAGGAGTGGGGTCCCCACTCATGGGACCCACCTTGATGTATAAGTTTGATCCACACCGTCCATCTGTTTCTCCAGCCCATTTTAGGGCTGGACGCCAAAAATGAAGAAGATCCAGGTCTCAGGTGGACCACACCATAGAAAACAGTGGAGATGGTGATGCCCATTGTCCAAGCTTCTTGGGCCCACCGTGATGTTTGTAGGCTAAATCACCTGCCCAATATTGGGCTTGCTGGGTCCCCAATGAGCTGGGGAACATGATGAAGGGGGTGGATCTTCCCTAAGTGGGCCCCACTTAATATAAACCTAGAGAAAAGAAAAAGAAAAACAAAAAAAAAATGGTTAGGGACACTGGACGTTCACAGCGTCAGAACGCTGGAACAGTCCAGCGTCACCTGGACGGTTTGAATGGGTCCCCACTCATGGGACCCACCTTGATGTGTGTGATGAATCCACACCGTCCATTTGTTTTCCCAACTCATTTTAGGGCCAGGGCCCGAATATGAACCAGATCTAAATCTTCAGCAGACCGCATCACATGAAACAGTGGGGTAAACGATGTCCACTGTCGAAACTTCCTCGGACCACTTTGATGTTTGTAGACCAATTCACCTACCCAATCTTGGGCTCATTGGGCCCAAAATGAGATGGCCCAGCTGATAGACGGAGTGGATCACCCTTACGTGGGCCCCACTCAATGAAAAGCATGGATAAAAGAAAAGAAGAAAAAGGAAAGAAGAGGCAGAGGTGCCTCTGACGCGGGGAGTACCAGCGTCCAGGACGCTGGCTCGTGCCAGCTGGTGGCCCACTCGTGGGTCCCACCATGATGCACGTGCTGTATCCACACCGTCCATCCATTTGGGGAGATCATTTTAGGGCATGATCCCAAGAATGAGTCAGATCCAAGTCTCAAGGGGGCCCCACCATAGAAAACAGTAGGGACAGCGGCCCTACCATTGAAACCTTCTTATGGCCCACCATGATGTTTATTTGAGATCCAACCTGTTCATAAGTTCACACATGCAGGGGAGAAGGGAAAACAAAAATATCAGCTTGATCGGAAACTTCTGAGGGCTCCGCTTGTTTAAAAAAAAAAAACACGATCGCTGGACAGACAGCGTCCAGGGGACGCTGCTGCCTAGAAGCCTTGTGGGCGTCACCATGGGCCCCACTCGTTGAGCCCACCTAGAATGTATGTGCCTTACCTATTCCGTCCATATATTTTTCCAGCTCATTTTAAGTGGCTGAGCCCAAAATTTAAGCATATCCTAATGTCAAGTGGACCATGCCACGGGAAATAGTGGGAATGATGATTTCCACCGTTGAAACCTTCCCAGGGCCTACAGTGATGTTTATTTGTCTTCTAACCTGTTCATAAGATCACATGGGTTTGGATGGAGGGGAAAACACAAATATCTGCTTAATTCCAAAATTCCTGAGACCCAACTGGGCACCATGCAGCCCAGCAGGTGGCCCACCCTGTGGGTCCCCCCATGATGTAATTGTTTTATTCATGCTGCCCATCTATTTTTCCATGCCATTTTAGGACATGGCCCCAACAATGAGGCAGATCCAAACATCAGATGGGCCACACCCGCAGGGAATGGTGGTCATTGATGCCCACCATTGAAAACTTCCTTGGGGCCACTTTATTGTTTATTTGTCATCCAAATAGAGGTTGTGGGCCCATATTTGGGTTCCACCTTAATGGAGGTATTCTGTACGATGCCACTTGTCATGATCGACGCGTGGGGCCCGATTTGAATGGGCTTCACTTAGAAAATGGTGGTGATTGACTACCTACCACTGAAACTTCCTAAGACTGCTGAAGTACATTTGCTATCCGACCAGTGGGCGGGGCCCACCATGGTCCTTCCTTTGATACATATGTTTTTATCCATGTCGTACACCTATTTTGTCAGCCTACTTTGTATGTGCAGGCCCAAGTATGGGGCCGATGTGGTCTCAAGTGGGCTATGCCACGAAGACCTTTACATTTCCAATGGGACCCACAGTCCTGGTCCCACTCTCCGTATATATTGGGCCTTTTAAGGCCAATGTTACATGATACGTTTGGTAACATGCTAGTATGATTAGCTTGATATGTCACACTGATAACATGCTTAGTATAATGAATACCATGCTCATTTATATGCCCATATGCATCATTTGTATGCCTGTTATGGATCATGATTAACCATAGCATATGCTAGTTGGCTTGTTATACTTAGGGGACCCGTGTGAGACAGCGTCGCCCCACATGATTGCGCAGTATGCGTAAGTTTGGTGCATGATTTGGATTGTATGACTCATGCATTTCACATTATGTATGTCATTATCGCTTTCACACCCTAGCAGCATCGGGGTGGTTGCCACCATAGTCACATCATGGTTAGCAGTATTGGACACTGGAAACTTGTTCTAGTACGTGGGCGCTATGGATGTCCTTGGGTGAAAGTCTCTAAACCCTGTGGTACCAGTAGGATGCTCCAGCGTCGAGACCTAGTGGATAACATGAGCGCCCGTGTGCCAAATACCAGTACGCAGCATCTCCCACTGTGTTGAGGTCGGTTGGAAAGGGATGTGACCTTATCTGCCCGGGTGCAGTGGGCTGTAAGCTAGGTCAAGTCTGACCAGCTCATGGAATGGGTCCGCTATCGGCGAGCTGGGTGAGCATTGGCATACCACTGACGAGGCGGATAGTGAGGTCTTTTCTACTCGCTTGGTTATGCGCGCGATGTGCGACGGCCAGTATTAGAGTATACTAGAACCCGGTGATGTCCCAGATGAGAACTATTTTAATATGTGGATCAGTTGAGGATTGGCGTGTTTGCATTGCATCTCTAGCATGTAACACTCGGCCATGTAGTCCCTTGCATCGCATAGCCATGGGATGGCTGATAGCATTCATGAACTTGGTAACTTAGCCCTCTACTACTTTCGCTTACTCTGATATCTGTATACTTGTCATATGCATCACACACGCACTCTACTGAGCTTCGTAGGAAGCTCATGCGCGTTTGTTTACACTGCAGGTATCAGGGCATATCAGCAGCGTTGAGCGCGGTGCATGTACCTAATATTTTGGACTTCTGCTACATGTTGTATTTCCCTTTCCAGCACTGTACTCAACAAACTTTTTAGTGGATATTTGATGATGTTTATGGTTTTGATTATGCTCCTGTACAAAAAAAAATTTACCCTGAAAATCCTCCTGGTAGGATCCCATGATCAGAACCTGGCATATGAGAGCTAGGAGCCGAGAATGGGGTACTACGGAGGCTGTTGGCACCAATGTCGGCTATCGGGAATTTAGTGAGCCCGGTCCCCGGGTTTGGGGCGTGACAGAAGTTGGTATCAGAGCCTAACTTGGGAATAACTGCGGATAACATCACATATCTACTAATGGCCTTAGATTAACTACCCTTAACTGAATGATTGTTGAAAACTTAGGATGATTAGGATCCCGATCTCATGCACTTAGTGACCCACACTAGGATCCTGTTACAACATAGTTATAATAGGATTCCCTATTTTGAGCTTAGGAACTTCTGAATATGATTCCCTAACGTGTGTGCATTCGAGAGTATCAATGCTAAGAGGTACCTGTCCTTTTCTGTAGGATATGGCGCCTAAGAGAGCCACCGGTAGGCCGTCGACCAGTGCGGGTACATCCCGGACCGCCCAGGAGATGATGCGGGTTATGACCTCCATGGTAGAGCGCCAGGAGAGGAGGTCATCTGACGTAGTTGCCCCATCGGAGCAGGATCGTGCTCGTTCCTTGCTGATGGATTTCAGGCGGATGGATCCCCCATGGTTTTTGGGCGGGCCAGACCCGGTGGCAGCGGAGAGATGGAAATCGGAGGTAACGAAGATCTTTACCACGATGCGATGCTCGACCGAGGAGCGAGTTCCTCTTGCCGTTTTCCTTCTTCAGGGAGAGGCCGAGCACTGGTGGGCGTCGGTTACCCATGTAATACCCCAAAAATTTGGGCGCACGAGTAAGTACACGAGTGCATGTTCACACGGGAAAAATTTTAATTCTAGGCCATGTTGGTCACACGCATACACACATGTATATACTTTTATATGCATTCTAACACTTTTTAAAGCCTTTGAAAGCTCAGTATACTTAGCTAAATCAATAAACTAACCGTTAGAATGATCTATTGTTGCTAGACCGAAAGATCTAACCGTCCACTCCGATTTCGAATTACGCGATCAATATAAACACGCCGTACATAATCCTGTACACATGTCTGTCCATAAATATGACCCATACATCGTGTCCATCATAAGGCATGTACTTAGATCAGTGATTTCTTGGCCCTATGAACCTGCTCGGGTGTATTTGTAACACCCTAAGATTTTAGAATAAATTAAATTATAATTTAGTTAATTATTTAATAATTTAAATAAATTGAAATATTGATAAATTAATAATAAATCATCCGTAGGGAATTTCTATATGGTCTCTTGCTTAGAACAAACCCTAAAACAACATGGAAGTGATAGATTTTACAAAACTCGTAAATTTATGATAATTACGAAAATGCCATTAGTTAAACTTAAGTTATACCACCTTTTTAAGTTTTATGATTTCTAAAAATTATTTTCACACGAAACTCTATATACTAGTTCTAGGACACGATTTAACCATACATGTCAAATTTCAACCCTCCGATCATCCTACAAATACCCTAATCAGAAATCGGGCCATAAGTGGGCCGCCGTCACTCGGATCTGCCTCATTTTTCTTGTCAGCGATTTATTTTGCATTGTCCACATATTAGACGGAACAAACGGTCTAGATCAACCTCAAGTAGACCCCACATGAAAAGAGGAGTGTAAAAGCTATATTACATGAGACGTAAGTTAAAAAAAAATTAAAAAAAAAGAAACTCCTTATCTTCCTTCTTCTCCCTGGACGTTGCCGCAGCAGTAGCGTTACCGCTGCCGCCATTCATGGTCCACACATCCATCAGAGTGGGCCCCACTGGTTGATCCAAACCGTCCATTTGTTCCTCTGTGGCCAAGGATGTAGTCCGTAAGTTTTGTGCTCATCACGAGTTACCTATATAGGTTGCGCCAAACCGTGGTTTGCAATCAATGTAAATAAAAAATAGTCAAGATCCAGGTCCCTACTTTGCATGGACGTCCAAGATTGAGTATATATGAGTCGTAAGAACTACATCTACCCTTTCAAAGGTCCCCATGTGACGTAGCTTGCAAGATAGGAAGAAACCAAATCCTTCTTAGACTTGAAAACTCAAGGCAATTGCGCACCCATCGCAAGCGTTCCTTACTCGGCTATAAAAGCCCAACCTCTATCTCTTCCTCTCTTCAGAAAACGTCAGAGAGAGTGAGAGAGAGAGATCCGTTAGAAAGAGGGATCGGGTAGAGAGAGAGAACTAGTTTTGAGAGAGAGAGAGAGAGAGAGAGAGAGAGAGAGAGAGAGAGAGCCATTAGAGAGAGAAGAGAGAGAGAGATAGAGAGAGAGAATGTGTTGCTGCTGTTGATGCTGGGGCAGCGTCCCAGACCAAGAAGAAAGAAGAAAGAAGAAGAAGAAAGAGAGGAAGAAAGAAGGAAGAAGAAGAAAAGAAGAAAGAGAAAGAAAGAAAAAGACCGAGTCGACTCGCTGAGTCAACTCAGATTCAAGTTAGGTCCTATTTGAAGCCTAGAGATTAGCAAATCGGTGAGTGATTCTTCACATGGCTTTTTAGTTAATTTCTCCCAAATATTTCCTTTTAGCTATTTATCAAATTTTGGTTTAAGTTATTTAATTTCTAAGTTATTATCAAGTCTTTAATTTGATCCTAGGTAAGGGATTCCACCTTTGGTTGTATTCTCCAACTTCATATTTACATTCTTTACTTTTCTTGTAGATCTCTCTCCACTTTCTACGTAACCCTGCTTAGAGGTTAAACATAGGTTAAACGTACTTCCTTCAAATTCGCCTCCTAAGTTTTAAATATAAAAACCCTAGCTAAACGAAACGTAGATGCACGATACATTGTTGTTGGTACAACACTTTATGTAACTTTAGGCAACTTACCTCTTTAACAACTCCCCTAATTTATGATGAATAATTAGATGAAGAATTACTTGAATAAAGTAAACACATGCATGGTGTGATTGGACTTGAATTTGATATGCATTGTATGCTTGAAGAAGTGCTTCCATAACTCATGACATACGCATTCATTATACACTGTGACAGAACAGGAGCATGGTTGATTTGACTCCTGTCGTGCATGGTTGATTTGCCGCCTCGCTGTACCGGTTAGGTGAGCATGGTTGATTTGCGACAGGTTCCTAATGTTCAGTGGCAGCGAGTTCTGGTCGTTTCACTTATTGAGCATGGTTGATTTGCTCGGTTGGATTAGTGGTGCATGGTTGATTTACCCACTGGCGTGCATGGTTGATTTGCCGCTCGCTGTACCAGTTAGGTGAGCATGGTTGATTTGCGACAGGTTCCTAATGTTCAGTGGCAGCGAGTTCCTAGACGTTTATTGCTCTCACACGTATCATGACATATATGACATCATGATAATCATGTTTTATTGATAATAAATCATAAAGTGTATCAATCATAACCTTATCCTCGTATATTTCATACAATTCTGTCCGTTGATGATTCACGCCCTATCTTTTATTAACTGAAATATTACCTGTGATGGAAATGACCTCACTGGGCTTTTAGCTCACCAAAATCACCACAGTTCTTGCAGGTTTTCAGGAAGGAAAAGACGTAGACAGAGCAGAGTATTCAGATGGTCACGTGTTACTCAAACGCCAACTGTAGTTTATTTATTTTATCTTGTAAAATTCAATGTAATAAGATATTAGTGAAAAAGAAACTTTATATTTGAGATTTATTTTAGTTATCTGATGTGTGGAATGGAATCTCATGGAATCTACGCTCGAATTTTCAATTCACACCCTGGAACTCGGGCTTTGGCTTGTTGTACTCAAGTTGCGAATTTCGGGGCGTGACAACCCGAGCAGCCGGGCCCGATTTCGAGTGGACATGGGAGGACTTTGTAGACCGGTTTGACAGAAAATTCTTCCCTGAGCATGTCCGCCAGCAGCGTGCTCTACAGTTCAAGACGCTGGTCCAGGGAGATATGTCAGTGTCGCAGTACGAGGCTCGATTCGTTGAGCTATCTAGATTTGCGACGTATCTCGTGGATGATGAGGTGCGGAAGGCCCGTCGATTCGAGACCGGACTGCGCCTTGGCCTTCGTGGCCGTGTCACGGGACACAAGCTTCCTACGTTCGAGGAGGTGGTAGAGCGGGCCCAGATATATGAGGCAGAGTGGGCCGATGCGCAGCGGATCCGTGAGCAGAGCGGAGATCGGAAGGGGAAGAGGAAGGCTCCTTCTAACAGCTTCCGGCGGCAGCAGACTCGGGCATAGCAGAGGCACTGTTGAACCTCCAATTTATACATTGCATTGCCCATTACACAATAAGGTTTGCATGATTTTAATGGTTTAAAGGCCCACCTAACACATGTTTTTGTGATTATAGGGATGAGAGCGGACTTCATCTAATTGGAGCCTAACAAGGGTTATTTGAGCTATTGCATGAAGTCCTAAGATGGACCAAAGAAAGAAGAAGAAAGAGGGAGAAAAGAGGATGAAGAAAAGAAGAAAAGGTTGCAGAAAAACAAGGCAGACCGGTCGTCCGACCGGTCAGCCACATTAAAAAGAAGCAATGGAAGACAGGCCGACCGGTCATGACCGGTCGGCCACACTTGCTGGATGAATGGGAGGTCTGTCTGACCGGTCATGACCGGTCAGCAGCACCCCCTGGACTGTTTTAAAAGTTGGTCCGACCGGTCACGACCGATCGGCCTTGCGTAAGATAAGTCCTTTCTAAATCAGGACTCCGAAAAACACTGCGCAATGCGTAATCTATCGCAGAATCCGACGCAAGGGAGGTGGATTGCTATAAAAGGACACCTAGGGGCTCTCCCCAGGGTATCAGAGAGGCGAAGGAACGTGGGTTTGGAGAGCGAAGGCGATCGTGGAGCGGCTGCAACTCTCCTATTCGGGTTTTCCTGTTTTTATGCGTTATTTCAGAATTTTTAGTTGTAGCATGACTATGCTCGGCTAAAACCTCTCAGCTAAGGCTGAGAGGTGAAGCTTGTAGCTAATTCTATGTTGGTTTCAGTTTAATTCAAGTAATTTACATTCAAGTTTGGATTTTTACATGATTCAGTTCTAAAAAGTGGTAGTTTGAGATGTCTTATCTGAGTTTATGTGCTCCAGACATGAATTCCTTTTAATTCTCTGAGATTATCATGTTTGTTTATCTAAATTCGGATTATAGTAATCCTTGAGCAAGCCATAGTCCAGAGGCATGGCTGTTACTCCGCAGGCTATGGTTTTGAGTTTTGTATTGATTTTATTGGACTAGAACTTGGAAGTTCAACTTGAATGTGATGGAATGTGTGTGAATTCTTTATTCTCCAACTAGATGAGAGATAGGACTTCAAATCTAGTTGTGTTTTCTACTTGGATTGACTGAATTGACATAGGATTGCTACAAGTGGATCCTTGAAAGCCTTAGTACTTTATATCTCTGATTTGTCATTAAGTTCCTGTTTTAAGTAAACACTCAATTAAATCTGATTTCTATTAAAAACTGAGTTGCTGGAGTGATTTGGGAACTGTTACTATTTCCCTGTGGATCGACCTCGGTCTTACCGAGTTTTATTACTACATCGCAGCCTTACACTTGAGGTGAGCGAACAAGTTTTTGGCGCCGTTGCCAGGGAAATTAGATAACGGTTTTCAAATAATTCAGTGGCTGTAGAAGTAGAAATAGATAGGCTTCCTGATTTTCTTAGAACTAACTAATTCTTTCTGTTTTGTAGGAATTCTTCTTTAGTTCAAGCGCATCAGGTGATATTTTTCTAACTTAGTCTTTTTAGTTTTTTTTTAGATTACTCTCAGATTTCAGATTTCTAGGATAGGATTAGTTTCAGTTTCTGGTTGAGTGGTTTATATCCCGTTGGGAGCGTAATCACTCAAATCGTCTCCAATCTGAAGGTGGTTTAGTTGGACCATTGTCAGTCCATAGACGAGTCTGGAATTATCAAGAGCATTGTGAAAGTTTGGGGAGTATGGATCAAACACCTTTAAGGAATCCTCCCCCCCCCCCCCCCCCCCCCCCCCTACTCCAACTACAAATGCAAATCAGGAAGGAGTAGGAGAGAATGAGGTACATAATGTTCCTCCAATGAGATCACTACGGGATTACCTACAACCTGCCCGTGCAATTACACCTTCTTGCATAGTTCTACCAGCAAACGGTGGGACCCTTGACATAAAACCGGGTGTAATTCAACTTTTACCTAAATTCCATGGGCTAGACTCTGACCGCCCATACTTACACTTGCAAGAATTCGAAGAAGTGTTGGCCACCTTGCATTATCCCAATGTTTCTGAGGATACAATCAGACTTAAACTTTTTCCTTTCACTTTGAAAGAAGAGCCAAAGATTGGCTTCACTCTCTTAGACCACATTCGATTGGGTCATGGGTTGAGATGAACCGGGAATTCCTGAAAAAATTCTTCCCAGCTCATAAAACTAACACTCTTCGAAGGGCCATAATGAATTTTTCGGCTAAAGAAGGTGAATCTTTCTTTCAATGTTGGGAAAGATTTAAGGAACTCCTGCTTGCTTGCCCACATCATGGCTATGAGAGTTGGCGAGTTATAAATTTTTTCAATGATGGATTAAGTTCCAATATGCGCCAATTTGTGGAAATGATGTGCAATGGTGAGTTTATGAGTAAAAATCCAGATGAGGCTTGGAGTTACTTGGACTTGTTGGCTGAAAACACCCAATCTTGGGATACCTCGGATAAACCCAAGAACCCCAAGCCCACTCAAGAGAAAGGAGGGATCTATGTCCTTAAAGAGGAAGACGACGTGAATGCAAGGATAGCCAACCTCACAAGGAAGGTTGAAGCCATGGAACTTAGCAAAAGTGGAGTTCCCAAGTCCAAGGAAGCTGTTGAAACTACATGTGGGATTTGCCTCATCGACTTACACGCTACGCAAGATTGTCCCACAATTCCTGCATTTAAGGAAGCGCTACAAGAGACAGCCAATGCCACATATGGTTATCAACGGCCCTTCAATGGACCAGTAGGTAATACGTACAATGAGAGTTGGAAGAACCACCCAAATTTCAGTTGGAAGAATGCTCCTACGGGCAATCCTACCAACTCCCAAAGAGGGCCACCCATGCAAAATATGGCCCCACCTCAATTCTCATTGGAGGATACCTTGAAAATGTTTATGCAAGGGCAAGCGCAAATAAATGAATCGAATAAGCAAATGTTCCAAGAGCTGAAAGTCTCGGTTGATGAGATTAAGGGACGTTTGAATGCTAGGGAAGGGACCTTTCCGGCCCAACCTCAGCCCAATCTAAAGCAAGTACATGAAGTGAGCATCCTTAATCCTTCCAACCAAAACATGGAGCAAGCTAAATCCATTACCACCCTTAGAAGTGGTAAACAAATTGACAAGACTATTCCGGTGAAGGCCGATGAGCCTAATGATCCGGTAAATTCTGAGGATGAAAATGGATCTAACTTAGCTCCACAACAACCGGAACGCATTTACAAACCCGTAGCACCATTCCCTTCGAGATTGGTTGCCCCAAAATCTCTCCCAAACTCTCAAGATATTCTAGAGATTTTCAGACAAGTCAAGATCAATATCCCTTTGCTTGACGCCATCAAACAAATCCCCTCTTATGCCAAGTTTCTAAAAGACCTATGCACAACAAAATGCAAATATAATGTGCAGCAAAAGGCCTTCTTAACTGAGCAAGTGAGTGCTATCCTCACTGAAACCCCCCCCCCCCCAAAATTCAAAGATCCCGGTAGTCCCACCGTCTCATGTATCATTGGAGACTACCGGATTGAACGTGCCTTGTTAGACTTGGGGGCAAGTGTGAACTTGATCCCATACTCGGTATATGAGCAATTGGGTCTTGGTGAATTAAAACCCACCAAAACCACGTTGCAACTCGCTGATAGATCTATTCGTGTACCGAGGGGGATAGTTGAGGATGTTCTAGTCCAAGTTGGCAAATTCTACTAGCCAGTAGATTTTATAGTCTTGGACACACAACCGGTTTTGGATGCTAGCACCCAAATACCGGTAATATTAGGCCGCCCATTCCTTGCTACATCAAACGCAATCATCAATTGCCGGAATGGGGTGATGCAACTATCTTTTGGAAACATGACACTAGAGGTGAATGTGTTTCACTTAGGCAAAAGACATAGGGATGTTGATGATGATGAGTTCTTCGAGATGAACATGCTTGAAACTTTTGAAGAAGAAGAACTCCTCCAACTTGAACCACTAGAAAGCTTGGAGACATGCTTAGCACATTTCATGGATTCTAAAGACCCCATCATTAGTGAGATTGTGCATGCATTAAATATAGAAAGACCGGTAGTTGATACTAGCCGGTGGAGGCCCCATTTTGAAAAATTGCCACCAACCACATCAAGGCCTCTACCGTCTAACATCAAACCACCGAAGCTTAACCTTAAACCATTACCATCCGAGCTTAAATACGTATATTTGGGTCAAGAGGAAACGTTCCCAGTTGTCATTGCCTCCCACCTAGAGAAAGACAAAGAGCTTAAGTTGATTGAGTTACTCAAAGAACATAGGGAAGCCATAGGTTGGACAATAGCGGATCTCAAAGGGATAGATCCTTCGGTTTGCACTCACCGAATACACCTTGAAGAAAATGCAAAAATGACTAGACAACCTCAAAGACGGCTAAATCCAAACATGATGGAGGTTGTCAAAGCCGAGGTGTTAAAGCTATTAGATGTGGGTATCATCTACCCCATCTCAGATAGCCAATGGGTGAGTCCTACCCAAGTTGTCCCCAAGAAATCCGGTATTACCATCATTGAAAACGTCAACAACGAGCTTATACCGACTAGGGTGACCACCGGTTGGCGTATGTGCATTGATTATAGGAAGCTCAACACGGTCACTAGGAAAGATCACTTCTCTCTCCCATTTATGGATCAAATTTTGGAGAGGTTGGCAGGCCATTCCTATTATCGCTTCCTAGATGGCTATTCCGGATACAACCAAATTGAGATAGCTCCAGAAGATCAAGAGAAAACCACATTTACATGCCCGTTTGGTACCTTCGCTTACCGAAGAATGCCATTCGGGTTATGTAATGCACCCGCCACCTTCCAACGATGCATGTTGAGTATTTTCTCGGACATGGTGGGTGAGTTTCTTGAGGTATTCATGGATGACTTTTCTGTTTTTGGTTGTACATTTGATGAGTGTCTCGAGCACTTGAAGTTGGTCTTGATGAGGTGTGAGGAAAAGCAACTTGTATTAAACTGGGAAAAGTGCCATTTCATGGTACAAAGAGGAATAGTCCTTGGACATATCATCTCGTCCAATGGAATAGAGGTAGACCGGGCGAAAATTGACATAATTTCCAATCTATCACCACCCAAAAGCATACGCGATGTGCGGTCCTTCCTTGGACACGTCGGTTTCTATCGAAGGTTTATAAAGGACTTTAGTCACACCTTAAGGCCTTTATGCAACCTTCTACAAAAGGAGAACCAATTTGAGTGGAGTGCCGAATGTCAATTAGCTTTTTCAAAGCTAAAAGACATGTTGACAACCGCTCCTATCATGCAACCACCAGATTGGTCCATGCCTTTTGAGTTGATGTGCGATGCGAGCGATTTTGCTATTAGGGCGGTGTTAGGCCAAAAGAAAGATAAAAAGCCCCATGTCATCTACTACGCTAGTAGGACCTTGAATCCTGCCCAAGTTAATTATTCGACTACGGAGAAAGAGCTCCTAGCTGTCATTTTTACCTTGGAAAAATTCAGGCCATACTTAATAGGATCCAAAGTTATTGTGTACACGGATCATGCGGCGCTGAAATACCTTCTTTCTAAGAAGGATGCTAAGCCCCGCTTGCTTAGATGGATCCTACTCCTTCAAGAAGGTGAATCGTATGCAGTTGTCATCTTTGATGTCGTGTGCCGTAAAGGAACCGTATGGCACCATTGGAGCTGCGGGAGCTGCGGAAGCAGTTGGACGAGTTGCGTGAACTAGGCTTCATCCGTCCGAGTAGTTCACCGTGGGGAGCGTCGGTACTCTTCGTGAAGAAGAAGGATGGCTCGTTGAGGCTCTGCGTGGATTACCGCGAGCTCAATAAGGTCACGATTAAGAATAGGTACCCTTTTCCGAGGATCGACGATTTATTTGACCAATTGCGAGAGGCCCAGTTCTTTTCGAAGATTGATCTATGGTCCGGTTATCATCAGGTCCGTGTCTCAGAGGAGGATATCCCGAAGACGACATTCAGGACGCGTTACGGTCATTTTGAGTTCCAGGTCATGTCTTTCAGACTGACCAATGCGCCCGCTGTGTTCATGCAATTGATGAACGAGGTCTTTCGTCCCTACCTTGATCAGTTTGTTGTGGTGTTTATCGATGACATTCTGATCTATTCGAGGACTCGGGAGGAGCATGCGCAGCATCTGGAGATCACCTTGCAGACCCTCCGCACACACTAGCTTTATGCGAAGTTGGAGAAGTGTGAGTTTTGGCAGGAGGAGGTGAAGTTCCTTGGTCATGTGGTGACGGGGCAGGGAGTATCAGTAGATCTGGTGAAGATTGATGCTGTGCGTCAATGGGGTCAGCCCACGAATGCGTCCGAAATTCGGAGTTTCCTGGGGTTAGCAGGTTATTATCATCGTTTCATAGAGGGCTTCTCTCGTATTGCAGCCCCGCTGACCAGGTTGACCCGAAAGGGCGCTGAGTTCGTTTAGAGTGATGCTTGTGAGCGACCATTTGCAAAACTGAAGGACCGTCTTACTTCTACACCAGTCCTCACTCTTCCCTCCGGGAGTGAAGGATTCGTGGTTTTTACAGATGCCTCACGTATTGGCTTAGGTGCTGTCCTGATGCAACATGGCAGAGTAGTAGCGAATGCGTCTCGCCAGCTCAAGGTCCATGAGCAGAACTACCCCACGCATGATCTGGAGCTAGCAGCGGTAGTCTTCGCACTGAAGGTGTGGAGGCACTATCTTTATGGGGTCAGGTTCGAGCTCTTTTCTGACCACAAGAGCCTGAAGTACCTCTTCTCGCAGTCCGAGTTGAACATGAGGCAGAGACGTTGGATGGAGCTCCTGAAGGATTATGATTTTGATCTTCAGTACCACCCTGGTAAGGCCAACGTGGTGGCTAATGCCCTTAGCCATCAGCCACGAGGACTGGTGGCGCATATGATGGTCCGGGAGTGGAGGATGCTCGAGGAGGTTGCCGAGTATGATTTTGAGCTGAGCCTGCAGTCTTCTATCGCGCAGTTATCGAGCTTGTCGATTCAACCCTCTCTTGTTTCTAGGGTGATCGAGGCTCAGCAGACAGATCAGACGTTAAAGGATTATTGGGAAGAGGCCACGTCAGAGGGTCAAACAAATTGGTAGATTGGGTCAGATAGTGGACTTCGTTTGAGGGGTCGGTTGTGTGTCCCAGATATTCCTCAGTTGGGCAGAGATCTTATGGATGAGGCACACCGATCGAGGTTCACAATCCACCCAGGCTCTACCAAGATGTACCGTGATATGAGGAGGCAGTATTTTTGGGCCGGTATGAAGCGTCAGATTGCCAGTTTTGTGGCTGAGTGTGACACTTGCCAGTGTGTCAAGGCCGATCATCGCAAACCTCCAGGTCCCCTGCAGCCATTGAGTGTCCCGTTGTGGAAATGGGAACACGTGACCACAAACTTCATTATGGGCTTGCCGAGGACTGATCGCGGTCACGACGCCATCTGGGTTGTTGTTGATCGTTTGACGAAGTCGGCACATTTTCTTGCGATACGTGCGACCTGGCCATTGGACCGACTTGCAGAGTTGTTTATCGAAGAGATTATGAGACTACATGGTGTCCAGTTTCGATCGTTTCTGATCGAGATCCGAGATTTACGTCACGGTTCTAGAGGAGTTTTCAGAAGGCGATGGGGCCTGCCTTGAAGTTCAGCACCGCATATCATCCTCAGACTGATGGACAGACCGAGAGGGTCAACCAAATCCTTGAGGACATGCTTCAAGCTTGCGTGTTGGATTTCTCAGGTAGTTGGGATAAACACCTACGTTGGGCTGAGTTTGCATATAATAATAGCTACCAGGTGACTATCGGTATGGCTCCTTTTGAGGCGTTGAATGGTAGACCTTGTAGGTCTCCTAGTTGTTGGGCCGAGGTTGAAGAGCATCGTCTCCTAGGTCCCGAGCTTGTGCAGAGGACATCGGAGGCTATCGATATCATCAGGCAGAGGATGCGCACAGCTCAGAGTCGACATAAGAGTTTTGTAGATCGTCGACGTCATCCCCTAGAGTTTTCCATTGGGGATCGTGTGTATCTCAAGGTTTCGCCCATGAAGGGCGTGGTTCGTTTTGGAGCCAAGGGGAAGCTTGCTCCGAAATTCATTGGACCCTTCGAGATCACTGGGCTCGTTGGCGCCGTGGCCTATCAGCTTGCCTTGCCACTTCAGTTGTCTGGCGTCTACAATGTTTTTCATGTTTCCATGTTACGGAAGTGTGAGTCAGACGTGGTTCCTGTGATAGATTGGCAGCCATTGGAGGTTCGTGAGGATGCTTCTTACATTGAGCAGCTGGTTCGTATCCTTGACCGGAAGGAGCAGGTCCTCTCGACCAAGGTCATTCCTTCAGTGAAGGTCCAATGGAGTCATCATAGCGCAGATGAGGCGTCATGGGAGCGAGAGGCAGATATTCGCGAGTCTTATCCTCATCTTTTTTATGATTGATTGTATCTGTATGATTGCTTTTCGATTAGATATGCATATATAGTGATGCGATTCTTTTTTTTATGATCTTCGGCTAGTTTGGGTTTGTATTGCAAATTTCGAGGACGAAATTTTTTGTTAGGAGGGGAGAGTTGTAAGACCCGTACCCTTATTTGCCCTTCGTACACTTAATTTTCGGTGCCGGTACGTCCCGGATGGACCAGATTAGCGAGCCTTGATCGCAACCCTGTTTTAGTACTGCATCGACCCGAGACCTATATCCCGGCGACCGCATAGGCGCTGCGATTCCAACGCCGCGCGGCACGCCCCATTGCGATACCCGGTGTGTAAGTTGTGTCATTTGCGTAATTCGAGGTAGGCCGCGCAACGCGCATGTGGCGTGGGACCCACTTGCACAAATCCCAAGAATATGTCAAATCGATCAAAGCACTCTCACCCACATCCCTACTCTACACACCCCATGCCCCCTATCCCTCTCTCACCTCCCAAAGTCAACTCTACCCATACCTCCCTTACCCCTCTCCCATGCTAGCCATCATCACCCCCCATGATTCCTTCTCTCCCCCCCCCCCCCCCCCCCCCCACCATACAAGTGCATACGTAGGGGGAGGGGAGGGCTTCTCATTCACACTTGCAAGAGATTTGAGAGAGAGAAGAGAGAGAAGTAGAGAGAGATTTGAGTGATCAAGAGAGAGAGAGAGAGATTAGAGAGTTGAGGGTGGAGATCAAGCTTGGAGGGCCCCAATCACCGTCCGGATCGTCCGATTGTCAACCCGATCCAATCCAACCATCCAACAATCAAGGTGAGTGCAAGGGACATAAACCCCCCATTTTTCTTAATTTACTTTCTTTTTCTTTGTTTTCTTTTGGGCCCACCATGTGATGGACAGTTAGATGAATGGACTAGATCATCCATGAATGGGCCCACCTACCTGAAATAAAATAATAATAATAATAATAATAATACTAGTAATATTAAAAAAAAAAAACCCCTAGACGCTGGACGTTCTCAGCGTCACTAACGCTGGAACTGTCCAGCGTCCAAGCTTCCCAAACCAAAGGAGTGGGGTCCCCACTCGTGGGACCCACCTTGATGTATAAGTTTGATCCACACCGTCCATCTGTTTCTCCAACCCATTTTAGGGCTAGACGCCAAAAATGAAGAAGATCCAGATCTCAGGTGGACCACACCATAGAAAACAGTGGAGATGGTGATGCCCACTGTCCAAGCTTCTTGGGCCCACCGTGATGTTTGTAGGCTAAATCACCTGCCCAATATTGGGCTTGCTGGGTCCCCAATGAGCTGGGGAACATGATGAAGGGGGTGGATCTTCCCTAAGTGGGCCCCACTTGATATAAACCTAGAGAAAAGAAAAAGAAAAACAAAAAAAATGGTTAGGGACGCTGGACGTTCATAGCGTCAGAACGCTGGAACAGTCCAGCGTCACCTGGACGGTTTGAATGGGTCCCCACTCATGGGACCCACCTTGATGTGTGTGATGAATCCACACCGTCCATTTGTTTTCCCAACTCATTTTAGGGCCAGGGCCCGAATATGAACCAGATCTAAATCTTAAGCGGACCGCATCACATGAAACAGTGGGGTAAACGATGTCCACTGTCGAAACTTCCTCGGACCACTTTGATGTTTGTAGACCAATTCACCTACCCAATCTTGGGTTCATTGGGCCCAAAATGAGATGGCCCAGCTGATAGACGGAGTGGATCACCTTTACGTGGGCCCCACTCGACGAAAAGCATGGATAAAAAAAAGAAGAAAAAGGAAAGAAGAGGCAGAGGTGCCTCTGACGCGGGAAGTACCAGCTTCCAGGACGCTGGCTCGTGCCAGCTGGTGGCCCACTCGTGGGTCCCACCATGATGCACGTGTCGTATCCACATCGTCCATCCATTTGGGGAGATCATTTTAGGGCATGATCCCAAGAATGAGTTAGATCCAAGTCTCAAGGGGGCCCCACCACAGAAAATAGTAGGGACAGCGGCCCTACCATTGAAACCTTCTTATGGCCCATCATGATGTTTATTTGAGATCCAACCTGTTCATAAGTTCACACATGTAGGGGAGAAGGGAAAACAAAAATATCAGCTTGATCGAAAACTTCTGTGGGCCCCGCTTGTTAAAAAAAAAATGGTCGCTGGACAGACAGCGTCCAGGGGACGCTGCTACCCGGCAGCCTTGTGGGTGTCACCATGGGCCCCACTCGTTGAGCCCACCTAAAATGTATGTGCCTTACTTATTCCGTCCATATGTTTTTCCAACTCATTTTAAGTGTCTGAGCCCAAAATTTAAGCATATCCTAATGTCAAGTGGACAATGCCACGGGAAACAGTGGGAATGATGATTTCCACCGTTGAAACCTTCCCAGGCCCTACAGTGATGTTTATTTGTCTTCCAACCTGTTCATAAGATCACATGGGTATGGATGGAGGGGAAAACACAAATATCTGCTTAATTACAAAATTCCTGAGACCTAACTGGGCACCATGCAGCCCAGCAGGTGGCCCACCCTGTGGGTCCCACCATGATGTAATTGTTTTATTCATGCTGCCCATCTATTTTTCCATGCCATTTTAGGGTATGGCCCCAACAATGAGGCAGATCCAAACATCAGATGGGCCACACCCGCAGGGAATGGTGGTCATTGATGCCCACCATTGAAAACTTCCTTGGGGCCACTTTATTGTTTATTTGTCATCCAAATAGAGGTTGTGGGCCCATATTTGGGTTCCACCTTAATGGAGGTATTCTGTACCATGCCACCTGTCATGATCGACGCGTGGGGCCCGATTTGAATGGGCTTCACTTATCAAATGGCGGTGATTGACTACCTACCACTGAAACTTCCTAAGACTGCTGAAGTACATTTTCTATTCGACCAGTGGGCGGGGTCCACCATGGTTCTCCCTTTGATACATATGTTTTTATCCATGTCGTACACCTATTTTGTCGGCCTACTTTGTATGTGCAGGCCCAAGTATGGGGCCGATGTGGTCTCAAGTGGGCTATGCCACGAAGACCTTTACATTTCCAATGGGACCCACAGTCCGGGTCCCACTCTTCGTATATATTGGGCCTTTTAAGGCCAATGTTACATGATACGTTTGGTAACATGCTAGTATGATTAGCTTGATATGTCACACTGATAACATGCTTAGTATAATGAATACCATGCTCATTTATATGCCCATACGCATCATTTGTATGCCTGTTATGGATCATGATTAACCATAGCATATGCTAGTTGGCTTGTTATACTTAGGGGACCCGTGTGAGACAGGGTCGCCCCACATGATTGCGCAGTATGCGTAAGTTTGGTGCATGATTTGGATTGTATGACTCATGCATTTCGAATTATGTATGTCATGATCGCTTTCACACCCTAGCAGCATCGGGGTGGTGGCCACCATAGTCACATCATGGTTGGTAGTATTGGACACTGGAAACTTGTTCTAGTATGTGGGCGCTATGGATGTCCTTGGGTGAAAGTCCCTAAACCCTGTGGTACCAGTAGGATGCTCCAGCGTCGAGACCGAGTGGATAACATGAGCACCCGTGTGCCAAATACCAGTAGGCCGCGTCTCCCACTGTGTCGAGGTCGGTTGGAAAGGGGTGTGACCTTATCCGCCCGGGTGTAGTGGGCTGTAAGCTAGGTTGTGTCTGACCAGCTCATGGAATGGGTCCGCTATCGGCGAGCCGGGTGGGCATTGGCATACCACTGACGAGGCGGATAGTGAGGTCTTTTCTACTCGCTTGGTTATGCGTGCGATGTACGGTGGCCAGTATTAGAGTATACTAGAACCCGATGATGTCCCAGATGAGAACTATTTTGATATGTGGATCAGTTGAGGATTGACGTGTTTGCATTGCATCTCTAGCATGTAACACTCGGCCATGTAGGCCCTTGCATCGCATAGCCTTGGGATGGCTGATAGCATTCATGAACTTGGTAACTTAGTCCTCTACTACTTTCGCTTACTCTGATATCTGTATACTTGTCATATGCATCACACGCGCACACACGCACTCTACTGAGCTTCGTAGGAAGCTCATGCGCGTTTGTTTACACTGCAGGTACTAGGGCATATCAGCGTTGAGCGCGGTGCATGTACCTAATATTTTGGACTTCTGCTACATGTTGTATTTCCCTTTCCAACACTGTACTCAACAAACTTTTTAGTGGATATTTGATGATGTTTATGGTTTTGATTATGCTCTTGTACAAAAAAAAATTTACCCTGAAAATCCTCCTGGTAGGATCCCATGATCGGAACCTGGCATATGAGAGCTAGGAGCCGAGAATGGGGTACTACGGAGGCTGTTGGCACCAAGGTCGGCGATCGGGAATTTAGTGAGCTCAGTCCCCTGGTTTGGGGCGTGACACCGAAGAATGCCATTCGGGCTATGTAATGCACCCGCCACATTCCAACGATGCATGTTGAGTATTTTCTCGGACATGGTGGGTGAATTTCTTGAAGTGTTCATGGATGATTTTTCTATTTTTGGTTGTACTTTTAATAAGTGCCCCAATCACTTGAAGTTGGTCTTGATGAGGTGTGAGGAGAAGAACCTCGTTTTAAACTGGGAAAAGTGTCATTTCATGGTACAAAGAGAAATAGTCCTTGGACATATCATCTCATCCAATGGAATAGAGGTAGACAGGACAAAAATTGACATAATTTCCAATCTACCACCACTCAAAAGCATACGCGATGTGCGGTCCTTCCTCGGACATGCCGGTTTTTATAGAAGATTCATAAAGGACTTTAGTCATATCTCTAGGCCCTTATGTAACCTTCTCCAAAAGGAGAACCAATTTGAGTGGAGTGCCGAATGTCAATTAGCTCTTTCAAAGCTAAAAGACATGTTAACAACCGCTCATATCATGCAACCACCGGATTGGTCCATACCTTTTGAGTTGATGTGCGACGCGAGCGATTATGCTATTGGGGCGGTGTTAGGCTAAAAGAAGGATAAGAAGCCCCATGTTATCTACTACACAAGTAGGACCCTTGAATCCCTTCCAAGTTAATTACTCGACTAAGGAGAAGGAGCTCCTAGCCGTCATCTTTGCCTTGGACAAATTCAGGCCTTACTTAATAGGATCCAAGGTTATTGTTTACACAGATCATGCGGTGCTAAAACATCTTCTTTCTAAGAAGGATGCCAAGCCCTATTTGCTTCGATGGATCCTACTCCTTCAAGAATTAAATTTGGAGATCAAAGACAAGAAGGGAGTAGAAAATGTGATGGTAGATCATCTATCCCGCCTAGTTCTACCTAATTCCATTGACGAGTCACCCATTGAGGACTCATTCCCTTTCCCTGAAGAAAAACTCTTTGTTGATACGCATCCACCATGGTACGCTGACATAGCCAACTACCTTTCCACAGGTGCGATGCCAACTCATTGGACTGCGCAGGATAAACGTAAATTTCTAAGGGAAGTGTGCAGATTTTTCTGGGATGAACCTTTACTGTTTAAATATTGCCCAGGCTAAATTATTAGGAGATGTGTCCCTGATGATGAACATAATTTCGTCATCTCCTTTGTCATGATTAAGCATGTGGGGGTCATTTTTCCTCCAAGAAAACCACTGCAAAAATTCTACAATGTGGTTTTTATTGGCCCACTCTATTTAAGGACACCCATGAGTTTTGCAAAGCATGCGAGCATTGCCAAAAGTTAGGAGGATTATCCCATCGAAATATGATGCCTCTTACCTCAATTCAACATCTTAAAGTCTTTGACTGTTGGGGCATCGATTTCATGGTACCATTCCCCTCATCTTTTGGACATGTCTAATCTTGTTTGCCGTAGACTATGTGTCTAAATGGATAGAGGCTATTCCATGTAGAACCAACGATCATCGTATGGTTTCAAAGTTCCTCAAAGAAAACATACTTCCTAGATTTGAAACGCCTCGAGCCATCATTAGTGATGGTGGTTCTCACTTTTGCAATAGGCCTTTTGAAGCCTTAATGAAGAAATATGGCATTAAGCATAAAGTAAGTACCCCATACCACCTACAGACAAGTGGGCAAGCTAAAATCTCTAATTGGAAAATCAAACCGATTTTGGAAAAGACGATGAGGCCAAATCGCAAAGATTGGTCACTGAGATTAGATGATGCGCTTTAGGCTCACCGTACCACTTATAAAACACCCATTAGAATGTCTCCTTATAGACTTGTCTATGGGAAAGCTTGCCACTTGCTTGTGGAGATTGAACACAAAGCCTATTGGGCAATTCGGGCATTAAATTTTGACGTTGACAAGGCTAGCTCGCTTCACAAAATCCAACTTAATGAGCTTGATGAGATCCGAAATGATACGTATGAGAACTCGAGGATTTACAAGAGTAGGATGAAGGCCTTTCATGACAAACATATATTTAGGAAATCATTCCATGAAGGTCAGAAAGTACTCTTGTACAATTCCCGACTTCATCTTTTTTTCAAAAAAATTGCGATCTCGATGGACCGGCCCATATATTGTTAAAGAAGTTTTTCCTCATGGGGCTATCGAGATTGAGAATGCAGCGAATGGTAACTGTTTTAAAGTTAATGGACAACGCCTTAAACCATTTGTTGAGAAATTTGATTCAGAGGAAATGTCCATCACTCTGAATGATCCTGTGTATTAGGATGATTGATCTCCTAGTTTGAAGGAGGTATAGCGGAGGTAGGTTTAGTTATTTTTTCTGTTTTAATTTTGCGTGTTTAGTAGATTTAGTTGTTGGAGTTGTAGACTTCCATGATCGACTCTCTTAGGTACTATTGTTCCCACTCTCTTGTATTTTACCATTGCTCTCATGTTCATGCTCATTGCATATCTTTTTACATTGAGGACAATACAAGATTTGGTTGGGGGGTGAGATGAGATTCCTCATCTAGGAATTTGTAACATTTCGAGCTTCATATGTGCAAATTTTTTTTGAATTTTCTGACATTCAAAACTCATTTGGAAAACCTTGTTTCTATGCACTCGGGATGATACGAGTATAAGAAAAGGAGATACGAAGTGAGTGATGTTGTAAGTCTTGAACTACTCTTAATATAATGGTTTTATATGTGGATTCCCCTATTTATGTGATCGATAACTGTTCGCTCGCCTCAAGTGCAAGGCTGCTATGTAGTAATAATCATGGTAAGACCGAGGTCAATCCACAGGGAAGGAAGTAAACAATTCCAACCATCCTAATAATTAGAATCTTAAGAGGTTTTTGAAATAGGTTTTGAACATGAAATAGAAAATCTGATAATGAAAAGATAACTAGAGCATCAAGGATCCACTTATAGCTCTCCTTATATGCATAATTCGCTGTGGTTTCTCACTTACTCAACTAGAATCGAAATTAAGTCCTATTTACACGAATGATAGAGCGGTTATATTATCAAATCAATCTGTCATATGTGTTGTTCATTAACATGATTCCCTCAATTCAAGTTAGGACTTGAGCACACTCAATTGCATAGGTCAATCCTAATTCCAATAGATTAAGATCATAATCATAATAATCATCAAACCTTGTCACAAGACTTGACTATGTTATGATTTGAACTTCATTCAAATCATATGAACAATCAACACAATATTCATAATTTAGAACAAAAAGGTAGAACTTTGGTTTGAAGTTCTCACATGATGATCCAAGTCTAGATCGTATTGAATCCGATTCCTCGGAGCGTACATGTCTAGAATCATGCAAAACAATTAAGAACTAAAGCAATTCTTCCAAACATCCATGAGCCATCATAAGATTAAGAAAAACTACTTAGAACTTTATTCAAACTTCTAAAAACCATTGTTCTTCAATAAATCCAACTTGAAACCAATAAAACGAATTAAACAATTTAAGAAAACTATAAGATTCACCTCTTAGCTCTAGCTAAGAGATTAGCTAATGAAAAGCATATTAAAAACTAGAACTAGAACTAAGAAAAGGAAGAAAAACTAGCTGGAGGAGGCTAGGAAGCCTCCTATGACTTGAACTCCTAGCTCCCCACATCCTTGCTTGATTTGGAATAGAAGAGACCACCTCCTTTTATAGTGCAGCAGTAGTACAACAACATAGCAGATTTTGTTTCACTTGGTACGGCTTAACCAATGATCGGATTGCCTTCAAATTTGATTTTTAGTTTCCTTGTAATGTGATCTTCCTCATAGATGATTTAGATTTCCAAGATTATCTTCTAAATGGGCCCACCAATCAGATCAGCGACCGCCTCTCAAAATCGCGCAATTCGAGTACCTTTAGAACCAGTTATCTTGCTTTCAACACTTCGGAGTGTACAGAGGTCGGATTGATCTCAAATTTTGAACATTGGTAGAAAACTTCCTCCTATACATGATAGATAGACTATATTGTCTAAAATAATTCCATAATTGGGTGTGAAAATTAGAACACTTAAGCCTTTTATAAAATCTGCGCAGTTGAATATTTCTGGATGGTCCATATTTCTTCAACCGGTACGATCAAACCACATATCTTTTTGATACGAAACTTTATGGTTATTCATATATGGATGTGGTATAGAAGATAATCAAAGTAGATTCTTCATATCATCAATGATGGGCCACCTGGACCGGCCTAGAGTTGAGTAGGCGAAATCTAGAACTTTCCGGACAGTTCGTATTGTTTTGGCCGCCGCGATCAATCCGTAGCTCTGATCGACACGAAACCACTTGGGTTATTTCGGCGTCGAGCTCCTCTTCGACATGGATGTGTTATATTTCCAACTATCATCAATATGGCCCTAAAAAATGGGGCTGAAAAACTAAAAACGGGACTGCTTGTATCTGAAATCTGACTCTTGAAAGTGCATGGCTGACCTGTCATCCGACCACAGGTCAACCTTCATAAACCAGTCCAGAGAGTTTACTGTTTCTGGAGGGTTTGGCCGGCCAGTCAGGCTGTAAATTGTGACTTTTTCACACTTTTCTTCCTCCATTGCATTGCATCTTTCCTCCATCTCATATCCTTTATTTCTTTGATCTTCAAGGCGTACAAAGTGACTCTTTTAACCATGAATTGGTGAAGTCTCCCTCTTATTCCTACAATCACAAATCCATGCATTAGATTAGTCTTTAAATCATGATAACCATGCATAATGAGTGATGAATTGGAGTTAAAATATGCACAATTAAGTGCTCAACAATAGCAAATTTGAACACTTTTACACCTAGTTCACATGACACGATTTTCATGGGTTGAAAGGATTATGTGATTTGTGGATTGGCTAGACGTAGATTTAAGGTGTTGAGAAACCAAGCCGAGGTACTTTGTCCATCCTTGTCCATGGAAAAATAACGAAAGATATGGATTTCTAAAAATCCTATATAATTTAAAAGAAAAAGGAAAAGGAAGGATGGAATTGGGAATGATGGAAAAAATGGTGGAAATTTTCGAAAAGGGCTACCTATTACCAATCGGGGGATGGTCTACCCGTAACCAAAGCCGGAAATGGGACATAGTGTGAAAGACGTCGGAAGAACGGGAAGGCAAATTCCTGTCATAGGCTAGTTGTTGCTCTGTGCACCTTGAGATCCATAGTTTAGTTGATCTATGAAGAAGATAATCCCAGAAACTCATGAGATGAACTTGCACTATACACACTAGGTAGAATTTGTTCGAGTTCTTCTATTTATCAATCAATCAGTGGGAATTTCATATAGACACTTATTATGCTTCAAGAATTTAAGGTTTCAACTTCTATCACCTAATTTTTCCAAAGTTTATACTTGTATGTCTTGGAATGGATAAAAGTATAGTTTCTGAAGGAGAGTTGGTTTTGGAGGTTTGAACTTGCTTCACGTATGTTTTGCTCGGGACTAGCAAAAAGCTGGTTGGGTGGTGTGTTGAACCTCCAATTTATACATGATATAATCCATTACATCACATTATATGCATGGTTTGCATGTTTAAAAGGCCCATCTAATGCATGTTTTGTGATTATAGGCATGAGAGCTGACTTCACCCAATTGAAGACCAAAAGGATCCATTTAGAACCATTGGATGAAGATTGAAGGAGGACCAAAGAAAGAAGAAATCAAGTAGAAGAGAGAAGAGGAAAGAAAGGAAGAAAAAGAGGAGAAAGAACAAGGGCCGACCGGTCTTAACCGGTTGGGCGACCTGCCGACCACCTTGAGGCTCATTGGATAGAGGACTAGCTAGGTCCGACCATTCCTGACCGGTCAGCCAACGGGTCGGCTACTTCCCTGTACTCTCTGGACTCCTAACATATCCAGTCTGACTGATCAAGACTGGTCGGCCAATGTTCGCTCACATCAAGTGTAAGGCTATGATGTAGTAATAAATCTCGGTAAGACCGAGGTCGATCCACAGGGAATTTGAGAATGAATTTCAAATTATTTCAGCAACTAGGATTGCAACAATTTGGTGATTTAATTGAAAGAATTATGCTAAAACAGTAACTTTAGAAAAACAGTGATTAAAGGTACTAAGGATTTCAAGGATCCACTTGTAGTAATCCCATGTTAATCCAATCAATCCAAGCATGATACACAACTAGATTTGAAGTCCTATCTCTCATTTAGTTAAAAGATAAAGCATTAAACACATTTAATCCCACTTAAGTTGAACTTCCAAGTTCTAGTCCCATTCAACACATATAGAATTCGAAATTATAGCCTTCGAAGTAATAGCCATGCCTATGAACTATGTCATGCTCAAGGGTTACCATAATTCAAATCTAATCTAACAACACATGATAATCTCAGAGAATTGCAAGGAATCCATGTCTGGAGCACATGACCTCTCATAAAACGTCTAAAATTATCAATTTTATAAGAACTAGAATATCAAAATTCGAACTTGAAGTAGAACTACTTGAACTAAACTGAATTAAACATGAAATTGGCTACAAGCTTCACCTCTCAGCCTTAGCTGAGAGACTCTTGCCGAGCATTGTCATACTACAACTAGAACTTATAAAAAGAAACTAGAAAACATAAAAATCTAGAGTTTGGAGGGTTGCAAACGCTCCACGACGGCTTCCTTCCTCTCCCACGAAGTTCCTTAGTTTCTATATGCTACCCTAGGGAGAGACCCTAGGTGTCCTTTTGTAGTGGGGAAGCTCCCTTGCGTCGGAACATCCAGAAATTACGTAAGGTTATGCAATGCATAGAGAAAATCGGAGCCAGAATCGGAAACTTTCTGTTTTAACACATGGCCGATCGGTCAGGACCGGTCGGACCAGACTGGTTTTACGTCCAGGGAGTAAAATGGGGAGCCCGACCTGTTGGCCAACCGGTCAGGACCGGTCGGGCCAACTGGTCCTTTGTCCAGTAGGATTCCAGAGTGGCCGGCAGGTCGTGATCTTTTTCTTCTTTTTCTTCTTTTCTTTATTCTCTTTTCTCCCTCTTTCTTCTTCCTTCTTTGGTCTACCTTGGGCCTTCATTCAAAGGGTCTTAAATGCATTCTTTTTGGTCTTCAATTGAGTGAAGTCCGCTTTCATTCCTACAATCACAAAACATGCGTTACATGGGCCTTTTAAACATGCAAACCATGTATATAATGTGATGTAATGGGCTATGCAATGTATAAATTTGAGGTTCAACAGCCAACGGGTCAGATCTTCCTCCGATGCACGCTAGACTAACTACGAAGCAGTCCGACTGGTCGTGACCAGTCAGCCAGCCCAGTCCGACCGGCCGTGACCGGTCGGCCATACATTAAAAAGCAACCTTCTAATTCTGGTCCGAGAATTTCTGCGCATTGCGTAACCTTATGCAAATTCTGGATGTTTCCGACGTAAGAGAGCTTCCCCACTATAAAAGGACACCTAGGGGCTCTTCCTAGGGTATCAGAGAAGCTAAGGAACTTCGTGGGAGAGTAAAGAAACTGTCGTGGAGCGTTTGCAACCCTCACAACTACAGGTTTTTATGTTTTCTAGTTTTCTTTTATGAGTTCTAGTTGTAGTATGACAATGCTCGGCTAGAATCTCTCATCTAAGGCTGAGAGGTGAAGCTTGTAGCCAATTTCATGTTTGATTCAGATTAATTCAAGTAGCTTTACTTCAAGTTCGAATTTTGAATGTTCTAGTTCTTAAAGTTGATATTTGTAGAAGTTTTATGAGAGTTCATTTGCTCCGGACATGAATTCCGTGCAATTCTCTGAGATTATCATGTTTTATTTGATTAGATTCGAATCATGGTAACCCTTGAGCATGCCATAGTCCATAAGCATGGTTGTTACTCCGAAGGCTATGATTTCGAATTCTATATGTGGTTGAATGGGACTAGAACTTGGAAGTTCAGTTTAAGTGAGATTGAATGTGCTTTAATGCTTTATTTTCCAACTAGATGAGAGATAAGACTTCACATATAGTTAAGTTTTATGCTTGGATTTATTGGATTAACATGGGATTACTACAAGTGGATCCTTGAAAGCCTTAGTACCTTTAATTACTGTTTTTTTTAAGTTACTATTTTAGCATAATTCTCTAAATTAAACCTCTAAATTGTTGCAATCCTAATTGCGAGAATAACTTAGAAATTGTTCTCTAATTCCTTGTAGATCGACCTCGGTCTTACCGAGATTTATTACTACATCGCAACCTTACACTTGAGGCGAGCGAACACAAACCATGCAATATGTGTGATGAATTGGGGTTAGAATATGCACAATTCGGAGCTCAACATTGTCATAAAAGGGACTGCACATCACGTATGCTCTTGGGTGATGGTAGATTGGCAATGATGTCAATTTTGGCCTAGTCTACCTTAATTCCATTGGACGATATGATATGTCCAAGGACTATCCCCTTTTGTACCATAAAATGACGCTTCTCCAAGTTTAAAAGAAGATTCTTCTCGTCACATCAGGTCAAGAACAATTTTAAGTGGTTAAGACACTCATCAAATGTAAAAAAAGAAAAAAGAAAAAGAAAATTCACCCATAAAAACCTCAAGAAAATTTTCCACCATGTCCGAGAAAATACTCAACATGCATCGTTGGAATGTGGTGGGTGCATTACATAGTCCAAATGACATCCTTCGGTAAGGGAAAGTGCCAAATGGGCATGTAAATGTAGTTTTCTCTTGGTCTTCTAGGGCTATCTCAATTTTGTAGTAATCAGAGTGGCCATCGAGAAAGCAATAGTAGGAATGGCCCGCTAACCTCTCCAAAATTTAGTCCATGAAAGGGAAAGGGAAGTGGTCTTTCCTTGTAATGGTGTTTAGTTTCTTATAATCAATGCACATACGCCAACCCATTGTAACTCTAGTCGATATAAGCTCATTGTTGGCATTTTCGATGATGGTGATACTGGACTTCTTGGGGACAGCTTGGGAATGACTCACCCATTGGCTATCCGAGATGCGGTAGATGATACTCACATCTACTAGCTTGAGCACCTTAGCTTTGACAACCTCCATCATATTAGGATTGAAACGACTTTGGGGTTGTCTAGTCGTTTTTGCATTTTCTTCGAGGTGGATGCATTGAGTCCATCCTATGGTTCCCATATGTTCTTTGAGCATCACAATTAACTTAAGCTCTTGGTCTCTTCCTAAGTGCGACGCTATGACTACTGAGTATGTCTCATCTTGACCTAAATAGACATATTTTAGCTCGAATGGCAATGGTTTTAGGTCAAGCTTTGGCAATTAGATATTAGACGGTAGAGGCTTTGATGTGAATGGTGGTAATTTTTCAAAGTGAGGCCTCTACCTGCTAGTATCTGTCAATGCAGTTTTCTATGGCACACTAGTGCACCTTATTTGTCAATTACATAGATCAGTGAGTCTAGTGTCGGTTGAGCTTAAAAAAGATGAAGACTAAATACTCAAGCGGACCTGCTGCATTAAGGAAGAAGAAACATGTAAAAGAGGTGGCATGACGAGCCTTAAACCAAACCAAAACCCAAACCTCTAGATAACCTTGAACTATTAAGCATACTTGTAGTCATCTTAGAATGGTCTTAAGTGTCCCAAAATATCACCCAAAGAATGGCTAAAGAGGTGGTTGAGTGACTCTGAAAATACACAAGAAATAACTAACTCAAAAGGTCTAAAAACCTGTTTAAAGATAGGTCGAGACTGGTGGGGACCGGTCATTAGAATAGTTGTGATCGACCCAAACAGGACAACAACCACACCTTCAGCCCAATAAATACGACCGGTCGCCCAACAAATATGACCGGTTGGAGGCCCTATCAGACTGTCCGATAGATCGCCGTTTTGTGACCGTTGGAGCCTTTTTCTATATATTTGAAGCTTCGGTCTTGGGCATTTGGGAGAAGGTTTTAAGAGCATATTTGCTATACCATTTGCAAATCATGTGAGGCCTCATAGAGGAGGATATTCAAGTTATATCCTTTGTATTTAATCACAAGTGAGTGCATTCAAATGCAAACATAAAGATGACTTGATTCCTCTCTCATTCCTAGAGTCTTGAGACTAAACCATTTAGTTAAATATCTTATCTAAGACCTCTAGAAGACCCTCTAGGTGGAATTTCTCTAGACAACCAAATCCTACTAGTTGTAGAGAATTTCCACCACCTCAAGAAGATGAAATGCAAGGTAATTGATTAGTAGAACTGAGGCATTGGCAACGCAACGGCAACACAATTGGGGAAGCATTGGGGAGATGATTAAAGCATAGAAGAGCGGAGATCAAGCAACCCAAGAAAGCGTTGAACAAGGGGCTCATCCAACAAGTAAGTTGTCAATTTAAGAGTTTGGTTACACTCCTTCCTCGTGGAGGATTGAGTATGAGAGTTTAGATTTACAAACTCGAATTAGCCTCCAAGGGGAGCCTCCGGTCAGAGGGTACGTTAAGTTCTAGGATTAAAAATAAAGGGTAGGGATGATCCTTGTCAAACTCCTAGGTTGGATAGAACCTGTAAACATCTTGGTTGAGAGATGAACCAGTAAAATTTCCATCATAAATTGGGAGGAGCCTTGTCAAACTCCTCGGTAGGGTAGAACCGATTTGAAACACCTAGGTTGGGAGGAACTTGATTTAACCTCCTTAGTGAATTTCGATGTGCTCAAGGAATGAGTAATTAAATCGGAGTGGAGTAGACCCAAAGTCGAAACACTATACATGCTTGTGTTTGTGATTGATTTGAGCACATTGTTATCTTAGCATTGTATGTTTAATTGCTTTATTATGAATGCTTGATAGGAATGTATGCTAGGCACTAGTTAGGCACATTCACACACAAAATGTACTTTCACTAAGTAGTGTAGACTTGAGCCTTATGATTCATTCTCATATAGTCTACATAGGTTGCATAGATTAGGTTCTTAATTAGTTTAATCATTTAATTATCTATACATGCTTAGGCTAGATTATTTAATTGCTTATTATATGTTAGCCTTGTGATTTGACCCACTTAAGTTTGGAAGCTAAGTGTTCTTACTTAATTAGTTTATATTTGCTAATTAGTTTTATTAGGTATAAGGTTTTTAAAAAGGTATTTTTAAGCGGTCCTAATCACCCTTCCTCTAGGACTTATCCATAGTTGTAGTTGTTCGCTTCCCCAAGTGTAGGGTTGCGATGTAGCAATAATCTCGGTAAGACCGAGGTCGATCCACAAGGACTTGTGTAGGAATTCACAAAAACACTTCCAATGGTTTCTACTTAAGAACTAACTAAACAGATTTTATGAGATTGATGTAGATAGATGCTTTGAACTAAATTGAAGATAATCAATAATAAAAAGGCTCTACGGATTCAAGGATCCACTTGTAGCAATCCATGATGCTCAATTCGCTGTGGTTTCTCATTTTCTCAACTATAATTGAAATTAGGTTCTATCTAGTCAAATGATAGAGCAGTTAAAACAAATAATCTGTCATATGCATGATTCATGTACATGATTCTCTCAATTCAAGCTTAGGACTTGAGCACACTCAATTGCATAGGTCAGTCCTAATTCCAATAGGTTATGATCACAACCATAATCATCATTAAATCATGTCACAAGATATAACTAGATCATGATTTGAACTTGATTCAAATCACATACACAGTCTCACATCCTCTAGAAATTTCAAAAAAATAGACCTTTGGCATGAAGTTCCCACATGAGGATCATATGTCTAGAGCATATTGAATCTAATTTCTCGGATCATATAGGTCTAGAATAACTCAAAACAATTAAGAACTCAAGCAATTCTTCTAAACATCCCTGAGTCATCATAAGATTAAGAAAAACTACTTAAAACTTTATTTAAACTTCAAACCATTGTTCTTCACTAATAATCCAACTTGAAACCAAATCAAACGAATTGAAACATCTTAGATTCACTATAAGCTTCACCTCTTAGCCCTAGCTAAGAGGTTTAGCCGTTCATGATCTAAGGAAACATGAAAACAACTAAGAAAAATATAAAACTAGAAGAACAAACTAGGAGGAGTTGTAGAACTCCGAAACTGACTTCCGCCGTCTCCCACCATGCTTAATCTCTTCTAGGATGCCTCAGGAAGAAGCTGTAGGTGTCCTTTTATAAATTGGTGTGGAAGATTCCAGATTGCGCAATAAATCACTCAATTGCGCAGAGAAAATCGGAGCTTCACGGATAAGCTATGTTACGCTGCCAACTGGTCGGACGATCGGTCTGACCCTATGGACGACCGGTCTAGCTATGTAGACCTGTCTGGCGACCAGTCTTGGGACAGGTCTTGGGATTGTTTTTCCATATTTTCTTCTCTTTCTTTCTTCTTCTTTCCTCCACCTTTTGTCACTTGTTATATTGATCTTCAATGCATACAAAGTAACTCTTTTAATTATGAATTAGTGAAGTCTCCCTCTCATTCCTACAATCACAAACACATGCATTAGATTAGTCTTTAAATCATGAAAACCATGCATAATGAGTGATGAATTGGGGTTAGAATATGCACAATTAAGAGCTCAACACAGTCCCCAACCAGCATTTTGATAGTCCCGAGCAAAACATGCGTGAAACAAGTTTCATTCTCCAAAACCCAACTCTTCTTCGGAAATTATGTTTCTATACATTCCAAGACATGCAAGTACAAAAATCAGCAAAACTGAGTGATAGAAATTAAGACCTTAAACTTTCAAAAACATAGCAAGTGTTCATATGGGATTCCCACTGATTGATTGATAAATAGAAGGATCCAAACAAATTATCCTAGTGTGCTCAGTGAATGCTCATCTCATGGATTTTCGGAGTTACCTTCTTCATGAATTAGCTAAGGTATGGATTCAACGGTTTATAGATCAACAACAAGCCTATGGTAGGAATTTGCCTTACCGTCCTTCCGACGGCTTTCACACTACGTCCCATTTTCGGCTTTGGTTACGGGTAGACCATCCCCCGGTTGGTAATAGCTAGCCCATTTCGGAGTTTTCCACCATATTCTCCATTATTCCCATATTTTCATCCTTCCTTTCCCGTTTTCTTTTTCATTAGATAGGATTTTTAGAAATCCATATCTTTCGTTATTTTCCTATGGACAAGGATGGACAAAGTACCCCGGCTTGGTTTCTCAATACCTCAAATCCAAAATTAACCAATCCACAATTCTACATAATCCTTTCAAAACATGAGAATCTTGTAAAGTGAACTAGGTGTAAAAGTGTTTCAATTTTTCTATCAATTAAATCAATATGGGAATCCAATTAGAAAACCATCATGTTACAAGTCTTTTAAGAGTTTCAAAATCATCTCACTACATCTTTCTTCCTTTCATACTTACGACATCTCAAGTGCATATAAACACGGTCTTCCAAAGGAGTTATGAATTTTCAAAAAAATCAAAAAATTTCTACATAATTGCTCGAAATGTCACAAAAGCTAGTAGATTCATCTAAGGAATCTCACCCCCAACCAAAATCATACATTGTCCTCAATGTAATAAAATATGTAGTATGCATGACATGAGAGCAATGACATAAAATAAATGAGAGTGAGAACGAGAGTACCTGAGAGAACAAAAAGTGAGATTCTACCTCCTTCTAAGAAACCTATGAAAGAACAAACAAAAAGCAACAAAATCCTAATCCTAACTACTCTATACCTCCATCAGACTAGGAGATCAAAAATCCTGATACACAGGATCAGTCAGAGGTATGGACATACTTTCTGAAGGAAAATTCTCAAAGAACGGCTTTAATCGCTGACCATTTGCCTTAAAGATGTTGCCGTTCCTTGGATTCAACAACTCGATGGTCCCATATGGGTAAACAGTTTGTACAATGTAAGTACCGGTCCATCGAGATCTCAATTTCCCCGAAAATAAATGTAAACGAGAATTATACATAAGGACTTTTTGATTAATCATGAAGGTCTTACGAAGGATGATCTTATCATGGAACACCTTCATCTTGTCCTTGTAAATTCTCGCATTTTCATATGCCTCGTTCCGGAGTTCGACAGTTCATTCAATTGAAGTTTGCGTAACGAGCTTGCTTTGTCATAATCAAAATTTATCTTCTTTATTGCGCAATATGCTCTATGTTCCAACTCCATAAGCAAGTGACAAGCCTTCCCACAGACAACTCTATAGGGAGACATTCCAATGGGGATTTTAAAAGCGGTACGGTAAGCCCAGAGTGCATCGCTAAGTCGAAGCGACCAATCCTTGCGATCGGGGTTCACCGTTTTCTCCAAAATATATTTAATCTCTCTATTGGATATCTCAGCATGTTCACTTGTTTATGGGTGATAGGGAGTGCTCACTTTGTGATTTATGCCATATTTTTTCATTAAGGCTTCAAATGGGCGATTACAAAAGTGAGACCCTCCATCACTTATGATGACTCGAGGTGTTCCAAACCAGGAAAGAATATTCTCTTTTAAGAAACGAATGACTGTTTTATGGTCATTATTCCGGCATGGAATCGCCTCGACCCATTTGGATACATAGTCGACGGCAAGCAAGATATATAAGTTTTCAAAAGAAGATGGGAATGGACCCATGAACTCGATGCCCCAACAGTCAAAAATTTCGAATGGTAAGATGGGATTGAGTGGCATCATATTTCTACGGTAGATTCCTCCCAATTTTTGACAAGGCTCACATGTTTTACAAAACTCATGGGTCTCCTTGAACATGGTGGGCCAATAGAACCCACATTGCAGAATTTTGGCTGTGGTCTTCTTAGCCGAGAAGTGGCCACCACATGCTTGAGAATGACAAAAGGAGATGATACTGTGTTGCTCATCATCCGGCACACATCTCCTTATGATTTGATTGGGACAATACTTGAATAAGTAAGGATCATCCCATAGGAATTTCCTCACCTCGTTGAAGAACTTATCTTTATATTGCTTTTTTCAATGTTTCAGAATTGTGCCTGTAGCAAGATAATTAGTAATGTCCACATTCTATAGCAATTGGGAGACTTTAAAAAGTTGTTCATCGGGGAACATGTCATTGATCGCGATCGTCTCAGGGGAATCGGAGAGAACAGGTCTAGAGAGATGGTCAGCCACTACATTTTCTACTCCTTTCTTATCACATATTTCTATGTCAAATTCTTGGAGTAGGAGGATCCATCTTAACAAACGTGGCTTAGCATCCTTCTTAGAGAGAAGGTACTTAAGCGCGGCATGATCTGTGAATATGATGATCTTGGATCCAATTAAGTAGGACCTAAACTTGTCCAAGGCAAAAACTACGGCTAAAAGTTCTTTTTCTATAGTAGTGTAGTTTGCTTGGGCTGAGTTTAAGGTTTTACTTGCATAGTAGATGACACATGGCTTCTTCTCTTTTCTTTGGCCTAACACAGCCCCAATAGCATAGTTGCTCGCATCGCACATAATATCAAAAGGGAGGCTCCAATCAGGTGGCTGCATTATGCGAGCACATGTCAACCTACCTTTAAGTTTGTTAAAGGCATTCTAATAATCTTCATTCCACTCGAAAGAGTTCTCCTTTTTAAGAAGGTTACATAAAGGACGAGAGAGTGAACTGAAGTCCTTTATGAACCGTCTATAAAATCCGGTGTGTCCCAAAAAGGACCGCACATCTCGTATGCACTTGGGTGGTGGAAGGTTAGAGATAAGATCAATTTTAGCTTTGTCCACCTCGATTCCATTTTCTGAGATGATGTGACCAAGTACAATTCCCTTTTGAACCATAAAGTGACATTTCTCCCAATTCAACACAAGGTTCTTCTCTTCACATCTTTTCAACACAGATTTCAAGTGCACAAAGCACTCATCAAAGCTACAACCAAATACTGAGAAATCATCCATGAAGACTTCGAGAATTGTCCCCACCATATCAGAAAAAATACTTAACATACAATGCTGAAAAGCGGCAGGGACATTACATAGTCCAAATGGCATCCTTCGATACGCGAAAGTGTCAAATGGACATGTGAATGTTGTCTTCTCTTGGTCCTCTAGGACGATCTCTATTTGGTTATACCCTGAATAGCCATCAAGGAAGCAAAAAATGGGAATGACCCGCCAACCTTTCTAAAATTTGATCAACAAACGGTAGGGGGAAATGGTCTTTCCTCGTAATTGTGTTTAGCTTCCTATAGTCAATGTACATTCTCCAACCGATAGTGACTCTGGTTGGCACGAGTTTATTATTGGCATTGGCTACGATGATTATTCCGAATTTCTTAGGCACCACTTGAGATGGACTCACCCATTGACTATCGGATATTGGGTAAATAATACCCACATCCAATAGTTTCACCACTTCGGCCTTAACCACCTCCTTCATGTTTGGATTGAGTCGTCTTTGTGGTTGCCTAAATGTCTTCGCATTCTCCTCAAGGTGTATGCGATGAGTACAAATTAGTGGGTCTATGCCTTTGAGATCCTCAATCGACCATCCAATGACACTCTTATGCTCTATTAGAGTGGCTATTAGCCTACTCTCTTATTCCTCATCCAAGTGGGAGAAATCACCACCGGATATGTCTCATCTCGACCTAAATATACATATTTCAAATTACTTGGTAATAGTTTTTGGTCGAGCATTGGTGCCTTGATATTGGATGGGAGGGGCTTGTTCTCGTTTAAGGGTAAAGGTTCAAATAGTGCCCTCCATCTTTTGTTATCGAGTACAGGCATCACATCTAAAATGGCATCCATCTCTCGTATTGTTTCATCATTTATCTCATGAGAGTGGGCCAAACATGCCTCCAAAGGGTCGGAATATAATGTTGAGGGGAATGTATCTTCTACGAACGATTCAATTAAATTTATCTTGCGGGTCTCATCATCAACTTCCCGTGGTTGTTTACATAAATCAAATATATTCAGCTCGAGTGTCATATTTCCAAAGGACATTTGTAGAAGCCCATTTATACAATTGATAATCGCATTTGAAGTAGCTAGAAAAGGGCGGCCAAGTATGACGGGAATTTGAGCACTGGTACCTATCACGGGATGTGTGTCCAAGACTATAAAGTCTATTGGGTAGTAGAATTTATCAACTTGGACTAAAACTTCCTCAATCACTCCTCTCGGTATACGAATAGATCTATCAGCAAGTTGGAGTGTGGTTTTGGTGGGTTTCAATTCACCTAACCCAAGTTGTTTATAAACCGAGTATGGAATGAGGTTAACACTCACCCCTAAATCAAGTAAGGCTTGTTTAATTTGGTAGTCTCCTATGATGCATGAGATGGTTGGACTACCCGGATACTTGTATTTTTGGGGCACCTCTTGTTTGATAATAGCACTCAAATTCTCAGTCCAAAGTACTTTGTTGTAAACATTGTGTTTCCTTTTGACTGTACACAATTCCTTTAGAAATTTGGAATAGGATGGTATTTGCGTTATGGCATCCAACAACGGGATGTTGATCTTCACTTGCTTAAAAACCTCTAAAATTTCAAGGTTTTTGTCTAAAGGTTTGGGTGAAATTAACCTTTGGGGAAACGGGGCAACCGGCTTGTATTGCCTTTCCGGTTCTTTCTCTTGGGGAGTGTTGTTCGGGCTATCATCCTCTTTAGAATTTTTTGGATCATTAGGCTTTGGGGCCTTCACCGGATTAGATTTATCGATTATTTTCCCACTTCTCAAAGTGGTGATAGCTTGAACATGCTCCGTATGTTGGGAGGATGAGCTTGCGTCTTGTATCTCAAATTGGGTCCTTGGGTTAGGAAGAGGTTGGGCAGGAAGTGTGCCTTTCTCCCTAACACTGAGGTGGGATTCAACCCTAACCATTAAGGTTTTCAAGTCATTGATATCTTGAGTTGAATTTTGACTAAATTTCAATTGCTCTTGCATGAACCCATCTATTTTCAGAGAATTAGTCTTGTTATATTCAGCTTGAACCAATACGAATGCACCCAACATCTCCTCTAATGTAGCTTTTGATGTAATGACTAGGGATGGACCTAGTAAAGGTTGAGCTTGAGGGGTATTGTTTGCATTCGCAGTGGGTCCATTCCTCCAACTGAAGTTGGGATGGTTCTTCCAACTAGAATTATATGTGTTTGAGTTTGGAGCACTAAATGGCCGTTGATAACTGTTTATGGCATTTTATTGTTCTTGTAAGATTTCTTGGAATGCTGAAATTGTGGGACAATCTTGTGTAGCATGTTAATTTCTGGCACAAATTTCACAAACATTTTCAACGTCTTTTGAATTGATCATCTCTCATTTCTTCAATTTCATGGCCTCGACTTTTCTTGTGAGGCTAGCCAGACGTGCACTTATGTTATCTTCTTCTGAGAGAATATAAATTCCTCCCTTTTTCTTTTGTTGGCTTGTCTTGGAATTTGTTGGTCTAGATGTATCCCAAGACTGTGCATTCTCGTCTAATTCATCAAAATAATCCCATGCTTCCTCAGCTTCCTTATTCATGAATTCTCCATTGCACATCATCTCTACAAATTAGCGCATGGGTGAAGTCAGTCCTTCATAAAAAAAGCTTATTACCTGCTAAATTTCGTAGCCATGATGTGGGCATGCATTTAACAAGTCCTTGAACCTCTCCCAACATTGGAAGAAGGTCTCGTCCTCGTTTTGGGAAAAATTCATGATAAGGCGCCTCAACATGTTCGTTTTGTGAGTAGGGAAGAACTTTTTAATGAACTTCCTAGACATCTTAGTCCATGTGCCAATTGATCTTAGCCTTAATGCATGAAGCCAACCTTTAGCTTTCTCCTTGAGGGTAAAGGGAAATAATTTGAGTCTCACCACATCATCGGTTACGTTTGCAAAGTGCATGGTGGCTATCACCTCATCAAATTCCTTAAGATGTTGGTAGGCACTTTCACTGTCTAGTCCATGGAATCTGGGGAGGAGTTGGATTACTCCCAGTTTCAAATCTATATTCCCTGCATTTTGTGGAAAAACTATGCATGAGGGAGTGCTTGCTCTTGCTGGTTGCAAGTAATCACGTAATGTTCTGGGTCGGGGAACATTCTCAACCACATTCTCTCCCGTTTCGGTTTGGTTTTGGCCCAGATTTTGATTGGCCATAGGGTTGGGTTGATTTGCAGCCATACTTTCAGACAAAATTGAAGAATTTAAATGTCTCTTAGCACGTGGCTCTCTATCAATTCCTTCAACTATTCCCCCTTCATTAATGAGTCGGTTATTAGAATCCCGAGCCCAATGTGGCATGCAAATCCTAAAAGAATGAAAGAACTTCCTTCCTTCCTTTACTCCTCTCTAAGACCGAAGCACAAGGTGTCTTGCAATGGCTGAGCCAGAGACAAGGATAGAGACCGATTTCTCCTAGTCAATAGGGGTTCAGAGAACTCCCCACCCACTCTTTGAATCTTTTGAGAAAAGTGTAGAAAAAGAAGAAAGAGGAATAGAAGTGAGAAGAGACATCTCTGAGCACAAGGTGATCCAAGACGGCAATGCTGACCAATAGGAATCAAGGTGGCACAAGGCCAACCTATCAGAGATCCAAAAAGGAGTCTCCACCCACTCTACAAGAGATAAATGTGATAGGAATGAAGAGGGGAAGAAGAAGAGTAAGGTTGGAAGGACAAAACCTGATTTGAGAACTTAAGATGCCTAACTTCTTCTTCAACTTCCTAAAAATCCCTGTAAAAGAAAAAAATCAAAATAAAACAAACTAAGTTAGTACAAGAGTCCTAAAAATCTCAAATAGAGACCATTTTCAAAAATTTTGTGAAAAACCGTCAAAGTCCCTGGCAACGGCGCCAAAAACTTGTTCGCTTCCCCAAGTGTAGGGTTGCGATGTAGTAATAATCTCGGTAAGACCGAGGTCGATCCACAGGGACTTGTGTAGGAACTCACAAAAACACTTCCAATGGTTTCTACTTAAGAACTAACTAAACAGATTTTAGGAATTGATGTAGATAGATGATTTGAACTAAACTGAAGAAAATCAATAATAAAAAGGCAATAGGGGTTCAAGGATCCACTTATAGTAATCCTTGATGCTTAATTAGCTGTGGTTTCTCACTTTCTCAACTAGAATAGAAATTAAGTTCTATCTAGTCGGATGATAGCGCAGTTAAAACAACCAATTTGTCATATGCATGATTCATGTACACGATTCTCTCAATTCAAGCTTAGGACTTGAGCACACTCAATTGCATAGGTCAGTCCTAACTCCAATAGGTTAGGATCACAACAATAATCATCATTAAATCTTGTCATAAGATATAACTAGATCATGATTTGAACTTGATTCAAATCACATACACAGTCTCACATACTCCAGAAATTCCAGAAAAGTAGACCTTTGGCATAAAGTTCCCACATGAGGATCATATGTCCAGAGCGTATTGAATTCAATTCCTCAGATCATACGGGTCTAGAATAACTCAAAACAATTAAGAACTCAAGCAATTCTTCTAAACATCCCTGAGTCATCATAAGATAAAGAAAAACTACTTAGAACTTTATTTAAACTTCAAACCATTGTTCTTCACTAATAATCCAACTTGAAACCAAATCAAACGAATTAAAACATCTTAGATTCACTACAAGCTAAACCTCTTAGCAGCTAAGAGGTTTAACTGTTCATGATCCAAGGAAACATGAAAACAACTAAGAAAAACATAAAATTAGAAAAACAAACTAGGAGGAGTTGTAGAACTCCGGATCTGACTTCCGCCATCTTGCACCATGCTTAATCTCTTCCAGGATGCCTTAGGAAGAAGTTGTAGGTGTTCTTTTATAGATTGGCGCGGAAGATTCCAGATTGCGTAAAAAATCACGCAATTGCGCAGAGAAAATCAGAGCTTCAAGGACAAGCTCTGTTACGCTACCGACTAGTTGAACAACCGGTCTGAGCCTATGGATTACCGGTCGAACGACCGGTCGTAAAACATCAAAAATAGTCCAGCAAGCTATGTTTCTCTGGATTCATCTCGACCTGTCTGGCGACCGGTCTAGCTGTGTAGACCTGTCTGGCGACCGGTCTTGGGACAGGTCTTAAGACAGGTCGTGGGATCATTTTTCCATATTTTCTTCTCTTTCTTTCTTCTTTTTTCCTCCACCTTTTGTCACTTGTTATATTGATCTTCAATGCATACAAAGTGACTCTTTTAACTATAAATTAGTGAAGTCTCCCTCTCATTCCTACAATCACAAATCCATGCATTAGATTAGTCTTTAAATCATGAAAACCATGCATAATGAGTGATGAATTGGGGTTAGAATATGCACAATTAAGAGCTTAACACTAGTTTCTCCTCTAAGCTTCTGCACGCATACGCATCAACAAGTGTAATCAGAGTGACACAATTTCAATTTCTATCAGAGCAAGTTTATTTTAATAGAGAAAGTATGAGTTTCTCTTGAAGGACTTAATCATCTGGAGCGGATCCAAAATGAGCTCTAGCATTATGTCTACCTAATTTTGACCCAAAAGGCAAATATATTTCTTGGTTAATTTTTATGGGAATAAAAGAGGTTTTGAGAGTAATAGTCATATTTATGTAACATCCTCTTTTCCTTCGGTGATCAATGTAGACTTTAATGCCTCGGTGAGTAAATTTAAATCATCTCACACGTGGAGCCATTGGGCACTTTAAATTTGAATGTGTAAATTCAAAAAGGCCACAATCCACCTTGGTCCCAAACCCTATAATTAAATATGCTACGACCGGAAAAATGGCACAATGAATGAAGAGTCTTCATAAGAAGTCAGTGAAGAAAATGAGAAGATTCCCATCCCCTCCTAAAATGACAAATTGTATGAGGGAGTTGATTAGGCTCATTGCCCAACTAAATGTGAAAACAAAGAATATATTGAGTTGTGGCAATGCTAATGTAAGTAGGCTTCACTTAGGTATATCCTCTACTGAAGATAGATCTCCAACTAGGAATGCACCTAAGAGAGATACGTTTAATGAAGAAACATTTTCTCTCAAACATAGTCCGGGTCCTAGAAAATCACACCCAGGGGGGTTGTGAACTAGGTTAGGTGACCTCAGGAGGTCAATTTGAGCTTAAAAATGTAAATATGAGGATTTCAGCCTCATTTGTGAGCTTAAGGGCATATCAGAGGATTCAGGCCTCATTTACCCACTTTGATAGGTTAACCTTGAGTTCGATTGGTATATCATATTGCTAGACTATCACCCTGCTTATATTAGCATAATCTTACTAAATTTCATGCTTCATAGTATGTTAATTTATGCCTTGGTCATTATGCTTCATGTTTATCTTAAATAACCAATTATGCATGATCAATTATGATTAGATAGTTGTTCGCTTCCCTAAGTGTAGGGTTGCGATGTAGTAATAATTCGGTAGAGACCGAGATCGTTCTCAAGGATTCATTTAGAAATTCACAAAACTACTTCTAATATTCTCTAATTGAGATCAAACTAAACAAATTTTAGAATTTGAATGTAGAATAGTAATCTTAAACTAAAAGTGATTGTAATTAATATAAAAGAGCACTAGGGGTTCAAGGATCCACTTATAGCAATCCTTGATGCACAATTCGCTGTAGTTTCCCAATTACACAACTAGAATCGAAATTAAATCCTATCTAGCTGGATAGAGCAGTTATAACAAACAATCTGTCATATGTGTAATTCATATCCATGATTCCCTCAATTCAAGTTAGGACTTGAGCACACTTAATTGCATAGGTCAATCCTAGTTCTAATAGGTTAAGCTCACAACCATGATACTCATTAAACTCTATCACAAAGCATAACTATATCATGATTTGAACTTCATTCAAATCACAGAAACAATCATACAGAATTCAGAATTTTCAGAAAAGCAGAACTTGAATTCCCACATTAAGAATCAAGCTCTAGAGTGTCTTGAATTCGATTCCTCAGAGCGTATAGGTCTAGATCCATGCAAAATAATTAAAGACTAAAGCAATTCTTCAAAACATCCATGGGTCATCATAGGATTAAGAAAAACTACTTAGAACTTGACTTAAACTTTTATAAACCATTGTTCATTCAATAAATTCAACTTAAAACTATATAAAACGAATTAAAACATCTTAGATCCACTACAAGCTTCACCTCTTAGCCCTAGCTAAGAGGTTTAGCCGATCATGATCAAAGGAAACATGAAATCAACTAAAAAAAATATAGGAAACTAGAAAGAAAACTAGAGAAGGGAGTTGCAGAACTCTGAATCCGTCTCCTGCAACCTCTCACCGTAGTAGTTCTCTTCTAAGATACCTTAGGAACAAGGTAGATGAGCCCTTTTATAGATTTCGGCCTCCAGTTGCGCAGAATCTTCTAGAAAACGCGCAAAAGTTGCGCAATGCACAACAAATTTCAGAGCTTGTAAAACAAGCTCTGTTATGCAGATGATCGATCGGACGACCGGTCTGAGCCCATGGACGACCGATCGTAAAAGGTCAAAAACAGTCCAGAGAGTTTCTGGAAAATTCATTTCAAACTTTTGATTTAATGAACGGTTTGACGATCGGTCTGAGTGGTGGATGACCGGTCGGACGAGCAGTCGTATTTCATCGATTTTGGTCTAGCAAAGTTTGGCAGTAAGGGTCTTCATGTTGAGTGCTCGGATGACCGATCTACAGTGCAGTTTTCTACACTTCTTCCTTTTTCTTCCTTGCTTCTTTCTTTCTCTTTTGCCACTTGGTCATTTGATCTTCAATGTGTACAGAGTGACCTTTTAAGCATTAATTAGGGAAGTCCCCTTCTCGTTCCTACAATCACATAACATGAATTAGAATAGTCTTTAAACATAAAAACCATGCATATTTAGTGATGACATGGGGTTAGAATATACACATTTAAGAGCTCAACACACCCCCCCAACCATCATTTTGCTAGTCCCGAGCAAAACATGTGTGAAACAAGATCCATTCTCCAAAACCCAACTCTCCTTCAGAAACTATGCTTTTATACACTCCAAGATGTGCAAGTGCAAAATTCGAAAAAGTTAGTGATAAAAGTTGAGACCTTAAACTTATCAAAACATAACAAGTGTTCATATAGAATTCCCACTGATTGATTGATAAATAAAAGAATCCAAACAAATTTATCCTAGTGTGCATAGTGAATGTTCATCCCATGAATTTCCAGAATTAACTTCTTTATGACTCAGCTAGATTAGGGATCTGAAGGTGTACAGATCAACAACAAGCTTATAACAGGAATTTGCCTTACCGTCCCTTCGACAGCTTTCACACTACTTGCCATTTCTAGCTTTGGTTACAAGTAGACCATCCCCGGTTGGTAATAGGTAGCCCTTTTCGGAATTTTCTAACATATATTTACTAAAAGCATACTTTTTTTCTTTCTTTTCTTTTTCATTCACAATAGAGAGGATTTTTATAAATCCATATCTTTCGTTCTTTTCTCTTATTTTCTCATGGACAAGGATGGACAAAGTACCCTAGCTTGGTTTCTCAACACCTCAAATCTAAGCCCAGCTAATCCATAAATCTACATAATCCCTTTAAACCATGAGAATCATGTAACGTGAACTAGGTGTAAAAGTGTTTCAATTTTCTATCAATCACATAAATAGGGGAATTCACATAGAAAACCATTATCTTGAAGATATTTCAAGATGCTCAACATCACTCTCTTCGTATCTCTTTTCTTACACTCATATCATCCCGAATGCATAGAAACAAAGTTTTCCAAATGAGTTTTGAATTTTCAGAAAAATTGAAAATTTTTCTATACACATTGCTCGAAATGTTATAAAACATAGCTTTATTTAGAAGTCTCACCCCCAACCAAATCTTGCATTGTCCTCAATGTAAAACATATGCAATGAGCAATATGAGAGCAATGAAAATAAGAGGAGTGAGGACAAAGAGTACCTGAGAGAGTAAGAGCTAGAATTCTACCTCCTTCTAATAAACCTATGAAAAACAAATAAAGCAAAAGGCACCAAAGTCTTAGTCCTAAACTACTATATAGCTTCGTCAGACTAGGAGATCAAATATTCCGGTATGCAGGATCAGTCAGAGGTATGGACATACCTTCTGAGGAAAAGTTCTCAAAGAACGGCTTTAAACGGTGACCATTTGCTTTAAAGATGTTGTCGCTCCTTGGATTTAACAACTTGAAAATCCCATAAGGATAAACAGTTTTCACAATGAAGGGACCAATCCATCGAGACCTCAATTTTCTCGAAAATAAATGTAGCTGAGAATTATACATAAGGATCTTTTGATTAATCGTGAAGGTCTTACGAAGGATGTTCTTATCATGTAACACCTTCTTTTTGTCCTTGTAAATTCTCGCATTCTCATATGCCTCATTCCGGAATTCCACAAGTTCATTTAATTGAAGTTTGCGCATCGAGCTTCCTTTGTCAGAATCAAAATTTATTTTCTTTATCGCCTAATATGCCCTATGTTGCAATTCTACAAGCAAGTGACAAAGTTTACCATAGATAAGTCTAGAGGGAGACATTCCAATGGGGGTCTTAAAAGTTGTACAGTAAGCCCAAAGTGCATCTGTAAGTCGAAGTGACCAATCCTTGCGATCAGGGTTTACTGGTTTTCTCTAAGATTTGTTTGATTTCCCTGTTAGATATCTCAGCTTGTCCATGAAAGTACGTCGATAGTCTAACACGACACCTTCGTATGTGCGGAAGCTTAAAGAGCAACTAGAATTATGGGTAAGTCCTATAGGGGGGGTGATTAGGACCTTTTGAAATTCTTTTCGCCTACTTACACTATTTAACAAATTAAACTAAGTAAGCAAGGACACTTCGGCTTCCAAGCCTAAGTGGGTCCAATCACAAGACTATCATATGGTTTAAGCAATAAACAACCTAGTCTAAGCATGCATAGAGAATCAAATGATATAACTAATCAAGCTCCTAATCTATGCAACCTATGTAGACTTATGAGAATGGATCAATGAGCTGAAGTCTACACTATTAGTGAAAGTACATCTTGTGTGTGGATGTGCCTATCTAATGCCTAGCATACATTCCTATCAAGCATTCATAATTAAACAATTAAACATCTAATGCTAAGATATCAATGTGCTCAATTCAATCACAAACACAAGCATATATAGTGGTTTGACTTTGGGTTTACTCCACTCCTGGTTCAAGTACTGAACTCCTTTGAGCATACCACCATTCACTACTAGAGGTTTAAATGAGGTTCACCTCTCAACCTTTACACGGAGGTTTTACCGGTTCACCTCTCAACCATAACCGGAGTTTTGGACAAAGGGCTAACTCTCAACCTGAACGGAGTTTTGGACATAGGCTAACTCTCAACCCGATGCACGTTCACTCCCCTATCGGAGGCTCGACTTTGTCTAGGCCCGGCAAACGGGCCAAGGAGTGCCAAAAAACCCCTAGTCTTTAGGCTGACAAACAGGCCAAGGAACGGCCAACGTCCCTAGTTCATGTTTGATAAACAAGCTCTACACTCAACTCACACAGGGAATTGATTGGATGGACTCTCAATAAAGACAACCTTACTTGTCGGATTAGCCCCTTGTTTAGCGCCTGTTTGGGTTGCTTGATCTCTGCTCTCCCGTGCTTCAATCAGCTTTCCTTATTCCCCCGATCATGTTGCCGTTGCATCGTCAATGCCTCAGCTACACTTAATCAATCACCTTGCTTGAGATGCCTTTGAGATGCCCAAGGTGATAGAAGGGTAGGTTTGAGAACTCTATAACTAATGGGAATGGGTTGCTTAGAGTTTCTCTCCTACAATGATCTCATCTTAGAGTTTTGGATAAGTATATGCCTATCAAGGAAGATCCAAACTCTAGAGATCAAGAGGAGATGAAGGTCATCTTCTTTATGAGCTTGGAATGCTCCAATCTTGTGTTAAAGCACAAGGAAGATGCCTTGCATAGGTTGGGAATGAGCCTCAAATGGTCTCCAACAATGGTGGCTTCACTCCTCTCAAAATCCCTCTCCTTCCCCCTCAAAATGAGCCAAACCCCTTTATAAAAGGTGTTCAAACGGACAAAAAAGGGTAGAAAATGGCTACTTCTGACCTATCCCGACCGGTCCTGATCGGTTGGCCAATGGCCAGACCAATTGACCGGTCACGACCAGTCGGTCCAATGCCTGCACACTATAGCAGCTTGCTGTAAGGTCTGGAAGCTCATCCGACCAGACTTGACCGGTCCGTCTAGTCCAGCCGACCAGCCAAGACCGGTCGGACAGGCCTGGGTTCATCTCATTTGATTGCTGACCCATCTATTTCAGAACCCACTCACATTGTCCAAGATTTAGATGATCTTTGGGATATCTAGGGCCAATCTATGATGACTAAAGGTATTCCTAAGATGGTCAAGGTCATCAAAGAGGTTAAGGGCTAGGTTTTGGTCAAGGTTAAGGCACACGAAGGCATCACTTTTACCTGTTTCTTCTTCCTTGATGCAGCAGGGCCACTTGAGTCTTCGGTCTTCGTCTACATTAAGCTCAACCAACACTAGACTCACTAACCTAAGTGATTGACAAACAAGGTGCACTAGTATGCCACGAAAAATTGCACTAACAATCCACTTGTTTGTGGGTGATAAGGAGTGCGCACTTTATGATTAACACCGTATTTCTTCATTAAAGCTTCAAATGGGCGATTACAGAAGTGAGACCCTCCATCACTGATAATGACTCGAGGGGTTCCAAATCAGAAAAGAATATTTTCTTTTAAGAATCTAATGACTTTTTTATGGTCATTGTTTCGGCATGGAATCACCTTGACCTATTTTAAAACATAATCGACGGCAAGCAATATATATAAATTTCCAAAAGAAAATGGGAATGACCCCATGAAATCAATGCCCCAACAATAAAAAATTTCAATTGGTAAGATGGGATTGAGTGGCATCATATTTTGATGGGATATTCCTACCAATTTCTGACAAGGCTCACACATTTTACAAAACTCATGTGTGTCTTTGAACATGATGGGCCAATAAAACCTACATTGCAGAATTTTTTCTGTGGTCTTCTTAGCCGAAAAGTGGCCACCACAAGCCTGAGAATGATAGAAGGAGATGATACTATGTTGCTCAATATCCGGCACACATCTCCTTATAATTTGGTCGAAACAGTACTTGAATAAGTACGGGTTGTCCCATAGGAATGTTCTCACCTCGTTGAAAAACTTATCCTTATCTTGCTTTTTACAATGTGTCAGGATTGTACTTGTAGCAATATAGTTAACAATGTCCACATATCATGGTAATTGGGAGGTATTAAAAAGTTGTTCATCAGGGAACATGTCATTAATCGCAGTCGTCTCAGGGGAATTGGTGAGGACAAGTCGTGAGAGATGGTCAGCCACTACATTTTCTACTCTCTTTTTATCTCGTATTTCTATGTCAAATTCTTGGAGTAGGAGGATCCATCTTAACAAGCATGGCTTAACATCCTTCTTAGAGAGAAGGTACTTAAGCACGATATGGTCGATAAATATTATGATCTTGGATCCGATCAAGTAGGACCGAAACTTGTCCAAAGAAAATACTACGGCTAAGAGCTCCTTTTCTGTAGTAGTGTAATTTGCTTAAGTTGAGTTTAGAGTTCTACTTGCATGGTAGATGATGTAAGGCTTTTTCTCTTTTCTTTGGCCTAACCTAATGGTGTAGTCGCTCGCATCGCACATAATTTCAAAAGGAAGGCTCCAATCAGGTGGTTGCATTTATGGGAGCACATGTCAACATACCTTTAAGTTTTACAAAGGCATTTAGACAATCCTCATTCTACTCGAATGAGTTTTTCTTTTGAAGGAAGCTACATAAAGGACAAGAGAGTGAATTAAAGTCCTTTATGAATCTTCTATAAAATTCAGCGTGTCCTAAAAAGGACCGCACATCTCATACGCTCTTGGGTGGTAGAAGGTTAGAGATAAGATCAATCTTAGCCTTATCCACCTCCATTCCTTTTTCTAAGATGATGTGACCAAGGATTATTCCCTTTTGAACCATGAAATGACATTTCTCCCAATTCAACACGAGGTTCTTCTCTTCACATCTTTTTAAAACAGTTTTTAAGTGCATAAGGCCCTCATCAAAATTACAACCAAATACTGAGAAATCATCCATGAAGACTTTGAGAATCGTTCCCACCATATCAGAAAAATGCTCAACATACAAGCTGAAATATGGTAGGGGGCATTGCACAGTTCAAATAGCATCCTTCGATAGGCAAAGGTGCTGAATGGGTGTGTGAATGTTGTCTTCTCTTGGTCTTCTAGGGCAATCTCATTTGGTTATATCCTGAATATCAATGGAGGAAGCAAAAGTGGAAATGACCCGCCAACCTTTTTAAAATTTGATCAACAAATGGCAAGGGGAAGTGGTCTTTCCTCATGATTGTGTTTAGCTTCTGATAGTCAATGCACATTCTCTAATCTGTAGTGATTCTGGTTGGCACGAGTTCATTGTTGGCATTGGCTACAATGGTTATTCCAAATTTCTTAAGCACCACTTGAGTTGGACTCACCCATTGACTATTGAATATTGGATAGATGATACCCACATCCAATAGTTTCAACACCTCGGCCTTAACCACCTACTTCATGTTTGGATTGAGGCATCTTTGTGGTTGCCTATATGTCTTCGCATTTTCTTCAAGGTGTATGCGATGAGTACAAATCAGGGGATCTATGCCTTTGAGATCCGCAATTGACCACCCAATGGCTCTTTAATGCTCTATTAAAATGGCTTTTAGCCGACTCTCCTGTTCCTCATCCAAGTGGGAAGAAATCACCACTGGATATGTCTCATCTTGACCTAAGTATACATATTTCAAATCAGTTGGCAAAGGTTTTAGGTCGAGCTTCGGAGCCTTGATACTAGATGGAAGAGACTTATTTTCAGTTAAGGGTAAAGACTCAAATGGTGTCTTCCATCTTTTGTTCTCAAGCACCGGCATAGAATCTAATATGGCATCCATCTCTCGTATCATATCATCATCAATTTCATAAGAGTGGGCCAAACATGCCTCTAAAGGGTCAGAATATAATGTCAAGAGGGATGTATCTTCCACGAATGATTCGATCAGATTTATTTCGTGGACCTCATCATCAACTTCCCGTGGTTATTTGCATAAATTGAAAATATTTAGCTCGAGTGTCATATTGTCGAAGGACATTTGTACTAGCCCATCTTTACATTTGATAATCGCATTTGAAGTGGCTAAGAAAGGGCAGCCAAGTATGACAGGAATTTAAGCACCGGTTCCTATCACAGGATGTGTATCCAAGACAATAAAATCCACTGGATAGTAAAATTTATCGACTTGGACAAGGACATCTTCAATCATCCCTCTCGGTATACGAATAGATTTATCAGCAAGTTGGAGTGTGGTTTTGGTGGGTTTTAATTCTCCTAACCCAAGTTAGTTATAAACTGAGTAAGGGATGAGGTTAACACTTGCCCCTAAATCGAGTAAGGCTTGTTTTATCCCGTAGCCACCTATAATGCATGAGATGGTTGGACTACCCGGATCCTTATATTTTTGGGGCACCTCTTGTTTAATAATGGCGTTCAAATTTTTAGTCAAAAGTACTTTGTTATATATATTATGTTTCCTTTTGATTGTATATAATTTGGCATATGATGGTATTTGTTTTATGGCATCCAACAACGGGATGTTGATCTCCAGCTGTTTAAAAATCTCTAAAATTTTTAAATTTTTATCTAAAGGTTTGGGTGAAATTAACATTTGGGGAAACGGGGCAACCGGCTTGAATTGCCTTTCCGGTTCTTTCTTAGGTGAAGTTTTGTTCGAGTTATCATCCTTATTGACAATTTTTGGATCATTAGTTTTTGGGGCCTTCACCGAATTGGATTTATCAATTGTTTTGCCACTCCTCAAGGTGGTGATAGCTTGAACATGCTTCGTATTTTGAGAGGATGAGTTGAGGTTTTGTATCTGAAATTGGGTTCTTGGGTTAGGGAGAGGTTGGGCAGGAAGTGTGCCTTTCTTCCTAACACTAAGATGAGATTTAACTTTAGCCATTGAAGTTTTCAAGTCATTGATGGCTTGAGATGAATTCTGGTTGAATTTTATTTGTTTTTGCATGAACTCATCAATTTTCTGAGAATTAGTCTTCCTGTACTTAGCTTGGGCCGAGACAAATGTACCCAATATCTCTTCAAGCGTAGCGTTTGGGTTGTTGTTTACATTCTCTGACGGTCCATTCCTCTAACTGAAGTTGAGATGGTTCTTCTAACTAGAATTATACGTGTTCGAGTTTGGATTACTAAATGATCATTAATAATTGTTTATGACATATGATTGTTCTTGTAAAACTTCTTGAAACGCAGAAATTGTAGGACAATCCTGTGTTGCATGTTGGTTACCGAAATAAATTCCACAAACATTCTCAACTTCCTTAGTCCTTTCCCCCTTCTCTAATTCCATGGCCTCAACTTTTCTTGTGAGGCTAGCCACATGTGCACTTATGTGTCTTCTTCGGAGAGGACATAGATTCCTCTCTTTTCTCTTTGTTGGCTTATCTTGGGATTTGTTGGTTTAATTGTATCTAAACATTGTGCATTCTCGACTAAGATATCAAAGTAGTCCCATGCTTCCTCGGCTTCCTTATTCATGAACTCTCCATTACTCATCATCTCTATGAATTGGCACATTGAAGAAGTCAGTCCTTCATAGAAAAAGCTTATTATTTGCCAAATTTTATAATCATGATGTAGGCATATGTTTAATAAGTCTTTGAACCTCTCCCAACATTGGAAGGTCTCATCCTCTTTTTTGAGCAAAATTTATGATTAGGCGCCTCAACATGTTTGTTTTATGAGTAGGGAAAAACTTTTTAATGAACTCCCTAGTCATCTCAGTCCATGTGCCAATTGATCTTGCCCTTAATGCATGAAGACAAGCCTTAGCCTTCCTTTCAGTGAAAAAGGGAATAACCTAAGTCGTATGACATCGTCTGATACATTTGCAAAGAGCAATGTGGCTATCACCTCATCGAATTCCTTAAGATGTTGATATGCCCTTTCACTATCTAATCCAAGGAATTTGGGAAGGAGTTGGATTACTCCCGATTTTAGATCAATATTCCCTGCATCGTATGAAAAAATTATGCATGAGGGAGTGCTCGTTCTTGTAGGTTGTAAGTAATCACATAGAGTTCTAGGTCGATGAACATTCTCAACCTCATTCTCTATCGTTTCAGTTTGGTTTTGGCCCAGATTTTGATTGGCCCTTGGATCGGGTTGATTTTCAGCCATATTTTCAGACAAAATTTAGAAATTTAGGTGTTTCTTATCACATGGCTCTCTATCAATTCCTTCAACAATTCCTCCTTCACTGATTAATCGGTTATTAGAATCCCGAACCCAATGTAGCATGCAAATCTCAGAAAAATAAAAGAAAAAGAGTTTAAAAAAAAATTGATTGAAGTGACTACTTCGACTCCTAAAATCCTTGTAAAAATAAAACAAAACAATGCAAACTAAGTTAGTAAGGACTCCTAAAAATCTCAAATAGAAACTATTTTCAGAAATTTTATGAAAAATCGTAAAAAATCCCAGGCAACGGCGCCAAAAACTTGTTCGCTTCTCCAAGTGTAGGGTGGTGATGTAATAATAATTCGGTAGAAATCGAGATCGTTCTCAATGATTCATTTAGAAATTCACAAAACTACTTCTAATATTCTCTAATTGAGATCAACTAAACAGATTTTAGAATTTGAATGTAGATAAGTAATCTTAAACTAAAAGTGATTGTAATTAATATAAAAGAGCACTAGGGGTTCAAGGATCCACTTGTAGCAATCTTTGATGCATAATTTGTTGTGGTTTCCCAATTACACAACTAGAATCGAAATTAAATCCTATCTAGCTAGATGATAGAGTAGTTATAATAAACAATCAGTCATATGTGTGATTCATATACATAATTCCCTCAATTCAAGTTAGGACTTGAGCACACTCAATTGCATAGGTCAATCTTAGTTCCAATAGGTTAAGCTCACAACCATGATACTCATTAAACTCTGTCACAAAGCATAACTATATCATGATTTGAACTTCATTCAGATCACAGAAACAATCACACAGAATTCAAAATTTTCAGAAAAGTAGAACTTTGGTAGAAGTTCCCACATTAAGAATCAAGCTCGAGAGTGTCTTGAATCTGATTCCTCAGAGCGTACAGGTCTAGATCCATGCAAAATAATTAAGGACTAAAGCAATTCTTCAAAACATCCATGAGTCATCATACGATTAAGAAAAGCTACTTAGAACTTTATTCAAACTTCTATAAACCATTGTTCATTCAATGAATCCAACTTGAAACCATATAAAACGAATTAAAACATCTTAGATCCACTACAAGCTTCACCTCTTAACCCTAGCCAAGAGGTTTAGCTGATCATGATAAAAGGAAACATGAAATCAACTAAAACTATTACGCAGACGACCGGTCGAATGATCGGTCTGAGCCCACAGTCGATCGGTCTAAAGATCAGTCGTAAAAAGGTCAAAAACAGTCTAGAGAGTTTCTGAAAAATTCATTCCGAACTTTTGATTTAACGACCAGTCTGAGTGGTGGACGACAGGTCAGATGACCAGTCGTATTTCATCGATTTTGGTCCAGCAAGGTTTGGCAACAGGGGTCTTCATGTTGAGTGCTTAAACCAGTCGGACGATCGATCTTAGGCTATGGCCGACCGGTTGGACGACTGGTCTATAGTGCAGTTTTCTACACTTCTCCCTTTTTCTTCCTTGCTTCTTTCTTTCTCTTTTGCACTTGGTCATTTGATCTTCAATGTGTACAGAGTGACCTTTTAAGCATTGAATTTGTGAAGTCCCCTTCTCGTTCCTACAATCACATAACATGCATTAGAATAGTCTTTAAATATGGAAACCATGCATAGTTAGTGATGAAATGGGGTTAGAATATACACATTTAAGAGCTAAAAAATAGTTACATTTTCTTACTGATCATGTTCTTTGCATGTTTCATGTTTTAATGTTCATGCACCTTATACTCTCCTTAGTTAGCATGTGTTTATTGTTATAACTGTGACATTCTACCTTCTCTTACCTTGACCTTAATTGATGTATCATTAAGGGGGAGAGATTAGATTGTTAATTGCTGATAAAAAAGGGGAGAAAGATCAAGTCCCACCAAAACTAGTTTGATATATTTTGGAATGCAAGGATTGACAAGTTATAGGGTAACAACTGAAGAGGAGCTGCTTAACTAGTCATGTCAAAAGTCCTGTATTTATTTCGTATCAATGTAATCTCTTGTACATGTATTTTGTTTTGGTATGTTAGATTTTTGTTTGTATTGACAAAGGGGGAGATTGTTAGTGCACTTTTCTGTGGCATACTAGTGCACCTTATTTGTCAATTACATAGGTCAGTGAGTCTAGTGTCGGTTGAGCTTAAAAAAGATGAAGACCAAAGATTGAAGTGGACATGCTGCATCAAGGAAGAAGAAACAGGTAAAAGAGATGCCTTGGTTAGCCTTGAACCTTGAACCAAACCAAAACTCAAACCTCTAGATGACCTTGAACCATTAGGCATACTTGTAGTCATCTTAGAATGGCCTTAAGTGTCCCAAAAGATCACCCAAAGAATAGCCCAAGTGGTGCTTAAGTGGATATGAAAATACACAAGAAATAGCTAACTCGAAAGGTTTGAAGACCTGTCTAAACCTATTAGAAGACAGGTCAGGATCAGTCTTCTGACCGGTCGTGACCGACTCAAACTAGATAGAAACCACACCTTCAGTCCTGTGAATATTCGATTGGTCACCCAACAAATACAATCGGCCGGAGGCCTTGTCAGACCATTAGATAGATGGCCGTTTTATTACCATTGGAGCCTTTTTCTATATATTTGGATCTCTGGTCTTTAACATTTAGGAGAGGGTTTTGAGAGCCTATTTACTATACCATTTGCACATTATATGAGGGCTCATAGAGAAGAAGATTTAAGTCATATTTTTTGTGTTTAATCACAAGTGAGTACATTCAAATGCAAATATAGAGATGACTTGATTCCTCTCTCATTCCTAAAGTCTTGAGACTAAACCATTTAGTTAAATCTCTTGTCTAAGACCTCTAAAAGACCCTCTAGGTGGAATTCCTCTAAACAACCAAATCCTACTAGTTGTAGAGAATTTTCACCACGTCCTATCACCTTGGGCATATTAAGAAGCTAAAATGTAAGACGATTGATTGGTGGAGCTGAAGCATTGGCAACGCAATGGCAACACGATCGGGGAAGCATCGAGGAGCTGATTGAAGCACGGGAGAGTGGAGATCAAGCAACCCAGAAGGTGCTGAACATAGGGCTCATCCGACAAGTTGTCAATTTGAGAGTTTGGTTGCACTCCTTCCTCATAGATGATTGAGTGTGTGAGTTTAGATTTATAAATTCGAACAAGTCTCCAAGGGGAGCCTCCGACTGAAGCGTACGCTAGGTTCTAGGATTAAAACTGAAGGGTAGGGAGGATCCTTGTCAAACTCCTAAGTTGGATAGAACTCGTAAACATCCTGGTTGAGTGATGAACCAATAAAATCTTCGTCATAGGTTGGGATGAACCTTATTAAGCTCCCCGGTAGGGTGGAACTGATTTGAAATACCTAGGTTAGGAGGAACCTGATTTAAACTCCATAGTGAATATCGGTGTGCTGAAGGGATGAGTACTTGAACCAGAAGTCGAGTAGACCCAAAGTCGAACCACTATACATGCTTGTATTTGTGATTAATTTGAGCACATTGTTATCGTAACATTGTATATTTAATTGCTTTATTATGAATGCTTGATAGGAATGTATGCTAAGTACTAGTTAGGCACATTCACACATAAGATGTACTTTCACTAAGTAGTGTAGACTTGAGCCTTATGATCCATTCTCGTATAGTCTACATAAGTTGCATAGATTAGGTTATTGATTAGTTTAATCATTTAATTATCTATGCATGCTTAGGCTAGATTATTTAATTGCTTATGATATGCTGGCCTTGTGATTGGACCCACTTAAGCTTGAAATCTGAGTGTTCTTAATTAATTAGTTTGTAATTGCTAATTGGTTTTATTATGCAAGAGGTTTTTAAAAAAAGATTTTTAAACGGTCCTAATCTCCCCTCCTCTAAGACTTAGTCATAGTTCTAGTTGCTCCTCTAAACTTTCGCACGCATACGTGTCCACAAGTGTAATCAAAGTGATGCAATTTCAGTATCAACTACTGGGTTCTCACTACTCAATGCTTGCACAATTTTACATATGATGGGGTCATTAGGATCCTCAAAATGTGCTAAGCATGCCTCTAACGTTTCAGGGGTTCAAGTTAAAGGAGTTCATCTTCTTCAAAAGTGTCTATCATGTTTACTTCGAAGAGCTCATCATCTTCGTCATTCCTTTACCTTTTGCACATATGGAACACATTCACCTCTAGCGTCATGTTCCCAAAAGATAATTGCATCACTCCATTCCGGCAATTAATGATTACGTTTGATGTCACCAACAACGGGCGGCCCAAAATCAATGATATATGAGTCCTTGTGTCCAAAACCAATTGTGTGTCTAAGACGATAAAGTTTACCGGATATAGAATTTGTCGGCTTGGACTACAACATCCTCAATCATCCCTCTCGATACACGAATGGATCAATTAGCGAGTTGCAATATAGTTTTGATGGGTCTTAATTCACCATGACCCAATTGATCATAGACCAAGTACAGGATCAAGTTTACGCTTGCCCCAAAATCCAATAAGGCTCGCTCGATCTGGTAGTCAACAATAATGAAGGAAATTGTGGGACTACTATTGAGCAATGAAGTATAAGTATTTTATCCCCAATTCATCACACATTATGTATGATTTCTATGACTAAAGACCCATCTAATGCATGCTTTTGTGAATGTAGGGATGAGATAGAGATCTCATGATTTCGATGCTTAAAGGCCACATCTAATATATATTGAAGAACAAAGAATGATGAGCTAAAAGATGGAGTGAAGAAGTGAGGAAAGAAGAAAAGACGAGAAGAAATCACAAGCCACAAGGTGGTCCGACTGGTCATGACTGGTCGGCCAGGTAAGCAAGATTGGTCAAGACCAGTCAGCCACCCATGTTGCCATATCCGGAGCTTGCTAGGAAAAGACCCAGGTGGGTCCGACCACTCATGACTGGTCGGCCACATTCAGACAGTAAGTTATAAAGTTTGCAACTTCTATTTTCAGATTTCCAAGCTTCAAAGTGAAAAAGGACTATTTAGTTTCTCTATTCTTCTAAGTCGGAGGCGCATCTAAGCTATAAAAAGACACCTCCACTGTTAAGCTCTTAAATGTGTATATTCTAACCCCATTTTATCACTAACTATGCTTGAAATACATGATTAAAGACCCAACTAATGCATGGTTTTGTGGTTGTAGGAATGAGAGAGAGAATTCATCAATTGAAGGCTTAGAGACGTTGTTTAAAAGCATTGAAGATCAAAAGATCAAGTGCCAAAAGGTGGAAGGAAAAAAGCAAAGAAGAGAAGAAAGAGGGCAGAAAAAATGCACAGAAGACCGATCGTCCGACCGGCCGTCCGACCAGTCCGAACACTCAACAGGAGGACCCTTGCTGCTAACATTGCTGGACCAATCACGACCGGTCATCCACTACTCAGACCGGTCGTCCGATCGGTCATTGAATTAAATTTTGGGTTCGAAATTTCAGAAAACTCTCTGGACTATTTTTTACCTTTACGATCGGTCGTCCATGGGCTCAGACCAGTCGTCCGACCGGTCGGCTGCGTAACAGAGCTTCTTCTACAAGCTCCGAATTTCGCTGCGCAAAGTGCTATTTTTGCGGGATTTGTCAAAGTTTCTTCACACCTAGGGCCCCAAACCTATAAAAGGACTCCTCTAGTTCGTTCCTAAGGCATCCTAGAAGAGAATTACTGCGTTGGGAGGTGGTGAAATTCGGATCCGGAGTTCTACAACTCCTTCTAGTTTGTTCTTCTAGTTTTTATGTTTTTCTTAGTTGCTTTCATGTTTCCTTGGATAATGAACGGCTAAACCTCTTAGCTAGGGCTAAGAGGTGAAGCTTTGTAGTGAATCTAAGATATTTCAATTCGTTTGTTTTGGTTTTAAGTTGGATTATTAGTGAAGAATAATGGTTTGAAGTTTAAATAAAGTTCTAAGTAGTTTTTCTTAATCTTATGATGGCTCATGGATGTTTAGAAGAATTGCTTGAGTTCTTATTATTTTGAATGGTTCTAGACCTGTACGCTCTGAAGAATCGGATTCAATATGCTCTAGACCTTTGATTCTCATGTGGGAACTTCATGCCAAGAGTTCTACTTTTCTGAATTTCTGAATTGTGTGTGATTTTGTAAGTGATTTGAATGAAGTTTAAATCATGATCTAGTTATGCTTTGTGACAGAGTTTAATGATGATTATGATTGTGATCTTAACCTATTGGAACTAGGATTGACCTATGCAATTGAGTGTGCTCAAGTCCTAACTTAAATTGAGGGATGTTAACGTCAGATTCTGTAACAGGATCCTCCGGTCGTTCACCTTCTCTCCAACAGGGATTTTCTCCGCCAGACCTGTAAAGAGACAGAAAGCAACTAAGGATGGCTGATGTCCAGCCGTTAGCCCTTCGATGCTTAAGTCAGGCAAAGCAAGAAGAATAGCCAAGCAAAGAAAGACCAGGGATTGAATACTGTGTGTACCTTTCTCTTAATGGAGTCATCCCTTTATTTAGATCTGAAGTGATCCAATCTGTTACGTAAGATATCGAGATCCCGCTGATTTCGTGTACGATATGGGATCCCGCTGATTTTGTGGGATAAGATCCTTATCCTTAAAGACGAGATCTAACCCAATTACTTATTTTGGCAATCACGTTCCTTGATAACAATCCCTTGAGATTCGGAACCATAAGAGAAAAGTCCAAAATCGACCATACTGGCTGCTGGTAGGCGTGGTAGTAGCGCTGATTGCTCATTTAGAGCTGGAAACCGTAGTTGGAGTCATAACCGGCGAAAAGGAAGGAGACGCTGAAGGAGCGGAGACCACCGAACTGGGTGTAGCCCTGCTTGGTGTCACAGAGGGATTGGACAAGCTGCTCGACGGGAATCGGGTGCTGGTACTGAAGGCAAAGGGGTGTCGCCACAGAAAAAGATGTTCGCATGTTGGAATATGGTCGCGAGTCCAAGTGCTCGCTCATTTAGATGTAACACTTTTCAATGACTTGTGAGAAGGTCTGCTCGCAGATCAAGAAGGGAATCTCTGCTTTATCTGACTATCGGCTATGGGAGCTCGAGGCCTTGCGAATAGGTGCTCCGTATTTATCCATCCTGCGACTCTCGAGCATATGATCTCGAGAGTCGAATAGGCGTCTCGCACTTATCCAATCTACGACTCCCGAGCATACGATCTCGAGAGTCGAATGGGCATTCCGTATTTACTCGATCTGCGACTTTCGCTCAGATAATCTCGAGAGTCGGATGGGCGTCCGCATAAAATCAGCTAAGTTGGGTTTCCATCATTTTGCCTATAACAAGGGAATCATGTACTTGAATCACACATATGACAGATTGTTTGTTTTAACTGCTCTATCATTCGGCTAGATAGGATTTAATTTCGATTCTAGTTGAGTAATTGGGAAACCACAGCGAATTAAGCATCAAGGATAGCTATAAGTGGATCCTTGACCCCTAGTGCTCTTTATTATTGATTAAATTCAGTTTTAGTTCAAAATACCTATCTATGTTTAATTCTAAAACCCTGTTTAATTAGTTCTCAATTAGAAATTATTGAAAGTATTTTGTGGGTTCCTACACAAGTCCCTTTGGATCGACCTCAGTCTTACCGAAATTTTTTTACATTGCAACCCTACACTTGGGGAAACAAATAAGTTTTTGGCACAGTTGTGGGGACTTTGATGGTTTTTCACAAAATTTCTGAAAATAGTTTCTATTTGAGATTTTTAGGAGTCCTTTACTAACTTAGTTTGTTTACTTTATTTTGATTTTACAGGAATTCTAGGAGTCGAAGTAGTAACTTCAAATCAGGTTTTTCTAGCCCTTTTTCTTTTATTTTTCTGAGATTTGCATGCCACATTGGGTTCGGGATTCTAATAACCAACTCATTAGTGAAGGGGAAATTGTTGAAGGGATTGATAGGGAGCCAGGTGCTAAGAAACATTTAGACTCTCCAATTTTGTTTGAAATTATGGCTGGAAATCAACCCAACCCTATGGATAATCAAAATCTGAGCTAAACCGAAACGGGAGAGAATGAGGTTGAGAATGTTCCCCGACCTATAACACTACGTGATTACTTGCAACCTACAAGAGAAAGCACTCCCTCATGCATAGTTTTTCCACATAATGTAAGGAACATAGATCTTAAACCGGGAGTAATCCAACTCCTTCCCAAATTTCATGGACTAGAAGTAAAAGTGCCTATCAACATCTTAAGGAATTTAATAAGGTGATAGCCACAATGCACTTTGCAAATGTAACGGATGATGTGGTGAGACTCAAATTATTTCCTTTCTCCCTTAAAGAGAAAGTTAAGGCTTGACTTCATGCATTAAGGCCAAGATTAATTGGCACATGGACTGAGATGATTAGGGAGTTCATTAAAAAGTTCTTCGCTACTCACAAAACGATCATGTTGAGGCGCCTTATCATGAATTTTGCTCAAAAAGAAGATGAGACCTTCCAATGTTGGGAGAGGTTTAAGGACTTGTTAAATGCATGGATGTTGAGCTCTTAATTGTGCAAATTCTAACCCAAATTCATCACTCATTGTGCAAGGTTTGTATGGTTTGTAGGCTAATCCAATGCATGTTTTGTAACTACAGGACTGAGAGTGGTTCCGCCTAATTGAAGAGAAAAAGGGCTCATTTGGGACTACTTTGATGAAGATCATTTGAGGACCAAAGAAGAAAAGAAGAAAGAAAGTAAAAGAAAGAAGCAAGGAAAGAAAAGAAAAAGAAGAAAAAGAAGAAGGAAGATTGCCGACCGGTCTTGACCGGTCGGCCAAGAGAGCCTGACCTGTCTAGACCGGTCAGCTAGGTGCGCTGGAACCACACTAAACAAGGCCGACCGGTATACCTGCTGGATTCTTGATGAAGACGACCGACCGGTCTTAACCGGTCGGCATAGGCTGCTGGAGTGACCATCCATTGAGGCCGACCGGTCATGACCGGTCGGCCATGCGAAAGAACTTAGAAGTTTCCAATTTCAGCCCGAATTTCTCTGCGCTGCGTAATTCTTACGCAATTTCTCGACTCTTCCGAAGTTGTGGAGCCTCCAGACTATAAAAAGGACACCTAGGGATTGTTCCTAGGGTATCCTAGAAGGGTTTAAGCGAGGTTGGAGGCTGTGGAAGTAGATTTCGGAGTTTCACAACTCCTTCTAGTTTGCTTTGCTGTTTTCATGCTTTTTATAGTTGTTTCATGTTTCCTTGGATCATGAGCAGCTAAACCTCTTAGCTAGGGCTAAGAGGTGAAGCTTGTAGTGGATCCAAGATGTTTTAATTCGTAGTTAGATGGTTTTAAGTGTGGAATTCATGATTATGAACTAAGGTTTGAAGTTTATACAAGTTTTTGAGTAGTTTTTCTTAGTCTTATGATGACTCATGGATGTTTGGGAGAATTACTTAATTGCTTAATTGGTTTGTGACGGTCTAGACCTGTATGATCCGAGGAATCGGAGTGCGCTCTAGTACTATGACTTCATGAAGGGACTTCCTACCAAAGTTCTACTTTTCTGATTTTCTGTAATATGTATGGACTGTGCATGTGATTTGAATCAAGTTCAAATCCTGATCTAGCCTTGTCTTGTGACAGGACTTGAGGATGGTTATGATTGTGAACTAAACCTTTTGGAAAGGGGAGTGACCTATGCAATTGAGCATGCTCAGCTCAGCCTACATGGAGTGAATTATTTGCATTACACTTACATATTATAGATTGTTTGGTTTAACAGCTCTATCATCCGACTAGATAGATCTTAATATCGATTCTAGTTGAGAGAATGAGAAACCACAGCGGATTGAACATCAAGGATTGCTACAAGTGGATCCTTGAACCCCTAGTGCCTTTTTATAATTGTCTACATTCAAATTAGTTAAAAACTGTTATTCAAATCAATTCTATTCAAATTCTGATTATTAGCTTTCAATAGACACTTTTGGATGTGTTTGTGAAATCCTACATAAGTCCCTGTGGATCGACCTCGGTCTTACCGAGTTTATTACTACATCGCTACCCTACACTTGGGGAAGCGAACAATGGACACGTAATGGATACGAAATTTGACGGGTAATATGCTTTTTCGATGAATGATTGACTTCACCCATGCGTCAATTTGTAGAGATGATGTGTAATGGAGAATTCATGAATAAGGAAGCTGAGGAAGCATGGGACTATTTTGATGAATTGGCTGAGAATGCACAGTCTTGGGATACATCTAGACCAACAAATTCTAAGACAAGCCAACAAAAGGAAAAAAGGAGGAATTTATGTCCTCTCAGAAGAAGATAACATAAGTACACGTGTGGCTAGCCTCATAAGAAAAGTCGAAGCCATGGAATTGAAGAAAGGAGAGACGATTAACTCAAAGGACGTTGAAATTGTTTGTGAAATTTTTTTCAGAAATCAACATGCAGCACAAGATTGTTCTACAATTTCTGCATTCCAAAATATCTTACAAGAACAATCAAATAACATAAACAGTTATCAATGGCCATTTAGTGCTCCAAACTCAAATACATATAACTCTAGTTGGAAGAACCATCCCAACTTCAGTTGGAGGAATGGACCAACTGTGAATGCAAACAACACTCTCCAAGCTCAACCCTTACTAGGTCCACCCCTAGTAATCACACCAAAAGCTACGCTAAAGGAGATGTTGGGTGCATTCGTATCAGTTCAAGCTGAATATAATAAGACTAATTCTCTGAAAATTGATGGGTTCATGTAAGAGAAATTGAAATTCAATCAAAATTCATCTCAAACCATTAATGACTTCAAAATATCAATGGCTAGAGTTGAATCTCATCTCAGTCTTAGGGAGAAAGGCACACTTCCTGCCCAACCTCTCCCTAACCCAAGAACCCAATTTGAGATACAAGACACAAGCTCATCCTCCCAACATAAGGAGCATGTTTAAGCTATCACCACCTTGAGAAGTAGAAAAATAATCGATAAATCTAATCCAGTGAAGGCCACAAAGCCTAATGATCCGAAAATTTCTAAAGAGGATGATAGCCCGAACAACACTCCACATGAGAAAGAACTGGAAAGGCAATACAAGCCGATTGCCCTGTTTCCCCAAAGGTTGATTTCACCCAAACCTTTAGACAAAAACCTGAAAATTTTAGAGGTTTTTAAACAACTAAAGATCAACATTCCGTTGTTGGATGCTATAAAACAAATACCATCCTATGCCAAATTTCTAAAGGAATTGTGTACAGTTAAAAGGAAACACAATGTTCACAACCAAGTACTTTTGTCAAAGAATTTGAGTGCTATTATCAAACAAGAGGTGCCCCAAAAATACAAGAATCCGAGTAGTCCAACCATATCATGCATCATTGGTGACTACCGGATCAAACAAGCCTTACTCGATTTAGGGGCTAGTCTTAACCTCATCCAATACTCAGTCTATGAACAACTTGGGTTAAGTGAATTGAAACCCACCAAAACCACACTCCAACTTGCTGATAGATCAATTCGTATACTAAGAGGAGTGATTGAGGATGTCTTGGTCTAAGTTGATAAATTCTACTACCAAGTGGACTTTACTGTCTTGGATACACACCCCATGATAGGTACCAATGCTCAATTCCTATCATACTAGGCCGCCCTTTTCTAGCTACTTCAAATGCAATTATCAATTGTAGAAACAGGTTTGTACAAATGTCCTTTGAAAATATGACACTCGAGCTGAATATATTTAATTTATGCAAACAACCACGGGAAGTTGATGACGAAATCCACGAAATAAATTTAATCGAATCATTCGTGGAGAATACATGCCCCTTAGCATTCTATTCCGACCCTTTTGAGGCATGTTTAGCCCACTCTCATGAGATTGATGATGACACGATACAAGAGGTGGATGCCATTTTGGATGTTATGCCGGTACTTGATAATAAAAGATGGAAAGCATCATTTGAGCCTTTGCCCTTAAGCGAGAACAAGCCTCTTCCATCTAATATCAAGGCACCGAAGCTCGACCTAAAACCACTACCCACTGATTTGAAATATGTTTATTTAGGTCGAGATGAGACATATCTGGTGGTGATTTCTTCCCACTTGGATGAGGAATAAGAGAGTAGGTTAATAACAACTTTAATAAAGCATAAGAGCGCCATCGGATGGTCAATTGCAGAATCTCAAAGGCATAGACCCACTGATTTGTGCTCATCGCATACACCTTGAGGAAAATGCCAAGGCATCTAGGCAACCATAAAGACGCCTCAATCCAAACATGAAGGAGGTGGTTAAGGCCTGTTGAGCTTTTAATTGTGCATATTCTAACCCCAATTCATTACTCATTATGCTTGTTGTTATGGTTTATAGACTAAACTAATGCATGGATTTGTGATTGTAGGGATGAGAGAGAGGAAGCATCAATTGAAGACTTAAAGATGCTAGTTAGAAGCAAAGAAGATCAAAGGAGCTAAGAGTCAAAGAGTGAAAGAAAGAAGTCAGAAAAAAAGAAAGAAAGCAGAAGAAGGTGCCCACTGTTCGCTCGCCTCAAGTGTAAGGCTGCGATGTAGTAATAAATCTCGGTAAGACCGAGGTCGATCCACAGGGAAAAAGTAACAGCTTCCTAATTACTCCAGCAACTCAGTTTAATAGAACAAATTCAATTTCAATAGGATGTTTAATTAAAACAGTAACTTAATGAAAAATCAGAGATATAATGTACTAAGGCCTTCAAGGATCCACTTGTAGCAATCCTATGTTAATTCAGTCAATCCAAGTAGAGAACACAACTAGATTTGAAGTCCTATCTCTCATCTAGTTGGAAAATAAAGCATTCACACACATTCATCCAATTCAAGTTGAACTTCCAAGTTCAAGTCCATTCAATCAATGTAAAATTCAAATTCATAGCCTGCGGAGTAACAGCCATGCCTATGGACTATGGCCTGCTCAAGGATTACTATAATTCGAATCTAAACAAGCAACCTGTGATAATCTCAGAGAATTAAAAGGAATTCATGTCCGGAGCACATGAACTCAGATAAGACATCTCAAACTACCATCTTTTGGACTGAACATAAGAAAATTCTAACCTTGAATTAAAAAAATTACTTGAATCAAACTGAAATTAACATAGAACTGGCTACAAGCTTCACCTCTCAGCCTTAGCTGAGAGGTTTTAGCCGAGCATAGTCATGCTACAACTAAAAACTCAAAAATAAAGCATAAAACTAGAAAAACCCGAAAATAGATGTTGCAGACGCTCCACAGTCGCCTTCAGCCTCCAAACTCACGTTCCTTCTCTTCTCTGATGCCTTAGGGAGAGCCCCTAGGTGGCCTTTTATAGCAACAAGCCCCCCTTGCGTCGGATTCTGCGAAAGCCTTCGCATTACGCAGCAATTTTCGGAGTCCCAATTTAGAAAGGAGACTTCTTACGCAGGGCCGACCGGTCGTGACCGGTCGGCCTGGCTTTTCAAATACTCCAGAGAGCTCAGCCGACCGGTCATGACCGGTCGGCGTGGATTGTCCATTGTTCCAGCGTGCATGCCCGACCGGTCATGACCGGTCGGGCTGTTTATCCTTCATCCAGTGCCTATGGCCGACCGGTCATGACCGGTCAGCCCCAATGCAATGTGTCCAGTCTTCCTGGCCGACCGGTCAAGACCGGTCGGCCTCCTTCTATTTACATCTTTTATGTGGCTGACCGGTCGGACGACCGGTCAGCCTTGGTTTTTCTTCCACTTTTTCTTCTTTTCTTCATTCTCTTTTCTCCCTTTTTCTTCTTCTTTCTTTGATCCATCCTAGGACTTCATGCATTGTCTTCAAATACATTCTTTTGGCTCCAATTTGATGAAATCCACTCTCATCCCTACAATCACAGAAACACGTGTTAGGTGGGCCTTTAAACCATGAAAATCATGCAAACTATGTAGTGTAATGGGCAATGCAATGTATAAATTGGAGGTTCAACACACCCCCCAACCAGCTTTTTGCTAGTCCCGAGCAAAACATGCGTGAAAATAATTTCAACCCTCCAAATCCAACTCCCCTTTAGAACCCATGATTCTATCCATCCCAAGATGTATAAGTGAAAAATTTGGCAAAATTAGGTGCTAGAAGCTGAACCTTGGACTCTCAAGACATAAGGAGTGTCTACATGTAATTCTCGCTGATTGATTGATAAATAGAAAAACTCGAACAAATTCCACCTAATGTGCATAGTGAAAAATCATCTCATGAGTTCCTGGAATCATCTTCTTCATAGATTAAGTAGACCTAGGATTTTAAGGTATACAGAGCAACAGCAAGCCTATGACAGGAATTTGCCTTACCGTCCTTCCGACGGCTTTCACACTACGTCCCATTTCCGGCTTTGGTTACGGTTCGACCATCCCCCGGTTGGTAATAGGTAGCCCTTTTTCGGAATTTTCCACCATTTTTCTTTCCTTCCCGATTTCATCCTTTCTTTCCTTTTTCTTTTAACTTAGATAGGATTTTTAGAAATCCATATCTTTCATTATTTTCCCATGGACAAGGATGGACAAAATACCCCGGCTTGGCTGCTCAACACCTCTAAACCAAAGTCTATCTAATCCACAAATCACATAAACCTGTTACTCATGAAAATCGTGTAATGTGAACTTGGTGTAAAGGTGTTCAAATTTTCTATCAATCACAACAATAGGGGAATTAACATATAAAGCCATTATGTTGGAAGAAATTCCAAACTACAACATCACACACTTCGTTTCTCCTCCTCTTCTACTCATAGCCTCTCAAATGTATAGAAACAAAATTTTCTAAAAGAGTTTTGAGATGTTAGAAAATTCAAAAAAATTTTGTGCATATGAAGCTCGAAATGTTGCAATATGCTAGATGAGGGATCTCATCTCACCCCCCAACCAAATCTTGCATTGTCCTCAATGTAAAAAGATCGTCAATTAGCATGAACATGAGAGCAATGGTAAACAATGAGAGAGTGAGAACAATAGTACCTGAGAGAGCGATCATGGAGGTCTGCAATTCCAACAACTAAATCCTACTAAAACAGTAAAACAAAATAAACCTACCTATGCTATACCTCCATCAGACTAGGAGATCAATAATCCTGATAAACAGGATCATTCAGGGAGATGGACATGTCCTCTGAATCAAATTTCTCAACAAATGGTTTAAGGCGTTGTCCATTAACTTTGAAACAGTCACCATTTGCTGCATTCTCAATCTCAACAGCCCCATGAGGAAAAACTTCTTTAACAATATATGGGCCGGTCCATCGAGATCGTAATTTTCCCAGAAAAAGATGAAGTCGGGCATTATACAAGAGCACTTTCTGTCCTTCATGGAAGGATTTCCTTAAGATGTGCTTGTCATGAAAGGCCTTCATCTTACTCTTGTAAATCCTCGAATTCTCATATGCATCGTTCCGGATCTCTTCAAGCTCATTTAATTGAAGTTTGCGAAGCGAGCTAGCCTTGTCTATGTCAAAATTTAGGGCCCGAATTGCCCAATAGGCTTTGTGTTCTATCTCCACAGGCAAGTGGCAAGCTTTCCCATAGACAAGTCTATAAGGGGACATTCCAATGGGTGTCTTGTAGGCAGTACGATGAGCCCAAAGTGCATCATCTAATCGTAGGGACCAATCCTTGCGATCCGGTCTCACCGTCTTTTCTAAAATCTGTTTGATTTCCCTATTGGAGATTTCAGCTTGCCCACTTGTTTGTGGGTGGTATGGGGTACTCACTTTGTGCCTAATACCATATTTCTTCATCAAAGTTTCAAAAGGTCTATTGCAAAAGTGAGCACCACCATCACTAATAATGGCTCGAGGCGTCCCAAATCTAGAAAGTATGTTTTCTTTGAGAAACTTGAGAACCGTACGATGATCATTGGTTCTACATGGGATAGCCTCGATCCATTTAGACACATAGTCTACGGCAAGCAGAATATAGACATGTCCAAAAGATGAGGGGAATGGCCCCATGAAATCGATGCCCCAACAGTCAAAGACTTCAAGATGTTGAATTGGGGTGAGAGGCATCATATTGCGACGGGATAATCCTCCTAACTTCTGGCAGCGCTCGCATGCTTTGCAAAACACGTGGGTATCTTTAAATAATGTGGGCCAATAAAAACCACACTGCAGAATTTTTGCAGTTGTTTTCTTGGCTGAAAAATGACCCCCACATTCTTGATCATGACAAAAGGAGATGACTGAATTGTGTTTATCATCGGGGACGCATCTCCTTATAATCTGGTCTGGGCAATATTTAAACAATAGAGGTTCATCCCAGAAAAATCTGCGCACTTCCCTTAGAAATTTACGTTTGTCTTGCGCAGTCCAATGAGTCGGCATCGCACCTGTGGAAAGATAGTTGGCTATATCAGCGTACCATGGTGGATGCATAGCAACAAAGAGTTGCTCATCAGGGAATGAGTCCTCAATAGGTGACTCATCAATGGAATTTGGTAGGACTAGGCGAGATAGATGATCTGCCACCACATTTTCTACCCCCTTCTTATCTTTGATCTCTAGGTCGAATTCTTGAAGGAGTAGGATCCATCTTAGCAAACGGGGCTTAGTATCCTTCTTAGAAAGAAGGTATTTCAGCGCCGCATGATCCGTATAAACAATAACTTTGGATCCTATTAAGTATGGCCTGAATTTGTCCAAGGCAAAGATGACGGCTAGGAGCTCTTTCTCCGTAGTCGAATAATTAACTTGGGCAGGATTCAAGGTCCTACTTGCGTAGTAGATGACATGGGGCTTTTTATCTTTCTTTTGGCCTAACACTGCCCCAATAGCAAAATCGCTAGCATCGCACATCAACTCAAAAGGCATGGACCAATCTGGTGGTTGCATAATAGGAGCGGTTGTCAACATGTCTTTTAGCTTTGAAAAAGCTAATTGACATTCGGCACTCCACTCAAATTGGGTCTCCTTTTGTAGAAGGTTGCATAAAGGCCTTGAGATGTGACTAAAGTCCTTTATAAACCTTCGATAGAAGCCGGCGTGTCCAAGGAAGGACCGCACATCACGTATGCTTTTGGGTGGTGGTAGATTGGAAATTATGTCAATTTTCGCCAGGTCTACTTCTATTCCATTGGACGAGATGATGTGTCCAAGGACTATTCCTCTTTGTACCATGAAATGGCATTTTTCCCAGTTTAATACAAGCTGTTTTTCCTCACACCTTATCAAGACCAACTTCAAGTGCTTGAGACACTCATCAAATGTACTACCAAAAACAGAGAAATCATCCATGAACACCTCAAGAAACTCACCCACCATGTCTGAGAAAATACTCAACATGCATCGTTGGAATGTGGCGGGTGCATTACATAATCCGAATGGCATCCTTCGGTAAGCGAAGGTACCAAACGGGCATGTAAATGTGGTTTTCTCTTGGTCTTCCGGAGCTATCTCGATTTGGTTGTATCCGGAATAGCCATCTAGGAAGCAATAATAGGGATGGCCTGCCAATCTCTCCAAAATTTGATCCATAAATGGGAGAGGGAAGTGGTCTTTCCTAGTGACCGTATTGAGCTTCCTATAATCAATGCACATACGCCAACCGGTGGTCACCCTAGTCGGTATAAGCTCGTTGTTGGCGTTTTCAATGATGGTAATTCCGGATTTCTTGGGAACAACTTGGGTAGGACTCACCCATTGGCTATCTGAGATGGGGTAGATGATACCCACATCCAATAGCTTTAACACCTCGGCTTTGACAACCTCCATCATGTTTGGATTTAACCGTCTTTGAGGTTGTCTAGTCGTTTTTGCGTTTTCTTCAAGGTGTATACGGTGAGTGCAAACCGAAGGATCTATCCCTTTGAGATCCGCTATTGTCCAACCTAAGGCTTCCCGATGTTCTTTGAGTAGCTCAATCAACTTGAGCTCTTGGTCTTTCTCTAGGTGAGAGGCAATGACAACTGGGAACGTTTCCTCTTGACCCAAATATACGTATTTAAGCTCGGATGGCAATGGTTTGAGGTCAAGCTTCGGTGGTTTGATGCTAGACGGTAGAGGCCTTGATGTGGTTGGTGGCAATTTTTCAAAATGGGGCCTCCACCGGCTAGTATCAACTACCAGTCTTTCTATATTTAATGCCTGCACAATCTCACTACTGATGGGATCTTCGGAATCCATGATATGTGCTAAGCATGTCTCCAAGCTTTCTAGTGGTTCAAGTTGGAGGAGTTCTTCTTCTTCAAAAGTTTCGAGCATGTTCACATCGAAGAACTCATCATCATCAACATTCCTATGTCTTTTGCCCAAATGAAACACATTTACCTCTAGTGTCATGTTTCCAAAAGATATTTGCATCACCCCATTCCGGCAATTGATGATTGCGTTTGATGTGGCAAGGAATGGGCGGCCTAATATCACCGGTATTTGGGTGCTAGCATCCAAAACCGGTTGTGTGTCCAAGACTATAAAATCTACCGGGTAGTAGAATTTGTCAACTTGGACTAGAACATCCTCAACTATCCCCCTCGGTACACGGATAGATCTATCTGCGAGTTGCAATGTGGTTTTGGTGGGTTTTAATTCACCAAGGCCCAATTGCTCATATACCGAGTATGGGATCACGTTCACACTCGCCCCCAAGTCTAACAAGGCACGTTCAATCCGGTAGTCTCCAATGATACATGAAACTGTGGGACTACCGGGATCTTTGAATTTTGGGGGAGTCTTTTGAGTGAGGATGGCACTCACTTGCTCAGTTAAGAAGGCCTTTTGCTGCACATTATATTTGCGTTTTGTTGTGCATAGGTCTTTTAGAAACTTGGCATAAGAGGGAATTTGTTTGATGGCATCAAGCAAAGGGATATTGATCTTGACTTGTCTGAAAATCTCTAGAATATCTTGGGAATTTGGGAGAGATTTTGGGGCAACCAATCTCGATGGGAATGGTGTTGTGGGCTGGTAAATGCGTTCCGGTTGTTGTGGGGCTAAGTTAGATCCATTTTCATCCTCAGAACTTACCGGATCATTAGGCTCATCGGCCTTCACCGGAATAGTTTTGTCAATTTGTTTACCACTTCTAAGGGTGGTAATGGATTTAGCTTGCTCCATGTTTTGGTTGGAAGGATTAGGGATGCTTACTTCATGTACTTGCTTTGGATTGGGCTGAGGTTGGGCCGGAAAGGTCCCTTCCCTAGCATTCAAGCGTCCCTTAATCTCATCAACCGAGACTTTCAGCTCTTGGAACATTAGTTGATTTGATTCATTTATTTGCGCTTGCCCTTGCATAAACGCTCTCAAAGTATCCTCCAATGAGACTTGAGGTGGGGCCATATTTTGCATGGGTGGCCCTCTTTGGGAGTTGGTAGGATTGCCCGTTGGGGCATTCTTCCAACTGAAATTCGGGTGGTTCTTCCAACTCTCATTGTATGTATTACCTACCGGTCCATTGAAGGGCCGTTGATAACCATATGTGGCATTGGCTGTCTCTTGCAACACTTCCTTAAATGCAGGAATTGTGGGACAATCTTGCGTAGCGTGTAAGTCGGTGAGACAAATCCCACATGTGGTTTCAACAGCTTCCTTGGACTTGGAAACTCCATTTTTGCTAAGTTCCATGGCCTCAACCTTCCTTGTGAGGTTGGCTATCCTTGCATTTACGTCGTCTTCCTCTTTAAGGACATATATCCCTCCTTTCTCTTGAGTAGGCTTGGGGTTCTTGGGTTTATCCGAGGTGTCCCAAGATTGGGCATTTTCAGCCAACATGTCCAAGTAACTCCAAGCATCATCTGGATTTTTACTCATAAACTCGCCATTGCACATCATTTCCACAAATTGGCGCATATTAGGACTTAATCCATCATTAAAAAAATTTATAATTCGCCAACTCTCATAGCCATGATGTGGGCAAGCAAGCAGGAGTTCCTTAAATCTTTCCCAACATTGAAAGAATGATTCACCCTCTTTTGCTGAGAAATTCATTATGGCCCTTCGAAGAGTGTTTGTCTTATGAGCTGGGAAGAACTTTTTCAAGAATTCCCGGTTCATCTCAACCCATGACCCAATCGAATATGGTCTAAGAGAGTGAAGCCAATCTTTGGCTCTTTCTTTCAAGGTGAAGGGAAAAAGTTTAAGTCTGATTGTATCCCCAGAAACATTGGGATAATGCAAGGTGGCCAACACTTCTTCGAATTCTTGCAAGTGTAAGTATGGGCGGTCAGAGTCTAGCCCATGGAATTTAGGTAAAAGTTGGATTACTCCCGGTTTTATGTCAAGGGTCCCACCGTTAGCTGGTAGAACTATGCAAGAAGGTGTAATTGTACGAGCAGGTTGTAGGTAATCCCGTAGTGACCTCATTGGAGGAACATTATGTACCTCATTCTCTCCTACTCCTTCCTGATTTGCGTTTGTGGTTGGAGTAGGGGGTGGAGGATTCCTTAAGGGTGTTTGCTCCATACTCCCCAAACTTTCACAATGCTCTTGATAATTCCGGACTCGTTTATGGGCTGACAATGGTCCAACTAAACCACCTTCAGATTGGAGACGATTTGAATGGTTACGTTCCCAACGGGACATAAACCACTCAATCAGAAATCAAAACTAATCCTAACCTAGAAAACTGCAATCTGAAAATTCTAAAAACTAAGTTAGAAAGGTATCACCTGATGTGCTTGAACTGAAAGAAGAATTCCTACAAAACAGAAAACTTTGTTAGTTCTAAGAAAAATCAGAAAAAACCTATCTACTTCTACAGCCACTGAAACTATTTGAAAACTATTATCTAATTTCCCCGGCAACGGCGCCAAAAACTTGTTCGCTCGCCTCAAGTGTAAGGCTGCGATGTAGTAATAAATCTCGGTAAGACCGAGGTCGATCCACAGGGAAAAAGTAATAGCTTCCTAATTACTCCAGCAACTCAGTTTAATAGAACAAATTCAATTTCAATAGGATGTTTAATTAAAACAGTAACTTAATGAAAAATCAGAGATATAATGTACTAAGGCCTTCAAGGATCCACTTGTAGCAATCCTATGTTAATTCAGTCAATCCAAGTAGAGAACACAACTAGATTTGAAGTCCTATCTCTCATCTAGTTGGAAAATAAAGCATTCACACACATTCATCCAATTCAAGTTGAACTTCCAAGTTCAAGTCCATTCAATCAATGTAAAATTCAAATTCATAGCCTGCGGAGTAACAGCCATGCCTATGGACTATGGCCTGCTCAAGGATTACTATAATTCGAATCTAAACAAGCAACCTGTGATAATCTCAGAGAATTAAAAGGAATTCATGTCCGGAGCACATGAACTCAGATAAGACATCTCAAACTACCATCTTTTGGACTGAACATAAGAAAATTCTAACCTTGAATTAAAAAAATTACTTGAATCAAACTGAAATTAACATAGAACTGGCTACAAGCTTCACCTCTCAGCCTTAGCTGAGAGGTTTTAGCCGAGCATAGTCATGCTACAACTAAAAACTCAAAAATAAAGCATAAAACTAGAAAAACCCGAAAATAGATGTTGCAGACGCTCCACAGTCGCCTTCAGCCTCCAAACTCACGTTCCTTCTCTTCTCTGATGCCTTAGGGAGAGCCCCTAGGTGGCCTTTTATAGCAACAAGCCCCCCTTGCGTCGGATTCTGCGAAAGCCTTCGCATTGCGCAGCAATTTTCGGAGTCCCAATTTAGAAAGGAGACTTCTTACGCAGGGCCGACCGGTCGTGACCGGTCGGCCTGGCTTTTCAAATACTCCAGAGAGCTCAGCCGACCGGTCATGACCGGTCGGCGTGGATTGTCCATTGTTCCAGCGTGCATGCCCGACCGGTCATGACCGGTCGAGCTGTTTATCCTTCATCCAGTGCCTATGGCCGACCGGTCATGACCGGTCAGCCCCAATGCAATGTGTCCAGTCTTCCTGGCCGACCGGTCAAGACCGGTCGGCCTCCTTCTATTTACATCTTTTATGTGGCTGACCGGTCGGACGACCGGTCAGCCTTGGTTTTTCTTCCACTTTTTCTTCTTTTCTTCATTCTCTTTTCTCCCTTTTTCTTCTTCTTTCTTTGATCCATCCTAGGACTTCATGCAATGTCTTCAAATACATTCTTTTGGCTCCAATTTGATGAAATCCACTCTCATCCCTACAATCACAGAAACACGTGTTAGGTGGGCCTTTAAACCATGAAAATCATGCAAACTATGTAGTGTAATGGGCAATGCAATGTATAAATTGGAGGTTCAACACCCACGACCGGTTGTCCAAGGTCAAGGACCGGTCGTCCGACCGGTCCGCACATGTACAGAGGAGACCCAGAGGCCACAACTCTCTGGACTGTTCATGACCGGTCGTGTGACTGGTCGTTCACTTCTGCGACCAGTCCTTAAATTATTTTTTCGGGTTGAAAAATTCCCGAATCTCACTGGACACTTTTATGCCATTTTGAGATCGGTCGTCCAGCATCCATGACCGGTCGTCCAACCACTGCGAGCGGTCATGCGACCGGTCGCCTGCGTAAGATTTGAACTTTCTATTTCTGGTGCCGATTTTCTCTGCGCACTGCGTAAGTGTTACTCAAATTCTCGAACATTCTGAGGTTACGGAGCTTCCCCACTATAAAAGGACACATAGGGATCGTTCCTAGGGTATATGAGAAGAGTTTAAGCAAGGTGGGAGGCGGCGGAAGTGGATTTCGGAGTTCCACAACTCCTTCTAGTTTGTTTTGCTGCTTTTATGTTTTTCTTAGTTCTTTCATGTTTCCTTGGATCATGAACGGCTAAACCTCTTAGCTAGGGCTAAGAGGTGAAGCTTGTAGTGAATCAAAGATGTTTCAATTCGTTGTAAGTTGGTTTTAAGATTGGTTTTAATATTTATGAACAATGGTTTGAAGTTTATACAAGTTCTAAGTAGTTTTTCTTAATCTTATGATGACTCATGGATGTTTAGGAGAATTACTTAAGTTCTTAATTGCTTTATATTAGTCTAGACATGTATGATCCGAGGAATTGGAGTACGTTCTAGTACTATGATCTTCATGTGTGGACTTCCTACCAAAGTTCTACTTTTCTAGTTTTTTGAATTATGTATGGGACTGTGCATATGATTTGATTCAAGTTCAAACCATGATCTAACTTTGTCTGGTGACAGGACTTAATGATGATCATGATTATGAACTTAGTTTATTGGAATTGGGACTGACCTATGCAATCGAAGCATGCTCAGCCTAGCTTGCATTGAGTGAATCATACACAAGGCTCATACATATGACAGATTGTTTGGTTTAACAGCTCTATCATCCGACTAGATAGATCTTAATATCGATTCTAGTTGAGAGAATGAGAAACCATAGCGGATTGAACATCAAGGATTGCTACAAGTGGATCCTTGAACCCCTAGTGCCTTTTTATAATTGTTTACCTTTAATTTAATTCAAAGTTGTTACTTACATCAATTTCATACAAAATCTGGTTGTTAGCTCTCAATAGACACTATTGGATGTGTTTGTGAATTCGTACACAAGTCCCTATGGATCGACCACGGTCTTACCGAGTTTATTACTACATTGCAACCCTACACTTGGGGAAGCGAACAAGTTTTTGGCGCAGCTGCCGGGGACTTTGACGGTTTTTCACAAATTTCTGAAATTAGTATCTATTTAGGATTTTTAGGATTTTAGGACTAACTTAGTTTGTTTTATTTGATTTTTCTTTTTCAGGGATTTCTAAGAAGTTGAAGAAGACATAAGGATCTCAAGTACTCGAATCAGATTCTATCCTTCTAAACCTTACTCTTCTCCTTCTCCTATTAATTCCTATCATATTCATCTCTTGTAGAGTGGGTGGAGACTCCTATTGGATCTCTGAAAGGTAGGCCTTGTGCCACCTGGATTCCTATTGGTCGGCTCTGCCGTCTTGGATCACCTTGTGCTCAGAGATTTCTTTTCTCACCTCTACTCCTCTTTCTCCTTTTTCTGCACTTTTTCTCAAAAGATTTAAAGAGTGGGTGGGGAGTTCTCTGAACCCTTATTGACCAGGAGAAATCGGTCTCTATCCTTGCTTCTGGCTTAGCCATTGCAAGACACCTTGTGCTTCGGTCTTAGAGAAGAGTAAAGAAAGGGAGGAAGAATTCTTCTTTCTCTTTGTTTCATATTTTTTTGGTTTTGCATGCCACATTGGGCTCGGGATTCCAATAACCGACTCATAAGTGAAGGGGGGATAGTAGAAGGAATTGACAGAGAGCCACGTGCTAGGAAACAGCTAAACTCTCCAATTTTTTCTGAAAACATGGCTGCAAATCAACCTAATCCGATGGCCAATCTGGGCCAAAACCAAACTGAAACGGGGGAGAATGTGGTTGAGAATGTTCCCCGACCAAGAACTTTACGTGATTTCTTACAACCAGCAAAAGCAAGCACTCCCTCATGCATAATTTTTCCACAAAATGCAGGGAATGTGGATTTAAAACATGGAGTGATCCAACTTCTCCCTAAATTCCATGGATTAGATAGTGAAAGTGCATATCAACACCTTAAGGAGTTTGATGAGGTAATAACCACCATGCACTTTGCTAATGTGACTGATGATGTGGTGAGACTTAAATTCTTCCCTTTTACTCTTAAAGATAAAGCTAATGCATTAAGGCCAAGATCAATTGGTGCATAGACTGATATGCATAGGGAATTCATAAAAAAATTCTTCCCTACTCACAAAACAAACATGTTGAAGCGCCTTATCATGAACTTTGCCCAAAAGGAAGATGAAACCTTTTTCCAATGTTGGGAGAGGTTTAAGGACATATTAAACGCATGCCCACATCATGGCTATGAAATTTGGCGGGTTATAAGCTTTTTCTATGAAGGACTGACTTCACCCATGCGCCAATTTGTAGAGATGATGTGTAATGGGGAGTCCATGAATAAGGAAGCTGATGAAGCATGGGATTATTTGGAAGAATTGGCTGAGAATGCACAGTCTTGGGATACATCAAAACCAACAAATTCCAAGACTGGCCAACAAAAGGAAAGAGGGGGAATGTATGTCTTATCGGAAGAGGATAGCATAAGTGCACAGATGGCTAGCCTCACAAGAAAGGTCGAAGCCATGGAATTGAGGAAAGGATAGACGATTAACTCCAATGACGTTGAAACTGTTTGTGGAATTTGTGCCGGAAATCAACATGCAACACAAGATTGTCCCACAATTTCAGTAGTTTAGGACATCCTACAAGAACAATCAAATGCCATAAACAGTTATCAACGGCAATTTGGTATTCCAACCTCTAACACGTTTAATGCTAGTTGGAAGAACCATCCCAACTTCAGTTGGAGGGATGGACCCACTGCGAATGCAACCACTATCCCTCAAGCTCAACCTATACTAGGTCCATCTCTAGTCATTACTCCAAAAGTGATACTAGAGGAGATGTTGGGTGCGTTTGTATCGGTTCAAGCTGAGTATAACAGGACAAATTCTCTGAAAATAGATGGGTTCATGCAAGAGCAATTGAAATTCAATTAAAATTCAACTCAAGCCATCAATGAATTGAAAACATCAATGGCTATAGTTGAATCTCATCTTAGTGTTAGAGAGAAGGGCACACTTCCTACCCAACCTCTTCCTAACCCAAGAACCCAATTTGAGATACAAGATGCAAGCTCATCCTCCCATCATACGGAGCATGGTCAAGCTATCACCACTTTGAGAAGTGGGAAAGAAATTGACAAATCTAATCCGGTGAAGGCCCCAAAGCCTAAGGATCCGGAAATTTCCAAAGAGGATGATAGGTCAAACAACACTCCACAAGAGAAAGAACCGGAAAGGCAACACAAGCCGGTTGCCCCGTTTCCACAAATGTTGATTTCACCTAAACCTTTAGACAAAAATCTGAAAATATTAGAAGTTTTCAAGCAGGTGAAGATCAACATCCCGTTCTTGGATGCCATAAAACAAATACCATCTTATGCCAAATTTCTAAAGGAATTATGTACGGTCAAAAGGAAACACAATGTTCACAACAAAGTACTTTTGACTGAGAATTTGAGCGCTATCATCAAACAAGATGTGCCCTAAAAATACAAGGATCCAGGTAGTCCACCCATCTCATGCATCATAGGATACTACCGGATTAAACAAGCCTTACTCGATTTGGGGGCAAGTGTGAACCTCATTCCTTACTCTGTTTACGAACAACTTGGGTTAGGTGAATTGAAACCTACCAAAACCACACTCCAACTTGCTGATAGATCCATTCGTATACCGAGAGGAATAATTGAGGATGTTCTAGTCCAAGTTGATAAATTCTACTACCCAGTAAACTTTATTATCTTGGATATACATCCCTTGATAGGTACCAGTGCTCAAATTCCAGTCATACTTGGCCGCCCCTTTCTAGCTACTTCAAACGCAATTATCAATTGTAGAAACGGACTTGTACAAATGTCTTTTGGAAATATGACCCTTGAGCTTAACATATTTGATTTATGCAAACAACCACGGGAGGTTGATGATGATATCCACGAACTAAACATGATTGAATCATTCGTGGAAGATGCATTCCCCTTGTCATTATATTCCGATCCTTTGGAGGCATGTGTGGCCCATTCTCATGAGATAAATGATGACACAATACGAGATATGGATGCCATCTTAGATACGATGTCGGTGCTTGATAACAAAAGATGGAAGGCCCTATTTGAGCCTTTGCCCGTAAACGAGAACAAAGTCCTCCCATCTAATATCAAGGCGCCAACACTTGACCTAAAACCATTACCAAGTGAGCTAAAATATGTTAATTTAGGTCGAGATGAGACATATCCGGTGGTGATTTCTTACCACTTGGATGAGGAACAAGAGAGTAGGCTAATGGCCACTCTATTAGAGCACAAGAGTGCCATTGGATGGTCAATTGTGGATCTCAAAGGCATAGAACTACTGATTTGTACTCATCGCATACACCTTGAGGAGAATGCGAAGACATCCAGGCAACCGCGAAGACATCCAGGCAACCACAAAGACGACTCAATCCAAACATGAAGGATGTGGTTAAGGCCGAAGTGGTGAAACTATTGGATGTGGGTATTATTTACCCAATATCCAATAGTCAATGGGTGAGCCCAACTCAAGTGGTGCCTAAGAAATCCGAAATAACCATTGTAGCCAATGCTAATAATGAACTTGTGCCAAGTAGAGTCACTACTGGTTGGAGAATGTGCATTGACTACAGGAAGCTAAACACTGTCACGAGGAAAGACCACTTCCCCCGACCGTTTGTTGATCAAATTTTAGAACGACTGGCGGGTCATTCTCCTTTTTGCTTCCTTGATGGCTATTCAGGGTACAACTAAATAGAGATTGCCCATGAAGACCAAGAAAAGACTACATTCACATGTCCATTCGGCACTTTCGCCTATCGACGGATGACGTTTGGACTATGTAATGCCCCTGCCACCTTTCAGCGTTGTATGATGAGTATCTTTTCTCACATGGTGGGGACAATTCTCGAAGTTTTCATAGATGATTTTTCCGTATTTGGTTGTAGCTTTGATGAGTGCCTTATGCACTTGAAATCTGTGCTGAAAAGATGTGAAGAGAAGAACCTTGTACTGAATTGGGAGAAGTGTCACTTTATGGTTCAAAAGGGAATTGTACTTGGTCACATCGTTTCACAAAATGGAATCGAGGTGGACAAAGCGAAAATTGATCTTATCTCTAACCTTCCACCACCCAAGAGCATATGAGATGTACGGTCCTTCTTGGGACACGCAGGATTTTACAGAAGGTTCATAAAGGACTTCAGTTCACTCTCTCGTCCTTTATGTAACCTACTTCAAAAGGAAAATTCATTCGAGTGGAATGAAGAATGTCAAAGGCCTTTACCACCCTTAAAGGTATGTTGACATGTGCTCCCATAATGTAACCACCTGATTGGAGCCTTCCTTTTGAAATTATGTGCGATGCTAGCGACTATGCAATTGGGGCCGTGCTCGGCCAAAGAAAAGAGAAAAAGCCATGTGTCATCTACTATGCAAGTAGAACCCTACACTCAGCCCAAGCAAACTACACTACTACTGAAAAAGAACTTTTAGCCGTAGTTTTTGCCTTGGACAAGTTTAGGTCGTATTTGATTGGATCCAAGATCATCATATTCACTGACCATGCCGTGCTTAAGTACCTTCTCTCTAAGAAGAATGCTAAACCACGGTTGTTAAGATGGATCATTCTACTCCAAGAATTTGACATAAAAATACGTGATAAGAAAGGTGTAAAAAATGTCGTGGCTGACCATCTCTCTCAACTTGTCCTCATTGATTCCCCTGAAACGAGCGCGATCAATGACATGTTCCCTGACTAACAACTTTTTGTTGTTTCCCAATTGCCATGGTATGCGGACATTGCTAACTATCTTGCTACAGGTACAATTCCTACACATTGGAAAAAGCAAGATAAGGATAAATTCTTCACTGAGGTGCGAAAATTCCTATGGGACGACCCATACTTATTCAAGTATTGTCCCGATCAAATCATAAGGAGATGTGTCCCAGATGATGAACAACAAAGTATCATCTCCTTCTGTCATTCTCAGGCATGTGGTGGCCACTTCTCGGCTAAAAAGACCACAGCAAAAATTTTGCAATGTGGGTTTTATTGGCCCACTATGTTCAAAGACACACATGAGTTTTAGAAAACATGTGAACCTTGTCAGAAATTGGGAGGAATCTCCCGCAGAAATATGATGCCACTCAATCCCATCTTAATAATCGAAATCTTTGATTGTTGGGGCATCGATTTCATGGGTCCATTCCCATCTTCTTTTGGAAACACATACATCTTGCTTGCAGTTGGCTATGTTTCCAAATGGGTCGAGGCCATCCCTTGCCGGAATAATGACCATAAAACAGTCATTCGCTTCTTAAAAGAGAATATTCTTTCCCGATTTGGAACACCTCGAGTCATCATAAGTGATGGAGGGTCTCACTTTTGTAATCGCCCTTTTGAAACTTTAATGAAGAAATATGGCGTAGCACACAAAGTGAGCACTCCCTATCACCCACAAACTAGTGGACAAGATGAGATATCCAGTAGGGAGATTAAAAATATTTTAGAGAAAACGGTGAACCCCGATCGCAAGGATTGGTCGCTTCGGCTTACCGATGCGCTTTGGGCCTACCGTACTGGTTTCAAGACCCCTATTGGAATGTCTCCCTATAGACTTGTCTATGGGAAGGCTTATCACTTGCCTGTGGAGTTGGAACATAGGGCACATTGGGCAATTAAGAAGTTGAATTTTGATTCTGACAAGGCAAGCTCGTTGCGCAAACTACAATTGAATGAACTTACAGAAATCCGGAATGAAGCATATGAGAATGCGAGAATTCACAAGGACAAAACGAAGATATTCCATGATAAAAGCATTCTTCGAAAGACATTCACGATCAATCAAAAAGTCCTCCTGTATAATTCTCGTTTACATTTATTTCCGGGCAAATTGAGATCTCGATGGATCGGTCCCTACATTGTGCAAACTATCTATCCATATGGGACTGTCGAGTTGTTAAATCCAAGGAACGGCAACATTTTTAAGGCGAATGGGCAGCGATTAAAGCCGTTCTTTGAGAAATTTCCCTCAAAAGGTATGTCCATACCTCTGACTGATCCTGTCTACCAGGATGATTGATCTCCTAGTCTGATGGAGGTGTAAAGTAGTTAGGATTAGGATTTTGTTGCTTTTGTTTGCTTTTGCTTAGGTTTGTTAGAAGGAGGAAGAATTCCACTTTTCACTTTTTCAGGTACTCTCATTCCTCACTCCCTTTTATGTTCATATTGCTCTCATGTTGTGTTCATTGTGTATCTTTTACATTGAGGACAATGCAAGATTTGGTTGGGGGGTGTAGGATCACTTAGATGAATCCTGCGTTTTGTAACATTTTGAGCAAATATGTAGAAAATTTTCAATTTTCCTACAATTCAAAACTCTTTTGGAAAACTGTGTTTCTATGCATTCAAGATGATATGAGCATAAGAGGAGGAGATATGAAGTGTATGAAGTTGTATGTCTAGAACTTCTCATCGCATAATGGCTTTATATGTGAATTCCCCTAGTTATGTGATTGATAGAAAATTTGAACACTTTACACCTAGTTCACATTACACGATTTTCACGGGTTGAAGGGATTATGTGATTTGTGGATTAGTTAGATTTTGATTCAAGGTGTTGAGACATCAAGCTGGAGTACTTTGTCCATCCTTGTCCATGGGAAAATAACGAAAGATATGGATTTCTAAAAATCCTATCTAATTTAAAAGAAAAGGGAAAAGGAAGGATGAAATTGGGAATGATGGAAAAATGGTGGAAAAATCCGATTAGGGCTACCTACTACCAACCGGGGGATGGTCTACCCGTAACCAAGGCCGGAAATGGGACGTAGTGTGAAAGTTGTCAGAAGGACAGTAAGGCAAATTCCCGTCATTGGTTTGTTGTTGCTCTATATACCTTGAGATCCATAGTCTAGTTGATTTATGAAGAAGATAACCCTGGAAACTCATGAAAAGAATTTTCACTATGCACACTAGATTGAATTTGTTCAAGTTCTTCTATTTTTCAACCAATCAGCGGGAATTTCATATGGGTGCTTATTATGTTTTGAGAGTTTACGGTTTCAAGCTCTAGCACCTAATTTCTCTAACTCTTACACTTATGTATCTTGGGATGTATAGAAGAATGGTTTCTAAAGGAGAGTTGAGTTTTGGAGAATGGAATTGGTTTCACGCATGTTTTGCTCGGGACTAGCAAAATGCTGGTTGGGGGGTGTGTTGAGCTCTTAATTGTGCATATTATAACCCAAATTCATCACTCATTATGCTTGTTGTTATGGTTTATAGACTAAACTAATGCATGGATTTGTGATTGTAGGGATGAGCGAGAGGAAGCATCAATTGAAGACTTAAAGATGCTAGTTAGAAGCAAAGAAGATCAAAGGGGCTAAACGTCAAAGAGTGAAATAAAGAAGTCAGAGAAAAGAAGAAAGAATGCAGAAGAAGGTGCCCACGACCGGTCGTCCGACCGGTCGTCTAAGGTCAAGGACCGGTCATCCGACCGGTCCGCACATGCACAGAGGAGACCCGGAGGCCACAACTCTCTGGACTGTTCACGACTGGTCGTGCGACTGGTCCTTAAATTATTTTTTCGGGTTGAAAAATTTTTGAAACTCACTAGACACTTTTATGCCATTTTGAGACCCGTCGTCCAGCATCCACGACCGGTCGTCGAGCCACTGCGATCGGTCATGCAACCGGTCGCCTGCGTAAGATTTGAACTTTCTATTTTTGGTGCCGATTTTCTCTGCGCACTGCGTAAGTGTTACGCAAATTCTCGAACATTCTGAGGTTACGGAGCCTCCCCACTATAAAAGGACACCTAGGGATCGTTCCTAGGGTATCTGAGAAGAATTTAAGCAAGGTGGGAGGCGACGGAAGTGGATTTCGGAGTTCCACAACCCCTTCTAGTTTGTTTTGCTGTTTTTATGTTTTTCTTAGTTGTTTCATGTTTCTTTGGATCATGAACGGCTAAACTGTTGAGCTCTTAATTGTGCATATTCTAACCCTAATTCATCACTCATTGTGCGAGGTTTGCATGATTCGAAGGCTAATTAAATGCATGTTTTGTTATTACAGGAATGAGAATGAATTCTGCTTAATTGAAGGTGAAAAGGCCCATTTAGAACCATTGGAATGAAGACCAAGGCGCACCAAAGAAAGATGGAAGCAAGGAGAGAAGAAATTAGAAGAAAGAAAAAGAAGAAAAAGAAGAAAAAGAAGAAAGAAGACGTCCGACCGGTCTTGACCGGTCGTCCAAGGCTGCTGAACACGCTGGACTGTTTTCCTATTGAGGCACGACCGGTCGTGACCGGTCGGCCAGCCCAGTCCAACCGGTCCAGACCGGTCGGCCATATGAAGTAAAATAGAAATTGCTATTTTTAGTCCAAAAACCTCTGCGCACTGCGTAACTCTTACGCAGATTCTCGATCCTTCTGAAGTTGCGGAGCCTCCCTACTATAAAAGGACACCAAGGGATCGTTCCTAGGGTATCTTAGAAGGGTTTAAGCAAGCTTGGAGGCGGCGGAAGTGGATTTCAGAGTTCCACAACTCCTTCTAGTTTGTTTTGCTGTTTTTACGAGTTTTTTGGTTCTTTCATGTTTCCTTGGATCATGAGCAGCTAAACCTCTTAGCTAGGGCTAAAAGGTGAAGCTTGTAGTGGATCCAAGTTGTTTCAATTCGTATTCAGTTGGTTTTAAGGTTGGTTTTCATGATTATGAACAATGGTTTGAAGTTAATACAAGTTCTAAGTAGGTTTTCTTAGTCTTATGATGACTCATGGATGTTTGGGAGAATTACTTAAATTCTTAATTGGTTTGCATTAGTCTAGACCTGTATGATCCGAGGAATTGGAGTGCGCTCTAGTACTATGATCTTCGTGCGGGGACTTCCTACCAAAGTTCTACTTTTCTGAATTTCTGTAATATGTATGGATTGTGTATGTGATTTGAATTAAGTTCAAATCCTGATCTAGCCTTGTCTTGTGACAGGACTTGAGGATTGTTATGATTGTGAACTGAACCTTTTGGAATGGGGACTGACCTATGCAATTGAGCATGCTCAGCTCTGTTAGTGCACCTTTCCGTGGCATACTAGTGCACCTTGTTTGTCAATCACTTACGTCAGTAAGTCTAGAGTCGGTTGAGCCCAATGAAGACGAAGACCGAAGACTCAAGACGGACCGGCTGCATCAAGGAAGAAGATTCAGGTATATGTGATGCCTTGGTGCCTTAACCTTGACCAAAACCCTACCCCTTTGTATCTTTGATGACCTTGACCATATTAGAAATCCTTTAGGCATCATAGATAGGCCCTAGGTGTCCCATTTGTATACCCAAACCTTGGCCATAATGAATTCGCTGGAACATGAGAAGATTCAGCACATTTAGATGGGATCCAGGCTGGTCCGACTGGTCAAGACCGGTCGGCCAGCAACTTTGCTGCATATGGAAATAACAGCCGACCGGTCAAGACCGGTCGGCCTTCACAAGTGAAGGGAAACAGCAAGGTGGGCCGACCGGTCATGACCGGTCGGCCAGTTGTGGCATCCTACATTGTGCAACCATCCAGCAAGGGACACCGACCGGTCATGACCGGTCGGCCTGGCTCATTCAGGGCTGTCCAGCAAGGTGGTCCGACCGGTCATGACCGGTCGGCCAGTATATTGGCCCTGTGCACTTGATGTTCTTCAGCAGGGGTGTCCGACCGGTCATGACCGGTCGGGACAGGTCGGCTTGTAGCCGTTTTATGCCCGTTTTCTGACCGTTGGGGCTCTATTTCCCTACATATAGAGCTCCGGTTTTGGGCATTAGGTGAGGGATTTTTGAGGAAGGAAAGCCACCATTGAAGGAGTTCTTTTGAGGCCTATTCCTTGACCTATGCAAGGCATCTTCCTTGTGCTTTAACACAAGATTAAGAGCATTCCAAGCTCATGAAGAAGATGACCTTCATCCCCTCTTGATCTCTAGAGTTAGGAAGTTCCTTGATTGGCAAATCCTTGTCCTAAACTCGAAGATGAGATCGTTGTAGGTAAGAGACTCTAGGAAACCCATTCCCACTAAGTTGTAGAGTTCTCAAACCCATCCTCCTAGCACCTTGGGCATTTCAAGGCATCGCATGCAAGGTGTTTGATCGAATGTGGCTGAGGCATTGGCGACGCAACGGCGGCACGATCGAGGGAGCAAAGGGAAGCTGATTGAAGCACGGGAGAGCGGAGATCAAGCAACCCAATCCTGCGCTAAACAAGGGGCTCATCCGACAAGTAGGTTGTCTAATTTGAGAGTCCATTTTAGAGTTTGTCTTTCAAACTCGACCTAGGGACGTTAGTCGTTCCTTGGCCCGTCAGCCGGGCCTAAACTAAGTCTCCAAGGGGGAGCCTCCGACATGGGAGTAAACGTGCGATTAGGTTGAGAGTTAGCCTACGTCTAAAACTCCGGATACGGTTGAGAGGTGAACCGATAAAACCTCCGTGTAAAGGTTGAGAGGTGAACCTCATTTAAAACCTCGGATAGTGAATGCCGGTGTGCTCAAAGGGGTTGAGTACTTGAACCGGGAGTGGAGTAGACAAGTAGTCGAACCACTATACATCCTTGTGTTTGTGATTGTTCTTGAGCACATTCTATCTTTGCATTGTTAGTTCAATTACTTGATTATGAATGATTGATAGGAATGCATGCTAGGCACTTTTTAGGCATCCTCACACAAGATGTACCTTCACTACTTGTGTAGACATGAGCTCATTGGTCCACTCTCATATGTCTACACAAGTTGCATAGGATAGAAGCTTTATTAGTTGTATCATTCTCTTGCCTATGCATACTTAGACTAGGTTTGGTTATTGCTTAACTCTTGCTAGTCTTTTGATTGGACCCACCAAGGCTTGGAAGCCGAGGTGTTCTTGCTTACTTTGTTATATTTGTTGAATTGCATAAGTAGGCGAAAAGAATTTCAAAAAGGTCCATATCACCCCCTCTAAGTCCATAGACATATCTCCGAGTATCTCTACAAGCGGTTAAAACCGCAATTTCAAGCTCAGCCTACATTGAGTGAATCTTATGCATTGAACTTACATATGACAGATTGTTTGGTTTAACAGCTCTATCATCCGACTAGATAGATCTTAATATCGATTCTAGTTGAGAAAGTGAGAAACCACAGCGGATTAAACATCAAGGATTGCTACAAGTGGATCCTTGAACCCCTAGTGCCTTTTTATAATTACTTACCTTCAATTTAATTCAATTTTGTTACTCAAATCAAATCCATTCAAAATCTGGTTATTAGCTTTCAATAGACACTTTTGGATGTGTTTGTGAAATCCTACATAAGTCCCGGTGGATCGACCTCGGTCTTACCGAGATTATTACTACATCGCATCCCTACACTTGGGGAAGCGAACAAGTTTTTGGCGCCGCTGCAGGGGACTTTGACGGTTTTCACAAATTTCTGAAATTAGTATCTTTTTAGGATTTTAGGACCAACTTAGCTTGTTTATTTGATTTTTCTTTTTAGGGATTTCTAGGAAGCTAAAGAAGATACAAGGATTTCAAGTGCCAAATCAGGTTCTATCCTTCTAAACCTTACTCTTCTCCTTCTCCTATTCATTCCTATCACATTCATCTCTTGTAGAGTGGGTGGAGACTCCTTTTGGATCTCTGAAAGGTCGGCCTTGTACCACCTAGATTCCTATTGGTCGGCTCTGCCGTCTTGGATCACCTTGTGCTCAGAGATTTCTTTTCTCACCTCTACTCCTCTTTCTCCTTTTTCTGCACTTTTTCTCAAAAGATTCAAAGAGTGGGTGGGGAGTTCTTTGAACCCCTCTTGACCAGGAGAAATCGGTCTCTATCCTTGCTTTTGGCTTAGCCATTGCAAGAGACCTTGTGCTTCAGTCTTAGAGAAGAGTGAAGAAAGGGAGGAAGAATTCTTCTTTCTCTTTGTTTCATATTTTTGTTTTTGCATGCCACATTGGGCTCGGGATTCCAATAACCGACTGATAAGTGAAGGGGGGATAGTAGAAGGAATTGATAGAGAGCCACGTGCTAGGAGACATCTAAACTCTCCAATTTTGTCTGAAGGTATAGCTGTGAATCAACCTAATCCAATGGCCAATCCTAATCCGGGCCAAAACCAAACTGAAACGGGGGAGACTGTGGTTGAGGATGTTCCTCGACCTAGAACTTTACGTGACTTCTTGCAACCAGCAAAAGCAAGCACTCCCTCATGCATAGTATTTCCACCAAATGCAGGGAATTTGGATTTGAAACCGGGAGTGATCCAACTTCTCCCTAAATTCCATGGATTAGACAGTGAAAGTGCCTATCAACACCTTAAGGAGTTTGATGAGGTAATAACCACCATGCACTTTGCCAATGTGACTGACGATGTGGTGAGACTTAAATTCTTCCCTTTTACTCTTAAAGATAAAGCAAAAGGTTGGCTTCATGCATTAAGGCCAAGATCAATTGGTACATGGACTGATATGCATAGGGAATTCATTAAAAAATTCTTCCCTACTCACAAAACAAACATGTTGAAGCGCCTTATCATGAACTTTGCCCAAAAAGAAGATGAAACCTTCTCCCAATGTTGGGAGAGGTTTAAGGACCTATTAAACACATGTCCACATCATGGCTATGAAATTTGGCGAGTTATAAGCTTTTTCTATGAAGGACTGACTTCACCCATGCACCAATTCGTAGAGATGATGTGTAATGGGGAGTTCATGAATAAGGAGGCTGATGAAGCATGGGATTATTTGGAAGAATTGGCTGAGAATGCACAGTCTTGGGATACATCAAAACCCACAAATTCCATGACTGGCCAATAAAAGGAAAATGGAGGAATGTATGTCTTATCGGAAGAGGATTGTTGAGCTCATAATTGTGCATATTCTAACCCCAATTCATCATTCATTATGCATGATATACATGTTAAAGGACCAATTTAATATATGATGTGTGATTGTAGGAACAAGATGGAGAGTCCACCATTTGAAAGCTAAATGAGGCCCCTTACAAGTATTGAAGACTATAGGATGAAGCATGAAGAAAGATCAAAGGAAGTCAAGCAAGGAGAGAAGAGAAAAGAAAGAAGAAAGAAAGAAAGAATGAAGAAAGAGAAGCCTGACCGGTCAGCGACCGGTCAGCCATGCATTAGGAGAGGTTTAGGATCACGTCCGACCGGTCATGACCGGTCGGACAAGGCTGCTGGATCTAAATGAAAAGGACCGACCGGTCATGACCGGTCAGTCATTACTGCTGGAATGTGGATGAAAACATCCGACCGGTCATGACCGGTCGGGGGTGCTTGCTGGAATGACTATATTTTGAAGCCGACCGGTCGTGACCGGTCGGCTGTGCGAAAGGAAAGAGAAACTTCTAAATTCATCCCGATTTTCTCTGCGCTGCGTAAGTGTTACGCACTTTCTAGATTCTTCCGAAGTTGTGGAGCCTCCAGACTATAAATAGACACCTAGGGATTGTTCCTAGGGTATCCTAGAAGGGTTCAAGCGAGGTTGGAGGCTGTGGAAGTGAAGATTGGAGTTTCACAACTCCTTTTGGTTTGCTTTGCTGTTTTCATGCTTTTTGTAGTTGTTTCATGTTTCCTTGGATCATGAGCAGCTAAACCTCTTAGCTAGGGCTAAGAGGTGAAGCTTGTAGTGTATCCAAGATGTTTTAATTCGTAGTTAAGTGGTTTTCAGTTTGGAATTAAGGATTATGAACTAAGGTTTGAAGTTTATACAAGTTTTTTAAGTAATTTCTCTTAGTCTTGTGATGACTCATGGATGTTTAGATGAATTACTTATCTGCTTAATTTGTTTGCAACGGTCTAGACCTGTATGGTCCGAGGAATTGGAGTGCGCTCTAGTACCAAGCTCTTCATAAAGGGGCTTCATGCCAAAGTTCTAGTTTTGGTTGATTATCTGGAATATGTATGGACTGTGCATATAATTTGAATCCAGTTCAAATCATGATCTAGCCTTGTCTTGTGAGAGGACTTGAGGATGGTTATGATTGGGAATTGGACCTATAGAAAAGGTGAATGACCTATGCAATGAGCATGCTCAGATCAGCCTAGAGTTGAGTGAACTTTATGCACAGAACTTACATGTTACAGACTTCTGGTTTTACAGTTCTATCATCCGACTAGATAGACCTGACTGGTGATTCTAGTTGAGAGAATGGGAAACCACAGCGGATTGAACATCGAGGATTGCTACAAGTGGATCCTCGAACCCCTAGTGCCTTCTTATACTTGTTTACATTCAATTTAGTTTAAACTGTTAATCACACACATTCTATTCAAACTTTGATTGTTAGCTTCAATAGAAACTTGTGGATGAGTTTGTGACATCCTACATAAGTCCCTGTGGATCGACCTCGGTATTACCGAGTTTATTACTACATCGCAACCCTACACTTGGGGAAGCGAACAAGGATAGCATAAGTGCACGGGTGGCTAGCCTCACAAGAAAGGTCGAAGCCATGGAATTGAGGAAAGGAGAGATGATTAACTCCAATGACGTTGAAACTGTTTGTGGAATTTGTGCCGGAAACCAACATATAACACAAGAGTGTCCCACAATTTCAGCAGTTCAGGACATCTTACAAGAACAATCTAATGCCATAAACAGTTATCAACGACAATTTGGTGCTCCAACTTCAAACACGTTTAATGCTAGTTGGAAGAATCATCCCAATTTCAGTTGGAGGAATGGACCCACTGCGAATGCAACCCCCATCCCTCAAGCTCAACCTATACTAGGTCCATCTCTAACCGATAGTCAATGGATGAGTCCAACTCAGGTGGTGCCTAAGAAATCCAAACTAACCATCGTACCCAATGCCAATAATGAACTCGTACCAACCAGAGTCACTACCGGTTGGAGAATGTTCATTGACTACAGGAAGCTAAACACAGTCACAAGCAAAGACCACTTCCCTTTACCATTTGTTAATCAAATTTTAGAGACGTTGGCAGGTCATTCCCATTTTTGCTTCCTTGATGGGTATTCAGGGTATAACAAAATAAAGATCGCTCAAGTGGACCAAGAGAAGACAACTTTAACATGTCAATTCGGTACATTTGCTTATCGAAGAATGCCGTTTGGACTATGCAATGCCCCAACCACTTTTCAGCGTTGTATGTTGAGTATTTTTTTTTGATATGGTGGGGACGATTCTCGAAGTTTTCATGGACGATTTCTCAATATTTGGTTGTAACTTTGATGAGTGCCTTATGCACTTAAATTTTTTTTGAAAAGATGTAAAGAAAAGCACCTCGTATTGAATTGGGAGAAATGTCACTTCATGGTTCAAAAGGGAATAGTACTTAGTCACATCATCTCACAAAATGGAATCGAGGTGGGCAAAGCTAAAATCGATCTTATCTCTAGCCTTCCACCACCCAAGAGCGTACGAGATGTACGGTCCTTTTTAGGACATGCCGGGTTGTATAGACGGTTCATAAAGGACTTTAGTTCACTCTCTCGTCCTTTATGTAACCTCCTTCAAAAGGAAAATTCATTCGAGTGGAATGAAGATTGTCAAAATGCTTTTGACAAGCTTAAAGGTATGTTGACATGTGCTCCCATAATGCAACCACCTGATTAGAGCCTTCCTTTTGAAATTATGTGCGATGCAAGCGACTACGCTATTGGGGCGGTGTTAGGCCAAAGAAAAGAGAAAAAGTCATGCATCACCTACTATGCAAGTAGAACCTTAAACTCGGCTCAAGCTAACTATACTACTACAGAAAAAGAACTTTTGGCCGTAGTTTTTGCTTTAGACAAGTTTAGGTCCTACTTGATCGGATCCAAGATTATCATATTTACCGACCATGCCGTGCTTAAGTACCTTCTCTCTAAGAAGGATGCTAAGCCACGCTTGTTAAGATGGATCCTCCTACTCCAAGAATTCGACATAGAAATATGTGATAAGAAAGGAGTAGAAAACGTAGTAGCTGACCATCTCTTTAGACTTGTTCTTACTGATTCCCTTGAGACGATCGCGATCAATGACATGTTTCCTGATGAACAACTTTTTAAAATCTCCCAATTGCATGTTATGCAGACATTGCTAACTATCTTGCTACAGGTACAATTCCAACACACTGGAACAAGCAAGATAAGGATAATTTTTTCAACGAGGTGAGAAAATTCTTATAGGATGACCCGTACTTATTTAAGTATTGTCCCGATCAAATTATAAGGAGATGTGTGCCGAATGATGAGCAACATAGTATCATCTCCTTTTGTCATTCTCAGGCATGTGGTGGCCACTTTTTGGCTAAGAAGACCACAACTAAAATTCTGTAATGTGGGTTTTATTGGCCCACCATGTTCAAAGATACCCATGAGTTTTGTAAAACGTGTGAGCCTCGTCAGAAATTGGGAGAAATATCCCGTAGAAATATGATGCCACTCAATCCCATCTTACCAATTAAAATTTTTTATTGCTGGGGCATCGATTTCATGGGTCCATTCCCATCTTCTTTCAAAAATTTATATATATTACTTGCTGTCGATTATGTTTTCAAATGGGTCAAGGCAATTCTATGCAGGAACAATGACAAAAAACAGTCATTCGTTTCTTAAAAGAAAATATCATTTCTCGGTTTAGAACACCACGAGTGTTCGCTTCCCCAAGTGTAGGGTTGCGATGTAGTAATAATCTCGATAAGACCGAGGTCGATCCACAGGGACTTGTGTAGGAATTCACAAAGACACTTCCAATGGTTTCTACATAGGAACTAATTAAATAGATTTTAGGAGATTGATGTAGATAGATGCTTTGAACTAAACTGAAGATAATCAATAATAAAAAGGCACTAGGGGTTCAAGGATCCACTTGTAGCAATCCTTGATGCTTAATTCACTGTGGTTTCTTACTTTCTCAACTAGAATTGAAATTAAGTTCTATCTAGTCGGATGATAGAGCAGTTAAAATAAGCAATCTGTCATATGCATGATTCATGTACATGATTCTCTCAATTCAAGCTTAGGACTTGAGCACACTCAATTGCATAGGTCAGTCCTAATTCCAATAGGTTAAGATCAAAACCATAATCATTATTAAATCCTGTCACTAGATATAACTAGATCATGATTTGAACTTTATTCAAATCACATACACAGTCTCACATACTTCAGAAATTTCAGAAAAATAAACCTTTGGCATGATGTTCCCACATGAGGATCATATGTCAAAAGCGTATTGAATCCAATTCCTCGGATCATACAGGTCTAGAATAACTCAAAACAATTAAGAACTCAAGCAATTCTTTTAAACATCACTGAGTCATCATAAGATTAAGAAAAACTACTTAGAACTTTATTTAAACTTCGAACCATTGTTCTTCACTAATAATCCAACTTGAAACCAAATCAAATGAATTGAAACATCTTAGATTCACTACAACCTTCACCTCTTAGCCCTAGCTAAGAGGTTTAGCCGTTCATGATCCAAGGAAACATAAAAACAACTAAGAAAAATATAAAACTAGAAGAAAAAACTAGGACGAGTTGTAGAACTTCAGATCTGACTTCCGCTGTCTACCACCGTGCTTAATCTCTTCTAGAATGCCTTAGGAAGAAGCCCTAGGTCCCATTTTATAGAATAGTGCAGAAGATTCCGGATTCCGCAAGAAATCCCGGACTGCGTAGAGAAAATCGGAGCTTCACGGACAAGTTCTGTTACGCAAACGATCGGTCACACGACCGGTCTGAGCTCCTGGACGACCGGTAACGTGACGGGTCTCAAAAATGTAAAAACAGTCCAGAGAGTTTTTCACAAATTTGTAGCCAGGAGTTTAATGAGTAGCAGACGACCAGTCATACGACCAGTCATGGATGGTCCAACAAGATATGCAGTATGGCCTGTTGAGCTCTTAATTGTGCATATTCTAACCCCAAATTCATCACTTATTATGCTTGTTGTTATGGTTTATAGACTAAACTAATGCATGGATTTGTGATTGTAGGGATGAGAGAGAGGAAGCATCAATTGAAGACTTAAAGGTGCTAGTTAGAAGCAAAGAAGATCAAACGGGCTAAGCGCCGAAGAATGAAAGAAAGAAGTCAGAGAAAAGAAGAAAGAATGCAGAAGAAGGTGCCCACGACCGGTCATCCAAAGCTAAGGACTGGTCGTCCGACTGGTCCGCACATGCACAGAGGAGACCCAAAGGCCATAACTCTCTGGACTGTTCACGACCGGTCATGCGACCGGTCGTTCACTTCTGCGACCAGTCGCACGACCGGTCCTTAAATTAAATTTTCAGGCCGAAATGCTCTGAACTCTTTTTGGTCATTTTGAGACCGGTCGTCCAGCATCCACGACCGGTCGTCCAGCCACTGCGATCGGTCGTGCGACCGGTCGCCTGCGTAAGATTTGAACTTGCTATTTCTGGCGCCGATTTTCTCTGTGCACTGCGTAAGTGTTACGCAAATTCTCGAATCTTCTGAAGTTGTGGAGCCTCCCCACTATAAAAGGACACATAGGGATCGTTCCTAGGGTATCTTAGAAGAGTTTAAGCAAGGTTGGAGGCGGCGGAAGTGGATTTCGAAGTTCCACAACTCCTTCTAGTTTGTTTTGCTACTTTTTATGTTTTTTTAGTTGTTTAATGTTTCCTTGGATCATGAACGGCTAAACCTCTTAGCTAGGGCTAAGAGATGAAGCTTGTAGTGAATCTAAGATGTTTCAATTCGTGCTAAGATGGTTTTAAGATTGGTTTTAATGTTTATGAACAATGGTTTGAAGTTTATACAAGTTTTAAATAGTTTTTCTTAGTCTTATGATGACTCATTGATGTTTGGGAGAATTACTTAAGTTCTTAATTGTGTTATGTTAGTCTAGACCTGTATGATCCAAGGAATTGGAGTACGCTCTAGTACTATGATCTTCATGTGGGAACTTCCTACCAAAGTTCTATTTTTCTGAAATTCTGTGTTATGTCGGACCGTACATGTGATTTGAATCAAGTTCAAATCATAATCTAGCATTGTCTTGTGACAAGACTTGAGGATGGTTGTGATTGTGATCTGAGCCTATTGGAATTGGGACTGACCTATGCAATTGAAGCATGCTCAGCCTAGTTTGCATTGAGTGAGTTATATGTATTGGTCTCACATATAGCAGATTGTTTGGTTAAACAGCTATATCATCCAGCTAGATAGATCTTAATATCGATTCTAGTTGAGAGAATGAGAAACCACAGCGGATTGAACATCAAGGATTGCTACAGGTGGATCCTTGAACCCCTAGTGCCTTTTTATAATTGTTTACCTTCAAATTAGTTTAAAATTGTTACTCACATCAAATTCATACAAAATCTGGTTGTTAGCTCTCAATAAACACTATTGGATGTGTTTGTGAATTTCTACACAAGTCCCTGTGGATCGACCTCGGTCTTACCGTGTCACACCCCAAACCCGGGGACCGGGCTCACTAAATTCCCGATCACCGACCTTGGTGCCAACAGCCTCCGTAGTACCCCATTCTCGGCTCCTAGCTCGCATGTGCCAGGTTCCGATCCTGGGATCCTACCAGGAGGATTTTCAGGGTAATTTTTTTTTATATGAGCATAATCAAAACCATAAGACATCATCAAATATCCACTAATAAGATTGTTGAGTACAGTATTGGAAAGGGAAATACAACATGAAGCAGAAGTCCAAAATATCAGGAACATGCACCATGCTCAACGCTGCTGATGTGCCCTAGTACCTACAGTGTAAACAAACGCGCATGAGCTTCCTACGAAGCTCAGTAGAGTGCGTGTGTGCGCGTGTGATGCATATGACAAGTATACAGATATCAGAGTAAGCGAAAGTAGTAGAGGGCTAAGTTACCAAGTTCATGAATGCTATCAGCCATCCTAAGGCTATGCGATGCAAGGGCCTACATGGCCGAGTGTTACATGCTAGAGATGCAATGCAAACATGTCAATCCTCGACTGATCCACATATCAAAATAGTTCTTATCTGGGACATCACCGGGGTCTAGTATACTCTAATATTGGCCACCGCACATCGCGCGCATAACCAAGCGAGTAGAAAAGACCTCACTATCCGCCTCATCAGTGGTATGCCAATGCCCACCCGGCTCGCCGATAGCGGACCCATTCCATGAGCTGGTCAGACTCGACCTAGCTTACAGCCCACTACACCCGGACGAATAAGGTCACACCCCTTTCCAACCGATCTCGACACAGTGGGAGACGCGGCCTACTGGTATTTGGCACACGGGCGCTCATGTTATCCACTCGGTATCGACGCTGGAGCATCCTACTGGTACCACAGGGTTTAGGGACTTTCACCCAAGGACATCCATAGCGCCCACGTACTAGAACAAGTTTCTGGTGTCCAATACTGCCAACCATGATGTGACTATGGTGGCCACCACCCTGATGCTGCTATGGTGTGAAATGCATGAGTCATACAATCCAAATCATGCACCAAACTTACGCATACTGCCCAATCATGTCGGGCTACCCTGTCTCACACGGGTCCCCTAAGTATAACAACCCAACTAGCATATGCTATGGTTAATCATGATCCATAACAGACATACAAATGATGCGCATGGGCATATGAATGAGCATGGTATTCATTATACTAAGCATGTTATCAGTGTGACATATTAAGCTAATCATACTAGCATGTTACCAAACATATCATGTAACATTGGCCTTAAAAGGCCCAATATACATATAGAGAGTGGGACCCGAACTGTGGATCCCATTGGAAATGTAAAAGTCTTCATGGCATAGCCACTTGAGACCACATCGGCCCCATACTTGGGCCTGCACATACAAGGTAGGTCGACAAAATATGTGAACGGCATGGATAAATCATATATATCAAAGAAGGAACCATGGTGGGCATCAATGACCACTATTTCCTACGGGTGTGGTCCATCTAACATCTGAATTTGCCTCATTGTTGGGGCCGTATCTAAAATAATATGGAAAAATAGATAGGCAGCATCAATAAAATAGATTCATCATGGCGGAGCTAATAGATACATCACGTTGGGACCCATTGGATGGGCCACCTGCTGGACGGCGTGGTACCCAACTGGTTCCAAGAAGTTTTGAATCAAGCAGATATTTGTGTTTTCTCCTTCATCCATATCCATGTGATCTTATGAACCGGTTGGATGGCAAATAAACATCACTGTAGAACCTGAAAAGGGTTCAACGTTTGAAATCATTATCCCCACTGTGGCATGGTCCACTTGACATTAGGATATGCTTAAATTTTGGGCCCAGCCACTTATGAATAGGTTGGGTGACAAATAAACATCGTTGTAGGACTGGGAAGGTTTCAATGGTGGAGATCATTATTTCCACTATTGTCCCGTGGCATGGCCCACTTGCCGTTTGGATATGCTTAAAATTTGGGCTCAGCCACTAAAATGAGCTGGGAAAAACATATGGACGGAATAGGTAAGGCACATATATTCTAGGTGGGCCCAGTGGGGCCCATTGACAATGCCCATATAGACTACGCTGCTGGGCAGCAGCGTCCCCTGGACGCTGTCTGTCCAGCAGCAGCATTTTATTTTATTTTATTTTATTTTTATTTATACTCTCAATAAGTGGGGCCCACAGAAGTTTCCGATCAAGCCGATATTTTTATTTTTCCTTCTTCCATGCATGTGTGAATTTATGAACAGGTTGGATCTCAAATAAACATCATGGTGGGCCATAAGAAGGTTTCAACGGTAGGGCCGCTGTCCCTACTGTTTTCTGTGGTGGGGCCCCCTTGAGACTTGGATCTGACTCAATCTTGGGGTCATGCCCTAAAATGATCACCCCAAATGGATGGACGGTGTGGATACAGCACATGGATCATGGTGGGACCCACGAGTGGGCCACCAGCTGGTAGTACGAGCCAGCGTCCAAGGACGATGGTACGCCCAGCGTCCAAGGACGCTGGTACGCCCAGCGTCAGAGGCTCTGCCTCTTCTTTCCTTTTTCTTCTTTTCTTTTTTTTTGTACTTATATCAAGTGGGGCCCACATGGGTCTGATCCACTCCGTTCATCAGGTTCCCCATCTCATGGGGGACCCAACAAGCCCAATATTGGATATTAAAATCAGTCTAGAAATACTAAGGTGGGCCAAAGGATTTCTGGCAGTAGAAATCATCATTTCCACTGTTTTATGCGATGCGGTCCACTTAAGATTTGGATCGGTTTCAAATTTGGGGCCTGGCCCTAAAATGATCTGGGCGAACAAATGGACGGCGTGAATACAAAATAAACATCAAGGTGGGTCCCACAAGTGGGGACCCCATTCATGCCTTCCGGACGCTGGACGGTTCCAGCGTCCCTGACACTGTGAACGTCCAGCGTCTCTTTTATTTTTTTTTGCTTCTTTTATTTTTTATTTTTGCTTATCTGAAGTGGGGCCCACTTAGGGACAATCCACCCCATTCATCATGTTCCCCAGCTCATTGGGGACCTAGCAAGCCCAATATTGGGCAGGTGATGTGGTCCACAAACATCACGGTGGGCCCAAGAAGTCTCAACAGTAGGCTTCACCATCTCCACTGTTTTTAATGGTGTGGTCCACCTAAGATCTGGATCTTCTTCATTTTTGTTGACCATCCCTGAAATGGGCTGGAGGAACAGATGGACAGTGTGGATCAACTCATACATCAAGGTGCCCAACGCCCAAAACGGCTTTTAGCCCACGTGCTGCTGGGCAGCAGCTCCTCTGGATGCTGTCTGTCCAGCGGCACCATCTCCCTCTTTTATTTTTTTTTATTTTTATTTACTTATTATTATTATTATTATTATTATTATTATTACTATAAGAAGGTGGGGCCCATTCATGGATGATCCAGTCCATTCATCTAACTGTCCATCACAAGGTGGGCCCAAAAGAAAACAAAGAAAAGGAAGTAAATTAAGAAAAATGGGGGGTTTATGCCCCTTGCACTCACCTCGATGGATGGTTGGACGGTTGGATAGGATCGGGTTGATGATCGGACGATCCGGACGGTCTGGATGATGGTTGGGGCCCTCCAAGCTTGGATCTCCACCCTCAATCTCTCTAATCTCTCTCTACTTCTCTCAAATCTTTCTCTTTCTCTTTCTCTCTCCTCTCAAATCTCTTTCTCTTCTTTCTAGCAAAAATAGGAAAATGAGCATGCCTCCTCTCCCCCCTACGTATGGACTTGTATGGGGGGGGGGGGGGGGGGGGGGGGGAGGAATCATGGGGTGATGGTGGTGGTGGTGGCTAGCATGGGAGAGGGGTATGGGAGGTATGGGCTTTAGTTGACTTTGGGAGGAGAGAGAGGGATGGGGGGTATGGGGTGTGTAGAGTAGGGGTATGGGTAGAGTGATGGTGATGGATTTGATTGATTTGACATGATCTTGGGATTTGTTCAAGTGGGGCCCACGCCACACGCACGTTGTGCGGCCCACCTCGGATTACGCGATCGATCATAACTTTCACACCGGGTATCGCAATGCGGTGTGCCGTGCGGCGTTGGAATCGCAGAGCCTACGCGGTCGCCGGGGTATAGGTCTCGGGTCGATGCGGTACTAAAACAGGGTCGCAATCAAGGCTCTCTAATCTGGTCCATTCAGGATGTACCGGCACCGAAAATTAAGCGTACGGAGGGCAAATAAGGGTACGGGTCTTACAACTCTCCCCTCCTAACAAATAATTTCATCCTCGAAATTTGCAATACAACCCAAACTAGCCGAAGATCGTAAAAAAAAGGGAATCGCATCACTATATACGTATATCGAATCGAAAAGCAATCATACCGATACAATCAATCATAAAAAAGATGAGGATAAGACTCGCGAATCTCTGCCTCTCGCTCCCACGACGCCTCATCTGCGCTATGATGACTCCACTGGACCTTCACTAAAGGAATGACCTTGGTCCGGAGGACCTGCTCCTTCCAGTTAAGGATACGAACCGGCTACTCAATGTAAGAAGCATCCTTACGAACCTCCAACGGCTGCCAATCTATCACAGGAACCACGTCTGACTCACACTTCTGCAACATAGAAACATGAAAAACATTGTGGACGCCAGAAAACTGAAGTGGCAAGGCAAGATGATAGGCCACTGCGCCAACGCGCCCAGTGATCTCGAAGGGTCCAATGAATCTCGGGGCAAGCTTCCCCTTGGCTCCAAAACGAACCATGCCCTTCATGGGTGAGACCCTGAGATACACACGATCCCTAATGGAAAACTCTAGGGGACGATGTCGACGATCTGCAAAACTCTTCTGTCGACTCTGAGCTGTGCGCATCCTCTGCCTGATGATATCGATAGCCTCTGATGTCTTCTGCATAAGCTCGGGACCTAGGAGACGATGCTCTCCAACCTCGGCCCAACAACTAGGAGACCTACAAGGTCTACCATACAACGCCTCAAAAGGAGCCATACCGATAGTCGCCTGGTAGCTGTTATTATATGCAAACTCAGCCAAACGCAGGTGTTTATCCCAACTACCTGAGAAATCCAACACGCAAGCTCGAAGCATGTCCTCAAGGATCTGGTTGACCCTCTCAGTCTGTCCATCAGTCTGAGGATGATATGCGGTGCTGAACTTCAAGGCAGTCCCCATCGCCTTCTGAAAACTCCTCCAGAACCGCGACGTAAATCTCGGATCTCGGTCAGAAACGATCAAAACTGGGACTCCGTGCAGTCTCACAATCTCCTCGATAAACAATTCTGCAAGTCAGTCCAATGACCAGGTCGCACGTATCGCAAGAAAATGTGCCGACTTCGTCAAACGATAAACGACAACCCAGATGGCGTCATGATCGCGATCAGTCCTCGGCAATCCCATAATGAAGTCTTTGGTCACGTGCTCCCATTTCCACAACGGGACACTCAACGGCTGCAGGGGACCTGGAGGTTTGCGATGATCGGCCTTGACACTCTGGCAAGTGTCACACTCAGCCACAAAACTGGCAATCTGACGCTTCATACCGGCCCAAAAATACTGCCTCCTCATATCACAATACATCTTCGTAGAGCCTGGGTGGATCGTGAACCTCGATCGGTGTGCCTCATCCATAAGATCTCTGCGCAACTGAGGAATATCTGGAACACACAACCGACCCCTGAAACGAAGTCCACCATCTGACCCAATCTGTCAATCAGTCTGACCCTCTGACGCGGCCTCTTCCCAATAATCCTTCAACGTCTGATCTGTCTGCTGAGCCTCGATCACCCTAGAAACAAGAGAGGGTTGAATCGACAAGCTCGATAACTGCGCGATAGAAGACTGCAGGCTTAGCTCAAAATCATACTCGGCAACTTCCTCAAGCATCCTCCACTCCCGGACCATCATATGCGCCACCAGGCCTAGTGGCTGACAGCTAAGGGCATCAGCCACCACGTTGGCCTTACCAGGGTGGTACTGAAGATCAAAATCATAATCCTTCAGGAGCTCCATCCAACGTCTTTGCCTCATGTTCAACTCGGACTGCGAGAAGAGGTAGTTCAGGCTCTTGTGGTCAGAAAAGAGCTCGAACCTGACCCCATAAAGATAGTGCCTCCACACCTTCAGTGCGAAGACTACCGCTGCTAGCTCCGGATCATGCGTGGGTTAGTTCTGCTCATCGACCTTGAGCTAGCGAGGCGGATACGCTACTACTCTGCTATGCTGCATCAGGACAGCACCTAAGCCAATACGTGAGGCATCTGTAAAAACCACGAATCCTTCACTCCCTGAGGGAAGAGTGAGGACTGGTGTAGAAGTAAGATGGTCCTTCAGTTCTGCAAATGCTCGCTCACAGGCATCGCTGAAAACGAACTCAGCGCCCTTCCAGGTCAACCTGGTCAGCGGGGCTGCAATACGAGAGAAGCCCTCTATGAAACGACGATAATAACCTGCTAACCCCAGGAAACTTCGGATTTCGGACGCGTTCGTGGGCTGACCCCACTGACGCACAGCATCAATCTTCACCGGATCCACTGCTACTCCCTGCCTCGTCACCACATGACCGAGGAACTTCACCTCCTCCTGCCAAAACTCACACTTCTCCAACTTCGCATAAAGCTGGTGTGTGCGGAGGGTCTGCAAGGTGATCTCCAGATGTTGCGCATGCTCCTCCCGAGTCCTCGAATAAATCAGAATGTCATCGATAAACACCACAACAAACTGATCAAGGTAGGGACGAAAGACCTCGTTCATCAATTGCATGAACACAGTGGGCGCATTGGTCAGTCCGAAAGACATGACCTGGAACTCAAAATGACCGTAACGTGTCCTGAATGCCGTCTTCGGGATATCCTCCTCCCGGACACGAACCTGATGATAACCGGACCGTAGGTCAATCTTCGAAAAGAACTGGGCCTCTCGCAACTGGTCAAATAAATCGTCGATCCTCGGAAGCGGGTACCTATTCTTAATCGTAACCTTGTTGAGCTCGCGGTAATCCACGCAGAGCCTCAACGAGCCATCCTTCTTTTTCATGAAGAGTACCGGCGCTCCCCACGGTGAATTGCTCGGACGGATGAAGCCTAGTTAACGCAACTCGTCCAACTGCTTCCGCAGCTCCCTCAACTCCAAAGGTGCCATACGGTAAGGGGCCTTTGAGATAGGCGCAGTACCGGGCACGAGGTCGATCTAAAACTCGGTATGCCGATGAGGTGGCAACCCCGGAATCTCCTGAAACACATCCGAAAAATCATAAACTACCGGCAGCTGGTCAATGCACACGGCAACCGGTTCCTCTATGGCACACGACATCAAAGATGACAACTGCTCGCCTCTAGGCTCGGCAACGAACTGAAACTGCGGCATGCCGGGTATAAGGAAAGTGACTGTTCTTGCGAAGCAGTCCAATACAGCATGATACTCGGCCAGCCAATCCATGCCCAGGATAACATCAAACTCGGTCATTGGTAAAACAAACAAATCGGCGGGCAAAAAGGTCTCTCCTACCAAGACGGGGTAAGACGAACAGATCAAACTCAATACTGCGGTCTTCCCTAAGGGTGTCGACACTGACAAACCCTCGCGCACGAAATCTAACGACAAACCAGTCGATCGGCAGAAATCATCGGATACAAAAGAATGAGATGCACCAGAATCAAACAAAACATGAGCTATGTATGCAGAGACAATGAGTGTACCATCAACGACTCCTCCAGGTGCTGAGGATCCTGCTGGGCTGCATAGAACCTGCCCTGAGTCTGCTGGGGATGTGTCTGTCCCCTCTGCGGTCGCCTCTGCTGCTGCTGCTGTCGCTGCTGCTGTGGCTGTTGCTGTAGGTGCTGCTGTGGCTGCTGCTGTGGGTGGGGACACTCATGCCTACGATGCCCTGTCCCCCCACATTCGAAACAAACGCCTGCAAACTGTCTCTAGGACGGTGCTGGAGGTGCTGCTGGTGCTACTGGCGGTCGAACAGATGGACGAGTCGGGTGCCTCTGCTGTGCCCGAGTCTGCTGCTGCCGGAAGCTGTCAGAAGGAGCCTTCCTCTTCCCCTTCCGGTCTCCGCTCTGGTCACGGATCCGCTGTGCATCAGCCCACTCTGCATCATATATCTGGGGCCGCTCTACCACCTCCTCGAACGTAGGAAGCTTGTGTCCCGTGACACGGCCACGAAGGTCAAGGCGCAGTCCGGTCTCAAATCGACGGGCCTTCCGCACCTCGTCATCCACGAGATACATCGCAAATCTGGATAGCTCAACGAATCGAGCCTCATACGGCGACACTGACATATCTCCCTAGACCAGTGTCTCAAACTTTAGAGCACGCTGCTGGCGGACATGCTCAGGGAAGAACTTTCCGTCAAACCGGTCTACAAAGTCCTCCCATGTCCACTCGAAATCAGGCCCGGCGGCTCGAGTAACCGACGCCCACCAGTGCTCGGCCTCTCCCTGAGAAAGGAAAACGGCAAGAGGAACTCGCTCCTCGGTCGAGCATCGCATCGTGGTAAAGATCTTCATTACCTCCGATTTCCATCTCTCCACTGCCACTGGGTCTGGCCCGCCCAAAAACCGTGGGGGATCCATCCGCCTGAAATCCATTAGCAAGGAACGAGCACGATCCTGCTCCGATGGGGCAACTGTGTCAGATGACCTCCTCTCCTGACGCTCTACCATGGAGGTCATAACCCGCATCATCTCCTAGAACTGACCAGCAGTCATAGCTGGAGCTGGAACTGGGGCTGGGGCGGTCTGGGATGTACCCGCACCGGTTGACGGCCTACTGGTGGCTCTCTTGGGCGTCATATCCTACAGAAAAGGACAGGTACGTCTTAACATTGATACTCTCGAATGCACACACGTTAGGGAATCATATTCAAAGTTTCTAAGCTCAAAATAGGGAATCCTATCATAACTATGTTGTAACAGGATCCTAGTGTGGGTCGCTAAGTGCATGAGATCGGGATCCTAATCATCCTAAGTTTGCAACAATCATTCAGTTAAGGGTAGTTAATCTATGGCCAATAGTAGATATGTGATGTCATCCGCAGGTATTCCCAAGTTATGCTCTGATACCAACTTCAGTCACACCCCAAACCCGGGGACCGGGCTCACTAAATTCTCGATCTCCGACCTTGGTGCCAACAGCCTCCGTAGTACCCCATTCTTGGCTCCTAGCTCTCATGTGCCAGGTTCCGATCCTGGGATCCTACCAGGAGGATCTTCAGGGAATTTTTTTTTATATGAGCATAATCAAAACCATAAAACATCATCAAATATCCACTAATAAGATTGTTGAGTACAGTACTGGAAAGGGAAATACAACACGAAGCAGAAGTCCAAAATATCAGGTACATGCACCGTGCTCAATGCTGCTGATGTGCCCTAGTACCTGCAGTGTAAACAAACGCGCATGAGCTTCCTACGAAGCTCAGTAGAGTGCGTGTGTGCGCGTGTGATGCATATGACAAGTATACAGATATCAGAGTAAGCGAAAGTAGTAGAGGGCTAAGTTACCAAGTTCATGAATGCTATCAGCCATCCTAAGGCTATGCGATGCAAGGGCCTACATGGCCGAGTGTTACATGCTAGAGATGCAATGCAAACATGTCAATCCTCAAGTGATCCACATATCAAAATAGTTCTCATCTGGGACATCACCGGGGTCTAGTATACTCTAATATTGGCCACCGTACATTGCGCGCATAACCAAGCGAGTAGAAAAGACCTCACTATCCGCCTCGTCAGTGGTATGCCAATGCCCACCCGGCTCGCCGATAGCTGACCCATTCCATGAGCTGGTCAGACTCGACCTAGCTTACAGCCCACTACACCCGGACGGATAAGGTCACACCCCTTTCCAACCGATCTCGACACAGTGGGAGACGCCGCTTACTGGTATTTGGCATACGGGCGCTCATGTTATTCACTCGGTCTCGACGCTGGAGCATCCTACTGTACCATAGGGTTTAGGGACTTTCACCCAAGGACATCCATAGCGCCCACGTACTAGAACAAGTTTCCGGTGTCCAATACTGCCAACCATGATGTGACTATGGTGGCCACCACCCTGATGCTGCTAGAGTGTGAAAGCGATCGTGACATACATAATGTGAAATGGATGAGTCATACAATCCAAATCATGCACCAAACTTACGCATACTGCACAATCATGTCGAGCGACCCTGTCTCACACGGGTCCCCTAAGTATAACAAGCCAACTAGCATATGCTATGGTTAATCATGATCCATAATAGGCATACAAATGATGCGCATGGGCATATGAATGAGCATGATATTCATTATACTAAGCATGTTATCAGTGTGACATATCAAGCTAATCATACTAGCATGTTACCAAACATATCATGTAACATTGGCCTTAAAAGGCCCAATATACATATAGAGAGTGGGACCCGATCTGTGGATCCCATTGGAAATGTAAAAGTCTTTGTGGCATAGCCCACTTGAGACCACATCGGCCCCATACTTGGGCCTACACATACAAGGTAGGTCGACAAAATATGTGAACGGCATGGATAAATCATATATATCAAAGAAGGAACCATGGTGGGCATCAATGACCACTATTTCCTACGAGTGTGGTCCATCTAACATCTGAATTTGCCTCATTGTTGGGACCGTATCTAAAATAATATGGAAAAATAGATAATCAGCATGAATAAAACAGATTCATCATGGTGGAGCTAATAGATACATCACGTTGGGACCCATAGGATGGGCCACCTGCTGGGCAGCGTGGTACCCAACTGGTTCCAAGAAGTTTTGAATCAAGCAGATATTTGTGTTTTCTCCTTCATCCATATCCATGTGATCTTATGAACCGGTTGGATGGCAAATAAACATCACTGCAGAACCTGAAAAGGGTTCAACGTTTGAAATCATTATCCCCACTGTGGCATGGTCCACTTGACATTAGGATATGCTTAAATTTTGGGCCCAGCCACTTATGAATAGGTTGGGTGACAAATAAACATCATTGTAGGACTGGGAAGGTTTCAATGGTGGAGATCATTATTTCCACTATTGTCCCGTGGCATGGCCCACTTGCCGTTTGGATATGCTTAAAATTTGGGCTCAGCCACTAAAATGAGCTGGGAAAAACATATGGACGGAATAGGTAAGGCACATATATTCTAGGTGGGCCCAGTGGGGCCCATTGACAATGCCCATATAGACTACGCTGCTGGGCAGCAGCGTCCCCTGGACGCTGTCTGTCCAGCAGCAGCATTTTATTTTATTTTATTTTATTTTTATTTATACTCTCAATAAGTGGGGCCCACAGAAGTTTCCGATCAAGCCGATATTTTTGTTTTTCCTTCTTCCATGCATGTGTGAACTTATGAACAGGTTGGATCTCAAATAAACATCATGGTGGGCCATAAGAAGGTTTCAACGGTAGGGCCGCTGTCCCTACTGTTTTCTGTGGTGGGGCCCCCTTGAGACTTGGATCTGACTCAATCTTGGGGTCATGCCCTAAAATGATCACCCCAAATGGATGGACGGTGTGGATACAGCACATGGATCATGGTGGGACCCACGAGTGGGCCACCAGCTGGCAGTACGAGCCAGCGTCCAAGGACGCTGGTACGCCCAGCGTCAGAGGCTCTGCCTCTTCTTTCCTTTTTCTTCTTCTTCTTCTTTTGTACTTATATCAAGTGGGTCCCACATGGGTCTGATCCACTCCGTTCATCAGGTTCCCCATCTCATGGGGGACCCAACAAGCCCAATATTGGATATTTAAATCAGTTTAGAAACACTAAGGTGGGCCAAAGGATTTCTGGCAGTAGAAATCATCATTTCCACTATTTTATGCGGTGCGGTCCACTTAAGATTTGGATCGGTTTCAAATTTGGGGCCTTGCCCTAAAATGATCTGGGCGAACAAATGGACGGAAACATCAAGGTGGGTCCCACGAGTGGGGACCCCATTCATGCCATCCGGACAATGGACGGTCCAGCTTCCCTGACGCTGTGAACGTCCAGCGTCTCTTTTATTTTTTTTTGTTTCGTTTTTTTTATTTTTATTTTTTGCTTATCTCAAGTGGGGCCCACTTAGGGACAATCCACCCCATTCATCATGTTCCCCAGCTCATTGGGGACCTAACAAGCCCAATATTGGGCAGGTGATGTGGTCCACAAACATCACGGTGGGCCCAAGAAGTCTCAACAGTAAGCTTCACCATCTCCACTGTTTTTAATGGTGTGGTCCACCAGAGATCTGGATCTTCTTCATTTTTGTTGACCATCCCTGAAATGGGCTGGAGAAACAGATGGACGGTGTGGATCAACTCATACATCAAGGTGGGTCCCACGAGTGGGGACCCTGCCCAACGCCCAAAAGGGCTTTTAGCCCACGTGCTGCTGGGCAGCAGCTCCTCTGGACTCTGTCTGTCCAGCGGCACCATCTCCCTCTTTTATTTTATTTTTTATTTTTATTTACTTATTATTATTATTATTATTATTATTATTATTACTATAAGAAGGTGGGGCCCATTCATGGATGATCTAGTCCATTCATCTAACTGTCCATCACAAGGTGGGCCCAAAAGAAAACAAAGAAAAGGAAGTAAATTAAGAAAAATGGGGGGTTTATGCCCCTTGCACTCACCTCGATGTATGGTTGGACGGTTGGATAGGATCGGGTTGACGATCGAACGATCCGGACGGTCTGGATGATGGTTGGGGCCCTCCAAGCTTGGATCTCCACCCTCAATCTCTCTAATCTCTCTCTACTTCTCTCAAATCTTTCACTTTCTCTTTCTCTTTCTCTTTCTCTTTCTCTCTCCTCTCAAATCTCTTTCTCTTCTTTCTAGCAAAAATAGGAAAATGAACATGCCTCCTCTCCCCCCCTACGTATGGACTTGTATGGGGGGGAGAGAGGAATCATGGGGTGATGGTGGTGGTGGTGGCTAGCATGGGAGAGGGGTATGCGAGGTATGGGCTTTAGTTGACTTTGGGAAGAGAGAGAGGGATGGGGGGTATGGGGTGTGTAGAGTAGGGGTATGGGTAGAGTGATGGTGATGGATTTGATTGATTTGACATGATCTTGGGATTTGTGCAAGTGGGGCCCACGCCACACGCGCGTTGTGCGGCCCACCTCGGATTACGCGATCGATCATAACTTTCACACCGGGTATCGCAATGGGGCGTGCCACGCGGCGTTGGAATCGCAGCGCCTACGCGGTCGCCGGGGTATAGGTCTCGGGTCGATGCGGTATTAAAACAGGGTCGCGATCAAGGCTCTCTAATCTGGTCCATTCAGGACGTACCGGCACCGGAAATTAAGCGTACGGAGGGCAAATAAGGGTACGGGTCTTACATACCAAGTTTATTACTACATTGCAACCCAACACTTGGGGAAGCGAACAAGTTTTTGGCGCCGTTGCCGGGGACTTTTACGGTTTTTCCCAAATTGCTGAAAATAGAATCTATTTAGGATTTTTAGGATAGTTCTAAGTTAGTTTATTTTGATTTATTTTTCTTTTTTAGGGATTTCTAGGAAGTTGAAGAGGACGTAAGGATCTTAAGTGCTCGAATCAGGTTTTATCTTTCTAAACCTTACTCTTCTCCTTCTCCTATTCATTCCTATCATATTCATCTCTTGTAGAGTGGGTGGAGACTCCTTTTGGATCTCTTAAAGGTAGGCCTTGTGCCACCTGGATTCCTATTGGTCGGCTCTACCGTCTTGGATCACCTTGTGCTCAGAGATTTCTTTTCTCACCTCTACTCCTCTTTCTCCTTTTTCTGCACTTTTTCTCAAAAGATTCAAAGAGTGAGTGGGGAGTTCTCTGAACCCCTATTGACCAGGAGAAATCGGTCTCTATCCTTGCTTTTGGCTTAGCCATTACAAGACACCTTGTGCTTCGGTCTTAGAGAAGAGAAAAGAAAGGGAGGAAGAATTCTTCTTTCTCTTTGTTTCATATTTTTTTGGTTTTGCATGCCACATTGGGCTCGGGATTCCAATGACCGACTCATAAGTGAAGGGGGGATAGTAGAAGGAATTGACAGAGAGCCACGTGCTAGGAGACATCTAAACTCTCCAATCTTGTCTGAAAGTATAACTGTGAATCAACCTAATCCAATGGCCAATCCTAATCTGGGCCAAAACCAAACTGAAACGGGGGAGAATATGGTTGAGAATGTTCCCCGACCAAGAACTCTACGTGTTTTCTTGCAACTACCAAAAGCGAGCACTCCCTCAAGCATAATTTTTCCACAAGATGCAGGGAATGTGGATTTAAAACCTAGAGTGATCCAACTTCTCCCTAAATTCCATGGATTAGACAGTGAAAGTGCCTATCAACACCTTAAGGAGTTTGATGTGGTAATAACCACCATGCACTTTGCTAATGTGACTGATGATGTGGTGAGACTTAAATTCTTCCCTTTTACTCTTAAAGATAAAGCTAAAGGTTGGCTTCATGCATTAAGGCCAAGATCAATTGGTGCATGGACTGATATGCATAGGGATTCATAAAAAAATTCTTCCCTACTCACAAAACAAACATGTTGAAGCGCCTTATCATGAACTTTGCCCAAAAGGAAGATGAAACCTTCTTCGAATGTTGGGAGAGGTTTAAGGACCTATTAAACGCATGCTCACATCATGGCTATGAAATTTGGCGGGTTATAAGCTTTTTCTATGAAGGACTGACTTCACCCATGCGCCAATTCGTAGAGATGATGTGTAATAGGGAGTTCATGAATAAGGAGGCTGATGAAGCATGAGATTATTTGGAAGACTTGGCTGAGAATGCACAGTCTTGGGATACATCAAAACCAACAAATTCCAAGACTGGCCAACAAAAGGGAAAAGGAGGAATGTATGTCTTATCGAAAGAGGATAGCATAAGTGCAAGGGTGGCTAGCCTCATAAGAAAGGTCGAAGCCATGGAATTGAGGAAAGGAGAGACGATTAACTCCAATGACGTTGAAACTGTTTGTGGAATTTGTGCCGGAAATCAACATGCAACACAAGATTGTCCCACAATTTCAGCAGTTCAGGACATCTTACAAGAACAATCAAATGCCATAAACAGTTATAAATGGCAATTTGGTGCTCCAATCTCAAACACGTTTAATGCTAGTTGGAAGAACCATCCCAACTTCAGTTGGACGAATGGACCCACTGCGAACGCAACCACTATCTCTCAAGCTCAGCCTATACTAGGTCCATCTCTAGTCATTACTCCAAAAGTGACAGTAGAGGAGATGTTGGGTACATTCGCATCGGTCCAAGCTGAGTATAACAAGATAAATTCTCTGAAAATAGATGGGTTCATGCAAGAGCAATTGAAATTCAATCAAAATTCAACTCAAGCCATCAATGAATTGAAAACATCAATGGCTAGAGTTGAATCTCATCTTAGTGTTAGAGAGAAGGGCACACTTCCTGCCCAATCTCTTCCTAACCCAAGAACCCAGTTTGAGATACAAGACGCAAGCTCACCCTCCCATCATACGGAGCATGTTCAAACTATCACCACTTTGAGAAGTAGGAAATAAATTGACAAATCTAATCCGCTGAAGGCCCCAAAGCCTAAGGATCCGAAAATTTTCAAAGTGGATGATAGCTTAAATAACACTCCACAAGAGAGAACCGGAAAGGCAATACAAGCCGGTTGCCCCGTTTCCACAAAGGTTGATTTCACCTAAACCTTTAGATAAAAATCGAGAAATTTTAGAAGTTTTCAAGCAGGTGAAGATCAACATCCCGTTGTTGGATGCCATAAAACAAATACCATCTTATGCCAAATTTCTAAAGGAATTGTGTACAGTAAAAAAGAAACACAATGTTCACAACAAAGTACTTTTGACTGAGAATTTGAGTGCTATCATCAAACAAGAGGTGCCCCAAAAATACAAGGATCTGGGTAGTCCAACCATCTCATGCATCATAGGAGACTACCAGATTAAACATGCCTTACTCGATTTGGGGGCAAGTGTGAATCTCATTCCATACTCGGTCTACGAGCAACTTGGGTTAGGTGAATTGAAACCGACCAAAACCACACTCCAACTTGCTGATAGATCCATCTGTATACCGAGAGGAATGATTGAAGATGTTCTTGTCCAAGTTGATAAATTCTACTACCCAGTAGACTTTATTGTCTTGGATACACATCCCGTGATAGGCACTGGTGCTCAAATTCTCGTCATACTTGGCCGACCATTTCTAGCTACTTCAAATGCAATTATCAATTGTAGAAACGGACTTGTACAAATGTCCTTTGGAAATATGACCCTTGAGCTTAACATATTTGATTTATGCAAACAACAACAGGAGGTTGATGATGATATCCACGAACTAAACATGATTGAATCATTCGTGAAAGATACATTCCCCTTGTCATTATCTTCCGACCCTTTGGAGGCATGTGTGGCCCATTCTTATGAGATAAATGATGACACAATACGAGATATGGATGCCATCTTAGATACGATGCTGGTGCTTGATAACAAAAGATGGAGGGCCCTATTTGAGCCTTTACCCGTAAACGAGAACAAAGTCCTCCCATCTAATATCAAGGCGCCAACACTCGACCTAAAACCATTACCAAGTGAACTGAATTATGTCTATTTAGGTCGAGATGAGACATATCCGGTGGTGATTTCTTACCACTTGGATGAGGAACAAGAGAGTAGGCTAATGGCCACTCTATTAGAGCACAAGAGTGTCATTGGATGGTCAATTACGGATCTCAAAGGCATAGACCCACTGATTTGTACTCATCGCATACACCTTGAGGAGAATGCGAAGACATCCAGGCAACCACAAAGACGACTCAATCCAAACATGAAGGATGTGGTTAAGGCCGAAGTGGTGAAACTATTGGATGTGGGTATTATTTACCCAATATCCGATAGTCAATGGGTGAGCCCAACTCAAGTGGTGCCTAAGAAATCCGAAATAACCATCATATCCAATGCCAAGAAATCCGAAATAACCATCGTATCCAATGCCAATAATGAACTCGTGCCAACTAGAGTCACTACCGGTTTGAGAATGTGCATTGACTACAGGAAGCTAAACACTGTCACGAGGAAAAATCACTTCCCCCTACCATTTGTTGATCAAAGTTTAGAACGGTTGGCGGGTCATTCCCACTTTTGCTTCCTTGATGGCTATTCAGGGTACAACCAAATAGAGATTGCCCGTGAAGACCAAGAAAAGACTACATTCACATGTCCATTCGGCACTTTCGCCTATCGACGGATGCCATTTGGACTATGTAATGCCCCTGCCACCTTTCAACGTTGTATGATGAGTATCTTTTCTGACATGGTGGGAACAATTCTCGAAGTCTTCATGGATGATTTTTTCGTATTTGGTTGTAGCTTTGATGAGTGCCTTATGCACTTGAAATATGTGCTGAAAAGACGTGAAGAGAAGAACCTTATGTTGAATTGGGAGAAGTGTCACTTCATGGTTCAAAAGGGAATTGTACTTGGTCACATCGTTTCATAAAATGGAATCGAGGTGGACAAAGCGAAAATTGATCTTATCTCTAACCTTCCACCACCCAAGAGCATACGAGATGTACAATCCTTTTTGGGACACGCAAGATTTTACAGAAGGTTCATAAAGGACTTCAGTTCACTCACTCGTCCTTTATGTAACCTACTTCAAAAGGAAAATTCATTTGAGCGGAATGAAGAATGTCAAAAGGCCTTTACCACCCTTAAAGGTATGTTGACAAGTGCTCCCATAATACAACCACCTGATTGGAGCCTTCCTTTTGAAATTATGTACGATGCTAGCGACTATGCTATTGGGGCCGTGCTAGGCCAAAGGAAAGAGAAAAAGCCACGTGTCATCTACTATGCAAGTAGAACCCTAAACTCCGCCCAAGCAAACTACACCACTACTGAAAAAGAACTTTTAGCCGTAGTTTTTGCCTTGTACAAGTTTAGGTCTTACTTGATTGGATCTAAGATCATCATATTCACTGACCATGCCGCACTTAAGTACCTTCTCTCCAAGAAGGATGCTAAACCACAGTTGTTAAGATGGATCCTTCTACTCCAGGAATTTGACATAGAAATACGTTATAAGAAAGGAGTAGAAAATGTCGTGGCTGACCATCTCTCTCGACTTGTCCTCACTAATTCCCCTGAAACGACCGTGATCAATGACATGTTCCCTGATGAACAACTTTTTGCTGTTTCCCAATTGCCATGGTATGCAGACATTGCTAACTATCTTGCTACAGGTACCATTCCTACACATTGGAAAAAGCAAGATAAGGATAAATTCTTCACTGAGGTGCGAAAATTCCCAATGGACGACCAATACTTATTCAAGTATTGTCTCGATCAAATCATAAGGAGATGTGTCCCAGATGATGAGCAACAAAGTATCATCTCCTTCTGTCATTCTCAGGCATGTGGTGGCCACTTTTCGGCTAAAAAGACCACAGTAAAAATTCTGCAATGTGGGTTTTATTGGCCCACCATGTTCAAAGACACACATGAGTTTTACAAAACATGTGAACCTTGTCAGAAATTGGGAGGAATCTCCCATAGAAATATGATGCCACTCAATCCCATCTTAGTAATCGAAATTTTTTATTGTTGGGGCATCGATTTCATGGGTCCATTCCCATCTTCTTTTGGAAACACATACATCTTGCTTGCCGTTGACTATGTTTCCAAATGGGTCGTGGCCATCCCTTGCCAGAATAATGACCATAAAATGGTCATTCACTTCTTAAAAGAGAATATTCTTTCCCGGTTTGGCACACCTCGAGTCATCATAAGTGATGGAGGGTCTCACTTTTGTAATCGCCCTTTTGAAACTTTAATGAAGAAATATGGCGTAATACACAAAGTGAGCACTCCCTATCACCCACAAGCTAGTGGACAAGCTGAGATATCCAATAGGGAGATTAAACACATTTTAGAGAAAACGGTGAACCCCGATCGCAAGGATTGGTCGCTTCGGCTTACCGATGCGCTTTGGGCCTACCGTACTGCTTTCAAGACCCCTATTGGAATGTCTCCCTATAGACTTGTCTAGGGGAAGGCTTGTCACTTGCCTGTGGAGTTGGAACATAGGGCATATTGGGCAATTAAGAAGATGAATTTTGATTCTGACAAGGCAAGCTTGTTGTGCAAACTACAATTGAATGAACTTGCAGAAATCCAGAATGAAGCATATGAGAATGCGAGAATTTACAAGGAAAAAATGAAGATATTCCATGATAAAAACATTCTTCGTAAGACATCCACGATCAATAAAAAAATCCTCCTGTATAATTCTCGTCTACATTTATTTCCGGGCAAATTGAGATCTTGATGGACCGGTCCCTACATTGTGCAAACTATCTATCCATATGGGACTGTCGAGTTGTTAAATCCAAGGAACGGCAACATTTTTAAGGCGAATGGGCAGCGATTAAAGCCCTTCTTTGAGAAATTTCCTTCAGAAGGTATGTCCATACCTCTGACTGATCTTGTCTACCAGGATGATTGATCCCTAGTCTGACGGAGGTATAGAGTAGTTAGGATTAGGATTTTGTTGCTTTTGTTTGCTTTTGCTTAGGTTTGTTAGAAGGAGGAAGAATTCCACTTTTCACTTTTTCAGGTACTCTCATCCCTCACTCCCTTTTATTTTCAAATTGCTCTCATGTTTGCTTATTGCGCATCTTTTACATTGAGGACAATGCAAGATTTGGTTGGGGGTGTAGGATCACTTGGATGAATCCAGCGTTTTGTAACATTTCGAGCAACTGTGTAGAAATTTGTCGATTTTTCAAAAATTTAAGACTGTTTTGGAAAACTTTGTTTCTATGCATTCAAGATGATATGAGCATAAGAGGAGGAGATTTGAAGTGAGTGAGGTTGCAAGTTTTGAATTTCTCACAACATAATGGTTTTATATGTGAATTCCCCTATTTTTGTGATTGATAGAAAATTTGAACACTCTTACACCTAGTTCACATTACACGATTTTCACGGGTTGAAGGGATTATGTGATTTGTGGATTAGTTAGATTTTGATTCAAGGTGTTAAGATATCAAGCCGGGGTACGTTGTCCATCCTTGTCCATGGGAAAATAATGAAAGAAATGGATTTTTAAAAATCCTATCTAATTTAAAAGAAAAAGGAAAAAGGAAGGATGAAATTGGGAATGACGGAAAAAATGGTGGAAAAATCCGATTAGGGCTACCTACTACCAATCGGGGGATGGTCTACCCGTAACCAAAGCCGGAAATGGGACGTAGTGTGAAAGTCGTCGGAAGGACAGTAAGGCAAATTCCCGTCATTGGCTTGTTGTTGCTCTATATACCTTGAGATCCATAGTCTAGTTGATTTATGAAGAAGATAACCCTAGAAACTCATGAAAAGAATTTTTACGATGCACACTAGATTGAAATTGTTCAAGTCCTTCTATTTGTCAACCAATCAGCGGGAATTTCATATGGGTACTTATTATGATTTGAGAGTTTACGATTTCAACCTCTATCACCTAATTTCTCTAACTCTTTACTCTTATGTATCTTGGGATGTATAAAAGAATGGTTTCTAAAGGGGAGTTGGGTTTTGAAGAATGAAATTAGTTTCACGCATGTTTTGCTCGGGACTAGCAAAATGCTGGTTGGGGGGTGTGTTGAGCTCTTAATTGTGCATATTCTAACCCCAAATTCATCACTCATTATGCTTGTTGTTATGCTTTATAGACTAAACTAATGCATGGATTTGTGATTGTAGGGATGAGAGAGAGGAAGCATCAATTGAAGACTTAAAGGTGCTAGTTAGAAGCAAAGAAGATCAAATGGGCTAAGCGTCGAAGAATGAAAGAAAGAAGTCAGAGAAAAGAAGAAAGAATGCAGAAGAAGGTGCCCACGACCGGTCGTCCGACCGGTCCGCACATGCACAGAGGAGACCCAGAGGCCATAACTCTCTGGACTCTTCACGACCGGTCGTGAGACCGGTCGTTCACTTCTGCGACCGGTCGTGCGACCGGTCCTTAAATTAAATTTTCAGGATGAAACTCTCTGGACTCTTTTTGGTCATTTTGAGACCGGTCGTCCAGCATCCATGACCGGTCGTCCAGCCACTGCGATTGGTCGTGCGACCGGTCGCCTGCGTAAGATTTGAACTTGTTATTTCTGGCGCTGATTTTCTCTGTGCACTGCGTAAGTGTTACGCAAATTCTCGAATCTTCGAAAGTTGTGGAGCCTCCCCACTATAAAAGGACACCTAAGGATCGTTTCTAGGGTATCTTAGAAGAGTTTAAGCAAGGTTGGAGGCGGCGGAAGTGGATTTCAGAGTTCCACAACTCCTTCTAGTTTGTTTTGCTGCTTTTTATGTTTTTTAGTTGTTTCATGTTTCCTTGGATCATGAACGGCTAAACCTCTTAGCTAAGGCTAAGAGGTGAAGCTTGTAGTGAATCTAAGATGTTTTAATTCGTGCTAAGATGGTTTTAAGATTGGTTTTAATGTTTATGAACAATGGTTTGAAGTTTATACAAGTTTTAAGTAGTTTTTCTTAGTCTTATGATGACTCATGGATGTTTGGAAGAATTACTTAAGTTCTTAATTGTGTTATGTTAGTCTAGACCTGTATGATCCAAGGTATTGGAGTACGCTCTAGTACTATGATCTTCATGTTGGAACTTCCTACCAAAGTTCTATTTTTCTGAAATTCTGTGTTATGTGGGACTGTGCATGTGATTTGAATCAAGTTCAAATCATAATCTAGCCTTATCTTGTGACAGGACTTGAGGATGGTTGTGATTGTGATATGAGCCTATTGGAATTGGGACTGACCTATGCAATTAAAGCTTGCTCAGCCTAGCTTGCATTGAGTGAGTTATATGTATTGGTCTCACAAATAGCAGATTGTTTGGTTAAACAGCTATATCATCCAGCTAGATAGATCTTAATATCGATTCTAGTTGAGAGAATGAGAAACCACAGCGGATTGAACATCAAGGATTACTAAAGGTGGATCCTTGAACCCCTAGTGCCTTTTTATAATTTTTTACCTTCAAATTAGTTTAAAATTGTTACTCACATCAAATTCATACAAAATCTGGTTGTTAGCTCTCAATAGACACTATTGGATGTGTTTGTGAATTCCTACACAAGTCCCTGTGGATCGACCTCAGTCTTACCGAGTTTATTACTACATCGCAACCCTACACTTGGGGAAGCGAACATGGCCCCTCGTGTTGAGTATTCGGACCAGTCCGACGACCGGTCCTCGGCTATGGACGACTGGTCTTCAGTGTATTCTTCTGCCTTCTTTCTTCTCTCCTTTGACTTCTTTCTTCCATCCTTTGACGCTTGGTCTTGTGATCTTCAATGCTTGTAAATAGCGTCTTTAAGCCTTCTATTGATGAATCCTTTCTCTTATTCCTATAACCATAAAATCATGCATTAGTTGGGTCTTTAATCTTGTATTTCAAGCATAGTTAGTGATAAAATGGGGTTAGTATATGCACATTTAAGAGCTCAACACACCCCCCAACCAGCATTTTGCTAGTCCTGAGCAAAACATGCATGAAATAAATTCATTCTTCAAAACCCAACTCTCCTTCGGAGCCCATGTTTCTATATATTTAATGATATGTAAGTGCAAGAATAAAGAAAACTTAGTGATAGAAGTTGAGACCTTAACCTTCTTATAACATAACAAGTGCTTATATAAAATTCCCGCTGATTGATTGATAAATAGAACAATCCCAACAATTCAACCTAGTGTGCTCGGTGAATGTTCATTGTTTACGTCGGATTTGGTAACAGGGTCCTCCAGACGTTCACTTTCCTTCTAGGTGGCAGCTTCCCTTTAAACCTGAAAGAATACAAGGAGAAAACTAAAGGGGGCCGGTACCCGGCCGTTAGCCCTCCGAAGCTTAAGTCAGACAAGGCCCAGTTGTGAAGGAAAACAACAGGATATAAGCTTAAAGATTGTGTACCTTTATCTTCTGTGAAGTCATCTATTTATACAAATCCGAGTGACCCAGTCTATTACGAAAGACGTTAAGATTACTGCTGATTTTTGGGGGATAGGGGGTTATCCGGTGAATCCTTAGATAAGCAGATAGTCCTAACTCAATTAGACATTTAATTGATTACGTTCCCTGATGGTGTTCCCCTGAGATTCGGAGCCATAAGCAGAGATAAGCCCAAGACCGGCCTATACGGGCTGCTGGTACCAGAAAAGCGGAGGATGCTCGGGCTTGGGGATAATTGCACGCATGTTGAGCCGCGACCCCTTTCGATGACCACGAGCTGAGCTACTCGCACGTTGAGATGCGACCCCTTTCGATGACCACGAGCCGAGCTGCTCGCATGTTGAGATGCGACCCCTTTCGACAACCACGAGCCGAGCTGCTCGCATGTTGAGATGTAACCCCTTTCGACGACCACGAGCCGAGTGCTCGCAGTTGGATAGACTGGCCGCAACTTCTTTTAATCACTCCCTGATCGTATCTATCGATGACCAACTTTATCCTACAACAGATGCCCCCCAAATCCTTAGCGTTTTGAGATGCTGCGCCAAGGATTTTCTTTTTATGTATATAACAGCCAGTTTGAGGAGAGATCGTACGTAACCTATCAGGAGTGACCTTGCATTTATGATTGCCATCTTTCTGCAGCTTTTCGGTCGAGAGAGGTGAAGCGACGCTCGCCACGTGCCTCTGAATTTAATGCTCGTGCCCAATTCGACTGTCATGTCAAACGAGAAGCCGCCGCGTGTCACCCAAATCAAACTGAATGATTGCTTATAAATATCGGATCCTACAGAGTCTACCTCATTTTTGAAATTCTGCCGCAGAGTTCCAGAAACCCTCCTTCTCTCCTTCTGTCTTTGGTGTAAACCTCTTCGCAGAGGTATTCCTTTCTCTTATTTTTCTTTTCTCTTTCTTCATGTCCTTTTCCTTTACAATGGCGGGGGTTTCTGTTGAAGAAGGAGATGAAACTCCCGATTCTTCTGAATCGAACAATGCTCGAGTGCTGGCGGGGAGATATTCTGCCGCCGGTTATCCATCTATCATGACAGAAGAGCAACTCTCGAACCTACGAGAGACATATCGGATTCCGGACTCCATCATACTTAAGTTACCAGGGAGAGGAGAGACCGTCGATTCCCCGCCGCCAGGCTGTGTAGCATTTTACGAATATTTTTTCCGGCTTAGCCTGCGTCTTCCCCTTCATCCCTTCATCTAGATCTTCATCCGTACTTATAAGATTGCCCCCGGCCAACTTATTGTAAATGGATGGAGGGTACTTATAAGCACCTTTGTTCTTTGGAAACAAGCGGGTAACGAGGATCTGACCGCTGAGGAATTTCTGAGGTTGTACCAGCTGGAAAAGGCCCCAGTCAGCGAGGGTTGGTACTACCTTTGTTTCTGGCACCGGGATAACTTTATCCTAGGGAACCCATCCTCTAAATATCCCGAGTGGAGGAAAAATGGTTCTACATCTCCGGTAATTGGGAGTCTGATGTGGGCTCCGACCCCAAAGGCCACAATGTTAACCACTTCTTCGGCGAAGGTGGGTTAAACTTTTACCCCTTTGCTTGAAGAAAAAATGAATTTTGTGTTGCTCCGACTAACTTCCCCTCCTTTTCTTCTCGCAGGCATTCCGATTAGAGCTAGGTCGAACTTGCGGGGAGGACTTAACGAGAAACTCATCAAAGTCTCCAAGCTTTCAGTGGCTGCCCGCAATGTTAACGCTGCCTTGGACCCTCGTCGTCTCTCTGTAGCTGGTCTAATCTCCCAAGAAGAGATGACGAACATTGGGGACAAAAGGGGTGCTCTTGGGGTACTTCCTCGTTTGAAGGGCACGATCTCGAAGAGGCAAAAGAAGTCAGTAGTCTGTCCTTCAGCTGCGCCCGCTCAACCAGAGGGGCCTGCTCGCGGCTCACAACCGCGTAATGCTCCTCAGGAGGAGGTTGCTGCGACCCCTCCCTGTTGAGCTCTTAATTGTGTATATTCTAATCCCAATTCATCACTCATTATGCAAGGTTTTCATGAATTAACGACTAATCTAGTACATGTTTTGTGATTGCAGGAATGAGAGTGGACTTCACCCAATAGGACACCAAAAGGGTCTACTTAGGAGCCTTGGATGAAGGCCCAAGGTGGACCAAAGAAGAAAGAAGAAAGAGGGAGAGAAAAAAAGAAAGAAAAGAAGAAAAAAAAGAAATTGTTCAAGTGCCGACCGGTACAGACTGGTCGGCCGACCTGCCGACCCCTGTGAAGTATGCAAGGCAAAGGACGAGTTGGTCCAACCGGTCAAGATCGGTCGGCCAATGGGTCGATGACTCTGTTGAGCTTGCTAGACTATTACTGAAGATAGTCTGACCGGTCTAGACCGGTCGGCCAACAGACTCTGAACACGCTGGACAGTTTCAATAGAGAGGTCCGATCGGTCGTGACCGGTCGGCCAACCCAGTCTAACCGGTCCAGACAGGTCAGCCATGTGTAAAACAGAAAACTTTCCTATATAGGCGCCGGATTTCTCTGCGCACTGCATAAGCTTATGCAAATTCGAGAAGATTCCGATGCTGCGGAGCCTCCCCACTATAAAAGGACACCTAGGGATCGCTCCTAGGATATCTTAGAAAGGTTTAAGCAAGGTGGGAGGCAGCGGAAGTGGATTTCGGAGTTCCATAACTCCTTTTAGTTTGCTTTCTCGTTTTTATGTTTTTCTTAGTTGGATGTTTCCTTGGATCATAAACGGCTAAACCTCTTAGCTAGGGCTAAGAGGTGAAGCTTGTAGTGAATCTAAGATGTTTCAATTCGTTTAAATTGGTTTTAAGATTGGATTTCATGTTTATGAACAATGGTTTGATTAATTCAAGTTCTAAGTAGTTTTTCTTAGTCTTATGATAACTCATGGATGTTTGGAAGAAGTACTTGAGTTCTTAATTGATTTGTGTTAGTCTAGACCTATATGATCTGAGGAATTGGAATACGCTCTAGTACTATGATCTTCACATGGGAACTTCCTACCAAAGTTCTACTTTTATGGAATTCTGAAGTACGTTTGAGACTGTGTATCTGCTTTGAATCAAGTTCAAATCATGATCTAGCTTTGTCTTGTGACAGGACTTAATGATGGTTATGATTGTGAACTTAGTCTATTAGAATTGGGACTGACCTATGCAATTGAGTATGCTCGTCCTAGCTTGCATTGAGTGAATCATTCACATGGCTCTTACATATGGCAGATTGTTTGGTTTAACTGCTCTATCATCCGACTAGATAGATCTTAATTTCGATTCTAGTTGAGAAAGTGAGAAACCACAGCGAATTAAGCATCAAGGATTGCTACAAGTGGATATCCTTGAACCCCTAGTGCCTTTTATTAATTGATTACTTCAGTTTAAGTTCAGAATTACTATTTATATCAATCTTCTCAAATCTGGTTGTAGCATTTCAATAGAAGCTATTGAAAGTGTTTGTGAATTCCTATATAAGTCCCTGTGGATCGACCTCGGTCTTACCGAGTTTATTACTACATTGCAACCCTACACTGGGGGAAACGAACAAGTTTTTGGCGCCGTTGCCGGGAACTTTGACGGTTTTCCACAAAATTTCTGAAAATAATATCTATTTAGGATTTTTAGGATTCTAGGACTAACTTAGTTTGTTTTGTTGATTTTTCTTTTATAGGGATTTATAGGAAGCTGAAGAAGACATAAGGATCTCAAGTGCCAAATCTGGTTCTATCTTTCTAAACCTTACTCTTCTTCTTCTCCTATTCATTCCTATCACATTCATCTCTTGTAGAGTGGGTGGAGACTCCTTTTTGGATCTCTGAAAGGTAGGCCTTGTACCACTTGGATTCCGATTGGTTGGCTCTGCCGTCTTGGATCACCTTGTGTCAGAGATTTCTCTCTCACCTCTACTCCTCTTTCTTCTTTTTCTGCACTTTTCTCAAAAGATTCAAAGAGTGGGTGGGGAGTTCTCTGAACCCCAATTGATCAGGAGAAATCGGTCTCTATCCTTGCTTCTGACTCAGCCATTGCAAGACACCTTGTGCTTCGGTCTTAGAGAAGAGTAAAGAAAGGAAGGAAGAATTCTTCTTTCTCTTTTTTTCATATTTTTTTGAATTTCCATGCCACATTGGGCTAGGGATTCCAATAACCGACTCATTAGCGAAGGGGGAATAGTTGAAGGAATTAACAGAGAACCACGTGCTAGGAGACATCCAAATTCTCCAATTTTGTCTGAAAATATGGATGTAAATCAACCTAATCCGATGGCCAATCCTAATCTGGGCTAAAACCAAACTGAAACGGTAGAGAATGTGGTTGAGAATGTTCCCCGACCAAGAACATTACGTGATTACTTGCAACCAGCAAGAGCAAGCACTCCCTCATGTATAATCTTTCCACAAAATGCAGGGAATGTAGATTTGAAACCGGGAGTGATCCAACTCCTCCCAAAATTCCATGGATTAGACAGTGAAAGTTCCTATGAACACCTTAAGGAGTTTAATGAGGTAATAACCACCATGCACTTTGCGAATGTTACTGATGATGTGGTAAGACTTAAATTATTTCCTTTTACCCTTAAAGATAAAGCTAAAAGTTGGCTTCATGCATTAAGGCTAAGATTAATTGGTGCATGGACTGATATGCATAGGGAATTCATTAAAGAATTCTTTCATACTCACAAAACGAACATGTTGAGGCGCCTTGTCATGAACTTTGCCCAAAAGGAAGATGAGACCTTCTTCCAATGTTGGGAGAGGTTTAAGGACTTGTTAAATGCATGCCCACATCATGGCTATGAAATTTGGTGGGTTATAAGCTTTTTCTATGACGGACTAACTTCACCCACGTGCCAATTTGTACAGATGATGTGTAATGGGGAGTTCATGAACAAGGAAGCCGATGAAGCATGGGACTATTTGGAGGAAGTGGCTGAGAATGCACAATCTTGGGATACATCTAAACCAGTAAATTCTAAGACTAGCCAACAAAGAGAAAAAGGAGGAATTTATGTCTTATCAGAAGAGGATAGCATAAGTGCACGGGTGGCTAGCTTCACACGAAAAGTCGAGGCCATGGAATTAAAGAAAGGAGAGACGATCAACTCTAATGAAGTTGAAATTGTTTGTGGAATTTGTGCCGGAAATCAACATATAACACAAGATTGTCCCACAATATCAGCGGTTCAAGACATCTTACAAGAACAATCAAATGCCATAAACAGTTATCAACGCCAATTTGGTGCTCCAAACTCAAACACATTTAATGCTAGTTGGAAGAACAATCCCAACTTCAGTTGGAGGAATGGACCCACTGCAAATGCAAATAATATCCCTCAAGCTCAACCTATACTAGGTCCATCTCTAGTCATTACTCTAAAAGTTGCGCTAGAGGAGATGTTGGGTGCATTTGTATCGGTTCAAGCTGAGTATAACAAGACTAATTCTCTGAAAATAGATGGGTTCATGCAAGAGCAATTGAAATTCAATCAAAATTCAACTCAAGCCATCAATGAATTGAAAACCTCAATGGCTAGAGTTGAATCTCACCTCAGTGTTAGGGAGAAAGGCACACTTCCTGCCCAACCTCTTCCTAACCCAAGAACCCAATTTGAGATACAAGATGCAGGCTCATCCTCCTAACATACGGAGCATGTTCAAGCTATCACCACTTTGAGAAGTGGGAAAATAATTGATAATTCTAATCCCGTGAAGGCCCCAAAGCTTAAGGATCCGAAAAATTCGAAAGAGGATGATAGCTCAAAGAACACTCCATAAGAGAAAGAACCGGAAAGGCAATACAAGCCGGTTGCCCCATTTCCCCAACAGTTGATTTCACCTAAATCTTTAGACAAAAATCTGGAAATTTTAGAGGTTTTCAAGCAGGTGAAGATCAACATCCCGTTGTTAGATGTCATAAAGTAAATACCGTCCTATGCCAAATTGCTAAAGGAATTGTGCACAGTCAAAAGGAAACACAATATTCACAACATAGTACTTTGACTGAGAATTTGAGCGCTATCATCAAATAAGAGGTACCCCAAAAATACAAGGATCTGGGTAGTCCAACCATCTCATGCATCATAGGAGACTACTGGATTGAATAAGTATTACTTGTCTTGGGGACAGGTATGAACCTCATTCCATACTCGGTTTATGAACAACTTGGGTTAGGTGAATTGAAACCCACCAAAACCACACTCCAACTTGCTGATAGATCCATTCATATACCAAGAGGAGTGATTGAGGATGTTTTAGTCCAAGTTGATAAATTCTACTACCCAATAGATTTTATTATCTTGGATACACATCCTGTGATTGGTACCGGTGCTCAAATTCCCATCATACTTGGCCGCCCTTTTCTAGCTACTTCGAATACAATTATTAATTGTAGAAATGGGCTTGTACAAATGTCCTTTGGAAACATGACACTTGAGCTGAATATATTTGATCTAGGCAAACAACCACGGGAAATTGATGAGGAGATCCACGAGATAAACTTGATTGAATCATTCGTGGAGGAAACTTTCCCCTCAACATTATATTCCGACCCTTTGGAGGGATGTGTGCCCCACTCTCATGAGATGAATGATAATACAATATGAGAGATGGATGCCATGTTAGATGTGATGCCGGTACTTGATAACAAAAGATGGAGGGCCCTATTTAAGCCTTTCTTGTAAATGAAAACAAAGCCCTCCCATTCAATATCAAGGCACCAACACTCGACCTAAAACCATTACCAAGTGAGCTGAAATATATCTATTTAGGTCGAGATGAGACATATCCGGTGGTGATTTCTTCCCACTTGGATAAGGAACAAGAGAGTAGGCTAATGGCCACTCTATTAGAGCACAAGAGTGCCATTGGGTGGTCGATTGTGGATCTCAAAGGCATAGACCCACTGATTTGTACTCATCGCATACACCTTGAGGAGAATGCGAAGACATCTAGGCAACCACAATGACCACTCAATCCAAAAATGAAGGATGTGGTTAAAGCCGAAGTGGTAAAACTATTGGATGTGGGTATTATCAACCCAATATCCGATAGTCAATGGGTGAGTCCAACTCAAGTGGTGCCTAAGAAATCTGGAATAACCATCGTAGCCAATGCCAATAATGAACTCGTACCAACCAGAGTCACTACCGGTTGGAGAATGTACATTAACTACAGGAAGCTAAACACTGTCACGAGGAAAGACCACTTTCTCTTACCGTTTGTCGATAAACTTTTAGAAAGGTTGGTGGGTCATTCCCATTTTTGCTTCCTTAACGGCTATTCAGGGTACAAGCAAATAGAGATAGCCCGTGAAGACTAAGAAAAGACTACATTTATATGTTCATTCGGCACTTTCACCTATCGACGGATGCTGTTTGGACTATGTAATGCCCCTACCATCTTTCAGCGTTGTATGATGAGTATTTTTTCTGATATGGTGGGTACAATTCTCAAAGTCTTCATGGATAATTTCTCAGTATTTGGTTGTAGCTTTGATGAGTGCCTTGAGCACTTGAAATCTGTGCTGAAAGGTGTGAAGAGAAGAACCTTGTGTTGAACTGGGAGAAGTGTCACTTTATGGTTCAAAAGGGAATTGTACTTGGTCACATCATCTCACAAAATGGAATTGAGGTGGACAAAGCAAAAATCGATCTTATCTCTAACCTTCCACCACCCAAGAGCATACGAGATGTGCGGTCCTTTTTGAGACATGCAGGATTTTATAGAAGGTTCATAAAGGACTTCAGTTCACTCTCTCGTCCTTTATGTAACTTACTTCAAAAGGAAAATTCCTTTGAATGGAATGAAGATTGTCAAAATGCCTTTACTACACTTAAAGGTATGTTGACATGTGCTCCCATAATGCAACCACCTGATTGGAGCCTTCCTTTTGAGATTATGTGCGATGCAAGCGACTATGCTATTGGGGCCGTGCTAGGCCAAAGAAAAGAGAAGAAGCCATGTGTTATCTACTATTCAAGTAGAACCTTAAATTCTGCCCAAGCAAACTACACTACCACAGAAAAAGAACTTTTAGCTGTAGTCTTTGCTTTGGACAAGTTTAGGTCCTACTTGATTGGATCCAAGATCATCATATTTACTGACCACGCCGCGCTTAAGTACCTTCTCTCTAAGAATGATGCTAAACCACAATTGTTAAGATGGATCCTTCTACTCCAAGAATTCGACATAGAGATACGTGATAAGAAAGGAGTAGAAAATGTAGTGGCTGACCATCTCTCTCGACTTGTTCTCACCGATTCCACTGAAACGACCGCGATTAATGACATGTTCCCTAATGAACAACTTTTTGTAGTCTCCTAATTGCCATCGTATGCGGACATTGCTAACTATCTTGCTACAGGTACGATTCCTACACATTGGAAAAAGTAAGATAAGGATAAATTCTTCACTGAAGTGCGGAAATTCCTATTGGATAACCCATACTTATTCAAGTATTATCCCGATCAAATCATAATGAGATGTGTGCCAGATGATGAACAACAAAGTATCATCTCCTTTTGTCATGCTCAGGCAAGTGGTGGCCACTTTTCGGCTAAAAAGACCACAACCAAAATTCTGCAATGTGGGTTCTATTGGCCCACCATGTTTAAAGACACAGATAAGTTTTGCAAAACATGTGAACCCTGTCAGAAATTAGGAGGAATCTCTGGTAGAAATATGATGCCACTCAATCCCATCTTAATAATTGGAATTTTTTATTATTGGGGCATCGATTTTATGGGCCCATTCCCATCTTCTTTTGGAAACGTATATATCTTGCTTGCCGTTGACTATGTGTCCAAATGGGTCGAGGCTATCCCATGCCGGAATAATGATCATAAAACAGTCATTCGTTTCTTAAAAGAGAATATTCTTTCCCGGTTTGGAACACCTCGAGTCATCATAAGTGATGGAGGGTCTCACTTTTGTAATCACTCATTTGAAACCTTAATGAAGAAATATGGCGTAACACACAAAGTGAGCACTCCCTATCACCCACAAACTAGTGGACAAGCTGAGATATCCAATAGGGAGATTAAACACATTTTGGAGAAAACAGTGAACCCCGATCGCAAGGATTGGTCGCTTCGACTTACCGATGCACTTTGGGCTTACCGTACTGCTTTTAAGACCCCTATTGGAACATAGGGCATATTGGGCAATTAAGAAGATGAATTTTGATTCTGACAAGGCAAGCTCGTTGCGCAAACTACAATTAAATGAACTTGCGAAAATCCAGAACGAAACATATGAGAATGCGAGAATTTATAAGGAAAAGACGAAGGTGTTCCATGATAAGAACATTCTTCGTAAGACATTCACGATCAATTAGAAAGTCCTATATAATTCTCGCTTACATTTATTTATGGAGAAATTGCGATCTCAATGGACCGGTTCCTACATTGTACAAACTGTCTACCCATATGGGACCGTCAAGTTGTTAAATCCAAGGAACGACAACATCTTTAAGGCGAATGGTCAGCGATTAAAGCCGTTCTTTGAGAAGTTTCCTTTAGAAGGTATGTCCATACCTCTGACTAATCCTGTGTATCAAGATGATTGATCTCCTAGTCTGATGGAGGTATAGAGTAGTTAGGATTAGGAGTTGGTTGCTTTTGTTTATTTTTCATAGGTTTGTTAGAAGGAGGAAGAATTCCACTTTTCACTCTCTCAGGTACTCTCATTCCTCACTCCCTTTTATTTTCAAATTGCTCTCATGTTTTGCTCATTGCACATCTTTTACATTGAGGACAATACAAGATTTGGTTGGGGGGTGTAGGATCACTTGGATGACTCCAGCGTTTTGTAACATTTCGAGCAATTATGTAGAAATTTTTCGATTTTCCTAAAATTCAAAACTCTTTTGGAAAACTTTGTTTCTATGCATTCAAGATGATATGAGCATAAGAGGAGGAGATACGAAGTGTACGAAGTTGTAAGTCTTGAATTTCTCATAGCATAATGGTTTTATATGTGAATTCCCCTAGATATGTGATTGATAGAAAATTTGAACACTTTTATACCTAGTTCACATTACACAATTTTTATGAGTTGAAAGGATTGTGCGATTTGTGGATTATCTAGACTTTGATTTAAGGTGTTGAGAAACCAAGCCGAGGTACTTTGTCCAGCCTTGTCCATGGGAAAATAACGAAAGATATGGTTTTCTAAAAATCCTATCTACTTTAAAAGAAAAAAGAAAAGATAGGATAAAATAGGGAATGATGGAAAAAATGGTGGAAAATTCTGATTAGGGCAACCTATTACCAACCGGGGGATGGTCTACCCGTAACCAAAGCCGGAAATGGGACGTAGTGTGAAAGCAGTCGGAAGGATAGTAAGGGAAATTCCTGTCATTGGCTTGTTGTTGCTCATTATACCTTGAGATCTCTAGTCTAGTTGATCTGTGAAGAAGATAATCTTGGAAACTTATGAGATGAACTTTCACAATGCACACTAGGTTGAATTTGTTCGAATTCTTCTATTTATCAACCAATTAGTGGGAATCTCATATGGACACTTATTATGCTTTGAGAGTTTACGGTTTCAACCTCTATCACATAATTTTTCTGAATCTTACACTTGTGTATCTTGGGATGTATAGAAGAATGGTTTCTAAAGGAGAGTTGGGTTTTGGAGATTGGAATTGGTTTCACGCATGTTTTGCTTGGGACTAGCAAAATGCTGGTTGGGGTGTGCGTTGAACTCTTAATTATGTATATTCTAACCCCAATTCATCACTCATTATGCAAGGTTTTCGTGAATTAACGACTAATCTAGTACATGTTTTGTGATTGCAGGAATGAGAGTGGACTTCACCCAATAGGAGACCAAAAGGGTCTACTTAGGAGCTTTGGATGAAGGCCCAAGCTGGACCAAAGAAGAAAGAAGAAAGAGGAAGAGAAGAAAAGAAAGAAAAGAAGAAAAAGAAGAAAATGTTCAAGGGCCGACTGGTCCAGACCGGTCGGCCGACCTGCTGACCCCTGTGAAGTATGTAAGGGAAAGGACCAGTTGGTCCGACCGGTCAAGACCGGTCGAGCAACGGGTCGATGACTCTGCTGAGCTCGCTGGACTGTCACTGAAGATGGTTTGACCGGTCTAGACCGGTCGGCCAACAGACTCTGAACACGCTGGACAGTTTAAATAGAGAGGTCCGACCGGTCGTGACCGGTCGGCCATGCGTAAAACAGAAAACTTTCCTATATGGACGCCAGATTTCTCTGCGCATTACATAAGCTTACGCAAATTCGAGAAGATTCCGATGCTGCGGAGCCTCCCCACTATAAAAGGACACCTAGGGATCGTTCCTAGGGTATCTTAGAAAGGTTTAAGCAAGGTGGGAGGCAGTGGAAGTGGATTTCGGAGTTCCACAACTCCTAGTTTGCTTTCTCGTTTTTATGTTTTTCTTAGTTATTTCATGTTTCCTTGGATCATGAACGGCTAAACCTCTTATCTAGGGCTAAGAGGTGAAGCTTGTAGTGAATCTAAGATGTTTCAATTCGTTTAAATTGGTTTTAAGATTGGATTTCATGTTTATGAACAATGGTTTGAAGTTTAATTCAAGTTCGAAGTAGTTTTTCTTAGTCTTATGATGACTCATGGATGTTTGGAAGAAGTACTTGAGTTCTTAATTGATTTGTGTTAGTCTAGACCTGTATGATCCGAGGAATTGGAATACGCTCAAGTACTATGATCTTCATTTGGGAACTTCCTACCAAAGTTATACTTTTATGGAATTCTGAAGTATGTTTGAGACTGTGTATGTGATTTGAATCAAGTTCAAATCATGATCTAGCTTTGTCTTGTGAGAGGACTTAATGATGGTTATGATTGTGAACTTAGTCTATTGGAATTGGGACTGACCTATGCAATTGAGTATGCTCGTCCTAGCTTGCATTGAGTGAATCATACACATGGCTCTTACATATGGCAGATTGTTTGGTTAACTACTCTATCATCCGACTAGATAGATCTTAATTTCGATTCTAGTTGAGAAAGTGAGAAACCACAACGAATTGAGCATCAAGGATTGCTACAAGTGGATCCTTGAACCCCTAGTGCCTTTTATTAATTGATTACTTCAGTTTAAGTTCAGAATTACTATTTATATCAATCTTCTCAAATCTGGTTGTAGCTTTTCAATAGAAGCTATTGGAAGTGTTTGTGAATTCCTATATAAGTCCTTGTGGACGACCTCGGTCTTACCGAGTTTATTACTACATCACAACCCTACACTTGGGGAAGCAAACACTCCCACTACTGCGACCCCTCCGGTTGGCTCCCGCGGTCAGCCAATAATTGAAGTCCTCGATAACTCGCCAAAAAGCCATTGGACGGAGCCAAGTCTTCCTCCGAGAGAGATGTCATGCGAGCCTAATGCCACTCGCGTATTAGCCACACCTGCCCCGGGGCCCACGAATGCTCGCAGGGCAGGCTCTTCTGAGATGGTCGTGGCCCAACCTTTAGGGTCGGGAGTCTATGTTATCCCACCACACTTGCATCCGATATGCAAGTTTATATTTGAAAACGTTACCTCCAACTCCTTTGGGGGCCTCCCTGAACCAAGTTCAGAGGCTCTCTCTACCGACATTGGAGTGTGATTAGTTCAGGTGACAACCTTTTTTCCCATCTTTCTTTCTTCTTTGAATAGCTCATCTGGTAGACTGGCTCTAATTTTTCTTTCTTTTTTAGTAGAGTCTGGACCTCACGCTGCGAGTTAGGCATGACATCGATGCTGCCCGTCGCATCGTCGATGATGGGGAGAAGAAGAAGAAGGTGATGGAGGGCGAGATCCAGGGAAGGGATCGTATAATAAAATCCCAGGAAGCCCAAATCGCAAAAATAAATGAGGAGAAGCGAATCCTCATCGCCAAGGTTCAAGCTCTGACTGATCGTTTTCAGTCATTGAACCTTAATTTTGCGAGGCTTCAAGAAGTTCATACTAAGAGCGAGAAGGAGAAGGAGATCTTTTGTCAGGATAAGATCTCCCACGAGGAGCGGCTCAAGGATTGTTGGAATCGGCTTGAAGATGCTAAGAAGACTCTCACTCAACTGAAGGACGATTTCATTCACTGGGAGGAGGAAAGAGTGGCCCTCATCAAAATGATGTGTGAAGAAGGTCCTCGTGCGATCCTGGAGTTCCGAACCTCTCAACTCTACGACGAGGAGCGTTATGAGGTGTATATCGCTGGTCGCGACTTTGCGGTCAGGGTTATGCAACAAATTGCTCCTTCCTTCAACGTCGAGGAGTTCGAGAGAGTCGAGGTCGCAGTTAAAGAGCGAGCTGTAGCCGAGAATGAGGTCACAGGGGCTACAGACGCAGCACGTGCTCCCGAGGTAAGCCCCGAGGCAAAAAGTCGAGAAGCTCCCCCAGACGAGGAATGACCGATCTCTGAGTTTCCGCCCTTCTCCTCTTTTTCTTTTTTTGGACAAATGTATCTTTGTAAACGATTCGACTATTTTAGTCAGATGAAATGAAAATCTTTTTTGACACTATGGCTCGTACCTTCTTTCCATTTTCCCTTTTTTTGTTGATTGCATGTCGAGTACTTGGATACTTAACTCATGAAAGAATGAGTTAGGCTCAATCTGGGGGTCGTGATGACCATGTCTGTGTTGAGATAGACTAGTCTATCGATTGAGGCTTTGACTCTGCCGAAAGCAGAGGGTTTGGTCAAGGGAATGCGTATATTCCCTTCGGGGCTATTCGGGTCCAACTAGTGGAGTAGCGACCAAAAAATCCATCTTTATTTGAATGTCGTTGGGATTTACATCAAATTTATGAAAAATTGAGTAGGTGCTCTACGTGTCAAGGGCGACGTAAAGGCCTTCCTTGCATATCTTCGAGATAGTATGTGCCGGTCGCACAATTTTGATAACTCGGTAGGGGCGTTCCCAGTTTGGATCCAACGAGCGAGTAGGAATCCCGAGGTGCTGTCTAAGGACCAAATCGTCGAGCTGAAAAGCTCTAGGTCGGACCTTGGCGTTACGATAAAGAGCGATACGCTGTTGATAAGCTGCTGCTCGAAGTTGGGATACGTCCCTTCGCTCTTCCAAGAGGTCGAGATGAAGCCTCAGACCTTCCTAATTACTAGTGGGCTCATACTGCTCGATTCGATATGAGGGCACCTGAACTTCGACTGGGACCACTACGTCGGTGCCGAAAGCCAATGAGAAAGGAGTTTCCCCGGTCGACGTGCGAGTTGTAGTTCAATAGGCCCATATGACTTCCGGCAAGAGTTCTGGCCACATGCCTCTACATTCACCGAGCTTAGTCTTTAAATGATGTTTAATGATCTTATTCATCGCTTCAACTTGCCCATTAGCTTGAGGATGATACAGGGAGGTGCGAATGTTTGCTTCCCCAAGTGTAGGGTTGCAATGTAGTAATAAACTCGGTAAGACCGAGGTCGATCCACAAGGACTTATGTAGGAATTCACAAACACTTCCAATAGCTTCTATTGAAAACCTAATAACCAAATTTGATGAGATTGATGTAAATAACAATTTGAACTAAACTGAACTAATCAATTAATTAAAAGGCACTAGGGGTTCAAGGATCCACTTGTAGCAATCCTTGATGCTCAATTCGCTGTGGTTTCTCACTTTCTCAACTAGAATCGAAATTAAGATCTATCTAGTCGGATGATAGAGTAGTTAAACCAAACAACATGTCATATGTAAGATCAATGTACATGATTCACTCAATGCAAGCTAGAACGAGCATACTCAATTGTATAGGTCAGTCCCAATTCCAATAGATTAAGTTCACAATCATGACCATCATTAAGTCCTATCACAAGATAAAGCTAGATCATGATTTGAACTTGATTTAAATCACATACACAGTCTCTACTTCAGAAATCCATAAAAGTAGAACGTTGGTAGGAAGTTCCCACATGAAGATCATAGTACTAGAGCGTACTCCAATTCCTCGGATAATACAGGTCTAGACTAACACACAACAATTAAGAACTCAAGTAATTCTTCCAAACATCCATGAGTCATCATAAGACTAAGAAAAACTACTTAGAACTTGAATTAAACTTCAAACCATTGTTCTTAAACATGAAATCCAATTTTAAAACCAATTTAAATGAATTGAAACATCTTAGATTCACTACAAACTTCACCTCTTAGCCCAAGCTAAGAGGTTTAGTCGTTCATGATCCAAGGAAACATGAAAAACTAAGAAAAACATAAAAAAGAGAAAGCAAACTAAAAGGAGTTGTGGAATTCTGAAATCCACTTCCGCCACCTCCCACCTTGCTCAAACCCTTCTAAGATACCGTAGGAACGTAGTAGAGGAGTCCTTTTATAGATTTGGAACCCTAGGTGCGAAGAAACTTCGAGAAATCCCACATATTTGCATTTTGCGCAGAGGTTTTTGGAGCTTGCAGAAGAAGTTTTCTTACGCAGCCGACCGGTCGGAACCCCTGTCCGGCCGGTCGGACAAAGTGCTTGCAATTGAAATTTTCACTGGAGTGTTGTTTACATAGTCCGACCCACCAGCCGTCTGGTCGGCCGGCCGGCCGACCATTGGACTTGCTTCAATCTGCTGAGTTTTCTGGACATTGCAATGGATAGGCCGACCCTTCAGCCGACCGGTTGGCCGGCCGGTCGGCTAGTCTGTCCGGTCGGTCGGTCAGTGGGTCGGCCTTCATAAAAATGTGTCCAGAGATTTTGCTCTTTCAGAAGGGTTTGGCCAACATGAACTTGGCTAAAATCTTTAGCTTCTCCTCCTTTATCTTCAATGTGCTTTTGCTCCACCTTTGGTCCTTCATTCCTTTGATCTTCAAGATGCGTAACTACCTATCTTAGCCCTAATTTGATGACTTCTCTCTTTTACTCCTACAACCACAAAACCATGCATTAGTTGGGTCTGTAATCATGTATTTCAAACATAGTTAGTGATAAAATAGGGTTGGAATATGCACATTTAAGAGCTCAACACACCCCCCAACCAGCATTTTGCTAGTCCCGAACAAAACATGCGTGAAACAAGTTTCATTCTCCAAAACCCTACTCTCTTTTAGAAACCATTCTTCTATACATCCCAAGACACACAAGTGTAAGATTCAAAAAGATTAGGTGATAGAGGTTGAAATCATAAACTCTCAAGACATAATAAGTGTTCATATGCAATTCCCGCTGATTGGTTGCTAAATAGAAGAACTTGAACAAACTCAACCTAGTGTGCATAGTGACAATTCATCTCATGAGTTTCCAAGATTATCTTCTTCATAGATCAACTAGACTATAGATATAGAGCAACAACAAGCCAATGACAGGAATTTGCCTTACCGTCCGTCCGACGGCTTTCACACTACGTCTCATTTTCGGCTTTGGTTACAGGTAGACCATCCCCCGGTTGGTAGTAGGTAGCCCTAATCGGAATTTTCCACCATTTTTTCATCATTCCTAATTTCATCATTTTCTTTTAAAGTAGATAGGATTTTTAGAAATCCATATCCTTCATTATTTTCCCATGGACAAGGATGGACAAAGCACCCCAGCTTGGTTTCTCAACACCTTAATTCAAAGTCTAGCTAATCCACAAATCACATAATCCTTTCAACTCATGAAAATCGCGTAATGTGAACTAGGTGTAAAAGTGTTCAAATTTTCTATCAATCACATAACTAGGGGAATTCACATATAAAACCATTATGATATGAGAAGACCAAGGCTTACAACCTCATACACTTCATATCTCCTCCTCTTATGCTCATATCATCTTGAATGCATAGAAATAAAGTTTTCCAAAAGAGTTTTGAATTTTAGAAAAATCGAAAAATTTCTACATAATTGCTCGAAATGTTACAAAACACTGGATTCATCCAAGTGATCCTACACCCCCCAACCAAATCTTGCATGGTCCTCAATGTAAAAGATGTGCAATGAGCAAAACATGAGAGCAATTTGAAAATAAAAGGGAGTGAGGAATGATAGTACCTGAGAGAGTGAAAAGTGGAATTCTTCCTCCTTCTAACAAACCTATGAAAAATAAACAAAAGAAACCAACTCCTAATCCTAACTACTCTATACCTCCATCAGACGAGGAGATCAATCATCCTGATACACAGGATCAGTCAGAGATATGGACATTACAAAGTCCAAACGGCATCCGTCGATAAGCGAAAGTGCCGAATGGACATGTGAATGTAGTCTTTTCTTGGTCTTCACAGGTGATCTCTATTTGGTTGTACCCTGAATAGCCATCAAGGAAGCAAAAATGGGAATGACCTGCCAACCTTTCTAAAATTTGATCAACAAATGGTAGGGGGAAGTGGTCTTTCCTCATGACAGTGTCTAGCTTCCTGTAGTCAATGCACATTCTCCAACCAGTAGTGACTCTGGTTGGTACAAGTTCATTATTGACATTAGCTGTGATGGTGATTCCGGATTTCTTAGGCACCACTTGAGCTGGGCTCACCCATTGACTATCGGATATTGGGTAAATAATACCCACATCCAATAGTTTCACCACTTCGGCCTTAACCACATCCTTCATGTTTGGATTGAGTCGTCTTTGTGGTTGCCTAGATGTCTTCGCATTCTCCTCAAGGTGTATGCAATGAGTACAAATCAGTGGGTCTATGCCTTTGAGATCCGCAATCGACCACCCAATGGCACTCTTGTGCTCTATTAGAGTTGCAATTAGCCTACTCTCTCATTCCTCATCCAAGTGGGAAGCAATCACCACCAGATATGTCTCATCTCGACCTAAATAAACATATTTCAGCTCACTTGGTAGTGGTTTTAGGTCGAGTGTTGGTGCCTTGATATTGGATGGGAGGGCTTTGTTCTCGTTTACGGGTAAGGGCTTAAATAGAGCCCTCCATCTTTTGTTATCAAGTACCGGCATCACATCTAACATAGCATCCATCTCTCATATTGTGTTATCATTTATCTCATGAGAGTGGGCCACACATGCCTCCAAAGGATCGAAATATAATGACAAGGGGAATCTTTCTTCCACGAATGATTCAATCATATTTATCTCGTAGATCTTATCATCAACCTCCTGTGGTTGTTTGCATAAATCAAATATATTAAGCTCAAGAGTCATATTGCCAAAGGACATTTGTACAAGCCCATTTCTACAATTGATAATTGCATTTGAAGTAGCTAGAAAAGGGCGGCCAAGTATAACAGGAATTTGAGCACCAGTACCTATCACGAGATGTGTGTCCAAGACAATAAAGTCTACTGGGTAGTAGAATTTATCAACTTGGACTAAAACATTCTCAATCACTCCTCTCGGTATACGAATGGATCTATCAGCAAGTTGGAGTGTAGTTTTGGTGGGTTTCAATTCTCCTAACGCAAGTTGTTCGTAAACCGAGTATGGAATGAGGTTCACACTTGCCCCCAAATCGAGTAAGGCTTGTTTAATCCGGTAGTCTCCTATGATGCATGAGATGGTTGGACTACTCGGATCCTTGTATTTTTGGGGCACCTCTTGTTTGATGATAGCGGTCAAATTCTCAGTCAAAAGTACTTGTTATGAACATTGTGTTTCCTTTTGACTGTACACAATTCCTTTAGAAATTTAGCATAGGATGGTATTTGTTTTATGGCATTCAACAACGGAATGTTGATCTTCACCTACTTGAAAACTTTTAAAATTTTCAGATTTTTGTCTAAAGGTTTGGGTGAAATCAACCTTTGGGGAAACGGGGCAACCGGCTTGTATTGCCTTTCCGGTTCTTTCTCTTGTGGAGTGTTGTTTGAGCTATCATCCTCTTTGGAAATTTTTGGATCCTTAGGCTTTGGGGCCTTCAACGGATTAGATTTATCAACTATTTTCCCACTTCTCAAAGTGGTGATAGCTTGAACATGCTCCGTATGTTGGGAGGATGAGCCTGCGTCTTGTATCTCAAATTGGGTTCTTGGGTTAGGAAGAGGTTGGGTGTTCGCTCGCCTCAAGTGTAAGGCTGCGATGAAGTAATAAATCTCGGTAAGACCGAGGTGGATCCACAGGGAAAAAGTAACAGCTTCCTAATTACTCCAGTAACTCAGTTTAATAGAGTAAATTCAAATTCAATGGGATGTTTTAATTAAAACAGTAACTTAATGAAAAATCAGAGATATAATGCACTAAGGCTTTCAAGGATCCACTTGTAGCAATCCTATGTCAATTCAGTCAATCCAAGTAGAGAACACAACTAGATTTGAAGTCCTATCTCTCATCTAGTTGGAAAGTAAAGCATTCACACACATTCATCCAATTCAAGTTGAACTTCCAAGTTCAAGTCCATTCAATCAATGTAGAATTCAAATTCATAGCCTGCGGAGTAACAGCCATGCCTATGGACTATGGCCTGCTCAAGGATTACTATAATTCGAATCTAAACAAGCAACCTGTGATAATCTCAGAGAATTAAAAGGAATTCATGTCCGGAGCACATGAACTCAGATAAGACATCTCAAACTACCACTTATTGGACTGAAACATAAGAAAAATCAACTTTGAATTAAAAATACTTGAATCAAACTGAAATTAACATAGAACTGGCTACAAGCTTCACCTCTCAGCCTTAGCTGAGAGGTTTTAGCCGAGCATAGTCATGCTACAACTAAAAACTCAAAAAAATAAAGCATAAAACTAGAAAAACCCGAAAATAGATGTTGCAGACGCTCCACAGTCGCCTTCAGCCTCCAAACTCACGTTCCTTCTCTTCTCTGATACCTTAGGGAGAGCCCCTAGGTGGCCTTTTATAGCAACAAGCCCCCCTTGCGTCGGATTCTGCGAAAGCCTTCGTATTGCGCAGCAATTTTCGGAGTCCCAATTTAGAAAGGAGTCTTCTTACGCAGGGCCGACCGATCGTGACCGGTCAGACCAGCTCTTTTTTTTTTTTTTTAAAAACATCCAGTGGGTGCAGCCGACCGGTCAAGACCGGTCGGACTGACCTCCCACTCATTCAGCGTACATGCCTGACCGGTCATGACCGGTCGGGCTTTGTTTCCTCTTCGTCCAGAACCTATAGCCGACCGGTCATGACCGGTCGGCCCTTCCTCAATGTCCTCTGCCTTCATGGCCGACCGGTCGGCCTTCTTCTATTGCTCCTTTCTGATGTGTCTGACCGGTCGGACGACCGGTCAGCCTTGTTATTCTTCAGCTTTTTCTTCTTTTCTTCATCCTCTTTTCTCTCTCTTTCTTCTTCTTTCTTTGGTCCATCCTAAAACTTCATGCAATAGCTTCAAATACATTCTTTTGGCTCCAATTTGATAAAATCCACTCTCATCCCTATAATCACAAAAACATATGTTAGGTGGGCCTTTAAACCATGAAAATCATGCAACGTTGTCGTGAAATGGGCAATGCAATGTATGAATTGGAGGTTCAACACACCCCCCAACCAGCTTTTTGCTAGTCCCGAGCAAAACATGTGTGAAACAGTTTCAAACCTCCAAATCCAACCCTCTTCCAGAAACCATGTTTCTATTCATTCCAAGATGTATAAGTGTAAAATTTGGAAAAATTAGGTGTTAGAAGCTGAACCTTGGACTCTCAAAACATAAGAAGTGTTTACATGTAATTCTCGCTGATTGATTGATAAATAGAAGAACTCGAACAAATTCCACCTAATGTGCATAGTGAAAGATCATCTCATGAGTTCCTGGAATCATCTTCTTCATAGATTAAGTAGACCAAGGATTTTAAGGTGCACAGAGCAACAGCAAGCCTATGACAGGAATTTGTCTTACCGTCCTTCCGACGGCTTTCACACTACGTCCCATTTCCGGCTTTGGTTACGGTTCGACCATCCCCCGGTTGGTAATAGGTAGCCCTTTTCGAAATTTTCCACCATTTTTCTTTCCTTCCCGATTTCATCCTTTCTTTCCTTTTTCTTTTAACTTAGATAGGATTTTTAGAAATCCATATCTTTCATTATTTTCCCATGGACAAGGATGGACAAAATACCCCGGCTTGGCTGCTCAACACCTCTAAACCAAAGTCTAGCTAATCCACAAATCACATAAACCTGTCACTCATGAAAATCGTGTAATGTGAACTTGGTGTAAAGGTGTTCAAATTTTCTATCAATCACAACAATAGGGGAATTAACATATAAAGCCATTATGTTGGAAGAAATTCAAGACTACAACATCACACACTTCGTTTCTCCTCCTCTTCTACTTATAGCCTCGTAAATGTATAGAAACAAAATTTTCTAAAAGAGTTTTGAGATGTTAGAAAATTCGAAAAAAAATTTGTGCATATGAAGCTCGAAATGTTGCAATATGCTAGATGAGAGATCTCATCTCACCCCCCAACCAAATCTTACATTGTCCTCAATGTAAAAAGATAGTTAGTTAGCATGAACATGAGAACTATGGTAAAATATGAGAGAGTGAGAATCAATAGTGCCTGATAGAGCGATCATGGAGGTCTGAAATTCCAACAACTAAATCCTACTAAAACAGTAAAACAAAACTAAACCTACCTATGCTATACCTCCATCAGACTAGGAGATCAATAATCCTGATAGACAGGATCATTCAGGGAGATGGACATGTCCTCTGAATCAAATTTCTCAACAAATGGTTTAAGGCGTTGTCCATTCACTTTGAAACAGTCACCATTTGCTGCATTCTCAATCTCAACAGCCCCATGAGGAAAAACTTCTTTAACAATATATGGGCTGGTCCATCGAGATCGTAATTTTCCCGGAAAAAGATGAAGTCGGGCATTATACAAGAGCACTTTCTGTCCTTTATGGAAAGATTTCCTTAAGATGTGTTTGTCATGAAAGGCCTTCATCTTGCTCTTGTAAATTCTCGAATTCTCATATGCATCGTTCCGGATCTCATCAAGCTCATTTAATTGAAGTTTGCGAAGCGAGCTAACCTTGTCTATGTCAAAATTTAGGGCCCGAATTGCCCAATAGGCTTTGTGTTCTATCTCCACAGGCAGGTGACAAGCTTTCCCATAGACAAGTCTATAAGGGGACATTCCAATGGGTGTCTTGTAGGCAGTACGGTGAGCCCAAAGTGCATCATCTAATCGTAGGGACCAATCCTTGCGATCCGGTCTCACCGTTTTTTCTAAAATCTGCTTAATTTCCCTATTGGAGATTTCAGCTTGTCCACTTGTTTGTGGGTGGTATGGGGTACTCACTTTGTGCCTAATACCATATTTCTTCATCAAAGTTTCAAAAGGTCTATTGCAAAAGTGAGAACCACCATCACTAATAATGGCTCGAGGTGTCCCAAATCTAGAAAGTATATTTTCTTTGAGAAACTTGAGAACCGTACGATGATCGTTGGTTCTACATGGGATAGCCTCTATCCATTTAGACACATAGTCTACGGCCAATAGAATATAGACATGTCCAAAAGATGAGGGGAATGGTCCCATGAAATCGATGCCCCAACAGTCAAAGACTTCAAGATGTTGAATTGGGGTGAGGGGCATCATATTTCGACGGGATAATCCTCCTAACTTCTGGCAGCGCTCGCAAGCTTTGCAAAACTCGTGGGTATCTTTAAATAATGTGGGCCAATAAAAACCACACTGCAGAATTTTTGCAGTTGTTTTCTTGGCTGAAAAATGACCCCCACATGCTTGATCATGACAAAAGGAGATGACTGAATTGTGTTCATCATCGGGGACGCATCTCCTTATGATTTGGTCTGGGCAATATTTAAACAATAGAGGTTCATCCCAGAAAAATCTGCGCACTTCCCTTAGAAATTTACATTTTTCTTGCGCAGTCCAATGAGTCGGCATCGCACCTGTGGAAAGATAGTTGGCTATATCAGCGTACCATGGTGGATGCATAGCAACAAAGAGTTGCTCATCAGGGAATGAGTCCTCAATAGGTGACTCGTCAATGGAATTTGGTAGGACTAGGCGGGATAGATGATCCGCCACCACATTTTCTACCCCCTTCTTATCTTTGATCTCCAAATTGAATTCTTGAAGGAGTAGGATCCATCTTAGCAAACGGGGCTTAGCATCCTTCTTAGAAAGAAGGTATTTCAGCGCCGCATGATCCGTATAAACAATAACTTTGGATCTTATTAAGTATGGCCTGAATTTGTCCAAGGCAAAGATGACAGCTAGGAGCTCTTTCTCCGTAGTTGAATAATTAACTTGGGCAGGATTCAAGGTCCTACTCGCGTAGTAGATGACATGGGGCTTTTTATCTTTCTTTTGGCCTAACACTGCCCCAATAGCAAAATCGCTCGCATCGCACATCAACTCAAAAGGCATGGACCAATCTGGTGGTTGCATGATAGGAGCGGTTGTCAACATGTCTTTTAGCTTTGAAAAAGCTAATTGACATTCAGCACTCCACTCAAATTGGTTCTCCTTTTGTAGAAGGTTGCATAAAGGCCTTGAGATGTGACTAAAGTCTTTTATAAACCTTCGATAGAAGCCGGCGTGTCCAAGGAAGGACCGCACATCGCGTATGCTTTTAGGTGGTGGTAGATTGGAAATTATGTCAATTTTCGCCCGGTCTACCTCTATTCCATTGGACGAGATGATGTGTCCAAGGACTATTCCTCTTTGTACCATGAAATGGCACTTTTCCCAGTTTAATACAAGTTGCTTTTCCTCACACCTCATTAAGACCAACTTCAAGTGCTCGAGGCACTCATCAAATGTACAACCAAAAACAGAAAAGTCATCCATGAACACCTCAAGAAACTCACCCACCATGTCCGAGAAAATACTCAACATGCATCGTTGGAATGTGGCGGGTGCATTGCATAATCCGAATGGCATCCTTCGGTAGGCGAAGGTACCAAACGGGCATGTAAATGTGGTTTTCTCTTGGTCTTCCGGAGCTATCTCAATTTGGTTGTATCCGGAATAGCCATCTAGGAAGCAATAGTAGGGATGGCCTGCCAACCTCTCCAAAATTTGGTCCATAAAGGGGAGAGGGAAGTGGTCTTTCCTAGTGACCGTATTGAGCTTCCTATAATCAATGCACATACGCCAACCGGTGGTCACCCTAGTCGGTATAAGCTCGTTGTTGGCGTTTTCAATGATGGTAATTCCGGATTTCTCGGGGACAACTTGGGTAGGACTCACCCATTGGCTATTTGAGATGGGGTAGATGATACCCACATCCAATAGCTTTAACACCTCGGCTTTGACAACCTCCATCATGTTTGGATTTAGCCGTCTTTGAGGTTGTCTAGTCGTTTTTGCGTTTTCTTCAAGGTGTATACGGTGAGTGCAAACCGAAGGATCTATCCCTTTGAGATCCGCTATTGTCCAACCTATGGCTTCCTGGTGTTTTTTGAGTAACTCAATCAACTTGAGCTCTTGGTCTTTTTCTAGGTGGGAGGCAATGACAACTGGGAAAGTTTCCTCTTGACCCAGATATACATATTTAAGCTCGGATGGCAATGGTTTGAGGTCAAGCTTCGGTGGTTTAATGCTAGACGGTAGAGGCCTTGATGTGGTTGGTGGCAATTTTTCAAAATGGGGCCTCCACCGGCTAGTATCAACTACCGGTCTTTCTATATTTAATGCATGCACAATCTCACTAATGATAGGGTCTTTAGAATCCATGAAGTGTGCTAAGCATGTCTCCAAACTTTCTAGTGGTTCAAGTTGGAGGAGTTCTTCTTCTTCAAAGGTTTCAAGCATGTTTACATCGAAGAACTCATCATCATCGACATCCCTATGTCTTTTGCCCAGGTGAAATACATTCACCTCTAGTGTCATGTTTCTAAAAGATAATTGCATCACCCCATTCCGGCAATTGATGATTGCGTTTGATGTGGCAAGGAATGGGCGGCCTAATATCACCGGTATTTGGGTGCTAGCATCCAAAACCGGTTGTATGTCCAAGACTATAAAATCTACCGGGTAGTAGAATTTGTCAACTTGGACTAGAACATCCTCAACTATCCCCCTCGGTACACGGATAGATCTATCTGCGAGTTGCAATGTGGTTTTGGTGGGTTTTAATTCACCAAGGCCCAATTGCTCATATATCGAGTATGGGATCAAGTTCACACTCGCCCCCAAGTCTAACAAGGCACGTTCAATCCGGTAGTCTCCAATGATACATGAAACTGTGGGACTACCGGGATCTTTGAATTTTGGGGGGGTCTTTTGAGTGAGGATGGCACTCACTTGCTCAGTTAAGAAGGCCTTTTGCTGCACATTATATTTGCGTTTTGTTGTGCATAGGTCTTTTAGAAACTTGGCATAAGAGGGAATTTGTTTGATGGCATCAAGCAAAGGGATATTGATCTTGACTTGTCTAAAAATCTCTAGAATATCTTGAGAATTTGGGAGAGATTTTGGGGCAACCAATCTCGATGGGAATGGTGCTATGGGCTTGTAAATGCGTTCCGGTTGTTGTGGGGCTAGGTTAGATCCATTTTCATCCTCAGAATTTACCGGATCATTAGGCTCATCGGCCTTCACCGGAATAGTTTTGTCAATTTGTTTACCACTTCTAAGGGTGGTAATGGATTTAGCTTGCTCCATGTTTTGGTTGGAAGGATTAGGGATGCTCACTTCATGTACTTGCTTTGGATTGGGCTGAGGTTGGGCCGGAAAGGTCCCTTCCCTAGCATTCAAGCGTCCCTTAATCTCATCAACCGAGACTTTCAGCTCTTGGAACATTTGTTGATTTGATTCATTTATTTGCGCTTGCCCTTGCATAAATGCTCTCAAGGTATCCTCCAATGAGAATTGAGGTGGGGCCATATTTTGCATGGGTGGCCCTCTTTGGGAGTTGGTAGGATTGCCCGTTGGGGTATTCTTCCAACTGAAATTCGGGTGGTTCTTCCAACTCTCATTGTACGTATTACCTACCGGTCCATTGAAGGGCCGTTGATAACCATATGTGGCATTGGCTGTCTCTTGCAGCACTTCCTTAAATGCAGGAATTGTGGGACAATCTTGCGTAGCGTGTAAATCGGTGAGACAAATCCCACATGTGGTTTCAACAGCTTCCTTGGACTTGGAAACTCCATTTTTGCTAAGTTCCATGGCCTCAACCTTCCTTGTGAGGTTGGCTATCCTTGCATTTACGTCGTCTTCCTCTTTAAGGACATATATGCCTCCTTTCTCTTGAGTAGGCTTGGGGTTCTTGGGTTTATCCGAGGTGTCCCAAGATTGGGCGTTTTCAGCCAACATGTCCAAGTAACTCCAAGCATCATCTGGATTTTTACTCATAAACTCGCCATTGCACATCATTTCCACAAATTGGCGCATATTAGAACTTAATCCATCATTGAAAAAATTTATAATTCGCCAACTCTCATAGCCATGATGTGGGCAAGCAAGCAGGAGTTCCTTAAATCTTTCCCAACATTGAAAGAATGATTCACCCTCTTTAGCTGAGAAATTCATGATGGCCCTTCGAAGAGTATTTGTTTTATGAGCTGGGAAGAACTTTTTCAAGAATTCCCAGTTCATCTCAACCCATGACCCAATCGAATATGGTCTAAGAGAGTGAAGCCAATCTTTGGCTCTTTCTTTCAAGGTGAAGGGAAAAAGTTTAAGTCTGATTGTATCCCCAGAAACATTGGGATAATGCAAGGTGGCCAACACTTCTTCGAATTCTTGCAAGTGTAAGTATGGGCGGTCAGAGTCTAGCCCATGGAATTTAGGTAAAAGTTGGATTACTCCCGGTTTTATGTCAAGGGTCCCACCGTTAGCTGGTAGAACTATGCAAGAAGGTGTAATTGTACGAGCAGGTTGTAGGTAATCCCGTAGTGATCTCATTGGAGGAACATTATGTACCTCATTCTCTCCTACTCCTTCCTGATTTGCGTTTGTGGTTAGAGTAGGGGGGGAGGATTCCTTAAGGGTGTTTGATCCATACTTCCCAAACTTTCACGATGCTCTTGATAATTTCGGACTTGTCTATGGACTGACAGTGGTCCAACTAAACCACCTTCAGATTGAAGACGATTTGAATGATTACGTTCCCAACGGGACATAAACCACTCAACCAGAAACTGAAACTAATCCTATTCTAGAAAACTAAAATCTGAAACTGAAAGAAAATTCTGCAGAAGCTAAGTTAGAAGGGTATCACCTGATGCGCTTGAACTAGAGAAAAAAAAAACTCCTACAAAACAGAAAAACTTGTTAGTTCTAAGAAAATAAAAAAAACCTAACTATTTCTACTTCTACAGCCACTGAAATTATTTGAAAACCGTTATCTAAAATCCCCGGCAATGGCGCCAAAAACTTGTTCGCTCGCCTCAAGTGTAAGGCTGCGATGTAGTAATAAATCTCGGTAAGACCGAGGTGGATCCACAGGGAAAAAGTAACAGCTTCCTAATTACTCCAGTAACTCAGTTTAATAGAGTAAATTCAAATTCAATGGGATGTTTTAATTAAAACAGTAACTTAATGAAAAATCAGAGATATAATGCACTAAGGCTTTCAAGGATCCACTTGTAGCAATCCTATGTCAATTCAGTCAATCCAAGTAGAGAACACAACTAGATTTGAAGTCCTATCTCTCATCTAGTTGGAAAGTAAAGCATTCACACACATTCATCCAATTCAAGTTGAACTTCCAAGTTCAAGTCCATTCAATCAATGTAGAATTCAAATTCATAGCCTGCGGAGTAACAGCCATGCCTATGGACTATGGCCTGCTCAAGGATTACTATAATTCGAATCTAAACAAGCAACCTGTGATAATCTCAGAGAATTAAAAGGAATTCATGTCCGGAGCACATGAACTCAGATAAGACATCTCAAACTACCACGTATTGGACTGAAACATAAGAAAAATCAACTTTGAATTAAAAATACTTAAATCAAACTGAAATTAACATAGAACTGGCTACAAGCTTCACCTCTCAGCCTTAGCTGAGAGGTTTTAGCCGAGCATAGTCATGCTACAACTAAAAACTCAAAAAAATAAAGCATAAAACTAGAAAAACCCGAAAATAGATGTTGCAGACGCTCCACAGTCGCCTTCAGCCTCCAAACTCACGTTCCTTCTCTTCTCTGATACCTTAGGGAGAGCCCCTAGGTGGCCTTTTATAGCAACAAGCCCCCCTTGCGTCGGATTCTGCGAAAGCCTTCGCATTGCGCAGCAATTTTCGGAGTCCCAATTTAGAAAGGAGTCTTCTTACGCAGGGCCGACCGATCGTGACCGGTCAGACCAGCTCTTTTTTTTTTTTTTTTTAAAACATCCAGTGGGTGCAGCCGACCGGTCAAGACCGGTCGGACTGACCTCCCACTCATTCAGTGTACATGCCTGACCGGTCATGACCGGTCGGGCTTTGTTTCCTCTTCGTCCAGAACCTATAGCCGACCGGTCATGACCGGTCGGCCCTTCCTCAATGTCCTCTGCCTTCATGGCCGACCGGTCGGCCTTCTTCTATTGCTCCTTTCTGATGTGTCTGACCGGTCGGACGACCGGTCAGCCTTGTTATTCTTCAGCTTTTTCTTCTTTTCTTCATCCTCTTTTCTCTCTCTTTCTTCTTCTTTCTTTGGTCCATCCTAAAACTTCATGCAATAGCTTCAAATACATTCTTTTGGCTCCAATTTGATAAAATCCACTCTCATCCCTATAATCACAAAAACATATGTTAGGTGGGCCTTTAAACCATGAAAATCATGCAACGTTGTCGTGAAATGGGCAATGCAATGTATAAATTGGAGGTTCAACATTGGGTAGGAAGTGTGCCTTTCTCCCTAACATTGAGGTGAGATTCAACTCTAGCCATTGAGGTTTTCAATTCATTGATGGCTTGAGTTGAATTTTGATTAAATTTTAATTGCTCTTGCATGAACCCATTTATTTTTAGAGAATTAGTCTTGTTATACTCAGCTTGAACCGATACAAATGCACCCAACATCTCCTCTAGTGTAACTTTTGGAGTAATGACTGGAGATGGACCTAGTATAGGTTGAGCTTGAGGGATATTGTTTGCATTCGTAGTGGGTCCATTCTTCCAACTGAAGTTGGGATGGTTCTTCTAATTAGCATTAAACGTGTTTGAGTTTGGAGCACCAAATTGCCGTTGATAACTGTTTATGGCATTTGATTGTTCTTGTAAGATGTCCTGAACCGCTGAAATTGTGGGACAATCTTGTGTTGCATGTTGATTTCTGGCACAAATTCCATAAACAATTTCAACGTCATTGGACTTAATCATCTCTCCTTTCCTTAATTCCATGGCCTCAACTTTTCTTGTGAGGCTAGCCACCCGTGCACTTATGCTATCCTCTTCTGATAAGACATAAATTCCTCCTTTTTTCTTTTTGTTGGCTAGTCTTGAAATTTGCTGATTTAGATGTATCCCAAGACTGTGCATTCTCAGCTACTTCCTCCAAATAGTCCCATGCGTCATCGGCTTCCTTGTTCATGAACTCCCAATTACACATCATCTCTACAAATTGGCGCATGGGTGAAGTCAGTCCATCATAGAAAAAGCTTATAACCCGCCAAATTTCATAGCCATGATGTGGGCATGCATTTAACAAGTCCTTAAACCTCTCCCAACATTGGAAGAAGGATCATCTTCCTTTTGGGCAAAGTTCATGATAAGGCGCCTCAACATGTTCGTTTTGTGAGTTGGGAAGAATTTTTTAATGAATTCCCTATGCATATCAATCCATGCACCAATTGATCTTGGCCTTAATGCATGAAGCCAACCTTTAGCTTTATCTTTAAGGGTAAAAGGAAATAATTTAAGTCTTACCACATCATCGGTAACATTCGCAAAGTGCATGGTGGTTATTACCTCATTAAACTCCTTAAGGTGTTCATAGGCACTTTCACTGTCTAATCCATGGAATTTTGGGAGGAGTTGGATCACTCCCGGTTTCAAATCTACGTTCCCTGCATTTTGTGGAAAGATTATGCATGAGGGAGTGCTCGCTCTTGCTGGTTGCAAGTAATCATGTAATGTTCTTGGTCGAGGAACATTCTCAACCACATTTTCTCCCGTTTCGGTTTGGTTTTGGCCCAAATTAGGATTAGCCATCGGATTAGGTTGATTTACATCCATATTTTTAGAAAAAATTGAAGAATTTGGATGTCTCCTAGCACGTAGTTCTCTGTCAATTCCTTCAACTATTCCCCCTTCACTAATGAGTCGGTTATTGGAATCCTGAGCCTAATGTGGCATGCAAATCCAAAAAAATATGAAATAAAGAGAAAGAAGAATTCTTCCTTCCTTTCTTTACTCTTCTCTAAGACCGAAGCACAAGGTGTCTTGCAATGGCTAGGCCAGAAGCAAGGACAGAGACCAATTTCTCCTGGTCAATAGGGGTTCAGAGAACTCCCCTCCCACTCTTTGAATCTTTTGAGAAAAGTGCAGAAAAAGAAGAAAGAGGAGTAGAGGTGAGAAGAGAAATCTCTGAGCACAAGGTGATCCAAGACGGTAGAGCCGACCAATAGGAATCCAGGTGTCACAAGGCCTACCTTTCAGAGATCCAAAAAAGGAGTCTCCACCCACTCTACAAGAGATGAATGTGATAGGAACGAATAGGAGAAGAAGAAGAGTAAGGTTTAGAAAGATAAAACCTGATTTGGCACTTGAGATCCTTATGTCTTCTTCAGCTTCCTTGAAATCCCTGCAAAAGAAAAATCAAACAAAACAAACTAAGTTAGTCCTAGAATCCAAAAAAACCTAAATAGATACTATTTTCAGAAATTTTGTGAAAAACCGTCAAAGTCCCCGGCAACGGCGCCAAAAACTTGTTCGCTTCCCCAAGTGTAGGGTTGCAATGTAGTAATAAACTCGGTAAGACCGAGGTCAATCCACAGGGACTTATGTAGGAATTCACAAACACTTCCAATATCTTCTATTGAAAAGCTAATAACCAGATTTGATGAGATTGATGTAAATAGCAATTTTGAACTAAACTGAAATAATCAATTAATTAAAAGGCACTAGGGGTTCAAGGATCCACTTGTAGTAATCCTTGATGCTCAATTCGCTGTGGTTTCTAACTTTCTCAACTAGAATCGAAATTAAGATCTATCTAGTCGGATGATAGAGCAGTTAAACAAAACAACCTGTCATATGTAAGATCAATGTACATGATTCACTCAATGCAAGCTAGAACGACCATACTCAATTGCATAGGTCAGTCCCAATTCCAATAGATTAAGTTCACAATCATGACCATCATTAAGTCCTGTCACAAGACAAAGCTACATCATGATTTGAAGTTAATTCAAATCACATACACAGTCTCAAACATACTTCAGAAATCCATAAAAGTAGAACCTTGGTAGGAAGTTCCCACATGAAGATCATAGTACTAGAGCATACTCTAATTCATCGGATCATACAGGTCTAGACTAACACACAAAAAATTAAGAACTCAGTAATTCTTCCAAACATCCATGAGTCATCATAAGACTAAGAAAAACTACTTAGAACTTGAATTAAACTTCAAACCATTGTTCTTAAACATGAAATCCAATCTTAAAACCAATTTAAACGAATTGAAACATCTTAGATTCACTAAAAGCTTCACCTCTAAGCCCTAGCTAAGAGGTTTAGTCGTTCATGATCCAAGGAAACATGAAACAACTAAGAAAAACATAAAAACGAGAAAGCAAACTAGAAGGAGTTGTGGAACTTCGAAATCCACTTCCGCCACCTCTCACCTTGCTCAAACCCTTCTAAGATACCCTAAGAACGTAGTGGAGGAGTCCTTTTATAGCTTTGGAACCCTAGGTGCAGAGAAACTTGGAGAAATCCCACATATTTGTGTTTTGCGCAGAGGTTTTCGGAGCTTGCAGAAGAAGTTTTCTTACGCAGCCGACCGGTCGGACCCCCTGTCCGGCCGGTTGGACAAAGTGCTTGCAATTGAAATTTTCACTGGAGTGTTTTTTATGCAGTCCGACCCACCAGCCGACCAGTCGGCCGGCCGGCCGGTGGACTTGCTTCAATCTGCTGAGTTTTCTGGACATTGCAATGGATAGGCCGACCCTTCAGCCGACCGGTCAGCCAGTCTGTCCAGTCGGTCGGTCAGTGGGTCGGCCTTCATAAAAATGTGTCCAGAAATTTTGAAGGGTTTGGCTAGCCAGTCGGTGGCTGTGACCGGCCGGCCGGTGGACATGAACTTGGCTGAAATCTTCAGCTTCTCCTCCTTTATCTTCAATGTGCTTTTGCTCCACCTTTGGTCCTTCATTCCTTTGAACTTCAAGATGCGTAACTGACCTATCTTAGCCCTCGTTTGATGACTTCTCTCTTTTACTCCTACAACCACAAAACCATTCATTAGTTGGGTTTGTAATCATGTATTTCAAACATAGTTAGTGATAAAATGGGGTTAGAATATGCACATTTAAGAGCTCAACAGCGAACACTTCGTATCTTCCATTTTTCGCAGAATTCTGAGAACGCGATGTTATCGAATTGCTTTCCATTGTCGGTGATTATAGTATGGGGAAGCCCATAACGGCATATGATATTTCTCCATATGAACCTATTGGTTTGCTTTTCAGTGATTCTGGTTAATGGTTCTGCCTCGACCCATTTGGTGAAATAATCGACTGCTACGATTGCAAATCTGTTATGACCTTTCTCGATGGGCAAGGGCCCGATGATATCGACCCCCCATTGGGTGAAGGGCCAGGGGCCATCCATTGGCGTCATTTGCTCAAACGGTATATGAGGTATAGGAGAATACCGCTGGCACTTGTCACATCTTTTCAAAAATTCGATCGCGTCCGCCTTCATAGTGGGCCAATAATACCCTTGCCACATTACTTTATATGCTAAAGAGCGTCCCTTATGATGGTTACCACATGCCCCCTGGTGTATTTCATCAAGAACGCGATGCGCCTCTTCTAGATGAAGACACCTTAAATATGGTAAAGTAATGCTCTTACGTAATAGTGTTTCATTTTGTAGGGTATCCCTGGCAGCGCGATGACGGATTTGCCTTGTGGATTTTTTATCATCCGAGGAGTTGTCCATCTCTGAGATAAAGGACGATGGGGTCCATCCAACATGGAGAGGAATATACTGTGACCACTTGCTCGGACGTTGTTTGGTTAATACTTGGAGCATGAAGATGCTCGATGGGAATAGATTTCAATAATTCAGACTCTGGTGTGGAGGCTAGTTTTGCCAAGCAATCTGTGAGTTTGTTCTTCAGCTTCGTGAGCACGATAAGTACCCGGGATTTATATAAAGCCATCCATTCTTCTTTCGCCTCGAATTCATCGAGCACCTGATTGACTATGAGTTGAGAGTCACTATGAATAAGTAAACCTGATCAAAGCCTCGTATTCGGCTTCGTTGGTTGAAATGTGAGTGTCAAATCGTAAGGCATATTGAAAATGTGACCCGTCAGGAGCAATTAAAATTAATCCGGCCCCACTGCCGGTGGCTCGTGAAGACCCATCCACAAAGAGCGACCAAGGGGCCTGGTCGCTGGTGGAAGAATATGTGAATTCAGCAATGAAATCGGTCACGGCTTAACCCTTAATCGTCATTCGTGGGCGGAACGATATATCGTACTCACTAATCTCAATCGCCCATTTGGTCAATCGCCTTGAGACCTCAGGTTTTTGAAGGACCTGTCTCAACGGGTGATTCGTTGGCACTAATATAGCGTGGGCTTGGAAATAGGGTCGCAGTTTCCGAGCGACGGTCACTAAGGCGAGAGCTAATTTTTCCATATCAGAGTATTGAGTTTCGGCATCCACCATTGCTCGACTAATATAATAAACGGGCCTCTGTACCCCGAAATCTTCTCTTATTAATGCGGCACTAACGGCCGTAGAAGACACAGATAAATAAAGGAGCTGCTTATGTAAAACGGGTTTTGATAAAATGGGAGGCGCGCTCATATATTGCTTCAGTTGTTGAAATGCTTCTTCACATTGCGGAGTCCAAGCCGAGTTAGTTTTTGCAGTAGCTCGAAGAAGCTTAAAGAAAGGAAGGCACCTATTAGAGGCATGCGAAATAAACCTGTTCAATGAGGCGATGCGACCAGCCAATCGTTGGACATCTTTGAGAGTAGATGGAGACTTCATTTCGATCAGAGCTTTTATTTTCTCGGGATTCACCTCGATTCCTCGCTGGCCAACCATAAACCCGAGAAATTTTCCAGCGGAAACCCCGAATGCACATTTTTCTGAATTTAACTTCATCTAATACTTTCTCATCAAATCGAAGGCTTCTCGAAGATCTACAAGGTGGTCATCTTCTATGATGCTTTTCACGAGCATGTCGTCGTCGTAAACTTCCATATTCCTACCGATTTGCTCGGCAAATATTTTATTAACTAGGCGCTGATAGGTGGCTCCTGTGTTCTTAAGACCAAAAGGCATTACCTTGTAACAATACAAGCCACGGTCAGTGATGAAGGCAGTGTGTTGACTATCAGGTGGATGCATCATAATTTGGTTATAACCAGAGTAGGCGTCCATGAAACTTAGCAAGGCATGCCCTGCTGTTGAATCAACCAACTGGTCAATACGCGGAGTCGGGAAACTATCTTTCGGGAATGCGTTGTTCAAATCGGAGTTGTCCACGTACATTGTCCACTTGCCATTAGCTTTTCGAATGAGAACCACATTCGCGACCCATTCCGGGTAGTCAACTTCCTCTATGAAATTGACAGTCAGCAACTTCTCAACCTCAGTTTTAATCACCATTTGTCTTTCTGTGGTGAAGGCTCATCGACGCTAGTGAACAAGTTTGTGCTTCGGATCAACGTTCAAGCGATGCACTATGATGTTGGGATCGATACCTGGCATGTCGCTATGGGACCAAGCAAATGCATCTTGATATTGAATAAGAAAACGAGTCAGACTTTGGTGACAGACCTCACTTAAAGAAGATCCAACGTAAACCCTCTTGGATGAATTTTCTTCAGATAAATGGATTGCGACTGTCTCTTCCCCTAGGGTACCTGATTGAAGAGCACTCTCTCTTGGATCCAGCGTCGTAGCGGTCAAGGCATCTGATGAGTCTCCTGTGATTGACATAACAGGAGCTACTTGGGTTTTCTTTTGGTCTTGTACGACGATTTCGTAACATGCTCGAGCTTCCTTTTGATTTCCTCGTACAACCCCGACTCCATTCGGAGTAGGGAATTTTATACATAGGTACAGGGGGTGTAAAGCTACCCCTATCTTGTTGAATGAAGGTCGGCCCAAAATAACGTTATATGATGATCTCCGATCTACCACGAGGAAATTAACGAAGATAGTAGTTTTTACTGAGCTTTCTCCAAAGGTGACTGGAAGGTCGATGCTTCCCTCCGGTGTTACCACTTCGCCTCCGAAGCCGACGAGGGGAGTTGACACCAATTTGAGTAGGCTCTTGGAGAGTGTCATTTTATTGAAAGCTTCCAGGTAGAGAATATCAGCGGAGCTACTTGTATCTAACATAATACGATGGGTTAAATAATTTGATACCTTTAATGCGACCACAATGGAGTCCTCGTGGGGGAAATGAATCCCTTCCACATTTTCAAGAGAAAAAGTGATCGGATGATGGCCAGGATATGATGCATCAGGCGTCTTTTCCAACCAATAGATGTGCTGGGGCTTCTAAGACGCTTTGCGAGTGTATGCTTTTCTTGATGCTTGAGAATCTCCTCCGCAAGATGGTCCTCCAACAATGGTCCGGATCTCACCAGTGGGCTCAGCGTCTTCTTGCGAAGTATGATGTTGAGGTGACTTCTTCCGGTGTGGTAGGGCTTCCGTCCTTTTTGGTGACCAATCTTGTCGAGCTACGTAATCGCAAAGATGACCTTTCTGGATAAGGGCTTCGATGTGATCTTTCAGGGATATACAATCTTGGGTATTGTGCCCATGGTCTTTATGGAAATAACAGAACTTTCTCTTGTCTCTTTTTTCATGATTGGACTTGATCTTTGAAGGCCATTTCATATACAGTTTATGCTTGATCTCCATTAACACTTTTTCAGGAGATTGGTTGAGAAGAGTATAGTTATGATATTTACCAGAGTAGGGCTTCTTTGGGGAATGATCCCATCGATCGCGCCGATATTTCTTATCAGGAGGAGAGATCTCCTCGGACTTACGCTTCTTGCCCTGTATACCATGACGTGCCAAAGCGACTTCTTCCGCATTGATGTATTTCTGAGCCTTTGCTTGGAATTCCGCCATAGTTTTAGGAGGGTTCTTATCCAATGCGAATTGGAATTTTTCGCCTGTAATTTCGGCTATAAGGGTGGTGAGGCCTTTATCTTCAGTATAACCTTCAGTCTGGACAGCTTCTGCAGTGAACCGAACTGTAAACTCCTTAATCGTCTCCCCATGCTGTTGCTTCAAGTCCATTAAGTGAGATGCCGGATTTTTTGTACGGATGTTTCCATGAACTAAGAAAGGAAGAGCTCCGATAGTTGAGAGAAGGATCCGATGGATCAAGATTTTAGGCCCCGGAACCATGTACGCGCCGCATCCTTTCAGGTTAGTGTTGAGCTCTTAATTGTGCATATTCTAACCCCAATTCATCACTCATTGTGTGAGGTTTTCATGATTTAAAGGCTAACGGAATGCACGTTTCATGATTACAGGATTAAGAGTGGACTCCGCCTAATTGAAGATGAAAAGAACTTGCTTAGAACCTTGGATGAAGACCCAAGGTGGGCTGAAGGAAGAAGGAAGCAAAAAAAGAAGCAAGGAAAGAAGAAAGTAAAAGAAAGAAAGGAAGTAAAAAAGGAACAAGAGGAGGCCAGACCGGTCATGACCGGTCGGCCAAGGGAGCCAGACCGGTCTCGACTGGTCAGCCATGCACGCTGGATAGATACTGGAGAGGGCCCAACCGGTCTTGATCGGTCGGCCAGGGATGCTGAGCACGCTGGAATTTTTCCAGAGGAGGCCAGACCGGTCATGACCGGTCGCCCAGCCCAGTCCGACCGGTCCAGACCGGTCGGCTATGTGAAAGAAACAGAAATTGCTATTTTAAGTCCGATTTTCTCTGCGCACTGCGTAACTCCTACGCAGATTCTCGATCTTTCTGAAGTTGCGGAGCCTCCGTACTATAAAAGGACACCTAGGGATCGTTCCTAGGGTATCTTGGAAGGGTTTAAGCAAGCTTGGAGGCGGCGGAAGTGAATTTGGGAGTTCCACAACTCCTTATAGTTTGTTTTGCTATTTTTATGAATTTTTTAGTTGTTTCATGTTTCTTTGGATCCTGAGCAGCTAAACCTCTTAGCTAGGGCTAAGAGGTGAAGCTTGTAGTGGATCCAAGATGTTCTAATTCGTATTTAGTTGGTTTGAAATTTGGAATTCATGATTATGAACTATGGTTTGAAGTTTATACAAGTTTTAAGTACTTTTTCTTAGTCTTATGATAACTCATGGATGTTTGGGAGAATTACTTAAATTCTTAATTGGTTTGCATTAGTCTAGACCTGTATGATCTGAGGAATTGGAGTGTGCTCTAGTACTATGATCTTTATGTGGGGATTTCCTATCAAAGTTCTATGTTTCTGATTTTCTGAATTATGTGAGGGACTGTGCAGGTGATTTGAATCAAGTTCAAATCATGATCTAGCCTTTTCTTGTGACAGGACTTGAGGATGATTATGATTATGAACTGGACCTTTTGGAAAGGGGAATGACCTATGCAATTGAGCATGCTCAGCTCAGCCTACATTGAGTGAATCATATGCATTGAACTTACATACAACAGATTGATTGGGTTAACGGCTCTATCATCCGGCTAGATAGATCTTAATATCGATTCTAGTTGAGAGAATGAGAAACCACAGCGGATTGAACATCAAGGATTGCTACAAGTGGATCCTTGAACCCCTAGTGCTTTTCTATAATTAGTTATTTTCAATTTAATTCAATTTTGTTAATTTACATCAAATTCATACAAAAATATGGTCATTAGCTTTCAATAGGTACTTTTGGATGTGTTTGTGAAATCCTACATAAGTCCCTGTGGATCGACCTCGGTCTTACCGAGATTATTACTACATCGCAACCTTACACTTGGGGAAGCAAACAAGTTTTTGGCGTCGCTGCCGAGGACTTTGACGGTTTTTCACAAATTTCTGAAATTAGTATTTATTTAGGATTTTTAGGATTTTAGGACTAACTTAGTTTGTTTATTTGATTTTTCTTTTCACGGATTTCTAGGAAGCTAAGGAAGATACAAGGATTTCAAGTGCCGAATCAGGTTTTATCTTTCTAAACCTTACTCTTCTCCTTCTTCTATTCATTCCTATCATATTCATCTCTTGTAGAGTGGGTGGAGACTCCTTTTGGATCTCTAAAAGGTCGGCTTTGTGCCACCTGGATTCCTATTGGTCGGCTTTGCCATCTTGGATCACCTTGTGCTTAGAGATTTCTTTTCTCACCTCTACTCCTCTTTCTTCTTTTTCTGCACTTTTTCTCAAAAGATTCAAAGAGTGGGTGGGGAGTTCTCTGAACCCCTATTGACCAGGAGAAATCGATCTCTATCCTTGCTTCTGGCTTAGCCATTGCAAGACACCTTGTGCTTCGGTCTTAGAGAAAAGTAAAGAAAGGGAGGAAGAATTCTTCTTTCTCTTTGTTTCTTATTTTTTTGGTTTTGCATGACACATTGGGCTCGGGATTCCAATAACCGACTAATAAGTGAAGGGGGGATAGTAAAAGGAATTGACAGAGAACCACGTGTTAGGAGACATCTAAACTCTCCAATTTTGTCTGAAAACATGGCTGCAAATCAACCTAATCCGGGCCAAAACCAAACTGAAACAGGGGAGAATGTGGTTGAGAATGTTCCCCGACCTAGGACTTTACGTGATTTCTTGCAACCCGCAAGAGCGAGCACTCCCTCATGCATAGTTTTTCCACAAAATGCAGGGAATGTGGATTTGAAACCGGGAGTGATCCAACTTCTCCCTAAATTCCATGGATTAGACAGTGAAAGTGCTTATCAACACCTTAAGGAGTTTGATGAGGTAATCACCACCATTCACTTTGCAAATGTGACTGAAGATGTAGTGAGACTCAAATTCTTCCCTTTCACTCTTAAAGATAAAGCTAAGGGTTGACTTTATGCATTGAGGCCAAGATCAATTGGTGCATGGACTGATATGCACAGAGAATTCATAAAAAACTTCTTCCCTACTCACAAAACGAACATGTTGAAGCGCCTTATCATGAACTTTGCCCAAAAGGAAGATGAAACCTTCTTCTAATGTTGGGAGAGGTTTAAGGATTTATTAAATGCATGCCCACATTATGGCTATGAAATTTGGCGAGTTATAAGCTTTTTCTATGAAGGACTGACTTCACCCATGCGCCAATTTGTAGAGATGATGTGTAATGGGGAGTTCATGAATAAGGAAGCTGATGAAGCATGGGATTATTTGGAGGAATTGGCTGAGAATGCACAGTCTTGGGACACATCGAAACCAACAAATTCCAAGACTGGCCAACAAAAGGAAAAGGGGGGAATGTATGTCTTATCAGAAGAGGATAGCATAAGTGCACGGGTGGCTAGCCTCACAAGAAAGGTCGAAGCCATGGAATTAAGGAAAGGAGAAACGATCAACTCCACTGACGTTGAAACTGTTTGTGGAATTTGTGCTGGAACTCAACATGCAACACAAGATTGTCCCACAATTTCAGCAGTTCAAGGCATCTTACAAGAACAAACAAATGCCATAAACAGTTATCAACAGCAATTTGGTGCTCCAAACTCAAACACGTTTAATCCTAATTGGAAGAACCATCCCAATTTCAGTTGGAGAAATGGACCCACTGCAAATGCAAACAACACTCCAAAAGTATCACTAGAGGAGATGTTGGGTGATTCGTATCGGTCCAAGCTGAGTATAACAAGACTAATTCTCTAAAAATAGATGGGTTCATACAAGAGCAATTGAAATTCAATCAAAATTCAACTCAAGCCATCAATGAATTGAAAACATCACTGGCTAGAGTTGAATCTCATCTTAGTGTTAGAGAGAAGGGCACACTTCCTGCCCAACCTCTTCCTAACCCAAGAACCCAGTTTGAGATACAAGATGCAAGCTCATCCTCACATCACACGGAACATGTTCAAGCTATCACCACTTTGAGAAGTGGGAAAGAAATTGACAAATCTAATCCGGTGAAGGCCCCAAAGCCTAAGGATCCGGAAATTTCCAAAGAGGATGATAGCTCGAACAATACCCCACAAGAGAAAGAACCAGAAAGGCAATACAAGCCGGTTGCTCCGTTTCCACAAAGGTTGATTTCACCTAAACCTTTAGATAAAAATCTGGAAATTTTAGAAGTATTCAAGCAGGTGAAGATCAACATCCCGTTGTTGGATGCAATAAAACAAATACCATCTTATGCCAAATTTTTAAAGGAATTATGTACAGTCAAAAGGAAACACAATGTTCACAACAAAGTCCTCTTGACTGAGAATTTGAGCGCCATTATCAAACAAGAGGTGCCCCAAAAATACAAGGATCCGGGTAGTCCAACCATCTCATGCATCATAGGAGACTACCGGATTAAACAAGCCTTACTCGACTTGGGGGCAAGTGTGAATCTCATTCCATACTCGGTCTACGAACAACTTGGGTTAGGTGAATTGAAACCCACCAAAACCACACTCCAACTCGCTGATAGATCCATTCGTATACCAAGAGGAATGATTGAGGATGTTCTAGTCCAAGTTGATAAATTCTACTACCCGGTAGACTTTATTGTCTTGGATACACATCCCGTGATAGGCACCGGTGCTCAAATTCCCGTCATACTTGGACGACCGTTTCTAGCTACTTCAAATGCCATCATCAATTGTAGAAACGGACTTGCACAAATGTCCTTTGGGAATATGACCCTTGAGCTTAACATATTTGATTTATGCAAACAACCACGGGAGGTTGATGATGATGTCCACGAATTAAACATGATTGAATCATTCATGGAGGCTACAGTCCCCTTGTCACTATCTTCCGACCCTTTGGAGGTATTTGTGGCCCATTCCCATGAGATAAATGATGACACAATACAAGAGATGGATGCCATACTAGGGATGATGCCGGTGCTTCATAATAAAAGATGGAGGGCCCTATTTGAACCTTTACCTGTAAACGAGAACAAGGCCCTCCCATCCAACATCAAGGCACCAACACTCGACCTAAAACCATTACCAAGTGAGCTGAAATATGTTTATTTAGGTCGAGATGAGACATATCCGGTGGTGATATCTTCTCACTTGGATGAGGAACAAGAGAGTAGGCTAATAGCCACTCTATTAGAAAACAAGAGTGCCATTGGATGGTCAATTGCGGATCTCAAAGGCATAGAACCACTGATTTGTACTCATCGCATACACCTTGAGGAGAATGCGAAAACATCTAGGCAACCACAAAGACGACTAAATCCAAACATGAAGGATGTGGTTAAGGCCGAAGTGGTAAAACTATTGGATGTGGGTATTATTTACCCAATATCCGATAGCCAATGGGTGAGCCCAACTCAAGTGGTGCCTAAGAAATCTGGAATAACCATCGTAGCTAATGCCAATAATGAACTCGTACCAACTAGAGTCACTACCGGTTGGAGAATGTGCATTGACTACAGGAAGCTAAACACTGTCACGAGGAAATTGCCCGTGAAGACCAAGAAAAGACTACATTCACATGTCCATTCGGCACTTTCTTCTACCGACGGATGCCGTTTGGACTATGTAATGCCCCTGCCACCTTTCAGCGTTGTATGATGAGTATCTTTTCTAACATGGTGGGAACCATTCTCGAAGTCTTCATGGATGATTTTTCCGTATTTGGTTATAGCTTTGATGAGTGCCTTGAGCACTTAAAATCTGTGCTGAAAAGATGTGAAGAGAAGAACCTTGTGCTCAATTAGGAAAAGTGTCACTTCATGGTTCAAAAGGGAATTGTACTTGGTCACATCGTTTCACAAAATGGAACCGAGGTAGACAAAGCAAAAATTGATCTTATTTCTAACCTTCAACACCCAAAAGCATACGAGATGTACGGTCCTTTTTAGGACATGCAGGATTTTACAGACGGTTCATAAAGGATTTCAGTTCACTCTCTTGCCCTTTATGTAACCTACTTCAAAAGGAAAATTCATTCGAGTGGAATGAAGAATGTCAAAAGGTCTTTACCACCCTTAAAGGTATGTTGACATGTGCTCCCATAATGCAACCACCTGATTGGAGCATTCCTTTTGAGATTATGTGTGATGCTAGTGACTATGCTATTGGGGCCGTGCTAAGCCAAAGAAAAGAGAAAAAGCCATGTGTCATCTACTATGCAAGTAGAACCCTAAACTCAGCCCAAGCAAACTACACCACTACTGAAAAAGAACTTTTAGCCGTAGTTTTTACCTTGGACAAGTTTAGGTCCTACTTGATTGGGTCCAAGATCATTATATTCACTGACCATGCCGCGCTTAAGTATCTTCTCTCTAAGAAGGATGCTAAACCACGGTTGTTAAGATGGATCCTTCTACTCCAGGAATTCGACATAGAAATACGTGATAAGAAAGGAGTAGAAAATGTAGTAGCTGACCATCTCTCTAGACTTGTCCTCACATATTCCCCTGAAACGACTGCAATCAATGACATGTTCCCTGATGAACAACTTTTTGCTGTTTCCCAATTGCCATGGTATGCGGACATTGTTAACTATCTTGCTACAGGTACAACTCCTACACATTGGAAAAAGTAAGATAAGGATAAATTCTTCACAGAGGTGCGAAAATTCCTATGGGATGACCCATACTTATTCAAGTATTGTCCCGATCAAATCATAAGGAGATGTCTGCCGGATGAGGAACAACAAAGTATCATCTCCTTCTGTCATTCTCAAGCATGTGGTGCCCACTTTTCGGCTAAAAAGACCACAGCGAAAATTCTGCAATGTGGGTTTTATTGGCCCACCATGTTCAAAGACACACATGAGTTTTATAAAGCATGTGAACCTTGTTAGAAATTAGGAGGAATCTCCCGTAGAAATATGATGCCACTCAATCCCATCTTAATAATCGAAATTTTTTATTGTTGGGGCATCGATTTCATGGGCCCATTCCCATCTTCTTTTGGAAACCTATACATCTTGCTTGCCATTGATTATGTTTCCAAATGGGTCGAGGCCATCCCTTGCCTGAATAATGACTATAAAACGGTTATTCACTTTTTAAAAGAGAATATTCTTTCCCGGTTTGGAACGCCTCGAGTCATCATAAGTGATGGAGGGTCTCACTTTTGCAATCGCCCTTTTGAAACCTTAATGAAGAAATATGGCGTAAAACACAAAATGAGCACTCCCTATCACCCACAAACTAGTGGACAAGTTGAGATATCCAATAGGGAGATTAAACACATTTTAGAGAAAATAGTGAACCCCGATCGCAAGGATTGGTCACTTCGGCTTACCGATGCGCTTTGGGCTTACCGTACTGCTTTCAAAACCCCTATTGGAATGTCTCCCTATAGACTTGTCTATGGGAAGGCTTGCCACTTACATGTGGAGTTGGAACATAGGGCTTATTGGGCAATTAAGAAGATGAATTTCAATTCTGACAAGGCAAGCTCGTTGCGCAAACTATAATTGAATGAACTTGCAGAAATCCAGAATGAAGCTTATGAGAATGCGAGAATTTACAAGGACAAGACGAAGATATTCCATGATAAGAATATTCTTCGCAAGACATTCACGATCAATAAAAAATTCCTCATGTATAATTCTCGCTTACATCTATTTCTGGGAAAATTGAGATCTCGATGGACCGGTCCCTACATTGTACAAACTGTCTATCCATATGGGACTGTCGAGCTGTTAAATCCGAGGAACGGCAACATTTTTAAGGCGAATGGGCAGCGATTAAAGCCGTTGTTTGAGAAATTTCCTTCAGAAGGTATGTCCATACCCCTGAATGATCCTGTGTATCTGGATGATTGATCTCCTAGTCTGACGGAGGTATAGAGTAGTTAGTTTAGGATTTTGTTGCTTTTGTTTACTTTTGCTTAGGTTTGTTAGAAGGAGGAAGAATTCCACTTTTCACCTTTCAAGTACTCTCACTCCTCACTCCCTTTTATGTTCACATTGCTCTCATGTTTGTTTATTGCACATCTTTTACATTGAGGACAATGCAAGATTTGGTTGGGGGGTGTAGGATCACTTGGATAAATCCAGCGTTTTGTAACATCTCAAGCAATTATGTGGAAATTTTTCGATTTTTTCAAAATTTGAAACTCTTTTGGAAAACATTGTCTCTATGCATTCCAGATGATATGAGCATAAGAGGAGGAGATATGAAGTGTATGGGGCTGTATGTTTGGAATCTCTCATAGCATAATGGTTTTATATGTGAATTCCCCTAATTCTGTGATTGATAGAAAATCTGAACACTTTTACACCTAGTCCACATTACACGATTTTCATGGGTTGAAGGGATTATGTGATTTATGGATTAGCTAGGCTGTGAATTAAGGTGTTGAGAAGACAAGCCAGGGTACTTTGTCCATCCCTGTCCATGGGAAAACAATGCAAGATATGGATTTCTAAAAATCCTATCTAAATTAAAAGAAAAAGGAAAAGGAAGGATGAAATTGGGAATGATGGAAAACTGCTGGAAAATTCCGATTAAGGCTACCTACTACCAACCGGGGGATGGTCTACCCGTAACCAAAGCCGGAAATGGGACGTAGTGTGAAAGTCGTCGGAAGGACGGTAAGGCAAATTCCTGTCATTGGCTTGATGTAGCTCCATGTACCTTGAGATCTATAGTCTGGTTGATCCATGAAGAAGATAATCCTAGAAACTCATGAAATGAATTTTCACTATCCACACTAGATTGAATTTGTTCAAGTTCTTCTGTTTATCAACCAATCAGTGGGAATTTCATATAAATGCTTATCATGTCTTGAGGATTTACAGGTTCAACTTCTGTCACCAAATAATTCTGAATCTTACACTTGTATGTCTTGGGATGTATAGAAGAAGGGTTTCTGAAAGAGAGTTGAGTTTTGAAGAATGGGATTAGTTTCACGCATGTTTTGCTCGGGACTAGCAAAATGTTGGTTGGGGGGTGTGTTGAGCTCTTAATTGTGCATATTCTAACCCCAATTCATCACTCATTGTATGAGGTTTTCATGATTTAAAGGCTAACGGAATGCATGTTTCATGATTACGGGATTGAGAGTGGACTCCGCCTAATTGAAGATGAAAAGAGCTTGCTTAGAACCTTGGATGAAGACCCAAGGTGGGCCGAAGCAAGAAGGAAGCAAAGAAAGAAGCAAGGAAAGAAGAAAGTAAAAGAAAGAAAGGAAGTAAAAAAGGAGAAAGAGGAGGCCAGACCGGTCATGACCGGTCGGCCAAGGGAGCCAGACCGGTCTCGACCAGTCAGCCATGCAAGCTGGACAGATACTGGAGAGGGCCCGACCGGTCTTGGCCGGTCGGCCAGGGATGCTGAGCACGCTAGAATTTTTCCAGAGGAGGCCAGACCGGTTGTGACCGGTCGGCCAGCCCAGTCCGACCGGTCCAGACCGGTCGGCCATGTGAAAGAAACAAAAATTGCTATTTTAAGTCCGATTTTCTCTGCGCACTGCGTAACTCCTACGCAGATTCTCGATCTTTCTGAAGTTGCGGAGCCTCCGTACTATAAAAGGACACCTAGGGATTGTTCCTAGGGTATCTTGGAAGGGTTTAAGCAAGCTTGGAGGCGGCGGAAGTGAATTTGGGAGTTCCACAACTCCTTCTAGTTTGTTTTGCTATTTTTATGAATTTTTTAGTTGTTTCATGTTTCTTTGGATCATGAGCAGCTAAACCTCTTAGCTAGGGCTAAGAGGTGAAGCTTGTAGTGGATCCAAGATGTTCTAATTCGTATTTAGTTGGTTTGAAATTTGGAATTCATGATTATGAACTATGGTTTGAAGTTTATACAAGTTTTAAGTACTTTTTCTTAGTCTTATGATAACTCATGGATGTTTGAGAGAATTACTTAAATTCTTAATTGGTTTGCATTAGTCTAGACCTGTATGATCTGAGGAATTGGAGTGCGCTCTAGTACTATGATCTTTATGTGGGGATTTCCTATCAAAGTTCTATTTTTCTGATTTTCTAAATTATGTGAGGGACTGTGCAGGTGATTTGAATCAAGTTCAAATCATGATCTAGCCTTGTCTTGTGACAGGACTTGAGGATGGTTATGATTATGAACTGGACCTTTTGGAAAGGGGAATGACCCATGCAATTGAGCATGCTCAGCTCAGCCTACATTGAGTGAATCATATGCATTGAACTTACATACAACAGATTGATTGGGTTAACGGCTCTATCATCCGGCTAGATAGATCTTAATATCGATTCTAGTTGAGAGAAAGAGAAATCACAGCGGATTGAACATCAAGGATTGCTACAAGTGGATCCTTGAACCCCTAGTGCTTTTCTATAATTAGTTATTTTCAATTTAATTCAATTTTGTTAATTTACATCAAATTCATACAAAAATCTGGTCATTAGCTTTCAATAAGTACTTTTGGATGTGTTTGTGAAATCCTACATAAGTCCCTGTGGATCGACCTCGGTCTTACCGAGATTATTACTACATCGCAACCCTACACTTGGGGAAGCAAACAGTTAGGGAAAAAGCCCTACACATAATTTATGAACCATGCCCCTCCAGCTTCATAAGAGACTTATACGTCTCCAAATGTTCGAGAGGGTCGCCAGTGCCTGTATACGGAGTGATGATAGGCGTGCGATATTTCTTAGGCAAGGGTGCCTCTATGACCTCGCGGGTGAAGGGAGATTCGGATCGATGGATTGACGCAACAACAATAGGTGGTAGATTAGTCTGATATCGTTGTTTCATATCGTCGAAACGAGCCTGGATTCTTTTGAGATCTCCTTCCCATGGCACGGTGTAGCTTGACGTTTCGACAGCAGACCCCTGAGATTGTTGTTGCCAGGAGGCACTAGAGTGTATAGAATGCGGAGGGGTGTCGGGACTTGATTGCCTAGTGGTATTCGATTTGAGGGAGGAGAATTTAACTGGGTTCGTGGCTCGCCCGCAGAATGTTTGGAAGCTACTGGTATAAGTTGCGTCGGCCGCCCTTTTGGAGGTTGTTGTTGTGGTTCCGAAAAGTGCTGATCAAACCGATTAGATAAGGTCTGAAGCCCGGCTTTAAGAGTTAGAAGTGTATTTCTGAGGAAACGCATAACGTCCTCTTGACTACCGGATACGTCAAAAAATGGGCTTTGTGATGGCACATTGGTCTCTCCCTGGGGGATGCTCGCTGAAACAGTCTGAGGGAGGTTAGGCACTGGTTCGGTAATGTCAGGCAGAGGTAACGTCTGCCTTGAAGTGGAAGGATGAACCATCTTTTTGGGAGGCATGGTGGGAGATCTCGATCAGAGATTAGAATGGCTAATCCTGACGATCCATTTTCCCACAGACGGCGCCAATCTATTTACGTCGGATTTGGTAATAGCATCCTCCAGACATTCACCTTCCTTCTATGCAACAGCTTCCCTTCGAGCTTGAAAGAATACTAGGAGAAAACTAAAGGGGGCATGCACCCAGCCGTTAGCCCTCCGAAGCTTAAGTCAAACGAGGCCCAGTTGTGAAGGAAAACAACAGGATATAAGCTTAAAGATTGTGTACCTTTATCTTCTGTGAAGTCATCTATTTATACAAATCCGAGTGACCTAGTCTATTATGCAAGACGTTAAGATTACTGTTGATTTTCTGGGGATAGGGGGTTATCTGGTGAATCCTTAGATAAGCAGATAGTCCTATCTCAATTGGACATCTAATTAATTACGTTCCCTGATGGTGCTCCCCTGAGATTCGGAGCCATGAGTAGAGATAAGCCCATGACCAGCTTATACGGGCTACTGGTACTAGAAAAGTGAAGGATGCTCGGGCTCGGGGTAATTGCTCGCACGTTGAGATGCGACCCCTTTCGACGACCACGAGCCGAGCTGCTCACACGTTGAGATGCGACCCCTTTCGACGACCACGAGCCAAGCTGCTCGCATGTTGAGATGCGACCCCTTTCGACGACCACGAGCCGAGCTGCTCGCATGTTGAGATGCGACCCCTTTCGACGACCACGAGCCGAGTTGCTCGCATGTTGAGATGCGACCCCTTTTGACGACCACAAGCTAAGCTGCTCGCAGTTGGATAGACTCGCCGCAACTTCTTTCAATCACTCCCTAATCGTATCTATCAACGACCAACTTTATCCTACAACATTCATCTCATGGATTTCCGGGGTTACCTTCCTTGTGAATTAATTAAGGTATGGATTCAATGGTGTATAGATCAACAACAAGCCTATGACAGGAGTTTGCCTTACCATCCTTCCGATGGCTTTCACACTATGTCCCATTTCTAGCTTAAGTTGCAGGTAGACCATCTCCCGGTTAGTAATAGGTAGCCATTTTCGAAATTTTTCCACCATATTCTCCATCATTCCCATATTTTCATCCTTCCTTTCCGTTTTCTTTTTCATTAGATAGGATTTTTAGAAATCCATATCTTTCGTTATTTTCCCATGGACAAGCAAAGTACCCCGACTTGGTTTCTCAATGCCTCAAATCCAAACTTAACCAATTCACAATTCCACATAATCCTTTTAAAGCGTGAGAATCGTGTAATGTGAACTTGGTGTAAAGGTGTTTGGAAATTCTATCAATCATAAAAATAGGGGAATTCACATATAAAACTAGTATCTTAGAGATTGCTCAAGGTATTCAACTTCACTCACTTTACTTTTCCTTTCTCTTATACTCACACAATCCCAAATGCATAGAAACAAAGTTTTCCAGAGGAGTTTTAAATTTGTAAAAAAATTGAAAAAGTTCCTACATAATTGCTCGAGATGTTACAAAACACTGGATTCATCCTAGTGATTCCACACCCCCCAACCAAATCTTGCATTGTCCTCAATGTAAAAGATATGCAATGAGCAAAACATGAGAGCAATTCTAAAATAAAGGGGGTGAGGAAGGAAAGTACCTGAGAGAACAAAAAGTGAGATTCTACCTCCTTCTAACAAACCTATGAAATAACAAACAAAAAGCAACAAAATCCTAATCCTAACCACTTTATACCTCCATCAGACTAGGAGATAAAAAATCTTGATACACAGGTCAGTCAGAAGTATGGACATACCTTGTGAAGGAAAATTCTCAAAGAACGGCTTTAATCGCTGACCATTCACCTTAATGATGTTGTCGTTCCTTGGATTCAACAACTCGACAGTCCCATATGGGTAAACAGTTTGTATAATGTAGGGATCGGTCGATCGAGATCTCAATTTCTCCAGAAATAAATGTAAGCGAGAATTATACATAAGGACTTTTTGATTAATCGTGAAGGTCTTACAAAGGATGGTCTTATCATGGAACACCTTGGTCTTATTCTTGTAAATTCTCGCATTTTCATATGCCTCGTTCCGGAGTTCCGCAAGTTCATTCAATTGAAGTTTGCGTAACGAGCTTGCTTTGTCAGAATCAAAATTTATCTTCTTTATCACCCAATATGCCCTATGTTCCAACTCTACAGGCAAGTGACAAGCCTTCCCATAAACAAATCTATAGGGAAAAATTCCAATGGGGGTCTTGAAAGCGGTATGGTAAGCCCAGAGTGCATCGGTAAGTCGAAGCGACCAATCCTTGCGATCGGGGTTCACCGTTTTCTCCAAAATATGTTTATCTCCCTATTGGATATCTCAGCTTGTCCACTTATTTGCGGATGATAGGGAGTGCTTACTTTGTGATTTACGCCATATTTCTTCATTAAGGCTTCAAATGGGCGATTACAAAAGTGAGACCCTTCATCACTTATGATGACTCGAGGTGTTCCAAGCCGGGAAAGAATATTCTCTTTTAAGAAACGAATGACTGTTTTGTGGTCATTATTCCGGCATGGAATCGCCTCGACACATTTAGACACGTAGCTGATGGCAAGCAAGATATATATGTTTTCAAAAGAAGATGGGAATGGACCCATGAAATCGATGCCCTAACAATCAAAAATTTCGATTGGTAAGATGGGATTGAGTGGCATCATATTTCTATGGGAGATTCCTCCCAATTTCTGACAAGGCTCACATGTTTTACAAAACTCATGGGTGTCCTTGAACATGGTGGACCAATAAAATCCACATTGCAGAATTTTAGCTGTGGTCTTCTTAGCCGAGAAGTGGCCACCACATGCCTGAGAATGACGAAAGGAGATGATACTGTGTTGCTCATCATCCGGCACACATCTCCTTATGATTTGATCAGGACAATACTTGAATAAAGATCATCCCATAGGAATTTCCTCACCTTGTTAAAGAACTTATCTTTATCTTGCTTTTTCCAATGCTTCGAAATTGTACCTGTAGCAAGATAGTTAGCAATGTCCGCATACCATGGCAATTGAGAAACTTTAAAAAGTTTTTCATCAAGGAAAATGTCATTGATCACGGTCATCTCAGGGGAATCAATGAGAACAAGTCTAGAGAGATGGTCAGCCACTTCGTTTTTTACTCCTTTCTTATCACGTATTTCTATGTCAAATTCTTGGAGTAGGAGGATCCATCTTAACAAACGTGGCTTAACATCCTTCTTAGAGAGAAGGTACTTAAACGCGGCATGATCTGTGAATATGATGATCTTGGATCCAATCAAGTAGGACCTAAACTTATCCAAGGTAAAAACTATGGCTAGAAGTTCTTTTTCTATAGTACTGTAGTTTGCTTGGGCTGAGTTTAAGGTTCTACTTGCATAGTAGATGACACATGGCTTCTTCTCTTTTCTTTGGCCTAACACAACCCCAATAGCATAGTCGCTCGCATCGCACATAATCTCAAAAGGGAGGCTCCAATCAGGTAGTTGCATTATGGGAGCACATGTCAACCTACCTTTAAGTTTGTCAAAGGCATTCTGACAATCTTCATTCCACTTGAAAGAGTTCTCCTGTTAAAGAAGGTTACATAAAGGACAAGAGAGTGAACTGAAGTCCTTTATGAACCGTCTATAAAATTCGACATGTCCCAAAAAGGACCGCACATCTTGTATGCTCTTGGGTGGTGGAAGGTTAGAGATAAGATCGATTTTAGCTTTGTCCACCTCAATTCCATTTTCTGAGATGATGTGACCAAGTACAATTCCCTTTTGAACCATGAAGTGACATTTCTTCCAATTCAACACAAGGTTCTTCTCTTCACATCTTTTCAACACAGATTTCAAGTGCACAAGGCACTCATCAAAGCTACAACCAAATACTGAGAAATCATCCATGAAGACTTCGAGAATTGTCCCCACCATATCAGAAAAAAATACTCATTATACAACGCTGAAAGGTGGCAGGGGCATTGCATAGTCCAAATGGCATCCTTTGATACACGAAATTACCGAATGGACAGGTGAATGTTGTCTTCTCTTGGTCCTCTAGGGCGATCTCTATTTGGTTGTACCCTGTGTCACGCCCCAAACCCGGGGACCGGGCTCACCAAATTCCCGATCACCGACCTTGGTGCCAACAGCCTCCGTAGTACCCCATTCTCGGCTCCTAGCTCTCATGTGCCAGGTTCCGATCCTGAGATCCTACCAAGAGGATTTTCAGGGTAAATTTTTTTTTTTTTTTTTACACAGGAGCATAATCAAAACCATAAACATCATCACATATCCACTAAAAGTTTGTTGAGTACAATACTGGAAAGGGAAATACAACATAAAGTAGAAGTCCAAAATATCAGATACATGAACCGCCCTCAATGCTGCTGATAGGCTCTAGTACCTGCAGTGTAAACAAACACGCATGAGCTTCCTACGAAGCCCAGTAGAGTGCGTGTGTGCGCGTGTGATGCCTATGACAAGTATGCAGATATCAGAGTAAGCGAAAGCAGTAGAGGGCTAAGTTACCAAATTCATGAATGCTATCAGCCATCCCAAGGCTATGCTATGCAAGGGCCTACATGGCCGAGTGTTACATGCTAGAGATGCAATGCAAATACGTCAATCCTCAACTGATCCACATATCAAAATAGTTATCATCTGGGACATCACCGGGGTCTAGTATACTCTCATATTGGCCGCCGCACATCGCGCGTGTAACCAAGCGAGTAGAAAAGACCTCACTATCCGCCTCGTCAGTGGTATACCAATGCCCACCCGGCTCGCCGATAGCGGACCCATTTCATGAGCTGGTCAGACTCGACCTAGCTTACAGCCCACTTCACCCGGGCGGATAAGGTCACACCCCTTTCCAACCGACCTCGACACAGTGGGAGACGCGGCCTACTGGTATTTGGCACACGGGCGCTCATGTTATCCACTCGGTCTCGACGTTGGAGCATCCTACTGGTACCACAGGGTTTAGGGACTTTCACCCAAGGACATCCATAGCGCCCACGTACTAGAACAAGTTTTCGGTGTCCAATACTGCCAACCATGATGTGACTATGGTGGCCACCACCCTGATGCTGCTAGGGTGTGAAAGCGATCGTGACATACATAATGCGAAATGCATGAGTCATACAATCCAAATCATGCACCAACTTACGCATACTGCGCAATTATGTGGGGCGACCCTGTCTCCCACGGGTCCCCTAAGTAAACAAGCCAACTAGCATATGCTATGGTTAATCATGATCCATAACAGGCATACAAATGATGCGTATGGGCATATGAATGAGCATGGTATTCATTATACTAAGCATGTTATCAGTGTGACTTATCAAGCTATCCATACTAGCATGTTACCAACATATCATGTAACATTGGCCTTAAAAGGCCCAATATATAAATAGAGAGTGGGACCCGGATTGTGGATCCCATTGGAAATGTAAGGGTCTTCGTGGTATAGCCCACTTGAGACTACATCGGCCCCATACTTGGGCCTGCACATACAACATAGGCAGCATGAATAAAACAGATACATCATGGTGGAGCTAATAGATACATCACGTTGGGACCCATAGGGTGGGCCACCTGCTGGGCAGCGTGGTACCCAACTGATCCCAATAAGTTTGAATCAAGCAGATATTTGTGTTTTCTCCTTCATACATATCCATGTGATCTTATGAACCGATTGGATGGCAAATAAACATCACTGTAGAACCTAGAAAGGTTTCAATGTTGGAAATCATTATTTTCACTGAGGCATGGTCCACTTGACATTAAGATATGCTTAAATTTTGGGCCCAGCCACTTATGGATAGGTTGGGTGACAAATAAACATCATTTTGGGTCTAGGAAGGTTTCAATGGTGGAGATTATTATTCCCACTGTTGTCCCATGGCATGGCCCACTTGTCATTTGGATATGCTAAGATTTTTGGGCTCGGCCACTTATAAAATAGGTTGGATGACAATTAAACATCACTGTAGGGCTGGGAAGGTTTCAACGGTAGAGATCATTATTCCCACCGTTGACCCGTGGCATAGCCCACTAAAATGAGCTGGAAAAACATATGGACGGGATAGGTACAGCACATACATTCTAGGTGGGCCCAACGAGTGGGGCCCATTGCCAATGCCCATACAGACAGGCTGCTGGGCAGCAGCGTCCCCTGGACGCTGTCTGTCCAGCAGCAGCATTATTATTATTATTATTATTTTTTTTTTACATGTGTATATATATATATATTTTTATTTATTTAATAAGTGGGGCCCACAGGAGTTCCTGATCAAGCTGATATTTTTGATGTCCCTTCCTCCATGTATGTGTGAACTTACGAACAGGTTGGATCTCAAATAAACATCACGGTGGCCCATAAGAAGGTTTCAACGGTGGGGCACTGTCCCTACTGTTTTCTGTGGTGGGGCCCCCTCGAGACTTGGATCTGGCTCATTCTTGGGGTCGTGCCCTAAAATGATCTCCCCAACTGGATGGACGGTGTGGATACAACACATACATCATGGTGGGACCCACAAGTGGGCCACTGCTGGCCGAGCCAGCGTGCCAGGACGCTGGTACGCCCAGTGTCAGCGTCGCTGACGCTGACTCTTTTCTTTTTTTTTTTTCTTTTTTTTTTTTGTATTCATATCAAGTGGGGCCCACATGGGTCTGATCCACTCCGTTCATCAGGTTCCCCATCTCGTGGGGGACCCAACAAGCCCCATATTGGCTATGTAATTCCGTCTAGAAACGTTAAAGTGGGCCAAAAGATTCTGACAGTAGGAATCATTGCTCCCACTGTTTCATGCGGTGCGGTCCACTGAAGATTTGGATCTGGCTCATCTTTGGGCCCTGGCCCTAAAATGATCTGAGAAATCCGATGGACGGCGTGGATGGAACACAAACATCAAGGTGGGTCCCACGAGTGGGACCCCAATTACGGCTTCAAGTGACGCTGGACGTCCCAGCGTCAGGACGTCCAGACGCTGGACGTCCAGCTCTTTATTTTCTTTGTTTTTTTTTTTTTTTTTTGAGCTTATCTCTAGTGGGGCCCACATAGGGACAATCCACCCCATTCATCATGTTCCCCTGGTCGTCGGGGTCCTAACAAGCCCAATATTGGGCAGGTGATGTGGTCCACTAACACCACGGTGGGTCCAGGAAGTCTTAACAGTCGACTACATTAGCCTCATTTGTTTCCAACGGTGTGGTCCACCTGAGATCTGGATCTTCACCATTTTTGGCGTCCAGCCATAAAATAGGGTGGAGAAACAGCTGGACGGCGGGGATCTAATATATACATCAAGGTGGGTCCCACGTGTGGGGACCCTGTTCCACGTCCAATCCGGCTGCCCCTGCTGGGCAGCAGCGTCCAGAGGACGCTGGCTGTCCAGTGGGTTGTCTCTCTCTCCCTTTTTATTTATTTATTTATTTATTTATTTATTTTATTATTATTATTATTATTATTATTATTATTATAAGTAGGGCCCATTTATGGATGATCAAATCCATCCTTCAGGTTGTTCACCACTAGGTGGGCCCAGAAGAAAAGGAAAAATGAAAGAAAAGAAGAAAATGGGGGATTTATGTACCCCTTGCACTCACCTTGAAGAATGGACGGTTGGATGGGATCGGGTTGATGATCGGATGATCCGGACGGTCCGGATGATGGTTGGGGCCCTCCAAGCTTGGATCTACACCCTCAATCTCCCTAATCTCTCTCTATTTTCTCAAATCTTCCTCTTCTCTCAAATCTTTCTCTTTCTCTCTCCTTTCTCAAATCTTTTTCTCTCTCTCTCTCCTCTCTCTCTTGCAAATATGGGATGTGAGGAAGCCTCCTCTCCCCCTACGTATGGTATTTGTATGGGGGGAGAGAGAGAAAGGAATTATGGGTAATGATGCTAGCATGGGAGAGAGAGGTATGGGGGTATGGGCCTTGGTTGACTTTGGAAGAGAGAGAGGGATAGGGGTATGATGTGTGTAGGGTAGGGGTATGGGATAGGTATAGGTGAGAATGATGGTGATGGATTTGATTGATGTGGCATATCTTGGAATTTGTGCAAGTGGGGCCCACCACACACGCACGTTGCGCGGCCCACCTCGGATTACGCGATTGATCATAACTTTCACACCGGGTATCGCAATGGGGCGTGCCACGCGGCGTTGGAATCGCAGCGCCTACGCGGTCGCCGGGGTATAGGTCTCGGGTTGATGCGGTACTAAAATAGGGTCGCGATCAAGGCTCGCTAATCTGATCCGTCCGGGACGTACCGGCACCGAAAATTAAGCGTACGGAGGGCAAATAAGGGTACGGGTCTTACAACTCTTCCCTCCTAACAAAAAATTTCATCCTCGAAATTTTCAATACAAACCCAAACTAGCCGAAGATCATAAAAAAATCACATCACTATATTTGCATATCGACTCGAAAAGCAATCATACAGATACAATCAATCATCAAAAAGATGAGGATAAGACTCGCGAATCTCTGCCTCTCGCTCCCACGACGCCTCATCTGCGCTATGATGACTCCACTGGACCTTCACTAAAGGAATGACCTTGGTCCGGAGGACCTGCTCCTTCCGGTCAAGGATACGAACCGGCTGCTCAATGTAAGAAGCATCCTCACGAACCTCCAACGGCTGCCAATCTATCACAGGAACCACGTCTGACTCACACTTCCGCAACATAGAAACATGAAAAACATTGTGGATGCCAGACAACTGAAGTGGCAAGGCAAGCTGATAGGCCACTGGGCCAACGCGCCCAGTGATCTCGAAGGGTCCAATGAATCTCGGGGCAAGCTTCCCTTTGGCTCCAAAACGAACCACGCCCTTCATGGGTGAGACCTTGAGATACACGCGATCCCCAATGGAAAACTCTAGGGGACGACGTCGACGATCTGCAAAACTCTTCTGTCGACTCTGAGCTGTGCGCATCCTCTGCCTGATGATATCGATAGCCTCTGATGTCCTCTGCACAAGCTCGGGACCTAGGAGACGATGCTCTCCAACCTCGGCCCAACAACTAGGAGACCTACAAGGTCTACCATACAACGCCTCAAAAGGAGCCATACCGATAGTCGCCTGGTAGCTGTTATTATATGCAAACTCAGCCAAACGCAGGTGTTTATCCCAACTACCTGAGAAATCCAACACGCAAGCTCGAAGCATGTCCTCAAGGATCTGGTTAACCCTCTCGGTCTGACCATCAGTCTGAGGATGATATGCGGTGCTGAACTTCAAGGCAGGCCCCATCGCCTTCTGAAAACTCCTCCAGAACCGCGACGTAAATCTCGGATCTCGGTCAGAAACGATCGAAACTGGGACTCCGTGCAGCCTCACAATCTCCTCGATAAACAATTCTGCAAGTCTGTCCAATGACCAGGTCGCACGTATCGCAAGAAAATGTGCCGACTTTGTCAAACGATCAAGGACAACCCAGATGGCGTCATGACCGCGATCAGTCCTCGGCAAGCCCATAATGAAGTCTGTGGTCACGTGCTCCCATTTCCACAACGGGACACTCAACGGCTGCAGGGGACCTGGAGGTTTGCGATGATCGGCCTTGACACGCTGGCAAGTGTCACACTCAGCCACAAAACTGGCAATCTGACGCTTCATACCGGCCCAAAAATACTGCCTCCTCATATCACGATACATTTTGGTAGAGCCTGGGTGAATCGTGAATCTCGATCGGTGTGCCTCATCCATAAGATCTCTGCGCAACTGAGGAATATCTGGAACACACAACCGACCCCTGAAACGAAGTCCACCATCTGACCCAATCTGCCAATCAGTCTGACCCTCTGAAGCGGCCTCTTCCCAATAATCCTTCAACGTCTGATCTGTCTGCTGAGCCTCGATCACCCTAGAAACAAGAGAGGGTTGAATCGACAAGCTCGATAACTGCGCGATAGAAGACTGCAGGCTCAGCTCAAAATCATACTCGGCAACCTCCTCGAGCATCCTCCACTCCTGGACCATCATATACGCCACCAGGCCTCATGGCTGATGGCTAAGGGCATCAGCCACCACGTTGGCCTTGCCAGGGTGGTACTGAAGATCAAAATCATAATCCTTCAGGAGCTCCATCCAACGTCTCTGCCTCATGTTCAACTCGGACTGCGAGAAGAGGTACTTCAGGCTCTTGTGGTCAGAAAAGAGCTCGAACCTGACCCCATAAAGATAGTGCCTCCACACCTTCAATGCGAAGACTACCGCTGCTAGCTCCAGATCATGCGTGGGGTAGTTCTGCTCATGGACCTTGAGCTGGCGAGACGCATACGCTACTACTTTGCCATGCTGCATCAGGACAGCACCTAAGCCAATACGTGAGGCATCTGTAAAAACCACGAATCCTTCACTCCCGGAGGGAAGAGTGAGGACTGGTGTAGAAGTAAGACGGTCCTTCAGTTCTACAAATGCTCGCTCACAGGCATCACTCCAAACGAACTCAGCGCCCTTTCGGGTCAACCTGGTCAGCGGGGCTGCAATACGAGAGAAGCCCTCTATGAAACGACGATAATAACCTGCCAACCCCAGGAAACTCCGGATTTCGGACGCATTCGTGGGCTGCCTCCACTGACGCACGGCATCAATCTTCACCGGATCTACTGCTACTCCCTGCCTCGTCACCACATGACCGAGGAACTTCACCTCCTCCTGCCAAAACTCACACTTCTCCAACTTCGCATAAAGCTGGTGTGTGCGGAGGGTCTGCAAGGTGATCTCCAGATGCGGCGCATGCTCCTCCCGAGTCCTCGAATAGATCAGAATGTCATCGATAAACACCACAACGAACTGATCGAGGTAGGGACGAAAGACCCCGTTCATCAATTGCATGAACACAGCGGGCGCATTGGTCAGTCCGAAGGACATGACCTGAAACTCAAAATGACCGTAACGCGTCCTGAATGCCGTCTTCGGGATATCCTCCTCCCGGACACGGACCTGATGATAACCGGACCGTAGGTCAATCTTCGAAAAGAACTGGGCCTCCCGCAACTGGTCAAATAAATCGTCGATCCTCGGAAGCGGGTACCTGTTCTTAATCGTGACCTTGTTGAGCTCGCGGTAATCCACACAGAGCCTCAACGAGCCATACTTCTTCTTCACAAAGAGTACCGGCGCTCCCCACGGTGAACTGCTCGGACGAATGAAGCCTAGTTCACGCAACTCGTCCAACTGCTTCCGCAGCTCCTGCAACTCCAAAGGTGCCATACGGTACGGGGCCTTTGAGATAGGCGCAGTACCGGGCACGAGGTCAATCTGAAACTCAGTATGCCGACGAGGTGGCAACCCCGGAATCTCCTGAAACACATCCGGAAAATCGCAAACTACCGGCAGTTGGTCGATGCACACGGCAACCGGTTCCTCTATGGCACACGACATCAAAGATGACAACTGCTCACCTCTAGGCTCGGCAACGAACTGAAACTGCGGCATGCCGGGTATAAGGAAAGTGACTGTTCTTGAGAAGCAGTCCAATACAGCGTGATACTCGGCCAGCCAATCCATGCCCAGGATAACATCAAACTCGGTCATCGGTAAAACAAACAAATTGGCGGGCAAAAAGGTCTCTCCTACCAAGACGGGGCAAGACGAACAGATCAAACTCAATACTGCGGTCTTCCCTAAGGGTGTCGACACTGACAAACCCTGGCGCACGGAATCTAACGGCAAGCCAGTCGATCGGCAGAAATCATCGGATACGAAAGAATGCGATGCACCAGAATCAAACAAAACATGAGCTATGCATGCAGAGACAATGAGTGTACCATCAACGACTCCTCCAGGTGCCTGAGGATCCTGCTGAGCTGCGTAGACTCTGCCCTGAGTCTGCTGGGGATGTGTCTGTCCCCTCTGCGGTCGCCGCTGCTGCTGCTGTAGTATATGCTGCTGTCTCTGCTGCTGTGGCTGCTGCTGTCTCTGCTGCTATGGCTGCTGCTGTCACTGCTGCTGCTGTGGGTGGGGACACTCATGCCTACGATGCCCTGTCCCCCCACATCCGAAATAAACGCCCGCAAACTGTCTCTGGGACGGTGCCGGAGGTGCTGCTGGTGCTACTGGTGCTACTGGTGCTACTGGTGGTCGAACAGATGGACGAACTGGGTGCCTCTGCCGTGCCCGAGTCTGCTGCTGCCGGAAGCTGCTAGAAGGAGCCTTCCTCTTCCCCTTCCGGTCGCCGCTCTGGTCACGGATCCGCTGCGCATCGGCCCACTCGGCCTCATATATCTGGGCCCGCTCTACCACCTCCTCGAATGTAGGAAGCTTGTGTCCCGTGACACGGCCACGAAGGCCAAGGCGCAGTCCGGTCTCAAATCGACGGGCCTTCCACACCTCGTCATCCACGAGATACGTCGCAAATCTGGATAGCTCAACGAATCGAGCCTCATACTGCGACACTGTCATATCTCCCTGGACCAGTGTCTCGAACTCTAGAGCACGCTGCTGGCGGACATGCTCAAGGAAGAACTTCAGGTCAAACCGGTCTACAAAGTCCTCCCATGTCCACTGGAAATCGGGTCCGGCTGCTCGAGTAACCGACGCCCACCAGTGCTCGGCCTCTCCCTGAAAAAGGAAAACGGCAAGAGGAACTCGCTCCTCGGTCGAGCACCGCATCGTGGTAAAGATCTTCGTTACCTCCGATTTCCATCTCTCCGCTGCCACTGGGTCTGGTCCGCCCAAAAACCGTGGGGGATCCATCCCCCTGAAGTCCATCAACAAGGAACGAGCACGATCCTGCTCCGATGGGGCAACTGTGTCAGATGACCTCCTCTCCTGGCGCTCTACCATGGAGGTCATAACCCGCATCATCTCCTGAAACTGACCAGCAGTCATAGCTGGAGCTGGAGCTGGGACTGGGGCGGTCTGGGATGAACCCGCACCGGTCGACGGCCTACTGGTGGCTCTCTTGGGCGCCATATCCTACAGAAAAGGACAGGTACCTCTTAGCATTGATACTCCCGAATGCACACACGTTAGGGAATCATATTCGGAAGTTTCTAAGCTTAACATAGGGAATCCTATTATAACTATGTTGTAACAGGATCCTAGTGTGGGTCGCTAAGTGCATGAGATCGGGATCCTAATCATCCTAAGTTTGCAACAATCATTCAGTTAAGGGTAATTAATCTAAGGCCATTAGTAGATATGTGATGTCATCCGCAGGTATTCCCAAGTTATGGCTCTGATACCAACTTCTGTCACGCCCCAAACCCGGGGACCGGGCTCACCAAATTCCCGATCGCCGACCTTGGTGCCAACAGCCTCCGTAGTACCCCATTCTCGGCTCCTAGCTCTCATGTGCCAGGTTCCGATCCTGGGATCCTACCAAGAGGATTTTCAGGGTAAATTTTTTTTTTTTTTTTTTTTTTACACAGGAGCATAATCAAAACCATAAACATCATCACATATCCACTAAAAGTTTGTTGAGTACAATACTGGAAAGGGAAATACAACATAAAGTAGAAGTCCAAAATATCAGATACATGAACCGCCCTCAATGCTGCTGATAGGCTCTAGTACCTGCAGTGTAAACAAACACGCATGAGCTTCCTACGAAGCCCAGTAGAGTGCGTGTGTGCGCGTGTGATGCCTATGACAAGTATGCAGATATCAGAGTAAGCGAAAGCAGTAGAGGGCTAAGTTACCAAATTCATGAATGCTATCAGCCATCCCAAGGCTATGCTATGCAAGGGCCTACATGGCCGAGTGTTACATGCTAGAGATGCAATGCAAATACGTCAATCCTCAACTGATCCACATATCAAAATAGTTATCATCTGGGACATCACCGGGGTCTAGTATACTCTCATATTGGCCGCCACACATCGCGCGCGTAACCAAGCGAGTAGAAAAGACCTCACTATCCGCCTCGTCAGTGGTATACCAATGCCCACCCGGCTCGCCGATAGCGGACCCATTTCATAAGCTGGTCAGACTCGACCTAGCTTACAGCCCACTTCACCCGGGCGGATAAGGTCACACCCCTTTCCAACCGACCTCGACACAGTGGGAGACGCGGCCTACTGGTATTTGGCACACGGGCGCTCATGTTATCCACTCGGTCTCGACGTTGGAGCATCCTACTGGTACCACAGGGTTTAGGGACTTTCACCCAAGGACATCCATAGCGCCCACGTACTAGAACAAGTTTCCGGTGTCCAATACTGCCAACCATGATGTGACTATGGTGGCCACCACCCTGATGCTGCTAGGGTGTGAAAGCGATCGTGACATACATAATGCGAAATGCATGAGTCATACAATCCAAATCATGCACCAACTTACGCATACTGCGCAATCATGTGGGGCGACCCTGTCTCCCACGGGTCCCCTAAGTTAACAAGCCAACTAGCATATGCTATGGTTAATCATGATCCATAACAGGCATACAAATGATGCGTATGGGCATATGAATGAGCATGGTATTCATTATACTAAGCATGTTATCAGTGTGACTTATCAAGCTATCCATACTAGCATGTTACCAACATATCATGTAACATTGGCCTTAAAAGGCCCAATATATAAATAGAGAGTGGGACCCGGATTGTGGATCCCATTGGAAATGTAAGGGTCTTCGTGGTATAGCCCACTTGAGACTACATCGGCCCCATACTTGGGCCTGCACATACAACATAGGCAGCATGAATAAAACAGATACATCATGGTGGAGCTAATAGATACATCACGTTGGGACCCATAGGGTGGGCCACCTGCTGGGCAGCGTGGTACCCAACTGATCCCAATAAGTTTGAATCAAGCAGATATTTGTGTTTTCTCCTTCATACATATCCATGTGATCTTATGAACCGATTGGATGGCAAATAAACATCACTGTAGAACCTAGAAAGGTTTCAATGTTGGAAATCATTATTTTCACTGAGGCATGGTCCACTTGACATTAAGATATGCTTAAATTTTGGGCCCAGCCACTTATGGATAGGTTGGGTGACAAATAAACATCATTTTGGGTCTAGGAAGGTTTCAATGGTGGAGATTATTATTCCCACTGTTGTCCCATGGCATGGCCCACTTGTCATTTGGATATGCTAAGATTTTTGGGCTCGGCCACTTATAAAATAGGTTGGATGACAATTAAACATCACTGTAGGGCTGGGAAGGTTTCAACGGTAGAGATCATTATTCCCACCGTTGACCCGTGGCATAGCCCACTAAAATGAGCTGGAAAAACATATGGACGGGATAGGTACAGCATATACATTCTAGGTGGGCCCAACGAGTGGGGCCCATTGCCAATGCCCATACAGACAGGCTGCTGGGCAGCAGCGTCCCCTGGACGCTGTCTGTCCAGCAGCAGCATTATTATTATTATTATTATTATTTTTTTTTTTACATGTGTATATATATATATTTTTATTTATTTAATAAGTGGGGCCCACAGGAGTTCCTGATCAAGCTGATATTTTTGATGTCCCTTCCTCCATGTATGTGTGAACTTACGAACAGGTTGGATCTCAAATAAACATCACGGTGGCCCATAAGAAGGTTTCAACGGTGGGGCACTGTCCCTACTGTTTTCTGTGGTGGGGCCCCCTCAAGACTTGGATCTGGCTCATTCTTGGGGTCGTGCCCTAAAATGATCTCCCCAACTGGATGGACGGTGTGGATACAACACATACATCATGGTGGGACCCACAAGTGGGCCACTGCTGGCTGAGCCAGCGTGCCAGGACGCTGGTACGCCCAGCGTCAGCGTCGCTGACGCTGACTCTTTTCTTTTTTTTTTTTCTTTTTTTTTTTGTATTCATATCAAGTGGGGCCCACATGGGTCTGATCCACTCCGTTCATCAGGTTCCCCATCTCGTGGGGGACCCAACAAGCCCCATATTGGCTATGTAATTCCGTCTAGAAACGTTAAAGTGGGCCAAAAGATTCTGACAGTAGGAATCATTGCTCCCACTGTTTCATGCGGTGCGGTCCACTGAAGATTTGGATCTGGCTCATCTTTGGGCCCTGGCCCTAAAATGATCTGAGAAATCCGATGGACGGCGTGGATGGAACACAAACATCAAGGTGGGTCCCACTCGTGGGACCCCAATTACGGCTTCAAGTGACGCTGGACGTCCAGCTCTTTATTTTCTTTGTTTTTTTTTTTTGAGCTTATCTCTAGTGGGGCCCACATAGGGACAAGCCACCCCATTCATCATGTTCCCCTGGTCGTTGGGGTCCTAACAAGCCCAATATTGGGCAGGTGATGTGGTCCACAAACACCACGGTGGGTCCAGGAAGTCTTAACAGTCGACTACATTAGCCTCATTTGTTTCCAACGGTGTGGTCCACCTAAGATCTGGATCTTCACCATTTTTGGCGTCCAGCCATAAAATAGGGTGGAGAAACAGCTGGACGGCGGGGATCTAATATATACATCAAGGTGGGTCCCACGTGTGGGGACCCTGTTCCACTTCCAATCCGGCTGCCCCTGCTGGGCAGCAGCGTCCAGAGGACGCTGGCTGTCCAGTGGGTTGTCTCTCTCTCCCTTTTTATTTATTTATTTATTTATTTATTTATTTATTATTATTATTATTATTATTATTATTATTATTATTATTATTATAAGTAGGGCCCATTTATGGATGATCAAATCCATCCTTCAGGTTGTTCACCACTAGGTGGGCCCAAAAGAAAAGGAAAAATGAAAGAAAAGAAGAAAATGGGGGATTTATGTACCCCTTGCACTCACCTTGAAGAATGGACGGTTGGATGAGATCGGGTTGATGATCGGATGATCCGGACGGTCCGGATGATGGTTGGGGCCCTCCAAGCTTGGATCTACACCCTCAATCTCCCTAATCTCTCTCTATTTTCTCAAATCTTCCTCTTCTCTCAAATCTTTCTCTTTCTCTCTCCTTTCTCAAATCTTTTTCTCTCTCTCTCTCCTCTCTCTCTTGCAAATATGGGATGTGAGGAAGCCTCCTCTCCCCCTACGTATGGTATTTGTATGGGGGGGAGAGAGAGAAAGGAATTATGGGTAATGATGCTAGCATGGGAGAGAGAGGTATGGGGGTATGGGCCTTGGTTGACTTTGGAAGAGAGAGAGGGATAGGGGTATGATGTGTGTAGGGTAGGGGTATGGGATAGGTATAGGTGAGAATGATGGTGATGGATTTGATTGATGTGGCATATCTTGGAATTTGTGCAAGTGGGGCCCACCACACACGCACGTTGGGCGGCCCACCTCGGATTACGCGATTGATCATAACTTTCACACTGGGTATCGCAATGGGGCGTGCCGCGCGGCGTTGGAATCGCAGCGCCTACGCGGTCGCCGGGGTATAGGTCTCGGGTTGATGCGGTACTAAAATAGGGTCGCGATCAAGGCTCGCTAATCTGATCCGTCCGGGACGTACCGGCACCAGAAATTAAGCGTACGGAGGGCAAATAAGGGTACGGGTCTTACACCCTGTATAGCCATTAAGGAAGCAAAAATGGGAATGACCCGCCAACCTTTCTAAAATTTGATCAACAAACGATAGGGGGAAGTGGTCTTTCCTCGTAACTGTGTTTAGCTTCCTGTAGTCAATGCACATTCTCCAACCGGTAGTGACTCTAATTGGCATGAGTTCATTATTGGCATTGGCTACGATGGTTATTCCGGATTTCTTAGGTACCACTTGAGTTGGACTCACCCATTAACTATCGGATATTGGGTAAATAATACCCACATCCAATAGTTTCACCACTTCGGCCTTAACCACCTCCTTCATGTTTGGATTAAGTCGTCTTTGTGGTTGCTTAGATGTCTTCGCATTGTCCTCAAGGTGTATGTGATGAGTGCAAATCAGTGGGTCTATGCCTTTGAGATCCGCAATCGACCATCCAATGGCACTCTTATGCTCTATTAGAGTGGCTATTAGCCTACTCTCTTGTTCCTGATCCAAGTGGGAAGAAATCACCACCGGATATGTCTCATCTCGACCTAAATATATATATTTAAAATTACTTAGTAACAGTTTTAGGTCGAGCGTTGGTGCCTTGATATTGGATGAGAGGGGCTTGTTCTCGTTTAAGGGTATAGGTTCAAATAATGCCCTCCATCTTTTGTTATCAAGTACCGGCATCAAAACTAAAATGGCATCCATCTCTCGTATTGTGTCATCATTTATCTCATGAGAGTGGGCCGAACATGCCTCCAAAGGGTCAGAATATAATGTCGAGGGGAATGTATTTTCCACGAACGATTCAATCAAATTTATCTCGTGGGTCTCGTCATAACTTCCCATGGTTGTTTGCATAAATCAAATATATTCAGCTCGAGTGTCATATTTCCAAAGGACATTTGTACAAGCCCATTTTTACAATTGATAATCGCATTTGAAGTAACTAGAAAAGGGCGGCCAAGTATGAAAGGAATTTGAGCACCAGTACCTATCACGGGATGTGTATCTAAGACTATAAAGTCTATTGGGTAGTAGAGTTTATCAACTTGGACTAGGACATCCTCAATCACTCCTCTCGGTATACGAATAGATCTATCAACAAGTTAGCGTGTGGTTTTGGTGGGTTTCAATTCACCTAACCCAAGTCGTTCATAAACCGAGTATGGAATGAGGTTAACACTTGCCCCTAAATTAAGTACGGCTTGTTTAATCTGGTAGTCTCCTATGATGCATGAGATGGTTGGACTACCTAAATCCTTGTATTTTTAGGGCACCTCTTGTCTGATAATAGCACTCAAATTCTCGGTCAAAAGTACTTTGTTGTGAACATTGTGTTTCCTTTTGACTGTACACAATTCCTTTAAAAATTTGGCATAAGATGGTATTTGCTTTATAACATCCAACAACGGGATGTTGATCTTCACTTGCTTAAAAACCTCTAAAATTTCCAGATTTTTGTCTAAAGGTTTGGGTGAAATCAACCTTTGTGGAAACGAGGCAACCGGCTTGTATTGCCTTTCCAGTTCTTTCTCATGTGGAGTGTTGTTCGGGCTATCATCCTCTTTAAAAATTTCTAGATCATTAGGCTTTGGGGCCTTCACCGGATTAGATTTGTCAATTATTTCTCTACTTCTCAAAGTGGTGATAGTTTGAACATGCTCCGTATGTTGGGAGGATGAGTTTGCTTCTTGTATCTTAAATTGGGTCCTTGGATTAGGAAGAGGTTGGGCAGGAAGTGTGCCGTTCTCCCTAACACTGAGGTGAGATTCAACTCTAGCCATCGAGGTTTTCTAGTCATTAATGGCTTGAGATGAATTTTGATTGAATTTCAATTGCTCTTGCATAAACCCATCAATTTTTAGAGAATTAGTCTTGTTATACTCAGCTTGAACCGATACAAATGCACCCAACATCTCCTCTAGCGTAGCTTTTGGTGTAACCACTAGGGATGGACCTAGTAAAGGTTAAACTTGAGGAGTATTGTTTGCATTCACAGTGGGTCCATTCCTCCAACTGAAGTTGGGATGGTTCTTCCAACTAGAATTATACGTGTTTGAGTTTGGAGCACTAAATGTCCATTTATAATTGTTTATGGCATTTGATTGTTCTTGTAAGATATCTTGGACTACTGAAATTGTGGGACAATCTTGTGTTGCATGTTGATTCCCGGCACAAATTTCACAAACAGTTTCAACGTCTTTTGAGTTGATTGTCTCTCCTTTCTTCAATTCCATGGCCTTGACTTTTCTTGTGAGGCTAGCCACACGTGCACTTATGTTATCTTCTTCTGAGAGAACATAAATTCCTCCCTTTTCCTTTTGTTGGCTTGTCTTGAAATTTATTGGTCTAGATGTATCCTAAGACTGTGCATTCTCGGCTAATTCATTAAAATAATCCCATGCTTCCTCGGCTTCCTTATTCATGAATTCTCCATTGCACATCATCTCTAAGAATTGGCTCATGGGTGAAGTCAGTCCTTCATAGAAAAATCTTATTACCCGCCAAATTTCATAACCATGATGTGGGCATGCATTTAACAAGTCCTTAAACCTCTCCCAACATTGGAAGAAGGTCTCGTCCTCCTTTTGGGCAAAATTCATGATAAGGCGCCTCAACATGTTCGTTTTGTGAGTAGGGAAGAACTTTTTAATGAACTCCATAGACATCTCAGTCCATGCGCCAATTGATCTTGGCCTTAATGCAAGAAGCCAACATTTAGCTTCCTCCTTAAGGATAAAAGGAAATAATTTGAGTCTCACCACATCATCGGTTACGTTTACGAAGTGCATGGTGGCTATCACCTCATCAAATTCCTTAAGATGTTGGTAGGCACTTTCATTGTCTAGTCCATGAAATCTAAGGAGGAGTTGGATTACTCCCGATTTTAAATCTATGTTCCCTGCATTTTGTAGAAAAACTATGCATGAGGGAGTGCTTGCTCTTGCTGGTTGTAAGTAATCACGTAATGTTTTGGGTCGGGGAACATTCTCAACCACATTCTCTCCCGTTTCGGTTTGGTTTTGGCCTAGATTTTTATTGGCCATAGGGTTGGGTTGATTTGTAGCCATACTTTCAGACAAAATTGGAGAATTTAAAACTCTCTTAGCACGTGGCTCTCTATCAATTCCTTCAACTATTCCCCCTTCACTAATGAGTCGGTTATTAGAATCTCGAGCCCAATGTGGAATGCAAATCCTAAAAGAATGAAACAAGAATTCTTCCTTCCTTCCTTTACTCCTCTCTATGACCGAAGCACAAGGTGTCTTGCAATGGCTGAGCCAGAAGCAAGGATAGAGACCGATTTCTCCTGGTCAATAGGGGTTCAGAGAACTCCTCATCCACTCTTTGAATCTTTTGAGAAAAGTGTAGAAAAAGAAGAAAGAGGAATAGAAGTGAGAAGAGAAATCTCTGAGCACAAGGTGATCCAAGACGGCAATGCCGACCAATAGGAATCAAGGCGGCACAAGGCCAACCTATCAGAGATCCAAAAAGGAGTCTTCACCCACTCTACAAGAGATGAATATGATAGGAATGAATAGGGAAAGAAGAAGAGTAAGGTTAGAAAGATAAAACCTGATTTGAGAATTGAAGATCTCTAACTTCTTCTTCAACTTCCTAAAAACCCTGCAAAGAAAAAATCAAAATAAAACAATCTAAGTTAGTACTATTCTTAATAATTTCAATAGAAACTATCTTAAGAATTTCTGTTAAAACTGTCAAAGTCCCCGGCAACGGCGCCGAAAACTTGTTCGCTTCCCCAAGTGTAGGGTTGCGATGTAGTAATAATCTCGGTAAGACCGAGGTTGATCCACAGGGACTTGCATAGGAATTCACAAAAACACTTCCAATGGTTTCTACTTAAGAACTAACTAAACAGATTTTAGGAGATTGATGTAGATAGATGCTTTGAACTAAACTGAAGAAAATCAATAATAAAAAGGCAATAGGGGTTCAAGGATCCACTTGTAGCAATCCTTGATGCTTAATTCGCTGTGGTTTCTCACTTTCTCAAATAGAATCGAAATTAAGTTCTATCTAGTCAGATGATAGAGCAGTTAAAACAAGCAATCTTTCATATGCATGATTCATGTACATGATTCTCTCAATTCAAGCTTAGGACTTAAGCACACTCAATTGCATAGGTCAGTCCTAATTCCAATAGGTTAAGATCACAACTATAATCATCATTAAATCCTGTCACAAGATATAACTAGATCATGATTTGAACTTGATTCAAATCACATACACAATCTCATATACTCCAGAAATTCCAGAAAAATAGACCTTTGGCATGAAGTTCCCACATGAGAATCATATGCCCAGAGCATATTGAATCAAATTCCTCGGATCATACAGGTCTAGAATAACTCAAAACAATTAAGAACTCAAGAAATTCTTCTAAACACCCCTGAGTCATCATAAGATTAAGAAAAACTACTTAGAACTTTATTTAAACTTCAAGCCATTGTTCTTCACTAATAATCCAACTTGAAACTAAATCAAATGAATTGAAACATCTTAGATTCACTACAAGCTTCACCTCTTAGCCCTAGCTAAGAGGTTTATCCGTTCATGATCCAAGGAAACATGAAAACAACTAAGAAAAACATAAAACTAGAAGAACAAACTAGGAGTTGTAGAACTCCTGATCTGACTTTCGTCGTCTCCCACCGTGCTTAATCTCTTTTAGGATGCCTTAGGAAGAAGCCTTAGGTCCCCTTTTATAGAATAGTACAGAAGGTTCCGGATTGCGCAAGAAATCCCGGACTGCGCAGAGAAAATTGGAGCTTCACGGACAAGTTCTGTGACGCAGACGACTGGTCGCACGACCGGTCTGAGCTCCTGGACGACCGATCGCACGATCAGTCTCAAAAATGCAAAAACAGTCCAGAGAGTTTTTCACAAATTCGAAGCTAGGATTTTAATGAGCAGTGGGGGACCGGTCATACGACCGGTCGTGGATGGTCCAGCAAGATATGTAGTATGGCCCCTCATGTTGAGTATTCGGACCGGTCGATGACCGGTCCTCGGCTATGGATGACCAGTCAGATGACTGGTCTTCAGTGTATTCTCTGCCTTCTTTCTTCTCTCCTTTGACTTCTTTCTTCCATCCTTTGACACTTGGTCTTGTGATCTTCAATGCTTGTAAATAGCGTCTTTAAGCCTTCTATTGATGAATCCTCTCTCTTAGTCCTATAACCACAAAACCATGCATTAGTTGGGTCTTTAATCATGTATTTCAAGCATTGTTAGTGATAAAATGGGGTTAGAATATACACATTTAAGAGCTCAACAACGAGTCATTATAAGCGATGGAGGATCTCATTTTTATAACCGCCCGTTTGAAGCTTTAATGAAGAAATATGGCGTGAATAACAAGGTGAGCACTCCTTGTCACCCACAAACAAGTGGACATGCTGAGATATCTAACAAGGAAATTAAACATATTTTGGAGAAAACAGTAAACCCCGATCGTGAAGATTGGTCGCTTCGACTTACCGATGCACTCTGGGCTTACCGTATCAGGTTCAAGACCCCCATTGGAATGTCTCCCTATAGACTTGTCTATGGGAAAGCTTGCCACTTGCCCGTGGAGTTGGAACATAGGGCATATTGGGTGATAAAGAAGGTGAGTTTTGATTTTGACAAAGCAAGCTCGTTGCGCAAACTTCAATTGAATGAACTTGCGGAAATCTAGAACGAGGCATATGAAAATGCGAGAATTTACAAGGACAAGACGAAGGTGCTCCATGATAAGAACATCCTTCGTAAGATCTTCACGATCAACCAAAAAGTCCTTATGTATAATTCTCGATTACATTTATTTTCGGAGAAATTGAGGTCTCGATGGACCGGTCCCTTTATTGTAAAAATTGTTTATCCATATGGGACTGTCAAGTTGTTGAATCTAAGGAACGGTAATGTCTTTAAAGCAAATGTTCAGCGATTAAAACCGTTCTTTGAGAATTTTCCTTAAGAAGGTTTGTCCATACCTTTAATCGATCCTGTGTATTAGGATATTTGATCTCCTAGTCTGATGGAGGTATAGAGTAGTTAGGATTAGGATTTTGTTGCTTTTGGTTTTCTTTTTCATAGGTTTGTTTGAAGGAGATAGACTTCCAGTTTTTGTTTTCTTAGGTACTATTATTCCTCACTCCCTTTATTTTTGCTCTCATGTTTTGCTTATTGCACATCTTTTACATTGAGGGTAATGCAAGATTTGGTTAGGGGTGTGGGACCACTAGGATGAATCTAGTGGTTTGTAACATTTCGAGCAATTATGTAGAAATTTTTCGATTTTTCTGAAAATTCAAAACTTCTTTAGAAAACCGCGTTTATATGCACTTGGGATATCGTAAGTGTGAAAGGAAGAAAGATGTAGTGAGATGATTTTAAAACTCTTAAAGGACTTGTAACATGATGGTTTTCTAATTAGATTCCCCTATTGATTTGATTGATAGAAAAATTGAAACACTTTTACACCTAGTTCACTTTACACGATTCTCATGTTTTGAAAGGATTATGTAGATTTGTGGATTGACTAAGTTTAGATTTGAGGTGTTGAGAAACCAAGCTGGAGTACTTTGTCCATCCTTGTCCATGGGAAAATAACGAAAGATATGGATTTCTAAAAATCCTGTGTAATGTGTCTGAAAAGGAAAGGAATGATGAAAATATGGGAATGATTAAAAATATGGTGGAAAATTTTGAAAAGGGCTACCTATTACTAACCTGGGGATGGTCTACTCGTAACCAAAGCCGGAAATGAGAAGTAGTGTGAAAGTCGTCGGAAGGACGGTAAGGCAAATTCCTGTTAAAGGCTTGTTGTTGATCTAGGCATCGTTAAAAATCCATATCTTAGCTAATTCATGAAGAAGGTAATCTTGAAAATTCATGAAATGAGCATTCACTGAGCATACTAGGTTAAATTGTTCAAATTCTTCTATTTATCTATCAATCAGCGGGAAGTCCATATGAGTACTTGTTATGTTCTTGAAAGTTTAAGGTTACAATTTTCTTCACTTAGTTTTTTCGATTTTTACACTTGAATGTCTTAGAGTGTATAGAAGTATAGTTTCTGAAGGAGAGTTGGGTTTTGAAGAATGAAACTTGTTTCACACATGTTTTGCTCGGAACTAGCAAAATGCTGGTTGGGGGTGTGTTAAGTTCTTAAATGTGTATATTCTAACCCGATTTTATCACTAGCTATGCTTGAAATACATTATTAAAGACCCAACTAATGCATGGTTTTGTGGTTGTAGGAATGAGAGAGAGAATTCATCAATTGAAGGCTTAGAGACGCTATTTAAAAGCAGTGAAGATCAAAAGACCAAGCACTGTTCGCTTCCCCAAGTGTAGGGTTGCGATGTAGTAATAAACTTGGTAAGACCGAGGTCGATCCATAGGGAAGGAAGTAAACAATTCCAACTATCCTAATAATTAGAATCAAAGAGGTTTGTGAAATTGGTTTTGAACATAAAATAGAAAATCTGATAATGGAAAGATAACTAGAGCATCAAGGATCCACTTATAGCTCTCCTTAGATGCATAATTCACTATGGTTTCTCACTTTCTCAACTAGAATCGATATTAAGATCTATCTAGCCGGATGATAGAGCTGTTAAACCAAACAATCTGTCATATGTAAGTTCAATGCATAGGATTCACTCAATGTAGGCTGAGCTGAGCATGCTCAATTGCATAGGTCATTCCCCATTCCAAAAGGTTCAGTTCACAATCATAACCATCCTCAAGTCCTGTCACAAGACAAGGCTAGATCATGATTTGAACTTGATTCAAATCACATACACAATCCATACATATTACAGAAATTCAGAAAAATAGAACTTTGGTAGGAAGTCCCCACATGAAGATATAGTACTAGAGCGCACTCCAATTCCTCGGATCATACAGGTCTAGACTGATGCAAACCAATTAAGAATTTAAGTAATTCTCCCAAACATCCATGAGTCATCATAAGACTAAGAAAAACTACTTAAAGCTTGTATAAACTTCAAACCATAGTTCATAATCATGAATTCCAACTTTAAAACCAATAAAACGAATTAAACAATCTAAGAAAACTATAAGGTTCACCTCTTAGCTCTAGCTAAGAGATTAGCTAATGAAAAGCGTATTAAAAATAAAACTTAAACTAAGAAAAGGAAGAAAAACTAGCTGGAGGAGGCTAGGAAGCCTCCTATGACTTGAACTCCTTGCTCCCCACGTCCTTCGTTGCCTTGGAATAGAAGAGAGCACCTCCTTTTATAGTGCAGCAATAGTACAGCAACATAGCAGAATTTGTTTCGCTTGGTACGGCTTAACCAATGGTCGGATTGCCTTCAAATTTGATTTGTAGCTTCCTTGTAATGTGATCTTCCTCATAGATGATTTAGATCTCCAAGATTATCCTCTGAATGGGCCCACCAATCATATCACCGACCGCCTCTCAAAATCGCGCACTTCGGGTACCTTCAGAACCAGTCATCTTGCTTTCAACGATCCGGAGTGTACAGATGTCGGATTGATCCCAAAATTTGAACATTGGTAGAAAACTTCCTCCTATACATGATAGATGGATTACATTGTCCAAAACAATCCCAGAACGTGGTCCAAAAATTAGAACACCTAGGGCTTTTATAAACTCTGTGCAGTTGGATCTTTCTGGATGGTCCATCTTTCTTCAACCGGAACGATCAAACCACACATCCTTTTGATCTGAAACTTTTGTGGTTATTCATATATGGATGTGGTATAAAAGATGGTCAAAGTAGATTCTTCATATCATCAATGATGGGTCACCTGGACCGGCCCAGAGTGGAGTAGCGAAATCTGGAACTTTCTAGACAGTTCGTATTGTTTTGGCCACCACGATCAATCCGTACCTCCGATCGACACGAAACCACTTGGTTTAGTTCGGCGTCGAGCTCCTCTTCGACATGAAAGTATTGGATTTCCAAATATCATCAAGATAGGCCCAGAAAACTGGTCCAAAAAATCAGAAACGGGAATGGCCTGCTGTCTGGAATCTGGAACCTGGAATTTGCATGGCCGACCGGTCAAGACCGGTCGGACAGGGCTGGCCGACCGGTCAAGACCGGTCTAGCCTGTCTGGATGGCAGTCCAGCAACATGTGAAGACTTTTCTACCCATGGCCGACCGGTCTTGACCGGTCGTGGGTCTCCTCGCTGACCGGTCTTGACCGGTCTAGCCAAATTTTCTGCATTGTTTTCTTCTTTCTTTCTTCTCTCTTCTCTCTCCTTGCTTTCTTCTTTCTTTGGCCCACCTTGGGCCTTCATCTAAGGTTCCTAAATATGTTTCTTTTAGCTATTGATCAAGTGAACTCTCTCTCATTCCTGCAATCACAAAACCATGCATTAGAATAGTCTTCAAACATAAAATCCATGCATAATGAGTGATGAATTGGGGTTAGAATATGCACAATTAAGATCTCAACACACCCCCCAACCAGCATTTTGCTAGTCCCGAGCAAAACATGCGTGAAACAAATTTAATTCTCCAAAAACCAACTCTCCTTCAGAAACTATGCTTCTATACATCCCAAGATACAAAAGTGTAAAAGTCAGAAAAATTAGGTGATAGAAGTTGAAACCTTAAACTCTTAACATAATAACTGTCCATATGAAATTCTCGCTGATTGATTGATGAATAGAAGAACTCAAACAAATTCAACCTAGTGTGCATAGTGAAAGTTCATCTCATGAGTTTCTGGGCTTATCTTCTTCATAGATCCACTAAACTATGGATTTCAAGGTGCACAGAGCAACAACAAGCCTATGACAGGAATTTGTCTTACCGTCCTTCCGACGACTTTCACACTACTTCCCATTTTCGGCTTTGGTTACGGGTAGACCATCCCTCGGTTGGTAATAGGTAGCCCTTTTTGGAATTTTCCACCATTTTTCCATCATTCCCAATTTCATCCTTCCTTTTCCCTTTTCTTTTACAATAGATAGGATTTTTAGAAATCCATATCTTTCGTTATTTTCCCATGGACAAGGATGGACAAAGTACCCCGGCTTGGTTCCTCAACACCTTAAATCTAAGTCTAGCTAATCCACAAATCACATAATCCTTTCAACCCATGAAAATCGTGTAATGTGAACTAGGTGTAAAAGTGTTCAAATTTTCTATCACTCACATAAATAGGGAAATTCACATATAAAACCATTATATTAAAAGAAGTTCAAAGCTTGAAACATCACTCATTTCATATCTCCTCTTCTTATACTCGTATCATCTTGAATGCATAGAAACAAAGTTTTCCAAAAGAGTTTTGAATTTTAGAAAAATCGAAAATTTTCTACATAATTGCTCGAAATGTCACAAAAGCTAGTAGATTCATCTAAGGAATCTCACCCCCCAACTGTTCGCTCGCCTCAAGTGTAAGGCTGCGATGTAGTAATAAATCTTGGTAAGACCGAGGTCGATCCATAGGGAAAGAAGTAAACAATTCCAACTACTCTAATAATTAGAATCTAAGAAGTTTAAGAAAGTAGTTTTTCACATGAAATAGGAAAATCTGAAAATAAGAAGAACTAGAGCTTCAAGGATCCACTTGTAGTAGTCCAATACCAATCCATTCATCCAAGTACAACACAATTAGAATCAAAGTCCTATCTCTCATCTAAGTGGAAGATATAACATTCAAGCACAAATAGTCCCACTTCAATCTGGAAATCAGATTTCTAGTTCTAATGGAGCACATAGAACTTGAACTTGTAGCCTTCGGAGTAACAGCCATGCCTATGGACTATGGCATGCTCAAGGGTTACTACAATTCTAATTCAAACAACCCAATCATGGTAATCTCAGAGAATTGCAAGGAACTCATGTTCTGAGCACACAAACTCTCACAAAACTTCTAAAAAATCAAACTTTATTCAAACTAGAACTTCAAAATCCAAAATTAAGAAAAGTGTACTTGAAATAAAAGAATTAAAGCATTGGAACCAACTACAAATTTCACCTCTAGCTCTAGCTAAGAGGTTAGCTAAGGAAAAGCATATTAAAACTAGAACTAGAACTAAGAAAAGGAAGAAAAACTAGCTGGAGGAGGCTAGGAAGCCTCCTATGACTTGAACTCCTTGCTTCCCACGTCCTTGCTTGATTTGGAATAGAAGAGAGCACCTCCTTTTATAGTGCAGCAATAGTACAGCAACATAGCAGAATTTGTTTCGCTTGGTACGGCTTAACCAATGGTCGGATTGCCTTCAAATTTGATTTGTTGCTTCCTTGTAATGTGATCTTCCTCATAGATGATTTAGATTTCCAAGATTATCCTCTGAATGGGCCCACCAATCATATCACCGACCGCCTCTCAAAATCGCGCACTTCGGGTACCTTCAGAACCAGTCATCTTGCTTTCAACGCTCCGGAGTGTACAGATGTCGGATTGATCCCAAATTTTGAACATTGGTAGAACACTTCCTCCTCTTCATGATAGATGGATTAGATTGTCCAAAAAAAATCCTAGAATGTGGTCCGAAAATTAGAACACTTAGGGCTTTTATAAACTCTGTGCAGTTGGATCTTTCTGGATGGTCCATCTTTCTTCAACTGGTACGATCAAACCACACATCCTTTTGATCTGAAACTTTTTTGTTATTCATATATGGATGTGTTCTAAAAGATGGTCAAAGTAGATTCTTCATATCATCAATGATGAGTCCTCTGGACCGGCCCAGAGTTGAACAGCGAAATCTGGAACTTTCTGGACAGTTCGTATTGTTTTGGCCACCACGGTCAATCCGTAGCTCCGATCGACACGAAACCACTTGGGTTAGTTCGGCGTCGAGCTCCTCTTCGACATAGATGTGTTGGATTTTCAAATATCATCATGATCAACCTAGAAAACTGGTCCAAAAAACCAGGTGCGGGAATACATTGCTGTTTTAGAATCTGGAATCTGAAACTTGCATGGCCGACCGGTCACGACCAGTCGGACAGGGCTGGCCGACCGGTCATGACCGGTCAGGCCCTCTTTGGCATTACTCCAGCAAGCATGGCCGACCGGTCAAGACCGGTCGGGCTTCCTTGGCAGACCGGTCAAGACCGGTCGGTCTCTTTTTCTTCTTGTTTTCTTCCTTTCTTTCTTCTATTTTCTTCTTTCTTTGCTTCCTTCTTTCTTTGGTCCACCTTGGGCCTTCATCAAAGGCTCCAAATGGCCCCTTTTTGGTCTCTAATTGAGTGAAGTCCGCTCTCATTCCTATAATCACAAAACATGTGTTAGATGGGCCTTTAAATCATGAAAATCATGCAAACCATGTCATGTAATGGGCAATGCAATGTATAAATTGGAGGTTCAACACCAACCAAAATCTTACATTGTCCTCAATGTAATAAGATATGCAATATGCATGACATGAGAGCGATGACATAAAACAAAGGAGAGTGAGAACGAGAGTACCTGAGGTAGCAAGTTGATCAATTCTAGCATCTTCCATTGTCTCAATGAGACTTATTCAATCCTAAATGCAGAAAGAAATCCTAACCTACCTACCTACCTTTGATTAGTCTGATCGACTACATGATCAAATTTGAGCAGGATCGTCATGAATTTCAATAGGTTTCTCATGAGGACCATCCAAAGTCCTGCTCGAATGTATACATGGGTGCGTTTCTTCATGAAGGTCCAATCATAGTGTTCACCACACGCATGTAAGGAGGAGATAAGAGCAGCAAAAAGATATCTCCTCAAGTTCTGAATTGGGTTGTAATTGATTAAAAACGGGTCCTCCCAATCAGAATTTTCAATGGGTTGAAGAACCCATGATGGTGGAGAGACATTCATTAAGTATTTTTCAGTTTGGGTTGTCTCCTCCACAAATTCAGAATTGCACGGTGTTTCCACAAATAATGGTAAAGAGTGTAAATAAGTGGAATGGTGTTCTTCAGGCACCGACATCGTGTCTAACAAACTATCCAACTCCTTAATCATCTCATCATCCAGATCATAGGGGTGGGTCATGCATTCCTCTAGGAAATCGAGAGAGTGGGATAAAGGGTCCTCGTTCTCCCTAAGTGATTGAGGAAATTCTATTTTAAGGGTAAGGAATTCCTCATCTATAGAGGGGAGATCTTCCAAAGAAAATTTTTCAGATTCATTGGTAAGCACATCATGTAGCATTGGTTGATCTAAAATTTCAGATTGTGCCACCACATCATCTAAAGAAACAGAATTTTCAATCCAAGGGAGTTCTTCCACAATAGAATCCGACATGTGTTGTTGGTGGAAGGACTCAAAAATATCAACTTCAGCCATCTCTCTAGCAAGAATATCTTCCGGTGACTCAAAAACATTCGGCCCTTTGGAAGAAGAAATCATGGACTCACAATCGTCCTTCAAACCCTCATTGTAGGCAATCAAACTATCACTTTCAGATTTTGTAGATTCCTCGGGTTCGTCAACCGTCCTTGAAATCTCTTCATCATTCAAATCAGAATAGCTAAAAGAGATAGTTGATTCACCATAATCGATGGTAATGGTGGGATCACTGAGATCTACATCCCCTAAAAGTTTAGTCATCAAATCGGAAGAGGGTTGTTGAGCGCCTAATTGTGCATATTCTAACCCCAATTCATCACTCATTGTGCGAGGTTTGCATGGTTTATAGATGAATCTAATGCATGTTTTGTGACTACAGGATTGAGAGTGAACTCCACTCAATTAAAGATAAAAAGGGTTCATTTGGGATCATTCTGATGAAGGACATTTGAGGACCAAAGAAGAAAAGAAAGAAAGAAGTAAAGAAGAAAAGAAAGGAAGAAAACAAGAAGAAAAGAGAGCTGACCGGTCGTGACCGGTCAGCCATGCACATTGGGAGACGACTGAATACGTCCGACCGGTCATGACCGGCCGGACACAATCACTGGAGGAAGACTGAATAAGGCCGACTGGTCATGACCGGTCGGCCATGGCTGCTGGCTAGTGAATAAAGGCGTCCGACCGGTCATGACCGGTCAGACATGATTGCTGGACTGATGTTGAACAAGGCCGACTGGTCATGACCGGTCGGCTATGCTTGCTGGAGTGATCATTCATTGAGGCCGACCGGTCATGACCGGTCGGCCATGCGTAAGAACTTAGAAGTTTCTAAGTTCAGCTCGATTTTCTCTGCGCTGCGTAAGTCTTACGCAATTTCTCGATTCTTCCGAAGTTGTGGAGCCTCCAGACTATAAAAGGACACCTAGGGATCGTTCCTAGAGTATCCTAGAAGGGTTCAAGCGAGGTTGGAGGCTGTGGAAGTGGAGATTGGAGTTTCACAACTCCTTTTGGTTTGCTCTGCTGTTTTCATGCTTTTTATAGTTGTTTCATGTTTCCTTGGATCATGAGCAGCTAAACCTCTTAGCTAGGGCTAAGGGGTGAAGCTTGTAGTGGATCCAAGATGTTTTAATTCGTAGTTAAGTGGTTTTAAGTATGGAATTCATGATTATGAACTATGGTTTGAAGTTTATACAAGTTTTTGAGTAATTTTTCTTAGTCTTGTGATGACTCATGGATGTTTGGGAGAATTACTTAACTTCTTAATTCATTTGTAACGGTCTAGACCTGTATGATCCGAGGAATCGGAGTGCGCTCTAGTACTATATTCTTCATAAAGGAACTTCCTACCAAAGTTCTACTTTTCTGATTTTTCTGTAATGTGTATGGACTGTGCATGTGATTTGAATCCAGTTCAAATCCTGATCTAGCCTTGTCTTGTGACAGGACTTGAGGATGGTTATGATTGTGAACTAGACCTTTTGGAAAGGGGAATGACCTATGCAATTGAGCATGCTCAGATCAGCCTGCATTGAGTGAATCTTATGCATAGAACTTACATATTACAGACTGTTTGGTTTAACAGCTCTATCATCCGACTAGATAGACAGGAATGTCGATTCTAGTTGAGAGAATAAGAAACCACAGCGGATTGAACATCAATGATTGCTACAAGTGGATCCTTGAACCCCTAGTGCCTTCTTATAATTAGTTACTTTCGATTTAATTCAACTTTTGTTACTCATATCAATTTCATATAACATTCCAGTTAATAGATTTCAATAGATACTTGTGGATGAGTTTGTGAAATTCTACATAAGTCCCTGTGGATCGACCTCGGTCTTACCGAGTTTATTACTACATCGTAACCCTACACTTGGGGAAGCGAACAAGTTTTTGGCGCCATTGCCGGGGACTCTGACGGTTTTCTCAAAATTCTGAAATTAGTATCTATTTAGGATTTTTAGGATTGTAGGACTAATTTAGTTTATTTATTTGATTTTTCTTTTCAGGGATTTCTAGGAAGCTGAAGAAGATACAAGGATTTTAAGTGCGAATCAGGTTCTATCTTTCTAAACCTTACTCTTCTCCTTCTCCTATTTATTCCTATCTTATTCATCTCTTGTAGAGTGGGTGGAGACTCCTTTTGGATCTCTAAAAGGTCGGCCTTTTTGCCACCTGGATTCCTATTGGTCGGCGCTGCCGTCTTGGATCACCTTGTGCTCAGAGATTTCTTTTCTCATCTCTACTCCTCTTTCTCCTTCTTCTGCACTTTTTCTCAAAAGATTCAAAGAGTGGGTGGGGAGTTCTCTAAACCCCTATTGACCAGGAGAAATCGGTCTCTATCCTTGCTTCTGGCCTAGCCATTGCAAGACACCTTGTGCTTCGGTCTTAGAGAAGAGTTAAGAAAAGGGGAGGAAGAATTCTTCTTTCTTTCTGTTTCTTATTTTTGGTTTTGCATGCCACATTGGGCTCGGGATTCCAATAACCGACTCATAAGTGAAAGGGGGATAGTAGAAGGAATTGATAGAGAGCCACGTGTTAGGAGACATCTAGACTCTCCAATTTTATCTGAAAATATGGCTGCAAATCAACTTAACCCGGTCCAAAATCAAACTGAAACAGGGGAGAATGTGGTTGAGAATGTTCCCCGACTTAGGACTTTACTTGATTTCTTGCAACCTGCAAGAACGAGCACTCCCTCATGCATAGTATTCCACCAAATGCAGGGAACGAAGATTTGAAACCGGGAGTGATTCAACTTCTCCCTAAATTCCATGGATTAGATAGTGAAAGTGCTTATCAACACCTCAAAGAGTTTAACGAGGTAATTACCACCATGCACTTTGCAAACGTAACGGAAGATGTGGTGAGACTTAAATTCTTCCCTTTCACTCTTAAAAATAAAGCTAAGGGTTGGCTTTATGCATTGAGGCCAAGATCAATTGGTGCATGGACTGATATGCACAGAGAATTCATAAAGAAATTCTTCCCTACTTACAAAACGAATATGTTGAAGCGCCTTATCATGAACTTTGCCCAAACGGAAGATGAAACCTTCTTCCAATGTTGGGAGAGGTTTAAGGACCTATTGAACGCATGCCCACATCATGGCTATGAAATTTGGCGGGTTATAAGCTTTTTCTATGAAGGACTGACTTCACCCATGTGCCAATTTGTAGAGATGATGTGTAATGGGGAGTTCATGAATAAGGAAGCTGATGAAGCATGGGATTATTTGGAAGAATTGGCTGAGAGTGCACAGTCTTGGGATACATCTAAACCAACAAATTCCAAGACTGGCCAACAAAAGGAGAAGGGAGGAATGTATGTCCTATCAGAAGAAGATAGCATAAGTGCACGGTTGGCTAGCCTGACAAGAAAGGTCGAAGCCATGGAATTAAGGAAAGGAGAAACAATCAACTCCACTGAGGTTGAAACTGTTTGTGGAATTTGTGCTGGAAATCAACATGCTACACCAGATTGTCCCACAATTTCAGCAGTCCAAAGCATCTTACAAGAACAAACAAATGCCATAAACAGTTATCAGCAGCAATATGGTGCTCCAAACTCTAACACGTATAATCCTAATTGGAAGAACCATCCCAACTTCAGTTGGAAGAATGGGCCCAATGCAAATGCAAACAACACTCCAAAAGTATCACTAGAAGAGATGTTGGGTGCATTTGTATCAGTCCAGAATGAGCATAACAAGACAAACTCTCTAAAAATAGATGGGTTCATGCAAGAGCAATTGAAATTCAATCAAAATTCAAACCAAGCCATCAATGAATTAAAAACATCTCTGGCTAGAGTTGAAGCTTACCTTAGTGTTAGAGAGAAGGGCACACTTCCTGCTCAACCTCTTCCTAACCCAAGGACCCAGTATGAGATACAAGATGCAAGCTCATCCTCCCACCATACGGAACATGTCCAAGCTATCACCACTTTGAGAAGTGGGAAAGAAATTGACAAATCTAATCCGGTGAAGGCTTCAAAGCCTAAGGATCCAAAAATTCCCAAAGAGGATGATAGCCCAAACAATATTCCACAAGAAAAAGAACCGGAAAGACAATACAAGCCGGTTGCCTCATTTCCACAAAGGTTGATTTCACCTAAACCTTTAGATAAAAATCTGGAGATTCTGGAAGTTTTCAAGTAGGTGAAGATCAACATCCCGCTGTTGGATGCAATAAAACAAATACCATCTTATGCTAAATTTCTAAAGGAATTGTGTACAGTCAAAAGGAAACATAACGTTCACAACAAAGTTCTTTTGGCTGAGAATTTGAGCGCCATAATCAAACAAGAGGTGCCCCAAAAATACAAGGATCCAGGTAGTCCAACCATCTCATGCATCATAGGAGACTACCAGATTAAACAAGCCCTACTCGACTTGGGGGCAAGTGTGAATCTCATTCCATACTCGGTCTACGAACAACTTGGGTTAGGTGAATTGAAACCCACCAAAACCACACTCCAACTTGCTGATAGATCCATCCGGATACCGAGAGGAATGATAGAGGATGTTCTAGTCCAAGTTGATAAATTCTACTACCCAGTAGATTTTATTGTCTTGGACACACATCCCGTGATAGGCACCAGTGCTCAAATTCCCGTCATACTTGGACAACCGTTTCTAGCTACCTCAAACACCATTATTAATTGTAGAAACAGACTTGTACAAATGTCCTTTGGAAATATGACCCTTGAGCTTAACATATTTGATTTATGCAAACAACCGCAGGAAGTTGATGATGATGTCCACGAATTAAACATGATCGAATCATTCGTGGAGGATACAGTCCCCTTATCACTATTTTCCAACCCTTTGGAGGCATGTATGGCCCATTCTCATGAGACAAATGATTACACAATACAAGAGATGGATGCCATTCTAGAGATGATGCCAGTACTTGACAATAAAAGATGGAGGGCCCCAATTGAACCTTTACCTGTAATTGAGAACAAGGCACTCCCATCTAACATTAAGGCACCTACACTCGACCTAAAACCATTGCCAAGTGAGCTAAAATATGTTTATTTAGGTCAAGATGAGACATATCCAGTGGTGATTTCTTCCCACTTGGATGAGGAACAAGAGAGTAGGCTAATAGCCACTCTATTAGAGCACAAGAGTGCCATTGGATGGTCAATTGCAGATCTCAAAGGTATATACCCACTGATTTGTACTCACCGCATACACCTTGAGGAAAATGCAAAGACATCCCGGCAACCACAAAGACGATTAAATCCAAACATGAAGGATGTGGTTAAAGCTGAAGTGGTGAAACTATTGGATGTAGGTATCATTTACCCAATATCCGATAGCCAATGGGTGAACCCAACTCAAGTGGTGCCTAAGAAATCCGGAATAACCATCATAGCCAATGCCAATAATGAACTCGTACCAACTAGAGTCACTACCGGTTGGAGAATGTGCATTGACTACAGGAAGCTAAACACTGTCACAAGGAAAGACCACTTTCCCCTACCGTTTGTTGATCAGATTTTAGAACGGTTGGCGGGTCATTCCCACTTTTGCTTCCTTGATGGCTATTCAGGGTACAACCAAATAGAAATTGCCCGTGAAGACCAAGAAAAGACTACATTCACATGTCCATTCGGCACTTTCGCCTATCGACGGATGCCGTTTGGACTATGTAATGCCCCTGCCACCTTTCTGAAATTGCGTCGGGTAGCCTAACACGACACCCTACGCATACACGTGAGGAAGCTTGAGGAGCAACTAGAATTATGGCTGAACCTATAGGAGGGGGGTGAATAGGACCTTTTTTTTTTCTAAAATCTTTTCGCCTACTTATCAGATTTAACAAATTAAACTACGTAAGCGATAAACACTTCGGCTTCCAATCCTAAGTGGGTCCAATTAATAGACTAGCAAAAGATAAAGCAATTAACAACCTAGTCTAATCAACTCATGTGGACTAGAGAGGATGGATCAAGAAATGCTCAAGTCAACATGAGGTAGTGAAAGTACATCTTGTGAGTGTGGATGTGCCTATCAAGTGCCTAGCATACATTCCTAACTAAGCATTCATAATTAACAAGTTAAATGCAATGCATAAAGAGAAATGTGCTCAAGATCAATCACAAACACAAGGATGTATAGTGGTTCGACTACTTGTCTACTCCACTCCCGGTTCAAGTACTCAACCCCTTTGAGCACACCGGCATTCACTGGGGAGTTTAAATCTGGTTCCTCCCAACCAAGGTGTTTTAACTCGGATCCACCCAACCGGGGAGTTTACAGGTTCCTCCCAACCTACACGTTTGCACCCGTGTTGGTGGCTCCCCCTTGGAGACTTTATTTTAGGCCCGACTAACGTGCCAAGGAACGGCTGACGTCCCTAGATTTTAGGCCCAACTAATAGGCCAAGGATCGGCTAACGACCCCGGGGCGAGTTTGTCAAACAAACTCTACACTCAACTCCCACAGGGAATTGAGTGGATGGACTCTTAACAAGACAACCTTACTTGTCGGATTGAGCCCCTTGTTGCGCCGTCTTGGGTTGCTTCTTCTCGCTCTCCCGTGCTCGAATCAGCTCCCCTTGTGCTCCCCCGATCGTTTATGCCGTTGCTTTGCCAAGGCTTCAGCTCCAAGATCAGCTACCTTGCATGTGATGCTCCATTGGAGATGCCCAAGGTGCTAGGGAATGGGAAAACCTCTACAAATGGTAGGAAATGGGTTTCCTAGAGGAATGCACCTAAATGGACTCCTGGGTAGTGTTTAGACAAAGGATTTAACTATCATCAAGGTGTCTAAACCCTAGGAATCAAGAGAGAACAAGTCCATTCTCAAGATGCCATTGAATGGCCCAAGCTTGTGATGAAAACACAAGGAGAATGACTTGCTTTAGGTTTGGGATAGAGCCTCTAATGATCTCTAGCAATGGTGGCTTCTATCTCCTCAAAATTCCCTCTATTAGCTCAAAAAATGAATCCCCCTTTTAAATAGATTTTCTTCCAACGGTAAAAAAATGGGCAGATTCGTGCATCTCCGATTGATCGAAAAAAGTGTCCGATTGATCGGAGCCCAGTCCGATTGATCGGAGACAAGTCCAATTGATCGGAAATCTATCCAGAGAAGTCTCTAGAAGAAATTTCGATTGATCGGAACACTGTCCGATTGATCGGAAGGCCCCTTCCGATGGATCGGAAGACTGTCCGATTGATCGAAAATATGTCCAGTGAGTTTTCAATATTTTCTGGGACAATTTCCGATTGATCGGAATTTCTGTCAGATCGATCGGAGTCCTATCGGAAAACCTGTCCGATTGATCAGAGTCCTATCGGAAACTGCTGTTTGAGCCTTTTTTATTGCAGCAGCTTCCACCTCTTTAATTAGTCTAATTTATCATGTTTTTCATGGAGTTCTAAGACTAATGATGATGACTAAAGGTATACCTAGGTGGTGCAAGTCATCTAAGAGGTTATGGGTTAGGTTTTGGTCAAGGCAAGGCACACCAAGGCATCACTTTTACCTGTTTCTTCTTCCTTGATGCAGCCGGTCCGTCTTGAGTCTTCGTTCTTCGTCTTCATTAAGCTCAACCGACACTAGACCCACTGACCTAAGTAATTGACAAACAAGGTGCACTAGTATGCCATAGAAAAGTGCACTAACAATTTCCCCCTTTGTCAATTACTTACAAAAACCTAACTTACCAAAACAAATACATGTACAAGAGATTACATTGATATGAAATAAAATACAGGACTCTTGACATGCCTAAACTAAGCAGCTCCTCTTCAGTTTTCTCCCCCATAACCTGTCAATCCCTGCATCACAAAACATAGCAAACTAGTTTTGGTGGGACTTGATCTTTCTCCCCCTTTTTGTTAGCAATTGACAAGCTATTCTCTCCCCCTTAATGATGCAACAATTAAGGTCAAGGTAAGAGAAGATAGTATGTTACAATTATAACTATAAACACATGCTAACAAGGAGAGTATAGGGTGCATGATACATAAATACATGGAGCATGCTAAGGAACATGATTAACAAGAAATGTATCTATCTAAGCATAGTTAATCATGCATAATTGGTCATCTATGATATACACTAAGCATTAAAGCTCAAGGGCTTATAGCCCAATCAACCAACCTCCCCTATTGGTATATCAAGACCAATACTAAGCAAAGATTAGCATACAATGAAGCATAAAACTCAAGATGATTAGCTAATCTAAGCATGGTGATAATCTAGCAAGCAAATATATTAATTAAAAGCAAGGCTAAATTATCAAAATTGGGCTAATGAGGCTTGAATCCTCTGATTTGCCCATACACACAGAAATGAGGCTGAAATCCTCAGATTTACCTATATAAGCATTTCTAGCTACCCTCACTAACTATGTTTAGTTTGATAAGCCTAAGGGTAACTAATTTCCTTAACACCCTCATAAAATGTAGCATGAGGTGAGGGGTTGGGAACTCCTTCTACTCCTAGAAAGGATAGCGGTTGGGATCTCCTCTTAGATAAGCGGGAAGAGGGGTAGTGGTGGAAGCCGAGAGAGCTAGATCATTATGTTGGCTCCCATCACTAGTAGAGTCATCGGATTTGGAGTCCGACTCCTCCGTATTATCCCACGTGGCAGCCATCGCCTTTTTACCTTTCGGTTTAGGCGTTTCCGGACAGTTCGGGGCAATATAGCCACGTTGACCGCAACCGTAACATCGGACGGATGAAGGTTTGGATGATTTCCCTTTATGTTTGTCACCCTTCTTGTCCTTCTTGTCACGGCTATTCCCTCTATCAAATTTGAGGAATCTCTTGAATTTTTTGTTTAATTTTTCTTCCTCATCATCCTCATCATCGCTATCTTCCTCCGACTCACTCTTAATTTTCTTATGTTTGTGAGAGGATTTTAGGGCGATGTTTTTCTTCCTAGAGGGGGCCTTAAAGTGTAGTTCATGAGTTTGTAGGGAACCTATGAGTTCTTCTAGTTTCATGCTATCTATATCTCTACACTCTTCTAAGGCAACTATCTTGGAGTCAAATCTTCCCGGGAGGGACCTAAGTATTTTTCTACAAATCCTTCCTTCCGGAACCCGATCCCCCAAGACAAATATGGAGTTGCAAATATCTGACAATTTGGTATAAAACTCCATGAAAGTTTCAGTCTCTTCCATCCTAATGTTTTCAAATTTGGTGGTTAAGAGCTGAAGCTTCGAGCGTCTTACTGTGCTAGTTCCCTCGTGGGTAACCTCAAGTATATCCCACGCTTCTTTTGCAGTTGCGCATGTGAGAATGCGCTGAAATTCTTCCGGGGAAACCGCACAGCAAATCACATTGAGAGCTTTGGCATTTGCCATGTATTGAGCTCTCTTTATGTGATCCCATTTGGAATCATCTTTAGGAATGACAATATTTTTCCCATCAACCTCCACTTGCTCGGTGGGCAAGGTATATCCAGTTTGTGTGCTAAGCCACACCGGACGGTCCATGGATTGGAGAAAAATTCTCATTCTCGCCTTCCAATAAGCATAGTTGGACCCGTCAAAGAAAGGTGGACGGTTGGTGGCACTCCCATCTCGGTTAGACATGATGCTAGTGCTCCGGTATCGGATCTTACTCTAGACGGTTACGTCCTTGAAGAGCAACCCGCTCTGATACCAATTGAAATTGCGTCGGGTAGCCTAACACGACACCCTACGCATATGCGTGCGGAAGCTTGAGGAGCAACTAAAATTATGGCTGAACCTATAGGAGGGGGGTGAATAGGACCTTTTTTTTTTCTAAAATCTTTTCGCCTACTTATCAGATTTAACAAATTAAACTACGTAAGCGATAAACACTTCGGCTTCCAATCCTAAGTGGGTCCAATTAATAGACTAGCAAAAGATAAAGCAATTAACAACCTAGTCTAATCAACTCATGTGGACTAGAGAGGATGGATCAAGAAATGCTCAAGTCAACATGAGGTAGTGAAAGTACATCTTGTGAGTGTGGATGTGCCTATCAAGTGCCTAGCATACATTCCTAACTAAGCATTCATAATTAACAAGTTAAATGCAATGCATAAAGAGAAATGTGCTCAAGATCAATCACAAACACAAGGATGTATAGTGGTTCGACTACTTGTCTACTCCACTCTCGGTTCAAGTACTCAACCCCTTTGAGCACACCGGCATTCACTGGGGAGTTTAAATCTGGTTCCTCCCAACCAAGGTGTTTTAACTCGGATCCACCCAACCGGGGAGTTTACAGGTTCCTCCCAACCTACACGTTTGCACCCGTGTTGGTGGCTCCCCCTTGGAGACTTTATTTTAGGCCCGACTAACGTGCCAAGGAACGGCTGACGTCCCTAGATTTTAGGCCCAACTAATAGGCCAAGGATCGGCTAACGACCCCGGGGCGAGTTTGTCAAACAAACTCTACACTCAACTCCCACAGGGAATTGAGTGGATGGACTCTTAACAAGAAAACCTTACTTGTCGGATTGAGCCCCTTGTTGCGCCGTCTTGGGTTGCTTCTTCTCGCTCTCCCGTGCTCGAATCAGCTCCCCTTGTGCTCCCCCGATCGTTGACGCCGTTGCTTTGCCAAGGCTTCAGCTCCAAGATCAGCTACCTTGCATGTGATGCTCCATTGGAGATGCCCAAGGTGCTAGGGAATGGTGAAACCTCTACAAATGGTAGGAAATGGGTTTCCTAGAGGAATGCACCTAAATGGACTCCTGGGTAGTGTTTAGACAAAGGATTTAACTATCATCAAGGTGTCTAAACCCTAGGAATCAAGAGGGAACAAGTCCATTCTCAAGATGCCATTGAATGGCCTAAGCTTGTGATGAAAATACAAGGAGAATGACTTGCTTTAGGTTTGGGATAGAGCCTCTAATGATCTCTAGCAATGGTGGCTTCTATCTCCTCAAAATTCCCTCTATTAGCTCAAAAAATGAATCCCCCTTTTAAATAGATTTTCTTCCAACGGTAAAAAAATGGGTAGATTCGTGCATCTCCGATTGATCGAAAAAAGTGTCCGATTGATCGGAGCCCAGTCCGATTGATCGGAGACAAGTCCGATTGATCGAAAATCTATCCAGAGAAGTCTCTGGAAGAAATTCTGATTGATCAGAACACTGTCCGATTGATCGGAAGGCCCCTTCCGATGGATCGGAAGACTGTCCGATTGATCGGAAATATGTCCAGTGAGTTTTCAATATTTTCTGGGACAATTTCTGATTGATCGGAATTTCTGTCAGATCGATCGGAGTCCTATCGGAAAACCTGTCCGATTGATCAGAGTCCTATCGGAAACTGCTGTTTGAGCCTTTTTTATTGCAGCAGCTTCCACCTCTTTAATTAGTCTAATTTATCATGTTTTTCATGGAGTTCTAAGACTAATGATGATGACTAAAGGTATACCTAGGTGGTGCAAGTCATCTAAGAGGTTATGGGTTAGGTTTTGGTCAAGGCAAGGCACACCAAGGCATCACTTTTACCTGTTTCTTCTTCCTTGATGCAGCCGGTCCGTCTTGAGTCTTCGTTCTTCGTCTTCATTAAGCTCAACCGACACTAGACCCACTAACCTAAGTAATTGACAAACAAGGTGCACTAGTATGCCATAGAAAAGTGCACTAACACTTTCAGCGTTGTATGATGAGCATCTTTTCTGACATGGGGGGGACCATTCCCGAAGTTTTCATGGATGATTTTTCTGTATTCGGTTGTAGCTTTGATGAGTGCCTTGAGCACTTGAAATCTGTGCTAAAAAGATGTGAAGAGAAGAACCTTGTGCTCAATTGGGAAAAGTGTCACTTCATGGTTCAAAAGGGAATTGTACTTGGCCATATCGTTTCACAAAATGGAATTGAGGTGGACAAGGCGAAAATTGATCTTATCTCTAACCTCCCACCACCCAAAAGCATACGAGATATCCGGTCCTTTTTATGACACGCAGGATTTTACAGAAGGTTTATAAAGGACTTCAGTTCACTCCCTTGCCCTTTATGTAACCTACTTCAAAAGGAAAATTCATTCGAGTGGAATGAAGAATGTCAAAAGGCCTTTACCACCCTTAAAGGTATGTTGACATGCGCTCCAATAATGCAACCACCTGATTGGAGCCTCCCTTTTGAGATTATGTGCGATGCTAGCGACTATGCTATTGGGGCCGTGCTAGGCCAAAGAAAAGATAAAAAGCCATGTGTCATCTACTATGCAAGTAGAACCCTAAACTCAGCCTAAGCAAACTACACCACTACTGAAAAAGAACTTTTAGCCGTAGTTTTTACCTTGGACAAGTTTAGATCCTACTTGATTGGATCCAAGATCATTATATGCACTGACCATGCCGCGCTTAAGTATCTTCTTTCTAAGAAGGATGCTAAACCACGGTTGTTAAGATGGATCCTTCTACTCCAAGAATTCGACATAGAAATACGTGATAAGAAAGGAGTAGAGAATGTAGTAGCTGACCACCTCTCTCGACTTGTCCTCACTGATTCCCCTGAAATGACTGCAATCAATGACATGTTCCCTGATGAACAACTTTTTGCTGTTTCCCAATTACCATGGTATGCGGATGTTGAGCTCTTAATTGTGCATATTCTAACCCCAATTCATCACTAATTGTGCAAGGTTTGTATGGTTTGTAAGCTAATTCAATGCACGATTTGTGATTACAGGATTGAGGGTGGACTCTACTCAATTGAAGACATGAAGAGCTCATTTGGCATCATTCGAATGAATAATATTTGATGATCGAAGAAGAAAAGAAGAGAGAAAGTGAAAGCAAGAAGCAAGGAAAGAAAAGAGAAAGAAGAAAAGAAGCTTGAAGGACTGCCGACCGGTCATGACCGGTCGGCTAAGGAAGCCAGACCGGTCAGCGACCGGTCAGCCATGACACTAAAGGACGCATAAAGGTGACCGACCGGTCTTGATCGGTCGGCTACAACTGCTGGAGGACTTTTGAAGATGTCCGACCGGTCATGACCGGTCGGACTGGGTTGCTGGACCAAGGGTGAATAGCTCCGACCGGTCATGACCGGTCGGAGGTGCTTGCTAGACTGTTGTTCCACAAGACCGACCGATCTTGACCGGTCGGCCATGCGTACTGAGTTAGAAATTTCTAATTTCATCCCGATTTTCTCTGCGCTGCGTAAGTGTTACGCAAGTTCTCGATTCTTCCGAAGTTGTGGAGCTTCCAGACTATAAAAGGACACCTAGGGATCGTTCCTAGGGCATCCTGGAAGGGTTCAAGCGAGGTTGGAGGCTGTGAAAGTGAAGATTGGAGTTTCACAACTCCTTTTGGTTTGCTTTGCTGTTTTTATGCTTTTTGTAGTTGTTTCATGTTTCCTTGGATCATGAACAGCTAAACCTCTTAGCTAGGGCTAAGAGGTGAAGCTTGTAGTGAATCCAAGATGTTTTAATTCGTAGTTAAGTGGTTTTCAGTTTGGAATTCATGATTATGAACTAAGGTTTGAAGTTTATACAAGTTTTTAAGTAATTTCTCTTAGTCTTGTGATGACTCATGGATGTTTGGATGAATTACTTATCTTCTTAATTTGTTTGCAACGGTCTAGACCTGTATGATCCGAGGAATTGGAGTGCGCTCTAGTACCAAGCTCTTCATAAAGGGACTTCATGCCAAAGTTCTAGTTTTGGTTGATTATCTGGAATATGTATGGATTGTGCATATAATTTGAATCCAGTCCAAATCATGATCTAGCCTTGTCTTGTGAGAAGACTTGAGGATGGTTATGATTGGGAATTGGACCTATAGAAAAGGTGAATGACCTATGCAATGAGCATGCTCAGATCAGCCTAGAGTTGAGTGAACTTTATGCACAGAACTTACATGTTACAGACTTCTGGTTTAACAGTTCTATCATCCGACTAGATAGACCTGACTGGTGATTCTAGTTGAGAGAATGGGAAACCACAGCAGATTGAACATCGAGGATTGCTACAAGTGAATCCTCGAACCCCTAGTGCCTTCTTATAATTGTTTACATTCAATTTAGCTTAAACTGTTAATCACACACATTCTATTCAAACTTTGATTGTTAGCTTCAATAGAAACTTGTGGATGAGTTTGTGACATCCTACATAAGTCCCTGTGGATCGACCTCGGTATTACCGAGTTTATTACTACATCGCAACCCTACACTTGGGGAAGCGAACAAGTTTTTGGCGCCGCTTGCCGGGGACCTTGACGGTTTTCACAAATTTCTGAAATTAGTATCTATTTAGGACTCTTTTAGATTATTAGAACTAACTTAGTTTGTTTATTTGATTTTTTCAAGGATTTCTAGGAAGCTGAAGAAGATTCAAGGATTTCAAGTGCGAATCAGGTTCTATCCTTCTAAAACCTTACTCTTCTCCTTCTCCTAGTCATTCTTATTTTATTCATCTCTTGTAGAGTGGGTGGAGACTCCTTTTGGATCTCTGAAAGGTCGGCCTTTTTGCCACCTGGATTCCTATTGGTCGGCTCAGCCGCCTTGGTTCACCTTGTGCTCAGAGATTTCTTTTCTCATCTCTATTCTTTTTTTTTTCCTTTTTCTGCACTTTTTCTCAAAAGATTCAAAGAGTGGGTGGGGAGTTTTCTGAACCCCTATTGACCAGGAGAAATCGGTCTTTATCCTTGCTTCTGGCCTAGCCATTGCAAGACACCTTGTGCTTCGATCTTAGAGAAGAGTAAAGAAAAGGGAGGAAGAATTCTCCTTTCTTTTTGTTTCTTATTTTTGGTTTTGCATGCCACATTGGGCTCGGGATTCCAATAACCGACTCATAAGTGAAGGGGGGATAGTAGAAGGGATTGATAGAGAGCCATGTGCTAGGAGACATCTAGATTCTCCAATTTTATCTGAAAGTATGGCTACAAATCAACCTAACCCGGTTCAAAATCAAACCGAAACAGGGGAGAATGTGGTTGAGAATGTTCCCCGACCTAGGACTTTACGTGATTTCTTGCAACCTGCAAGAACAAGCACTCCCTCATGCATAGTATTTCCACCAAATGCAGGGAATGTGGATTTGAAACCGGGAGTGATCAATCTTCTCCCTAAATTCCATGGTTTAGACAGTGAAAGTGCCTATCAACACTTTAGGGAGTTTGATGAGGTAATCACCACCATGCACTTTGCAAACTGTGACTGAAGATGTAGTAAGACTTAAATTCTTCCCTTTCACTCTTAAGGATAAAGCCAAGGGTTGGCTGTATGCATTAAGGCCAAGATCAATCGGGTCATGGAACGATATGCACAGAGAATTTATAAAAAAATTCTTCCCTACTCACAAAACGAACATGCTTAAGCGCCTTATCATGAACTTTGCCCAAAAGAGGATGAAACCTTTTCCCAATGTTGGGAGAGATTCAAGGACTTATTAAACGCATGCCCACATCATGGCTATGAAAGTTGGCGGATTATAAGTTTTTTCTATGAAGGACTGATTCCATCCATGCGCCAATTTATAGAGATGATGTGTAATGGGGAGTTCATGAATAAGGAAGCTGATGAAGCATGGGATTATCTGGAAGAATTGGCTGAAAGTGCACAATCTTGGGACACACCTAAACCAACAAATTCCAAGATTGGCCAACAAAAGGAAAAGGGAGGAATGTATGTCCTATCAGAAGAAGATAGCATAAGTGCACGGTTGGCTAGCCTTACAAGAAAGGTCGAAGCCATGGAATTAAGGAAAGGAGAAACAATCAACTCCACTGAGGTTGAAACTGTTTGTGGAATTTGTGCTGGAAATCAACATGCTACACCAGATTGTCCCACAATTTCAGCAGTCCAAAGCATCTTACAAGAACAAACAAATGCCATAAACAGTTATCAGCAGCAATATGGTGCTCCAAACTCTAACACGTATAATCCTAATTGGAAGAACCATCCCAACTTCAGTTGGAAGAATGGGCCCAATGCAAATGCTAACAACACTCCAAAAGTATCACTAGAAGAGATGTTGGGTGCATTTGTATCAGTCCAGAATGAGCATAACAAGACAAACTCTCTAAAAATAGATGGGTTCATGCAAGAGCAATTGAAATTCAATCAAAACTCAAACCAAGCCATCAATGAATTGAAAACATCTTTGGCTAGAGTTGAAGCTCACCTTAGTGTTAGAGAGAAGGGCACACTCCCTGCCCAACCTCTTCCTAACCCAAGGACCCAATATGAGATACAAGATGCAAGCTCATCCTCCCACCATACGGAACATGTCCAAGCTATCACCACTTTGAGAAGTGGGAAAGAAATTGATAAATCCAATCCGGTGAAGGCCCCCAAGCCTAAGGATCCGGAAATTCCCAAAGAGGATGATAGCCCAAACAATATTCCACAAGACAAAGAACCGGAAAGACAATACAAACCGGTTGCCCCATTTCCACAAAGGTTGATTTCACCTAAACCTTTAGATAAAAATCTGGAGATTCTAGAAGTTTTCAAGCAGGTGAAGATCAACATTCCGCTGTTGGATGCAATAAAACAAATACCATCTTATGCCAAATTTTTAAAGGAATTGTGTACAATCAAAAGGAAACATAATGTTCACAACAAAGTGCTTTTTGCTGAGAATTTGAGTGCCATCATCAAACAAGAGGTGCCCCAAAAATACAAAGATCCGGGTAGTCCAACCATATCATGCATCATAGGAGACTACCAGATTAAACAAGCCCTACTCGACTTGGGGGCAAGTGTGAATCTCATTCCATACTCGGTCTATGAACAACTTGGGTTAGGTGAATTGAAACCCACCAAAACCACACTCCAACTTGCTGATAGATCCATCCGGATACCGAGAGGAATGGTAGAGGATGTTCTAGTCCAAGTTGATAAATTCTACTATCCAGTAGATTTTATTGTCTTGGACACACATCCCATGATAGGCACCGGTACTCAAATTCCCGTCATACTTGGACGGCCGTTTCTAGCTACCTCAAACGCCATTATCAATTGTAGAAACGGACTTGTACAAATGTCCTTTGGAAATATGACCCTTGAGCTTAACATATTTGAGTTATGCAAACAACCGCGGGAAGTTGATGATGATATCCACGAATTAAACATGATCGAATCATTCGTGGAAGGTACAATCCCCTTGTCACTATTTTCCGACCCTTTGGAGGCATGTGTGGCCCATCTCCATGATATGAATGATGATACAACACAAGAGATGGATGCCATTCTAGATGTGATGATGGTGCGTGAAAATAAAAGATGGAGGACCCCAATTGAACCTTTGCCTATAAATGAGAACAAGGCCCTCCCATCCAACATTAAGGCACCAAAACTCGACCTAAAACCATTGCCAAGTGAGCTAAAATATGTTTATTTAGGTCAAGATGAGACATATCCAGTGGTGATTTCTTCCCACTTGGATGAGGAACAAGAGAGTAGGCTAATAGCCACTCTATTAGAGCACAAGAGTGCCATCGGATGGACAATTGCGGATCTCAAAGGCATAGACCCACTGATTTGCACTCACCGCATACATCTTGAGGAAAATGCAAAGACATCCCGGCAACCACAAAGACGACTAAATCCAAATATGAAGGATGTGGTTAAGGCCGAAGTGGTGAAACTATTGGATGTAGGTATCATTTACCCAATATCTGATAGCCAATGGGTGAGCCCAACTCAAGTGGTGCCTAAGAAATCCGGAATAACCATTGTAACCAATGCCAATAATGAACTCGTACCAACTAGAGTCACTACCGGTTGGAGAATGTGCATTGACTACAGAAAGCTAAACACTGTCACGAGGAAAGACCACTTCCCCCTACCGTTTGTTGATCAGATTTTAGAACGGTTGGCGGGTCATTCCCACTTTTGCTTCCTTGATGGCTATTCAGGGTACAACCAAATAAAAATTGCCCGTGAAGACCAAGAAAAGACTACATTCACATGTCCATTCAGCACTTTCGCCTATCGACGGATGCCGTTTGGACTATGTAATGCCCCTGCCACTTTTCAGCGTTGTATGATGAGCATCTTTTCTGACATGGTGGGGACAATTCTAGAAGTCTTCATGGATGATTTTTTCGTATTCGGTTGTAGCTTTGATGAGTGCCTTGAGCACTTGAAATCTGTGCTAAAAAGATGTGAAGAGAAGAACCTTGTGCTCAATTGGGAAAAGTGTCACTTCATGGTTAAAAAGGGAATTGTGCTTGGTCACATCGTTTCACAAAATGGAATTGAGGTGGACAAGGCGAAAATTGACCTTATCTCTGACCTTCCACCACCCAAAAGCATACGAGATATACGGTCCTTTTTAGGACACGCAGGATTTTATAGACGGTTCATAAAGGATTTCAATTCACTTTCTCGTCCTTTATGTAACCTACTTCAAAAGGAAAATTCATTTGAGTGGAGTGAAGAATGTCAAAAGGGCTTTACCACCCTTAAAGGCATGTTGACATGCGCCCCAATAATGCAACCACCTGATTGGAGCCTTCCTTTTGAGATTATGTGCGATGCTAGCGACTATGCTATTGGGGCCGTGTTAGGCCAAAGAAAAGATAAAAAGCCATGTGTTATCTACTATGCAAGTAGGACCCTAAACTCAGCCCAGGCAAACTACACCACTACTGAAAAGGAACTTTTAGCCGTAGTTTTTGCCTTGGAGAAGTTCAGATCCTACTTGATTGGATCCAAGATCATTGTATTCACTGACCATGCCGCGCTTAAGTATCTTCTCTCTAAGAAGGATGCTAAACCACGGTTATTAAGATGGATCCTCCTACTCCAAGAATTCGACTTAGAAATACGTGATAAGAAAGGAGTAGAGAATGTAGTAGCTGACCACCTCTCTCGACTTGTCCTCACTGATTCCCCTGAAACGACTGCAATCAATGACATGTTCCCTGATGAACAACTTTTTGCTGTTTCCCAATTGCCATGGTATGCGGACATTGCTAATTATCTTGCTACAGGTACAATTCCTACATATTGGAAAAAGCAAGATAAGGATAGATTCTTCTCAGAGGTACGGAAATTTCTATGGGACGACCCATACTTGTTCAAGTATTGTCCCGACCAAATCATAAGGAGATGTGTCCCAGATGATGAGCAACAAAGTATCATCTCCTTCTGCCATTCTCAAGCATGTGGTGGCCATTTTTCGGCTAAAAAGACCACAGCGAAAATTCTGCAATGTGGGTTTTATTGGCCCACCATGTTCAAAGACACACATGAGTTTTGCAAAGCTTGCGAACCTTGTCAGAAATTAGGAGGAATCTCCCGTAGAAATATGATGCCACTCAATCCCATCTTAATTATCGAAATTTTTTATTGTTGGGGCATCGATTTCATGGGCCCATTCCCATCTTCTTTTGGAAACTTATACATCTTGCTTGCCGTTGATTATGTTTCCAAATGGGTCGAGGCCATCCCTTGCCGGAATAATAACCATAAAACGGTCATTCGATTCTTAAAAGAAAACATTCTTTCCCGGTTTGGAACGCCTCGAGTCATCATAAGTGATGGAGGATCTCACTTTTGCAATCGCCCTTTTGAAGCATTAATGAAGAAATATGGTGTAACGCACAAAGTGAGCACTCCCTATCACCCACAAACTAGTGGACAAGCTGAGATATCCAATAGAGAAATTAAACACATTTTAGAGAAAACGGTGCATCCTGATCGCAAGGATTGGTCACTTCGACTTACCGATGCGCTTTGGGCCTACCGTACTGCCTTTAAAACTCCTATTGGAATGTCTCCCTATAGACTTGTCTATGGGAAGGCTTGTCACTTGCCTGTGGAGTTGGAACATAAGGCGTATTGGGCTATTAAGAAGATAAATTTCAATCCTGACAAGGCAAGCTCGTTACGCAAACTACAATTGAATGAACTTGCAGAAATCCGTAATGAAGCTTATGAGAATGCAAGAATTTACAAGGACAAGACGAAGATATTCCATGATAAGAATATTCTTCGCAAGACATTCACGATAAATCAAAAAGTCCTCATGTATAATTCTCGCTTACATCTATTTCTGGGAAAATTGAGATCTCGGTGGACCGGTCCCTACGTTGTGCAAACTGTCTATCCATATGGGACTGTTGAGCTATTAAATCCAAGGAACGGCAACATTTTTAAAGCAAATGGGCAGCGATTAAAGCCGTTCTTTGAGAACTTCCCTTCAGAAGGTATGTCCATACCTCTGAATGATCCTGTGTATCAGGATGATTGATCTCCTAGTCTAATGGAGGTATAGAGTAGTTAGGATTAGGATTTTGCTGCTTTTGTTTTCGTTTTCATAGGTTTGTTAGAAGGAGGAAGATCTTCACTCTCTCAGGTACTATCATTCCTCACTCCCTTTTATTTTCAAATTGCTCTCATGTTTTGCTCATTGCACATCTTTTACATTGAGGACAACGTAGGATTTGGTTGGGGGGTGTAGGATCTCTTGGTTGAATTCAGCGATTTGCAACATTTCAAGCAAGCATGTGGAAATTTTTTCGATTTTTCAAAAATTCGAAACTCTTTTGGAAAACACCGGTTTTATGCATTCAAGTTGATATGAGCATAAGAGGAGGAGATATGAAGTGTATGGGGCTGGATGTCTGCAATCTCTCATAGCATAATGGTTTTATATGTGAACTCCCCGATTTTTGTGATTGATAGCAAATCTGAACACTTTTACACCTAGTTCACATTACACGATTTTCATGAGTTAAAGGGATTATGTGACTTATGGATTAGCTAGACTCTGAATTAAGATATTGAGAAATCAGGCCGGGGTACTTTGTCCATCCTTGTCCATGGGAAAATAATGAAAGATATGGATTTTTAAAAAAGTCCTATCTAATTTAAAAGAAAAAGGAAAAGGAAGGATGAAATTAGGAATGTAAAAAAAGGTGGAAATTCCGATTAGGGCTACCTACTACCAACCGGGGGATGGTCTACCCGTAACCAAAGCTGGAAATGGGACGTAGTGTGAAAGTCGTCGGAAGGACGGTAAGGCAAATTCCTGTCATGGACCTGATGTGGCTCTATGTACCTTGAGTTCTATAGTCTACCTGATCTATGAAGAAGATAATCCTAGAAACTCGTGAGATGAACTTTCACTATCCACACTAGGTTAAACTTGTTCAAATCTTTCTATTTATCAACCAATCAGCGGGAATTTCATATGAATGCTTATTATATTTTGAGAGTTTACGGTTTCAACCTCTGTTGCCTAATGTTTCTGAATCTTAAGCTTATGAACCTTGGAATGTATAGAAGGATGGTTTCTAAAAGAGAGTTGAGTTTTAAAGGATGGAATTAGTTTCACGCATGTTTTGCTTGGGACTAGCAAAATGCTGGTTGGGGGGTGTGTTGAGCTCTTAATTGTGCATATTCTAACCCCAATTCATCACTAATTGTGCAAGGTTTGTATGGTTTGTAAGCTAATTCAATGCACGATTTGTGATTACAGGATTGAGGGTGGACTCTACTCAATTGAAGACATGAAGAGCTCATTTGGCATCATTCGAATGAATAATATTTGATGATCGAAGAAGAAAAGAAGAGAGAAAGTGAAAGCAAGAAGCAAGGAAAGAAAAGAGAAAGAAGAAAAGAAGCTTGAAGGACTGCCGACCGGTCATGACCGGTCGGCTAAGGAAGCCAGACCGGTCAGCGACCGGTCAGCCATGACACTAAAGGACGCATAAAGGTGACCGACCGGTCTTGACCGGTCGGCTACAACTGCTGGAGGACTTTTGAAGATGTCCGACCGGTCATGACCGGTCGGACTGGGTTGCTGGACCAAGGGTGAATAGCTCCGACCGGTCATGACCGGTCAGAGGTGCTTGCTGGACTGTTGTTCCACAAGACCGACCGGTCTTGACCGGTCGGCCATGCGTACTGAGTTAGAAATTTCTAATTTCATCCCGATTTTCTCTGCGCTGCGTAAGTGTTACGCAAGTTCTCGATTCTTCCGAAGTTGTGGAGCTTCCAGACTATAAAAGGACACCTAGGGATCGTTCCTAGGGCATCCTGGAAGGGTTCAAGCGAGGTTGGAGGCTGTGAAAGTGAAGATTGGAGTTTCACAACTCCTTTTGGTTTGCTTTGCTGTTTTTATGCTTTTTGTAGTTGTTTCATGTTTCCTTGGATCATGAACAGTTAAACCTCTTAGCTAGGGCTAAGAGGTGAAGCTTGTAGTGAATCCAAGATGTTTTAATTCGTAGTTAAGTGGTTTTCAGTTTGGAATTCATGATTATGAACTAAGGTTTGAAGTTTATACAAGTTTTTAAGTAATTTCTCTTAGTCTTGTGATGACTCATGGATGTTTGGATGAATTACTTATCTTCTTAATTTGTTTGCAACGGTCTAGACCTGTATGATCCGAGGAATTGGAGTGCGCTCTAGTACCAAGCTCTTCATAAAGGGACTTCATGCCAAAGTTCTAGTTTTGGTTGATTATCTGGAATATGTATGGATTGTGCATATAATTTGAATCCAGTCCAAATCATGATCTAGCCTTGTCTTGTGAGAAGACTTGAGGATGGTTATGATTGGGAATTGGACCTATAGAAAAGGTGAATGACCTATGCAATGAGCATGCTCAGATCAGCCTAGAGTTGAGTGAACTTTATGCACAGAACTTACATGTTACAGACTTCTGGTTTAACAGTTCTATCATCCGACTAGATAGACCTGACTGGTGATTCTAGTTGAGAGAATGGGAAACCACAGCAGATTGAACATCGAGGATTGCTACAAGTGAATCCTCGAACCCCTAGTGCCTTCTTATAATTGTTTACATTCAATTTAGCTTAAACTGTTAATCACACATATTCTATTCAAACTTTGATTGTTAGCTTCAATAGAAACTTGTGGATGAGTTTGTGACATCCTACATAAGTCCCTGTGGATCGACCTTGGTATTACCGAGTTTATTACTACATCGCAACCCTACACTTGGGGAAGCGAACAGCGGACATTGCTAACTATCTTGCTACAGGTACAATTCCTACATATTGGAAAAAGCAAGATAAGGATAGATTCTTCTCGGAGGTGCGAAAATTCCTATGGGACGACCCATACTTATTCAAGTATTGTCCCGATCAAATCATAAGGAGATGTGTCCCAGATGATGAGCAACAAAGTATCATCTCCTTCTGTCATTCTCAAGCATGTGGTGGCCACTTTTCAGCTAAAAAGACCACAGCAAAAATTCTGCAATGTGGGTTTTATTGGCCCACGATGTTCAAAGACACACATGAGTTTTGCAAAGCTTGTGAACCCTGTCAGAAATTAGGGGGAATCTCCCGTACAAATATGATGCCACTCAATCCCATCTTAATAATCGAAATTTTTGACTGTTGGGGCATCGATTTCATGGGCCCATTCCCATCTTCTTTTGGAAACCTATACATCTTGCTTGCCGTCGACTATGTTTCCAAATGGGTCGAGGCTATCCCTTGCCGGAATAATGACCATAAAACGATCATTAGATTTTTAAAAGAAAATATTCTTTCCCGATTTGGAACGCCTCGAGTCATCATAAGTGATGGAGGGTCTCACTTTTGCAATCGCCCTTTTGAAGCCTTAATGAAGAAATATGGCGTAACACACAAAGTGAGCACTCCCTATCACCCACAAACTAGTGGTCAAGCTGAGATATCCAATAGGGAGATTAAACACATTTTAAAGAAAACGGTGAACCCCGATCGCAAGGATTGGTCGCTTCGGTTTACCGATGCGCTTTGGGCTTACCGTACAGCTTTCAAAACCCCTATTGGAATGTCTCCCTATAGACTTGTCTATGGGAAGGCTTGTCACTTGCCTGTGGAGTTGGAACATAGGGCATATTGGGCTATTAAGAAGATGAATTTCAATTCTGACAAGGCAAGCTCGTTGCGCAAACTACAATTGAATGAACTTGCAGAAATTCGGAATGAAGCTTATGAGAATGTGAGAATTTACAAGGACAAGACGAAGATATTCCATGATAAGAATATTCTTCGCAAGACATTCACGATCAATCAACAAGTCCTCATGTATAATTCTCGCTTACATCTATTTCCGGGAAAATTGAGATCTCGATGGACCGGTCCCTACATTGTGCAAACTGTTTATCCATATGAGACTGTCGAGCTGTTGAATCCAAGGAACGACAACATTTTTAAAGCAAATGGGCAGCGATTAAAGCCGTTCTTTGAGAATTTCCCTTCAGAAGGTATGTCCATACCTCTTAATGATCCTGTGTATCAGGGTGATTGATCTCCTAGTCTGATGGAGGTATAGAATAGTTAGGATTAGGATTTTGCTGCTTTTGTTTTCTTTTTCATAGGTTTGTTAGAAGGAGGAAGATTTTCACTTTTCACTCTCTCAGGTACTATCATTCCTCACTCCCTTTTATTTTCAAATTGCTCTCATGTTTTGCTCATTGCACATCTTTTACATTGAGGACAATGCAAGTTTTGGTTGGGGGGTGTAGGATCACTGGATGAATCGAGCGTTTTGCAACATTTCAAGCAATCATGTGGAATTTTTTCGATTTTTCAACAATTTGAAACTCTTTTGGAAAACACCGGTTCTATGCTTTCAAGTTGATATGAGCATAAGAGGAGGAGATATGAAGTGTATGGGGCTGGATGTCTGGAATCTCTCATAGCATAATGGTTTTTATATGTGAACTCCCCTATTTTTGTGATTGATAGAAAACCTGAACACTTTTACACCTAGTTCACATTACACGATTTTCATGAGTTGAAGGGATTATGTGATTTATGGATTAGCTAGACTTTGAATTAAGGTATTGAGAAATCAGGCCGGGGTACTTTGTCCATCCTTGTCCATGGGAAAATAATGAAAGATATGGATTTTTAAAAATCCTATCTAAATTAAAAAGAAAAAGGAAAAGGAAGGATGAAATTGGGAATGATGGAAAAAACGGTGGAAAATTTCGATTAGGGCTACCTACTACCAATCGGGGGATGGTCTACCCGTAACCAAAGCCGAAAATGGGACGTAGTGTGAAAGTCGTCGGAAGGACGGTAAGGCAAATTCCTGTCATTGGCTTGATGTGGCTCTATGTACCTTGAGTTCTATAGTCTAGTTGATCTATGAAGAAGATAATCCTAGAAACTCGTGGGATGAATTTTCACTACCCACACTAAGTTGAATTTGTTCAAGTCCTTCTATTTATCAATCAATCAGCGGGAATTTCATATGAATGCTTATTATGTTTTGAGGATTTACGGTTCCAACCTTTGACGCCTAATCTTTCTGAATCTTACACTTATGAACCTTGGAATGTATAGAAGGATGGTTTCTGAAAGAGAGTTAAGTTTTGAAGAATGGGATTAGTTTCACGCATGTTTTGCTCGGGACTAGCAAAATGCTGGTTGGAGAGTGTGTTGAGCGCCTAATTGTGCATATTCTAACCCCAATTCATCACTCATTGTGCGAGGTTTGCATGGTTTATAGATGAATCTAATGCATGTTTTGTGACTACAGGATCGAGAGTGAACTCCACTCAATTGAAGATAAAAAGGGTTCATTTGGGATCATTCTGATGAAGGACATTTGAGGACTAAAGAAGAAAAGAAAGAAAGAAGTAAAGAAGAAAAGAAAGGAAGAAAACAAGAAGAAAAGAGAGCTGACCGGTCGTGACCGGTCAGCCATGCACATTGGGAGACGGCTGAATACGTTCGACCGGTCATGAACGGTCGGACACAATCACTGGAGGAAGACTGAATAAGGCCGACCGGTCATGACCGGTCGGCCATGGCTGCTGGCTAGTGAATAAAGGCGTCCGACCGGTCATGACCGGTCGGACATGATTGCTGGACTGATGTTGAACAAGGCCGACCGGTTGGCTATGCTTGCTGGAGTGATCATTCATTGAGGCCGACCGGTCATGACCGGTCGGCCATGCGTAAGAACTTAGAAGTTTCTAAGTTCAGCCCGATTTTCTCTGCGTTGCGTAAGTCTTACGCAATTTCTCGATTCTTCCAAAGTTGTGGAGCCTCCAGACTATAAAAGGACACCTAGGGATCATTCCTAGAGTATCCTAGAAGGGTTCAAGCGAGGTTGGAGGCTGTGGAAGTGGAGATTGGAGTTTCACAACTCCTTTTGGTTTGCTCTGCTGTTTTCATGCTTTTTATAGTTGTTTCATGTTTCCTTGGATCATGAGCAGCTAAACCTCTTAGCTAGGGCTAAGAGGTGAAGCTTGTAGTGGATCCAAGATGTTTTAATTCGTAGTTAAGTGGTTTTAAGTATGGAATTCATGATTATGAACTATGGTTTGAAGTTTATACAAGTTTTTGAGTAATTTTTCTTAGTCTTGTGATGACTCATGGATGTTTGAGAGAATTACTTAACTTCTTAATTTGTTTGTAACGGTCTAGACCTGTATGATCCGAGGAATCGGAGTGCGCTCTAGTACTATGTTCTTCATAAAGGAACTTCCTACCAAAGTTCTACTTTTCTGATTTTTCTGTAATGTGTATGGACTGTGCATGTGATTTGAATCCAGTTCAAATCCTGATCTAGCCTTGTCTTGTGACAGGACTTGAGGATGGTTATGATTGTGAACTAGACCTTTTGGAAAGGGGAATGACCTATGCAATTGAGCATGCTCAGATCAGCCTGCATTGAGTGAATCTTATGCATAGAACTTACATATTACAGACTGTTTGGTTTAACAGCTCTATCATCCGACTAGATAGACAGGAATGTCGATTCTAGTTGAGAGAATAAGAAACCACAGCGGATTGAACATCAAGGATTGCTACAAGTGGATCCTTGAACCCCTAGTGCCTTCTTATAATTAGTTACTTTCGATTTAATTCAACTTTTGTTACTCATATCAATTTCATATAACATTCCGGTTAATAGATTTCAATAGATACTTGTGGATGAGTTTGTGAAATTCTACATAAGTCCCTGTGGATCGACCTCGGTCTTACCGAGTTTATTACTACATCGCAACCCTACACTTGGGGAAGCGAACAAGGGTTGGGCTCGGATAACCTCATCCTCCTCATTGTTGGGGATTGATTTGGTGTTCCCAATGTTGGGTTCAGGATTTTGAGATAGCGAGAGGTTTTGTATGCATTGCTCAGTTATTTCCATAAACTCTCGCAGTGTATCCTCAAGAGTTCGTGTCGGTTGTGGATCATGAGAAAGAAACTCTTGAGGATAATTGTTGGCATCCATGGTTGGTTCATGTTCCATTGGACTAGAGGTGTGAGGACTCTCTCGATGAAGACCATACGTGTTATATGACGAAGACTGATAAGATGGTTGATAGGCATAACTATACAAATGATCACGCAATGTCTTTACCGGTTGGTCATTACTCCCCCGGTCCTTTTTCTTATTCCTACCTCCTGTTAAACTTGGTGGAACACTCTTGTTATTTTCAACCCAGTAATCACGTAGCGTCTTACTTTGGGGGGTAGTGGAGGTTGATTGAATCTCAGAATAATACTTATGCTTAAATTGGTTCCAATCATAAAGAGCTTTGATTCCATGGTCTGTCATCTCATCTTCCAAAAGGTATGCATAAGCACCACACTTCCAATCAGCCATAATGAGATTTTAAAGAGTTGGAACTACCCTAACCTAGGAAAAAATAATAATAATAATAATAATAATTAAAAAGAAGGGAGATGGGGAGATGTTATCAAATAGAGTGAGATCTATGTCAGCAACAATGTCCTACAAAATAAAAAAAATTGTTAGTAATCTAAAAAAAATCAGAAAATCTACTTCTATAAAAACTGAAAATCCTACCTAATTAAGGTTACTCTATAGCTACTAGAACAATCAGAACCGTTTAACTTCTTCCCCGGCAACGGCGCCAAAAACTTGTTTGCTTCCCCAAGTGTGGGGTTGCGATGTAGTAATAAACTCGATAAGACCGAGGTCGATCCACAGGGAAGGAAGTAAACAATTCCAACTATCCTAATAACTAGAATCAAAGAGGTTTGTGAAATTGGTTTTGAACATAAAATAGAAAATCTGATAATGGAAAGATAACTAGAGCATCAAGGATCCACTTATAGCTCTCCTTAGATGCATAATTCGCTATGGTTTCTCACTTTCTCAACTAGAATCGATATTAAGATCTATCTAGCCGGATGATAGAGCTGTTAAACCAAACAATCTGTCATATGTAAGTTCAATGCATAGGATTCACTCAATGTAGGCTGAGCTGAGCATGCTCAATTGCATAGGTCATTCCCCATTCCAAAAGGTTCAGTTCACAATCATAACCATCCTCAAGTCCTGTCACAAGACAAGGCTAGATCATGATTTGAACTTGATTCAAATCACATGCACAATCCATACATATTACAGAAATTCAGAAAAATAGAACTTTGGTAGGAAGTCCCCACATGAAGATCATAGTACTAGAGCGCACTCCAATTCCTCGGATCATATAGGTCTAGACTAATGCAAACCAATTAAGAATTTAAGTAATTCTCCCAAACATCCATGAGTCATCATAAAACTAAGAAAAACTACTTAAAGCTTGTATAAACTTCAAACCATAGTTCATAATCTTGAATTCCAACTTTAAAACCAATAAAACGAATTAAACAATCTAAGAAAACTATAAGGTTCACCTCTTAGCTCTAGCTAAGAGATTAGCTAATGAAAAGCATATTAAAAATAAAACTAGAACTAAGAAAAGGAAGAAAAACTAGCTGGAGGAGGCTAGGAAGCCTCCTATGACTTGAACTCCTTGCTCCCCACGTCCTTCGTTGCCTTGGAATAGAAGAGAGCACCTCCTTTTATAGTGCAGCAATAGTACAGCAACATAGCAGAATTTGTTTCGCTTGGTACGACTTAACCAATGGTCGGATTGCCTTCAAATTTGATTTGTAGATTCCTTGTAATGTGATCTTACTCATAGATGATTTAGATCTCCAAGATTATCCTCTGAATGGGCCCACCAATCATATCACCGACCGCCTCTCAAAATCGCGCACTTCGAGTACCTTCAGAACCAGTCATCTTGCTTTCAACGATCCGGAGTGTACAGATGTCGGATTGATCCCAAAATTTGAACATTGGTAGAAAACTTCCTCCTATACATGATAGATGGATTAGATTGTCCAAAAAAATCCCAGAATGTGGTCCGTAAATTAGAACACTTAGGGCTTTTATAAACTCTGCGCAGTTGGATCTTTCTGGATGGTCCATCTTTCTTCAACCGGTACGATCAAACCACACATCCTTTTGATCTGAAACTTTTGTGGTTATTCATATATGGATGTGGTCTAAAAGATGGTCAAAGTAGATTCTTTATATCATCAATGATGGGTCACCTGGACCGGCCCAGAGTGGAGTAGTGAAATCTGGAACTTTCTGGACAGTTCGTATTGTTTTGGCCACCACGATCAATCCATAGCTCCGATCGACACGAAACCACTTGGGTTAGTTCGGCGTCGAGCTCTTCTTCGACATGGATGTGTTGGATTTCCAAATATCATCAAGATAGGCCCAAAAAACTAGTCTGAAAAATCAGAAACGGGAATGGCCTGCTGTCTGGAATCTGGAACCTGAAATTTGCATGGCCGACCGGTCAAGACCGGTCAGACAGGGCTGGCCGACCGGTCAAGACCGGTCTAGCCTGTCTGGATGGCAGTCCAGCAACATGTGAAGACTTTTCTACCCATGGCCGACCGGTCTTGACCGGTCGTGGGTCTCCTCGCTGACCGGTCTTGACCGGTCTAGCCAAATTTTCTGCATTGTTTTCTTCTTTCTTTCTTCTCTCCTCTCTCCTTGCTTTCTTCTTTCTTTGGTCCACCTTGAGCCTTCATCCAAGGTTCCTAAATATGTTTCTTTTAGCTATTGATCAAGTGAACTCTCTCTCATTCCTGCAATCACAAAACCATGCATTAGAATAGTCTTCAAACATAAAATCCATGCATAATGAGTGATGAATTGGGGTTAGAATATGCACAATTAAGATCTCAACAAGCACCAAAAGGTGGAAGAAAGAAAGTAAAGAAGAGAAGAAAGAGGGCAGAAAAAATGCACAGAAGACCGGTCGTTCGACTGGTCGTCCATAGCCCAGGACCAGTCGTCCGAACGATCCGAACACTCAACAGGAGGACCCCTGCTGTTAAAATTACTGGACCAATCATGATTGTTCGTCCAACCGGTCGTCCACTATTCAGACAGGTTGTCCGACCGGTCATTGAATTAAAATTTGGGTTTGAAATTCCAGAAAACTCTCTGGTCGTCCATGGGCTCAAACCAGTTGTCTGACCGGTCAGCTACGTAACAGAGCTTCTTCTACAAGCTCCGAATTTTGCTGCGCAAAGCACTATTTTTATAGGAATTCTCAAAGTTTCTTCACACATAGGTCCCCAAAACTATAAAAGGACTCCTTTAGCTCATTCCTAAGGCATCCTAGAAGAGAATTACCATGGTGGGAGGTGGCGGAAGTGTTGAGCTCTTAAATATGCACGTTCTAACCCCATTTTATTACTAACTATGTTTGAAATAAATGATTAAAGACCCAAACTAATGCATGGTTTTCTGTTTGTAGGAATGAGAGAGAGAATTCATCAATTGAGGGCTTAGAAAAGCTGTTTACACACCTTGAAGATCAAAGGAATGAAGGAACAAAGGTAGAGCAAAAGTGCATTGAAGATGAAGGAGGAGAAGCTAAGAATTCAGCCAATTTCATGTCCACCGGCCGGCTGGCCAAACCTTTCGGAAATAAGAAAGTCACTGGACACATTTTAAGAAGGTAGACCCCTTGACCGACCGGCCGGACAGACTGACCGGCCGGTCGGCCGACCGAACGGTTGAAGGGTCGGTCTATACATTCCAACATCCAGCGAATTCAGCAGTTTGAAGTAGTTCCACCGGCCGGCCGGCCAACCAATTGGTTGATAGGTTAAACTGTGTAAAAAAGACTCTAGTGAGAATTGCATTTGCAGGCACTTTGTCCGACCGGCTAGACAAGGGGTCCAACCGGCCAGTTAACACTCAGGAACATCTAGAGCTTTGAAAATCTCTGTGCAAAATACTAATCTTGCAGGATTTCTCGAAGTTTCTTCGCACCTAGGGCCCCAAAGCTATAAAAGGACTCATCTAGCTCATTCCTAGGGCATCCTAGAAGAGATTTACCACGGTGGGAGGTGGCAGAAGTCAGATCCGGAGTTCTACAACTCATCCTAGTTTGTTCTTATAGTTTTATGTTTTTCTTAGTTGTTTTCATGTTTCCTTGGATCATGAACAGCTAAACCTCTTAGCTAGGGCTAAGAGGTGAATTTAAGATGTTTCAATTTGTTTGATTTGGTTTCAAGTTGGATTATTAGTGAAGAACAATGGTTGAATAAAGTTCTAAGTAGTTTTTCTTAATCTTATGATGGTTCATGGATGTTTAGAAGAATTGCTTGAGTTCTTAATTGTTTTGAATTATTCTAGACCTGTACGCTCCGAGGAATTAGATTCAATATGCTCTAGACCTTTGATCCTCATGTGTGAACTTCATACCAAAATTTCTACTTTTCTAGAATTTCTGCTTATGTGTGATTGTGTATGTGATTTGAATCAAGTTCAAATCATGATCAAGTTATACTTTGTGACAGAATTTAATGATGATTATGATTGTGATCTTAACCTATTGGAACTAGGATTGACTTATGCAATTGAGTATACTCAAGTCCTAACTTGAATTGAGGGAATTATGCATTTGAATCACACATATGGCAAATTGTTTGTTTTAACTGCTCCATCATCCGTCTAGATAGGATTTAATTTCGATTCTAGTTGTGTAATTCCGAATCCACAACGAATTAAGCATCAAGGATTTCTACAAGTGGATCCTTGAACCCCTAGTGCTTTTTATTATTAGTTACATTCAATTTAGTTCAAAATATCTATCTACACCTAATTCCAAAATCCTGTTTAGTTAGTTCTTAATTAGAAACCATTGGAAGTGTTTTGTGAATTCCTGCACAAGTCCTTGTGGATCGACCTCGATCTTACCGAGATTATTGCTACATCGCAACCTTACACATGGGGAAGCGAACAAGTTTTTGGTGCCGTTGCCGGGGACTTTGACGGTTTTTCACAAAATTTCTGAAAATAGTTTCTATTTGAGATTTTTAGGACTCCTTTACTAACTTAGTTTGTTTGCTTGGTTTTATTTTTCCAGGAATTCTAAGAGTCGAAGTAGTCACTTCAAATCAGGTTTTTCTAACCATTTTTCTTTTTATTTTTCTAAGATTTGCATGCCACATTGGGTTCGGGATTCTAATAACCGACTCATTAGTGAAGGGGGAATTATTGAAGGGATTGATAGGGAGCTATTGAGCTCTTAAATGTGCATATTCTAACCCCTTTTTATCACTAACTATGCTTGAAATACATGATTAAAGACCCAACTAATGCATGATTTTGTGGTTATAGGAATAAGAGAGAGGATTCATCAATAGAAGGCTTAAAGATGCTATTTACAAGCATTGAAGCTCACAAGATCAAGCATCAAAGGATCGAAGAAAGAAGTCAAAAGAGAGAAGAAAGAAGGCAGAAGAATACACTGAAGACCGATCGTCCAACCGGTCGTCCATAACCCAGGACCGCTCATCCGACCGGTCCGAATACTCAACAGAAGAGGGCCTTACTGTAAACTTGGCTGGACAATCCACGACCGGTCGTTCACTGCTTAGACCAGTCATGCGAAAAACTCATTGGACAGGTTTTACGTTTTTTAGACCGGTCGTTGTTGAGCTCTCAATTGTGCATATTCTAACCCCAATTCACCACTCATTATGCAAGGTTTTCATGATTTAAAGACTAATTTAATGCATGTGTTGTGATTGTAGGAATGAGAGCGGACTTCACTCAATTGAAGATGAAAATGGTCCATTTAGAACCATTGAATGAAGATCGAAGGAGGACTAAGAGGAAGAAGGAAGCAAGGAGTAAAAGAGAGAAGTCATCAAATGAGGGCTAAGATAGGTCATTAATGCATCTTGAAGATCAAAGGAATGAAGGACCAAAGGTGGAGCAAAAGCACATTGAAGATGAAGGAGGAGAAGCTGAAGATTTCAGCCAAGTTCATGTCCATCGGCCGGCCGGTCACAGCCATCGACCGGTCGGCCAAACCCTCCATAAAGAGAAAAATCTCTGGACACATTTTTATGAAGGCCGACCCACTGACCGACCGGCCAGATAGACTGGCCGACTGGCCGGCTGAAGGGTCGGCCTATCCATTGCAATGTCCAGAAAACTCAACAGATTGAAGGCCGACCCACTGACCGACCGGCCGGACAGACTAGCCGACCGGCCGGCCGGCCGACCGGTCGGCTGGTGGGTCAGACTGTGAAAAAAATACTTCAGTGAAAATTTCAATTGCAAGCACTTTGTCCGATCGGCCGGACAAGGGGTCCGACCGGTCGGCCATGTGTAAACTGCGGACTTTCTGTTTCTGGCGCCGAAAATCTCTGCGCACTGCGTAAGATTACGCAGATTGTGGAATATTCTGATGTTGTGGAGCCTTCCCACTATAAAAGGACACCTAGGGATCGTTCCTAGGGGATCTAAGAAGAGTTTAAGCAAGGTTGGAGGCGGTGGAAGTGGATTTCGGAGTTCCACAACTCCTTCTAATTTGTTTTGTTATTTTTATGATTTTTCTAGTTGTTTCATGTTTCCTTGGATCATGAGTAGCTAAACCTCTTAACTAGGGCTAAGAGTTGAAGCTTGTAGTGGATCTAAGATGTTTCAATTCGTTTTTAGTTGGTTTTACGATTGGTTTTGTAACACCCCCAAAATTCGAGACTCAAATATATAACTCAAATCTCGAATCAGGGGTGTTATGAATGAATCCTTCACAATCACAACTGAAACTTTCACCCTTTCCATTCACAAGGTACCAAATATATGGAATAAAAATAAACCAACTTTGAAAATTTAATTATAATTAACGAGTCTATGAAATTGTTCCAAACTATCTAAACTAGTGGCCATCTAATGGGCCTTATTACATCAATGCTTTCAAACCAAAAATCAAATAACTAATTCAAAAAAAATCTTCTAGAGTATTTCCTCATCTGGAACCGCTTCCTCGAAGTCCTCTAAATCATCACCTGTCACTACGGTTAATCGCATAACACCGGGTCAGCTATAAAAGCCGGTGAGCATTCTCATATAGTTTAACACATGTAATTCGACATAGAAAATCACTTAACCATTAAAGTACCAATTCTCTACAATTTCAATAGTAATTTCATCAAACCAAAAACCTCTTAAACATGCACGTGATGCATGGAATGCAAGTATGCTTCAACATTCTCAATACGGTTATCAGTAGAACATCCAGGGCCAGTTTATAGTCGGGCCTACACTGTTTCACAACTGCAGAGTTGGTCTCTTGTACACACCAGGGAACTCACCAAACCTGCCAAAATCATCTGATATCCACCGGGTACGCTAGTATGGTATCTTGCGCACACCAGGGAGCTCAACCAACCCGTCCACAATCGATGGACTATCAGAAGGGTATATTGCACACACAGGGCGCTCAACTAGGGACTGTTGCAAACACTTGGGCGCTCACCCAAACAATCATCAATGGGCCTATTGCACACACCAGGGTGCTCACCCTACGGTAATCACTGGAGTTCACAAATCATGCCATGTATGAATCAAATCAATACTTCAAACCTTTTCCAAGAAACTCAAAATCAACTCACACATATACAGCGTAATTAAATTTAAATCCACCATATAAATTATTGGAATTAATACAAAACATAACCATAAAAAGAACGAGTCAACCCGAGGTATAATATCCAATATTTTCCAATAAAAACGACAAATACTTGAATCATATTGATCAAAACTACGAACCATAATTTTCCAAAATAAATCGAATATAAACATGAAAAAAAATATGAGAAGAACTCATAGTTTCAATCTTTCTTTCTTCTTTCCTTCTTCTTTCTTCTTCTTCTTCTTTTTCTTTCTTCTTCTTCTCTCCTTGCTGCTGGGATATTGCCCCAGAAATCTCTCTCTCTCTCTCTCGCTACAAAGCCTCCCTCTCTCTCTACTCGTACTCACTCTCTCTCTCTCTTTCTCTTTCTCTTTCTCTCTCTACCCGCTCTTCTCTCTCTCTCTACGTTTCTCTTCTAGGAAACGACACCTAAGGGGGTCTTATACACCACCCTAGATGAGATTGGACGGTCTAAGATGGACTTGAATGGCCTAAGTTCGCGGTACTACAACCGGACCGAAGGTGGTAGAGTTTGAGTTGGAGAAGGCTTCCGTTTTCGTTTCTTGTAGACAAAACCCCAAGTGAGACGTTGGAAACCTAGGTGGGGTCCACACGAACCCCCTGAAGAAGTTTGGTCCGCCCATGCAGAGCAACGGACCGGATCTTGGGATCTTTTGGTTTCGACGGTGGTTTGGAGAAGACTAGATTGGCGACCGTTGTGAAAGAAACTCAAGGGGACCCCATGCGTGGGTTAAAGGAAAAGAATGGGTGGTTCAGATCTTAGATGTGGGGCCCACACACGGACGGAGTGGATGGTGTGGACGGACAGCGTCCGTTCGGTGTTGCAGCGTCCAGCGAAGAAGACGCTCGGTCTTCTTGAATACGGGGTCAACGCACGTTGACCGAGAGGATGACGTGCACGTTGTGCATGTGGGTTCCACCGTGATGTATGTGACAAATCTACTCCGCTCATTAGTTAGGCTAGGGAGTTTTAGGGTGTGACACCAAAAATGAGGTAGATCCGATGTATAGGTGGGCTGCTTCATGCAAGAGATGGTAAGTAGACATCACGTTAAACCCAACGTAACCATTCAACGAGATATATATTTGAGTTAATTCCAAATTTACCCATTTCTTTGTTTTTTACTTCAACCACCTGTAACGATCCCGTTTACCATCAGTTTTCGGTGAAACTTCACCAAGGCCTGTCATTTTTCGCGCTCTTTATACGGGTTAAGTTTGGGCCTTGATCTCTTACAGATGACTAAGATGCCTTTTTAGTGATCCATCACACTCGGAGATCCAAAGTGACATTTATACATATCTAATAGAAAATTTAACCGGTAGTCTTGGTATATATCCTATGATCTTCGAAATGATCGGTTCGGTTTGTTATTTGGGTGGCCCAATTAGTGGATACGAATTCGATGGATGGTTATATGAAAGGCTAATTTTTTCTAATTAGAAGTTTATGTTCTTACACACAAGTATGAGTTATTGTATGGTTAGTTTCTTAAACTGATATTCCTAAAATGATCTTTGGGTGGCCTATTGGTGAGACATATACACCGTTAGTCTTTAATGACTTATCTACTCATGAAATTTCATCAGATCACAGTTTTGACGGTAGGTTAAGCATGTCAATGTATGATAAACAAGATGAACGGATCAGAATGTTAAATTGATTTGTGTATGAGCAGCTGTGGGGATCAAGGGTTTAGTTTACTATGATCGGCTTGTCCAAATTTGAAGTGGACGGTCAGATACCTTTACCTAGTGATGAATAATTAATTGAATGGCTGGTTTTGATGAACAAGTGTAATTGATAGTTCATCTTGGAATCAACAGGTTGATGAATTTATATATGCATATACTTGAACTAATGTAGTGTGTGTACTCACTTGCGTATCTACACGCACTTGAAATCTTGGGTCATTACATTCTACCCTCCTTAATGGAATTTCGTCCCGAAATTCAAAAACTTCCACGATGTATAGAGATAATAGTATGTATAATTCGTTATATGAACTCAGGTTCTTACAATCTACCCTCCTTAAAGAATCTCGTCCTTGAAATTAGAGTACATATGTAACAATCTTTTGTCATTATAAGCCACAAGGGAGAATCATACAAACAACAACATTTAATTTAATATTCGGTATATCTGATTCATCCTTCAATCCACAACTAATCAAATGTATGCTTCAATAGAATTCTACTTAACTCCATCTTATTCTCCTCCTTCCATATTTCATATAATCCTTGTTTTGAAGGAAATTTCACTATAAGATAGGCAGTTACTCTAAAATTTATTTCTACCAAACCATATATCCAATCGACTTGAAATTTGGAACAGATGTTACTGACTTCAAGGTGTATCACTAAAAAAAATTTCAGTATAAAATACCTATTAATTCTTAGGTTTTCTCCCCGATGAAGGCTGTAATATGTTGCTGTCCAGCAATAAATTTCACGTTTCTCAATCTACTTCTAGAATATTTAAAATTTTTCTACAATTCCATTTATTCTGAAATTTTGTAGGGATATCAATGGGTATGTTACTGACCTTCAAAAAAAATTTTGAAAATTTTTAAACTTGTATTTTGCCGTGTGTGATCATAAGTATAAATCTGGTCCATAATTTTAATCCTATATGTGAAAATTAAGGAAAATTTCAACAATATCGTTTTTTTTTTTTTTTTGGGGTCAATCCACTTATTGTGATTTCGTGGGAATGTCTTTATAACCTTAAGAAAGATCACAGAGGTTAAAATTTTAATTTTCAAAATTTTGATTAAGTAAAATGTTCACTAAGGTGGGGATTCACCTCCCACGGTACCTAGATACATGTGTCTAAATTCAATGGCTATCCTAAGAATAATTGGGAGCCTATGTTTAGAGTTTCTACATTTATGAAGCTACCATATATCCTAAAACTTTAATGGACTTTTTCCCAAGGCACAGTTTATCTCATTCCTATTCTCTGATACCAACTGTAACGCCCCCAAAATTCGAGACTCCAATATATAACTCAAATCTCGAATCAGGGGTGTTATGAATGAATCCTTCACAATCACAACTGAAACTTTCACCCTTTCCATTCACAAGGTACCAAATATATGGAATAAAAATAAACCAACTTTGAAAATTTAATTATAATTAACGAGCCTATAAAATTGTTCCAAACTATCTAAACTAGTGGCCATCTAATGGGCCTTATTACATCAATGCTTTCAAACCAAAAATCAAATAACGAATTCAAAAAAAATCTTCTAGAGTATTTCCTCATCTGGAACCGCTTCCTCAAAGTCCTCTAAATCATCACCTGTCACTACGGTTAATCGCATAACACCGCGTCAACTATAAAAGCCGGTGAGCATTCTCATATAGTTTAACACATGTAATTCGACATAGAAAATCACTTAACCATTAAAGTACCAATTCTCTACAATTTCAATGGTAATTTCATCAAACCAAAAAGCTCTTAAAGATGCACGTGATGCATGGAATGCAAGTATGCTTCAACATTCTCAATACGGCTATCAGTAGAACATCCAGGGCTAGTTTATAGTCGGGCCTACACTGTTTCACAATTGCAGAGTTGGTCTCTTGTACACACCAGGGAACTCACCCAACCTGCCAAAATCATCTGATATCCACCGGGTACGCTAGTATGGTATCTTGCACACACCAGGGAGCTCAACCAACCCATCCACAATCGATGGACTATCAGAAGGGTATATTGCACACATAGGGCGCTCAACTAGGGACTGTTGCACACACTTGGGCGCTCACCCAAACAATCATCAATGGGCCTATTGCACACACCAGGGTGCTCACCCTACGGTAATCACTGGAGTTCACAAATCATGCCATGTATGAATCAAATCAATACTTCAAACCTTTTCCAAGAAACTCAAAATCAACTCACACATATACAGCGTAATTAAATTTAAATCCACCATATAAATTATTGGAATTAATACAAAACATAACCATAAAAAGAACGAGTCAACCCAAGGTATAATATCCAATATTTTCCAATAAAAACGACAAATACTTGAATCATATTGATCAAAACTACGAACCATTATTTTCCAAAATAAATCGAATATAAACATGAAAAAAAATATGAGAAGAACTCACAATTTCAATCTTTCTTTCTTCTTTCCTTCTTTCTTCTTCTTCTTCTTTTTCTTTCTTCTTCTTCTCTCCTTGCTGCTGGGATATTGCCCCAGAAATCTCTCTCTCTCTCTCGCTACAAAGCCTCCCTCTCTCTCTACTCGTACTCACTCTCTCTCTCTCTTTCTCTTTCTCTTTCTCTCTCTACCCGCTCTTCTCTCTCTCTCTACGTTTCTCTTCGAGGAAACGACACCTAAGGGGGTCTTATACACCACCCTAGATGAGATTGGACGGTCTAAGATGGACTTGAATGGCCTGAGTTCGCGGTACTACAACCGGACCGAAGGTGGTAGAGTTTGAGTTGGAGAAGGCTTCCGTTTTCGTTTCTTGTAGACAAAACCCCAAGTGAGACGTTGGAAACCTAGGTGGGGTCCACACGAACCCCCTGAAGAAGTTTGGTCCGCCCATGCAGAGCAACGGACCGGATCTTGGGATCTTTTGGTTTGGACGGTGGTTTGGAAAAGACTAGATTGGCGACCGTTGTGAAAGAAACTCAAGGGGACCCCATGCGTGGGTTAAAGGAAAAGAATTGGCGGTTCAGATCTTAGATGTGGGGCCCACACACGGACGGAGTGGATGGTGTGGACGGACAGCGTCCGTTCACTGTTGCAGCGTCCAGCGAAGAAGACGCTCGGTCTTCTTGAATACGGGGTCAATGCACGTTGACCGAGAGGATGACGTGCACGTTGTGCACGTGGGTTCCACCGTGATGTATGTGACAAATCTACTCCGCTCATTAGTTAGGCCAGGGAGTTTTAGGGTGTGACACCGAAAATGAGGCAGATCCGATGTCTAGGTGGGCCGCTTCATGCAAGAGATGGTAAGTAGACATCACGTAACCATTCAACGAGATATATATTTGAGTTAATTCCAAATTTACCCATTTCTTTGTTTTTTACTTCAACCACCTGTAACGATCCCGTTTACCATCAGTTTTCGGTGAAACTTCACCAAGGCCTGTCATTTTTTGCGCTCTTTATGCAGGTTAAGTTTGGGCCTTGATCTCTTACAGATGACAAGATGCCTTTTTAGTGATCCATCACACTCGGTGATCCAAAGTGACATTTATACATATCTAATAGAAAATTTAACCGGTAGTCTTGGTATATATCCTATGATCTTCGAAATGATTGGTTCGGTTTGTTATTTGGGTGGCCCAATTAGCGGATACGAATTCGATGGATGGTTATATGAAAGGCTAATTTTTTCTAATTAGATGTTTATGTTCTTACACACAAGTATGAGTTATTGTACGGTTAGTTTCTTAAACTGATATTCCTAAAATGATCTTTGGGTGGCCTATTGGTGAGACATATACACCGTTAGACTTTAATGACTTATCTACTCATGAAATTTCATCAGATCACAGTTTTGACGGTAGGTTAAGCATGTCAATGTATGATAAACAAGATGACTGGATCAGAATGTTAAATTGATTTGTGTATGAGCAGCTATGGGGATCAAGGGTTTAGTTTACTATGATCGGCTTGTCCAAATTTGAAGTGGATGGTCAGATACCTTTACCTAGTGATGAATAATTAATTGAATGGCTGGTTTTGATGAACAAGTGTAATTGATAGTTCATCTTGGAATCAACGGGTTGATGAATTTATATATGCATATACTTGAACTAATGTAGTGTGTGTACTCACTTGCATATCTACACGCACTCGAAATCATGGGTCATTACAGGTTTTCATGATTATGAACAATGGTTTGAAGTTAATACAAGTTCCAAGTAGTTTTTCTTAGTCTTATGATGACTCATGGATGTTTGGGAGAATTGCTTGAGTCCTTAATGGTTGTGTGCTAGTCTAGACCTGTATGATCCGAGGAATTGGAGTACGCTCTAGTACTATGATCTTCATGTGGGAACTTCCTACCAAAGTTCTACTCTTCTGGTTTTCTGAATTATGTATGGGACTATGCATGTGATTTGATTCAAGTTCAAATCATGATCTAGCTTTGTCTGGTGACAGGACTTAATGATGATCATGATTATGAACTTAGTTTATTGGAATTGGGACTGACCTATGCAATTGAGCATGCTCATCCTAGCTTGCTGTAATGACCCGAGATTTTAGGAGCGTGTATACCTACATGAGAGTACAAATAGCTACATATACCTAATACAAATGTGTAAACCATAAATCTTGCCATTTCAATTGTCTATTTACACTAAGTGCTTAATTACCGATCATAAACTTATATATTATAATGAACTGGGTCCTTAGAATAATTTAAATATTTGTCTAATGAATTACATGACTTGTAGTATTGATAAATTCATAATAAATGCCCTGTAAATTTTTAGAGTAGATTAAATAATAATTTAATTGAGTATTTAGCGAATTACATGACTTAATACATTAATAAATTAATAATAAATCATCTATAGGGAATTCACGTAGGATCTCTTATTAAATTTGCTTAACACAAACCCTAGACCAGCGTAGAAGTGGTAGGTTTATCAAAACTCACCATAAATACAAAAAAATACCATTGATTAAACTTAATCTATATAGACAATTTTAAGTGTACCAGTTTCTGACAATCCGTTTCATGTAAAACTTCATATAATAGTTTAGAGGCCTAATCTAACCATACACGTTAAATTTCAGCCCTCCGATCATCCTACAAGTACCCTAATCAGAAATCGGGCCATAAGTGGGCCATCTAAACTCAGAACTGTACCAATTTTTGTGCCATACCCTAAAATCACGTGGCCTACATAGTGGTCGGAGTAGATTTTTCATACACATCACTGTGGGTCCCACGTGCACAGCGTGCACGTTAGACGCGTCGGTCAACACGCGTTGACCGCGCACAGCAAAGGTCGGGCGTCTTCTTCGTTCAGCGGATCACACCGTCCATCGCTGTGGGCCCCATCTGTATATCCACTCCGCCCATTGAGTAGCCATCACTTGGGTCTACTAGGGGAAGGAATTATCTTAGTGAACAGTGACTTGAGTGGGCCGCAAAAGCTGTTGAAACTTATAACTAAACGAGAGAGAATGTGCAAGATCGGGGCCGATACTACGCATGGGCCCCTGAAACTTAAAAGGATTGTTTGCGTGGGCCACACCTACAATTTTAACGGTTTACATAGTACCAAACGTTGATGTAGTGGGAGATCCGAAATCTTGATCTTTCCTTCTACCACTCAAACTCGGCTACGCTCGTCCGGAGGTTCCGTCCTCATTACGCCACCTTCAGCGTGTCAGTGGGATATAAAAGGGCATGTAGTCGTCCCTCCCCTTTCCAGAAAAACGTAGAGAGTGAGAGAGAGAGAGAGAGTCATTAGAGAGAGAGAGAGCCACTAGAGAGAGAGAGAGAGAGAGAGAGAGAGAGAGAGAGAGGAGAGAAAGAGTTAACGTAGGGGGGGGCTTCCTGTTGCTGTTTGCTGCTCCTGTTGCTGGAGCAACATTACAGAAAAGTAAGGAGAAGGAGAAGAAGAAGAAGAAACTGAAAGAAAAGGAAAACAAAGAAAAAGAAGAAGGAAAGAAGGGAAGAAGAAGAAAAAGAAAAAGGAAGTGAGTTCATCTCGTATAGTTTTCACTCGATAAATCTTGCATTTAAATTCTCTATTTATCTTCACAGTTTTGAAGAAGATTCCTTGGTTTGTTGTACGGAATTTTGATTTGTGAATCAAATTTGTGACGTCCATATTTTGTATGATCTACGTTCACGTCGGTTTAAATATTAATGTTGCTTGATTCAAGTTGGTTTCCAAACGTTGGATTTATTATTATCAGTAGAAATTGACATAGAAATTGTTTAATTACTTTACATAGAGGAAGCATAACTTCATTATGAAATTATAGTGATTTTGTTGCTTTGAGAAGGCTAGAAGGTTGTGTGTTTGGTTTTGGAATTGTTGGGAGAAGTGAGTGGCATGAATCATGCATCCCATGTGATTGAGGATTCCAGTATGTGGTTAATCACTTGAGTTGATTTGGGCTAAGCACACGTGAGTGTTGCTATAAGCCGTTGCTCCATTGATCAAGGCCGGTTGGGTGAGCACCCAAGTGTGTGCAACAGACCAGCTACGCAGGCCAGGTGGAGGCTCCGTTGATCGAGGCCGATTGGGTGAGCACCCAAGTGTGTGTAACAGACCAACTACGTAGGCCAGGCGGAGGTGTGGGACAGTTCGTGATCCGAGTTGGCTATGCCGCTAGGGACCGATGTTCCAGGATGATAGTGTTAACCAACTGGATGTTCTGTTGATAACCGTACTGAGATTGTTGGGATACACTTGCATACCTTGCATCATGTGCATGTTTAAGAGATTTTGGTTGGAGAAATTATCATTAGATTTGTAATGAATTGTATTTTAGTGGTTATGTGTTCCCTATGTTGAATTACATGTGCTAAACCGTACGAGATTACTCACCGGCTTTTATAGCTGACGCAGTGTTATGCGATTAACCGTAGTGACAGGTGATGATTTAGAAGACTTCGAAGAAGCAGTTCCAGATGAGGGAGTACTCTAGAAGATATTTTCTTTGAATTAGTTATTTTAATTTTGGTTTGAAAGCATTGATGTAATAAGGCCCATTAGATGGCCATTAGTTTAGATAATTTGGAACAATTTCGTAGACGCATTGATTAATAGTTTAATTTTCAAAGTTGGTTTATTTTTATTCCATATATTTGGTACCTTGTGAATGGAAAGGATAAAAGTTTCAGTTGTGATTGTGAAGGATTCATTCATAACACCCTTGATTTCGAGATTTGAGTTATATGCTCGAGTGTCGAATTTTGGGGGCGTTACAGTTGGTATCAGAGAATAGGAATGAGATAAAATGTGCCTTGGAAAATATTCCACTAAAGTTTCAGGATATATAGTAGCTTCATGAATGTAGAAAATCTAAACATAAGCTCCCAAATACTTTAGGATAGCCACTGAACTTAGATACATGTACCTAGGTACCATGAGAAGTGAATCCCCACCTTAGTGAGCGTTTTGCTAGATCATAAGTAATCGAAATTAAAATTTCTAAACCTCTGTGATCTTCTTAGGGTTATAAGGACGTTCCCACGAAATCACAACAAGTGGATTGATCAGAAATCGATATTTTTTATTTTTCCTTAATTTTCACTTGTAGGACTGAAATTATGGACCACATTCATACCTATGATCACACACGACATAATACAAGTCTAAATTTTTTTTTTAATTTTCCTGGAGGTTAGAAACATACCCATTGATATCCCTGTAAAATTTCAGAACAAACGGAATTGTAGAAAAATTCTAAATATTCTAGTAGTAGACTAAGAAACATGAAATCTGCTGCTGGACATCAACATATTACTACCTTTACCAGGGAGAAAATCTAAGAATTATTAGGTATTTTGAGTTGAAAATTTTTCTGATGATACATCTTGAAGTCAGTAACATCCGTTCCAAATTTCAAGTCGATTGGATATATGGTTTGGTAGGAATAAATTGTAGAGTAACTGCCTGTCCAGCCATCCGATTTTCTTCCAAACCTCCATCAAAAAAATATGGAGTGACATAACCTATCTAGATTTCGAGGATGAATAATTTAGTTATTGTTACTGGAATGTTGAGTTCATGCATGGATAATGGAGCAATCTAATATTTTAAGGAGTACTAAATTAAGTTTTCTACTAAATGTAGATCATGCCGCTTAAAAGGAAGAGTCACGCTACTCCATCTACACCCGATGTGACGGATAACGAACAATCAATCGAAGGAATATACAACATTTTGAGTGACATAGCGTCTCTCCTTCGCCAACAAGTACAGAGTTCAAATAATATTATAAATCAACGCCCAGTGCCAGCTCCACAAGGTGATAGAGGGGGAGATGTATTAGAACGATTCAGGAGGCTTCGACCACCCGTCTTTAGAGGACAAACTGACCAGCTAGAGGCTGACAATTGGAAGAATCAAATGGAAATTTTTTTTGATGGAATGAGGTGTACAGATGAAGACAAAGTGGTCTTAGCTGTATATATGTTGGAAGGAGAAGCTGATCACTGGTGGAAGGCAACCAAAAGAGCCGCCGCTGCAAACACAATTTAGACATGGGAAAAGTTCTGCGAGAAATTTGATCAAAAATATTTTCCTGAGAGTGTCAAGGATAGGAAGGCGGCTGAATTTATGAATTTAGAACAAGGGGACCTTACTGTCAGTCAATATGAAGCTAAGTTCACGAAATTATCACGCTTTGCCCCTCACCTCATCCCCAATGATAAGCAAAAAGCTAAAAAGTTCGTGCATGGGTTGAAGACTTCCCTTCGCACTAAAGTGGTCCCTTTCGAACTTCGAAAATATGCCAAAGTAGTGAACAAAGCCTTAGTCGTCGAACAAGACTTAGAAGACTTATGGAAAAACCGAGAACAAAGGAGGGTGGTGGGTAATAAACATAGATCTACTCCAGAAGTACCACAGGGACAAGATAAGAAACTCAGGATCACACCTTCGACTCCCTCCACACCCTCTCAACAACGTTCAAATTTTGCCGGAAGGTGTTACAATTGTGGCTCAGAAGGGCATATGTCGCGAGCTTGCCCCCTACCTCGTCGCCAATTACCAGACCAGAGGCAATCGCAGGTTTACTCGAGACCATCTCAACCGGAATCAAGTCAAGGCAGACGAATTCCACGACAGGCGTCCCAAGGACAGGCTTTTGCCCTAACATCACCTGAGGAAGAGGAACTGAGAAACATGGATGCTGATGATGACACAAACCATAATGTCGAAGGTGCATGAAATATTTGGATTCCAACCGAACTGTTATTTAAACAATAGTACTATACATTTGACTTACCGTAATGTTAGACAGTCTTTAAATTTCGGGACGAAATTCCTTTAAGGGGGGAAGAATGTAATGACCCGAGATTTTAGGAGCGTGTATACCTACATGAGAGTACAAATAGCTACATATACCTAATACAAATGTGTAAACCATAAATCTTGCCATTTCAATTGTCTATTTACACTAAGTGCTTAATTATCGATCATAAACTTATATATTATAATGAACTGGGTCCTTAGAATGATTTAAATATTTGTCTAATGAATTACATGACTTGTAGTATTGATAAATTCATAATAAATGCCCTGTAAATTTTTAGAGTAGATTAAATAATAATTTAATTGAGTATTTAGCGAATTACATGACTTAATACATTAATAAATTAATAATAAATCATCTATAGGGAATTCACGTAGGATCTCTTATTAAATTTGCTTAACACAAACCTTAGACCAGCGTAGAAGTGGTAGGTTTATCAAAACTCACCATAAATACAAAAAAATACCATTGATTAAACTTAATCTATATAGACGATTTTAAGTGTACCAATTTCTGACAATCCGTTTCATGTAAAACTTCATATAATAGTTTAGAGGCCTAATCTAACCATACACGTTAAATTTCAGCCCTCCGATCATCCTACAAGTACCCTAATCAGAAATCGGGCCATAAGTGGGCCATCTAAACTCAGAACTGTACCAATTTTTGTGCCATACCCTAAAATCACGTGGCCTACATAGTGGTCGGAGTAGATTTTTCATACACATCACTGTGGGTCCCACGTGCACAGCGTGCACGTTAGACGCGTCGGTCAACACGCGTTGACCGCGCACAGCAAAGGTCGGGCGTCTTCTTCGTTCAGCGGATCACACCGTCCATCGCTGTGGGCCCCATCTGTATATCCACTCCGCCCATTGAGTAGCCATCACTTGGGTCTACTAGGGGAAGGAATTATCTTAGTGAACAGTGACTTGAGTGGGCCGCAAAAGCTGTTGAAACTTATAACTAAACGAGAGAGAATGTGCAAGATCGGGGCCGATACTACGCATGGGCCCCTGAAACTTAAAAGGATTGTTTGCGTGGGCCACACCTACAATTTTAACGGTTTACATAGTACCAAACGTTGATGTAGTGGGAGATCCGAAATCTTGATCTTTCCTTCTACCACTCAAACTCGGCTACGCTCGTCCGGAGGTTCCGTCCTCATTACGCCACCTTCAGCGTGTCAGTGGGATATAAAAGGGCATGTAGTCGTCCCTCCCCTTTCCAGAAAAACGTAGAGAGTGAGAGAGAGAGAGAGAGTCATTAGAGAGAGAGAGCCACTAGAGAGAGAGAGAGAGAGAGGAGAGAAAGAGTTAACGTAGGGGGGGGCTTCCTGTTGCTGTTTGCTGCTCCTGTTGCTGGAGCAACATTACAGAAAAGTAAGGAGAAGGAGAAGAAGAAGAAGAAACTGAAAGAAAAGGAAAACAAAGAAAAAGAAGAAGGAAAGAAGGGAAGAAGAAGAAAAAGAAAAAGGAAGTGAGTTCATCTCGTATAGTTTTCACTCGATAAATCTTGCATTTAAATTCTCTATTTATCTTCACAGTTTTGAAGAAGATTCCTTGGTTTGTTGTACGGAATTTTGATTTGTGAATCAAATTTGTGACGTCCATATTTTGTATGATCTACGTTCACGTCGGTTTAAATATTAATGTTGCTTGATTCAAGTTGGTTTCCAAACGTTGGATTTATTATTATCAGTAGAAATTGACATAGAAATTGTTTAATTACTTTACATAGAGGAAGCATAACTTCATTATGAAATTATAGTGATTTTGTTGCTTTGAGAAGGCTAGAAGGTTGTGTGTTTGGTTTTGGAATTGTTGGGAGAAGTGAGTGGCATGAATCATGCATCCCATGTGATTGAGGATTCCAGTATGTGGTTAATCACTTGAGTTGATTTGGGCCAAGCACACGTGAGTGTTGCTATAAGCCGTTGCTCCATTGATCAAGGCCGGTTGGGTGAGCACCCAAGTGTGTGCAACAGACCAGCTACGCAGGCCAGGTGGAGGCTCCGTTGATCGAGGCCGATTGGGTGAGCACCCAAGTGTGTGTAACAGACCAACTACGTAGGCCAGGCGGAGGTGTGGGACAGTTCGTGATCCGAGTTGGCTATGCCGCTAGGGACCGATGTTCCAGGATGATAATGTTAACCAACTGGATGTTCTGTTGATAACCGTACTGAGATTGTTGGGATACACTTGCATACCTTGCATCATGTGCATGTTTAAGAGATTTTGGTTGGAGAAATTATCATTAGATTTGTAATGAATTGTATTTTAGTGGTTATGTGTTCCCTATGTTGAATTACATGTGCTAAACCGTACGAGATTACTCACCGGCTTTTATAGCTGACGCAGTGTTATGCGATTAACCGTAGTGACAGGTGATGATTTAGAAGACTTCGAAGAAGCAGTTCCAGATGAGGGAGTACTCTAGAAGATATTTTCTTTGAATTAGTTATTTTAATTTTGGTTTGAAAGCATTGATGTAATAAGGCCCATTAGATGGCCATTAGTTTAGATAATTTGGAACAATTTCGTAGACGCATTGATTAATAGTTTAATTTTCAAAGTTGGTTTATTTTTATTCCATATATTTGGTACCTTGTGAATGGAAAGGATAAAAGTTTCAGTTGTGATTGTGAAGGATTCATTCATAACACCCTTGATTTCGAGATTTGAGTTATATGCTCGAGTGTCGAATTTTGGGGGCGTTACACTTGCATTGATTGAATCATATACATTGGCCTTAAATATGACAGATTGTTTGGTTTAACAGCTCTATCATCCGGCTAGATAGATCTTAATATCGATTCTAGTTAAGAGAATGAGAAACCACGGTGAATTGAGCATCAAGGATTGTTACAAGTGGATCCTTGAACCCCTAGTGCCTTTTTATAATTGTTTACGTTCAATTTAGTTTAAAGTTGTTACTTACATCAATCTCATACAAAATCTGGTTGTTAGCTTTCAATAGACACTATTGGATGTATTTGTGAATTCCTACACAAGTCCCTGTGGATCGACCTCAATCTTACTGAGTTTATTACTACATCGCAACCCTACACTTGGGGAAGCGAACAAGTTTTTGGCGCCGCTGCCAGGGACTTTGACGGTTTTTCACAGATTTCTGAAAATAGAATCTATTTAGGATTTTTAGGAATAGTTCTAACTTAGTTTATTTTGATTTGTTTTTCTCTTTCAGGGATTTCTAGGAAGTTGAAGAAGACATAAGGATCTCAAGTGCTCGAATCAGGTTTTATCTCTCTAAACCTTACTCTTCTCCTTCTCCTATTCATTCCTATCATATTCATCTCTTATAGAGTGGGTGGAGACTCCTTTTGGATCTCTGAAAGGTAGGCCTTGTGCCACCTGGTGTTCACTTCCCCAAGTGTAGGGTTGCGAAGTAGTAATAATTTGGAAAGACCGAGTATCGTTCCCACAGAGATTTATGAATGGGTATTCTTAGATTTTGTCTAAAACAACTAGTAATTAAGATCCTATTAAGAACTAAAGCTAGAAAATAGTGATTTGGGTTTAAACAGCGAATGTGTAAGTTAATATCAATCTAAAAAGGCACTAGAGCGCCAAGGATCCACTTTTGATAAGTTTCAATGCATCAACACAACTAGGTCTCTCACAACACAATCGGCATCGAATTCATATCTCTATCCGATCGGAATATAGAGCGGTTCAATCAACAATCATCTAAAACAGTTGCCCATTCATTGATTTGATTCCCACAACAATGCTCAGGCCTTAGGCACACTCAATTGTGTAGGCCAAGCCTCTTTCCAATCTAGTTGAGATTCACAACCATAGCTTTCATCAAATCCTGTCACTAGACTTGATTACAACTAATGATTAGAACTCTAATTAAATCAAAATCAATAAGCAAACAACTATTTCAGATTATAACAAAAGATAAGAACTTTAGTTGAATGAGTTCCGACATGAAGATCAACCCATTGTACACAAGGCAATCAAAGGGTCTACCATGCCCGGAGTCGATGGTAGATCAATGAACTACACAAGCATAAACAATGCTCAGAAGGTAAGCTACCAAGCTTAGAATCACTAAGAATCACATGAGCCCGGAGTCATCAAGAGATCAAAGTAAAACCAAACTAGTAGTTGATTCAAACTCATATTGAACTAAAATTCTTCAATTAAAACATAAAAGGAAACCTAGGTTGCATCAATCCATCAAAAACAAATCAAAAGCTTCACCTCTTAGCCCTAGCTAAAAGGTTTTAGTTCATCTTTAACATTCTTGAACTAGAAGCCTCAAAAACATAAAAAAACTACTAAAACAGGAAGAAAACTAAGAAAACTTGAAGTAGAATCCGTCTCCCAAGCAATCCCCACGTCCTAGTATGCCTTGGTATGAAGAGGAGAAGTCCCTTTTATAGATTGGCGCGGAAGATTCCATATTTAGCAAGGAATTATGCAATTGTGCAGAGAAAATCAGAGCTTTACGTACACGCTGTTGCACTGACGACCGGTCTCACGACCGGTCTCACGACCGGTCTCGAAACTGCAGAATCTGTCCAGAGAGTTTTTGTGTTTCTGGACTACTCTCGACCTGTCTGGCGACCGGTCTGGTGACCGGTCTAAGATGAGAAAAACGGTCCAAAAAAATACACTGTCGACCTGTTTGACGACCGGTCTAGCGACCGGTCTACAGACAGGTCTAAGAACAAAATTTCAGTTTTTCTTCTTTATCTCATCTTTCTTTCTTGCTTCTTTCTTCCACCTTTTGGCACTTGTTCTATTGATCTTCAATGCTTGTAATTAGCCTCTTTAAGTCTTCAATTGGTAAATCCTCTCTCTTATTCCTACAAACACAAATCTATGCATTAGATTGGTCTTTAAATCATGAAATCATGCATAATGAGTGATGAATTGGGGTTAAAATATGCACAATTAAGAGCTCAACACACCCCCCAACCAGCATTTTACTAGTCCCGAGCAAAACATGCGTGAAACAAGTTTCATTCTCCAAAACCCAACTCTCCTCTAGAAACTATTCTTCTATACATTCCAAGACACACAAGCGTAAAAATCAGAGAAATTAGGTGATAGAGGTTGAAACCTTAAACTCTCAGAACATAATAAGTGTTTATATGAAATTTCTGCTGACTGATTGATAAATAGAAGAACTTGAACAAATTCAACCTAGTGTGCATAGTGAAAGTTCATCTCATGAGTTTCTGGGATTATCTTCTTCATAGATCAACTAAACTATAGATCTCAAGGTGTATAGAGCAACAACAAGCCTATGACAGGAATTTGCCTTACCGTCCTTTCGACAGCTTTCACACTACGTCCCATTTCCGGCTTTGGTTACGGGTAGACCATCCCTCGGTTGGTAGTAGCTAGCCCTAATCGGAATTTTCCACCATTTTTCCATCATTCCCAATTTTCATCATTCCTTTCCTTTTTTTTTACATTAGATAGGATTTTTATAAATCCATATCTTTCGTTATTTTCCCATGGACAAGGATGGACAAAGTACCCCGGCTTGGTTTCTCAATACCTTAAATCAAGGTCTAGTTAATCCACAAATCACATAACCCTTTCAAATCATAAAAATCGTGTAATGTGAACTAGGTGTAAAAGTGTTCAAATTTTTTATCAATCATAAAAATAGGGTAATTCACATATAAAACCATTATATTAAGAGAAATTCAAAGCTTGCAACATCCCTCACTTCGTATCTCCTCTTCTTATACTCATATCATCTCGAATGCATAGAATCAAAGTTTTCCAAAAAAAGTTTTGAATTTTAGAAAAATAAAAAAATTTCTACATCATTGCTTGAAATGTCACAAAAGCTAGTAGATTCATGTAAGGAATCTCTCACCCCCCAACCAAAACTTTACATTATCCTCAATGTAAGAAAATATACAATGAATGCAACACATGAGAGCAATGACAAAATAAAAGGGAGTGAGAAAGAGAGATATCACCTAAGGCATATATTTCATGGCAAGATTATCTTTTGGAGATGGAGTACTTCACAACTAAATCAACTGATCAAAGCAAATCCTAAGGGGATATCATTCTAGAAAAACTATTTAAAATCATCCTCCGTCAGACTAGGAGGTTAATCCCAACAACTCATCCAAAAGCATAAAGTCAAGCAAAATCATTAGATGGATCAAAAGGTTTCGCAGTAGAGTCATCCAATATCCTGCTTTACAATATACATGTGTGTGAGTGATCTAGATAAGCCACAGAAAATCCCACAAAAGGAATTTCAGCGGGTTCCTTAATGTGTTCACCACATGTATACGAGGAGACAACATCATATTTGTCAGAAAACATATGTCTCCATTCAGATTTTTCTGGGCATTGATATTGCAAGTGTGGATCATCCCAGGGTTGGTTGAGTTCGGTATGCACGATCCACAAAGGTGTGGAAATATGAATTGATTTCTCAGTGCAACAAAGTGTTGTTTCCACATCCTTCTCTCAGCTAACGTCATATGCCGATACCGAGTCTAAAAGTGTGACCATATCCCTTATCATATCATCATTCTTATCAAGGGAGTAAGTCACGTTTTTGTCTAAGTAGCAGGAGTAAAAAGGTGAGAGGGACTCATCTTCCACAATAGAATTGATCATGTTTATTTCGTGAACCTCCTCATCTTCATCCTCTTGTTGGTTGTCAATATTAAAAGCATTCAACTCAATCGTCATATTGCCAAAAGGCATTTGTATGACCCCACTCCTACAATTGATGATAGCGTTTGATGTAGCTAGGAATGGGCGGCCAAGTATGACAGGAATTTGAGGGCCAATATTAACCATGGGTCATGTGTCCAAGACAATAAAGTCCACCGGTTAGTAGACCTTGTCAACTTGGATAAGAACGTCCTCAATCACCCCTCTCGGAATACGAATCGATCGGTCAGTAAGTTGTAATGTGGTTTTGGTGGGTTTTAATTCACCTAAACTGTAATATCTGTGATTTTTTATGATTTATTATTTAATTTAAAAATCTGGATTAGAATTTATAAAATTAAAATAATAATAATTTAATGTGTGTAAGTTGATAACATGTTTGATGTACATTTCTCATGGAATAATTGGGTAGAAAAGTGGAATTATAAACCATATTCATGTACATAAACTTTAGTAATTCATTTTAAATTATTTATATTATTTGTGGAATTGATCTGAGCCATAGATTGTTAGATTAAATCATGTAGAATCAAATAATATAGTCTGATCTACCCAGATCTAATCATAAATCTTTCTATCGGGACCATTCATTCTCATTTTGATCACCATGGCCCATTTAACTAATCAAACCGAGTTTGGTTCTGTTGGAATTATAGAGTATCCTTAGAAGAACCTTCGTGACCGTTGAAATTCTCATCGGACTTCGATCAAGCCATTAAAACTTCTCCTAAAACCAAACCAGTGGTGAAAGTGAACCCCCATGATTTATTTCAATTGGTGAGTCAGTTAGCTGTGGGATTTTCTCCACACCTCTGTCATAGCATTTTAGCCATCCATGTGAAATTTCATCACTGGATAATCTTTCAAGATTGTTTAATCAAAGAATTTCTGACCATGTGGACCACCAATCAAGGTGAAATCACTCATGGACGACCTTTTTCATATGCTTAGGTGACCTATTGAATTAGATTCCTTCATAAGGTCCTAGATATGTCCATGTAGACCGAAAAGTACAGAAGTCGCATTCGCTGCGACGTGCCAATTCAAAATCAAAATTTTAGGATATGGTTACGGAATTTGGTACAGAGAGATTTCTATCTTCGTTGTGGACCGTCCATCTTTATGTATAGACGTCGGTGTGTGCTTAGATTTTGGGTATTTTAGGTTTTCTAAGATGGGTCACGTCCCCATGTTTTTAGAATCTTGAACCGAGGTGTATTTACTGTCCATCACATTTTTGATCAATTACTCTTAAACCGGTAAGAGATTCATCGACCCAACGATCCATTATTCAATCCATGGACATTCTAACCAATGATGCGGAACACTTCACACAACACTCAATGATCATGATTTAGTCGCACCTCAAAGTGGTCAAGCTTATCCTTAGAAACTAACCACCTTAAGTTGTGGTGTTTACCACCATTTAGATCATCATTTGTGTCCTTATTAGATCGTGGGTGTGGACACTACCAAATTCTCCCAAATTCATACCACTTCGTCAGTTTTTCGAGGCCAATGTCATAATGGTCTCAGATTTGTGAAAGGTGGGCCCGATTTTAAGATGTTACACATCTATTCTAGAGCGTTCATTTAGGCTAACTCTTACATAGATCATATTGTGTCCATCCATCGACCCTTTGACCCCGAGAGTTTACCCACTACTTGTTGTGTTAATCCTCTGTATGATGGACGTCTTAGATCCAAGAAGGGATCACTAGGTGGACCATCAAAATATTACTTCTATTTTCACCACAAATATTTATGTTATAAGCTAATGTACTTTATTTAAACTCTCGTAAGAGAGTCCTATTCTACTACTTTTACAATTACGACCGAATCGTAGCCATTCTATCACCATTCATCATCAATAGTTTCAAATCCCTACCATCCATTATCACCATCCATCATCACCATCCATCATCATCATCATCATATGACCGTTGATTGGGAGGAAGGAGGTAGTATTTTGTAGTGGGCCGAAGATTGGTTTTCTTTGTTATTTTCATTTTCAAAATCTTGGATCGGATTGACAATTGGTGAGTCTACGGAAATACTCACTCCACATCATAATTTGAATTTGCGCATTTGTGTTTTGTTTAGTAGATCAATTATGTTACTTTGATTAAATCTATGCCATCATCATGTATTATAGTTTACGTTTGCTTGTGGGCCCAGATTTAAAAGAAATTTGATATTTAAGTGGGCCAGGGTGGGAGAAATAAACCCAACCATTATAAAGGGGATAAAGCCACTATTTTTGTTTTACAATTTTCGATCTGTGCAAAATTAGATTTATTGGGTGGACCAAAGGCCCAAATAATTCAATGGACGGGTTGGATCTCGACCTAGTAGGCCCCATCTTGTATGGATACAAATTTAAAAAAAAAAAGAGAGAGAAGGAGAAGCCGCTGTCCAGCCAGCGCCCAAAAAGGATGCTGCTGGCCGGCAGCGTCACCAGCGCCCAGCGCTGGCAGGTGGGCGGACGGGCTGCAGTTGGAGGCCCACTCGTGGACCCCACCTTAATGTATTTTTTTTATCCACTCCGTCCATTACTTACTTCATGATGTGGTATAATAGTCCATACAATTTCAGCTTAATCCGAGACCCAAGCGGACCACACCAACTTTTACAAATTGGACTATCTTGCTGAATTTTCTGCAATTGTGCAGAAAATTCTGAATTTATCTCTCATGAACAACGGGTAATTCGTGGGCCCCACCCTAAGCTTTCTGTCAAATCTATACCACTAATTTGTTACATTACTATGTCAGGAGGCTGGAAATTAAATTTCAGAGGGTTTCGATAACCGAGTGGGCCACACTGTCTCAAATAGTGGACGATGTAATACAATATAAATCTGAAGGTGAGCAGATTTTAAAGTGGGGACAACAGGCACTTATGGGCCCCACATGTGAACTTTTGGATAAATCTACCTCGTCCACACTGTTTGTTGGGTTGTGTGGGATTCACCATAAAAATATGGGCCAGAACGGGGTTCCAGGTGGCCCACACCACTTGAAATAGTGGGATTGACACCTTGAAAAATAACAGAATCTTAATCTGATTGGACTCCAACTTTTAGGTCCCATTGAGGAATATTTTGCCCAATCTAAGCTGTCTAATGCTTAGACCAGCAAGTCTTAAAACTGTAAAATAAATTTGGTACACATCAGACCTCTCAAACAGTTAGATTAAACGAAATTGTGGGGACAACAACTGTTCATTCTCTTTGAATGTATGGTTGTAATTTAGTTTAAAGTTCTTAAACCCCTCAAAATGCTGTGTTTCATAATGTGGATGCATTCTTGCCATCTTGATATATATGCACTTGATTTGTTTCTTAAATAATTATGTTGTATGATTCATTAAATTATGTTAACATGTAGTAAATTCTCATTATCACATGTTTATGTTTATATGATCACATATAATGGACCTATGCATAGAGCGGTTTATGGTGAGGTTAAGTCCACGGAATTAAATCAGAGTAGGGGTATGTAAATGGTTCTTAATCATGACTATCCAAGTACGATTAAGCATGGTCGGTGTATATGGGTGTGGTTAAGTTTGTGTGGGATGGATATGGGTGTGGTTATGGGACACCTATGTATGGATACCATCATTGGATGAACTGGAATATGGGAAACCATCAAGTGTGGTATGTTTTCCCGTCGAGAATGCGTCCCATGTTGGGATCGGATCGTACCCGTGTCAGGATCGGGGCAATTGTTTTCTCATTGAGAATGCGACCCGTCTCAGGATCGGGCGTACCGTGTCAGGATCGGAGCAATTGCGTCTCGTCAGGAATGCGACCCGTGTCAGGATCGGGCGTACCGTGTCAGGATCGGAATGTACCTCACCTGTCTGGTTGTGATTGGTTGTGATACTATTTTTCAGGCGTAACCTCGTATGGCTGATTTACTTGTGTGAAACCTGACTAAAGACCTTGTATTAAAGGCCATGTATATGGTTGATTTATACGTGCTGCATGGAAATTCATTATGGGATGTGTGTTTAATGTTAATGAATGTGTCATTGTGGGGTGGAAAAATGTGAGCATGGCATTCTACAATTTACAAACTGAATAGTTATGTTTTGATTCTTTTTATCTGTTTACTTGGATGCGTGATTGATATTATGGAGTGGAGTAAGTACTCCTACTTGCTGGGCATTGTTTTGCTCACCCTTCTTAGGGAACTGTAGGTTCAAGAGGTGACATGGAATCTTTTGAGGACAAGGCACAAGTTGAGGACATAGTGAAAATTCAGGAGGAGGAGAACACCAACTCTAATGAAGACAATTTCATTTATTTCTAGAATTATTATTTTGTTTGAAGTTAGTAGAACTGTAGCTGAATTTAATAAAGTTATTAATTATCGTTTATGAATGTTGAGACCCTAGTTTATAATTTCATTTGGAATAAAAGCGTGACGTGGCTTGGTTATTCAAAAAAAAAATTGGTACTATTATTTGTATTCCTGTAGTTATTACCTTAGTAGCGCTCGAAAATTTGTGCTCGGGCGGTATATTCGGGTGTTGAATTTTGGGGCGTTACATAAACCCAATTATTCATAGACCGAAAAGGGGATTAAGTTCACACTTGCCCCTAGATCGAGTAAAGCATGTTTCACCCGGTAATCTCCAGTTACGCATGATATTGTCGGACAACCAGGATCTTTATATTTCTTGGGCATCCCGTGGTTGATAATGGCACTTACATTCTCTGTCAAAAATGCCTTTTTTTGCACATGTATTTTTCTTTTAACCGTGCAAAGGTCTTTTAAAAATTTAGCATATGACGGTATTTGTTTAATGGCATCCAACAATGGGATGTTGATTTTGACTTGCTTGAAAACCTCCAAAAATTCCTGATATTTATCTTGAGGTTTGGCTGAAATCAAGCGTTGGGGGAATGGAGCAATGGGCCTATATTCTTTCAATGGCTCTTTTTCATTCATGGCGGTGCTAGGTCCATCATCCTCTTTGGAAGATGCCGGATCATTAGGCATTGAGGCCTTCACCAGGTCATATTTTTCAATAATTTCACCACTTCTAAGAGTGGTGATGGCCTTAGCATGTTCCATGTGTTGGTTAGAGGAACTAGGCACGCTTATTTCACATTGTGATTTCGGATTTGGTATGGGTTGGGCTGGAAGAATCCCTTCCCTTGCGTTTAAGAGAGCCTTGATTTCCTCCACCGAATTTTTAAGCTCAAGCATTATCGTATGGTTGGATTGATTTATTTGAGCTTGACCTTCCATGAATGCTTTCAATGTATCCTCTATAGGCATTTGAGGTGGGGCCATAGGAAATTGCATTGGGGGCCCCTTTTGAGGATTACTTTGGTTAGTTCCATTTGCCCAATTGAAGTTAGGGTTGTTTCTCCAACTAGAATTGTTCGTGTTTGAATTTGGAGTACTAAAAGGTCGTTGATAACTATTCAAAGCATTCGATTGTTTATATAAAAGTTCTCGAAACGCATAAATTGTTGGACAATCCGGCGTTTGATGCACATTGGAAGCACAAATACCACAAATAGTTTCAATAGTCCACCTTTGTTGGGTTGTGTCCACTTTCCTTAATTCCATCTTCTCGACCTTTCGTGTGAGATTAGCCACTCTAGAACGTAGATCATCTTTATCATTTAAAATATAAATTTCTCCCTTTTCCTTGGCTTGGGGTTGTTTTGAACTTGTCGGCGTAGATGTATCCCATGCTTATGTGTTTTCAGCCAACATGTCAAAATAATCCCAAGCTTCCTCCGTTTCCTTGTTCATGAACTCCCCGTTGCACATCATCTCCACAAATTGGCACATGGTTGAGTTTAATCCATCATAGAAAAAACTAATCAACCTCCACCGTTCATAGCCATGATGTGGGCATGCGTTTAATAGCTCATTATATCTTTCCCAACATTGGAAAAAGGTTTCTTCTTCTTTTTGGGCGAAGTTCATTATGGCCCTTCTTAGTGCATTGGTTCGATGAGTAGGGAAGAATTTTTTAAGAAACTCCCGAGTCATCTCAGCCCATGTCCCAATAGACCTTGGCCTTAAGGAATGTAGCCATGATTTAGCTTTCTCTTTCAAGGAAAAAGGGAATAATTTGAGTTTTACAGTGCCCTCTGTTACATTGTCAAAGTTTATTGTGGCAATAACCACTTCAAACTCCTTAATGTGTAAATAAGCGCTTTCGGAGTCGAGTCCATGGAATCTAGGAAGAAGTTGGATCAACCCCGGTTTAAAATCAATATTTTCCACATTGTGAGGGAAAATTATGCAAGATGGAGTACTCGTCCTAACTGGTTGTAAATAGTTACGTAAAGTTCTAGGTTGAGGTAGACCCCCTACTTCATTCTCATCCAATTCAGTAAGGTTTTGGGCTTGATTTTGATGTTGATTAGCCCCTTGATTTGGTTGATTTTCAGCCATCTCTCTAGTAATTTCAGGAAAATTTTGACGTTTTCTAGCATGAGGCTCTCTATCAATCCCTTCAACAACTACTCCGTCGCGAATGAGTCGGTTATTAGAGTCCCGAGCCCAATGTGGCATGCAAATCCTAAAAGAATGAAACAAAAAGGAAAAGGAATTCTTCCTTCCTTTCTTTACTCTTCTTTAAGACCGAAGCACAAGGTGTCTTGTAATGGCTAAGCCAGAAGCAAGGATAGAGACCGATTTCTCCTGGTCAATAGGGGTTCAGAGAACTCCCCACCCACTCTTTGAGTATTTTGAGAAAAGTACAAAAAAAGAAGAAAGATGAATAGGTTTGAGAAGAGAAATCTCTGAGCACAAGATGATCCAAGACAGCAGTGCCGACCAATAGGAATCAAGGAGGCACAAGGCCAACCTATCGGAGATCCAAGAGAAGTCTCCACCCACTCTACAAGAGATGTATATGGTAGGAATGAGTAGGAGAAGAAGAAGAGTAAGGTTAGAAAGATAGAACCTGATTTGGCACTTGAGATTCCTACTTCTTCTTCAACTTCCTAAAAATCCTTGAAGTAGATCTATTTTAGAATCCTGCAAAATCAAAACAAAGTAAGTTAGTATTTAGAAGAAAGCTTACCCTAGAAAGCAAAACAAATCCTAAACCTATCTTAACACAATCTCAAATAAAAGTTATTTCAGAAAATTCTAAAAATACAGCATAGAAATCCCCGGCAACGGTGCCAAAAACTTGTTCACTTCCCCAAGTGTAGGGTTGCGAAGTAGTAATAATTCGAAAAGACCGAGTATCGTTCCCACAGAGATTTATGAATGGGTATTCTCAGATTTTGTCTAAAACAACTAGTAATTAAGATCCTATTAAGAACTAAAGCTAAAAAATAGTGATTTGGGTTTAAATAGTGAATGTGTAAGGTAATATCAATCTAAAAAGGCATTAGAGCGCCAAGGATCCACTTTTGATAAGTTTCAATGCATCAACACAACTAGGTCTCTCACAACACAATCGGCATTGAATTCATATCTCCATCCGATCGGAATATAGAGCGGTTCAATCAACAATCATCTAAAACAGTTGCTCATCCATTGATTTGATTCCCACAATAATGCTCAGGCCTTGGGCACACTCAATTGTGTAGGCCAAGCCTCTTTCCAATCTAGTTGAGATTCACAACCATAGCTTTCATCAAATCCTGTCACTAGACTTGATTACAACTATGATTAGAACTCTAATTAAATCAAAATCAATCAGCAAACAACTATTTCAGATTATAACAAAAGATAAGAACTTTAGTTGAATGAGTTCCGACATGAAGATCAACCCATTGTACACAAGGCAATCAAAGGGTCTACCATGCCCGGAGTCGATGGTAGATCAATGAACTACACAAGCATAAACAATACTCAGAAGGTAAGCTACCAAGCTTAGAATCACTAAGAATCACATGAGCCCGGAGTCATCAAGAGATCAAAGTAAAACCAAACCAGTACTTGATTCAAACTCATATTGCACTAAAATTCTTCAATTAAAACATAAAAGGAAACCTAGGTTTCATCAATCCATCAAAAACAAATCAAAAGCTTCACCTCTTAAGCTTAGCTAAGAGGTGTTAGTTCATCTCTAACATCCTTAAACTAGAAGCCTTAAAAACATAAAAAAAAAATACTAAAAAAGGAAGAAAACTAAGAAAAATTGAAGTAGAATCCATCTCCCAAGCAATCCCCACGTCCTAGAATGCCTTGGTATGAAGAGGAGAAGTCCCTTTTATAGATTGGCGCGGAAGATTCCGGTTTTGTGAGAGTTTGTATGCTCAGGAAATGAGTTCCTTGCAATTCTCTGAGATTACCATGATTGGGTTGTTTGAATTCGAGTTGTAGTAACCCTTGAGCATGCCATAGTCCATAGGCATGGCTGTTACTCCGAAGGCTACAAGTTCAAGTTCTATGTGCTTCATTAGAAATAGAAATCTGATTTCCAGATTTAAGTGGGACTGTTTGTGCTTGAATGTTATATCTTCCAATTAGATGAGAGATAGGACTTTGATTCTAATTGTGTTGTACTTGGTTGAATGGCTTGGCATTGGACTACTACAAGTAGATCCTTGATGCTCTAGTTCTTCTTAATTTCAAATTTTTCTATTTGATGTGAAAAACTACTTTCTTAAACTTCTTAGATTCTAGTTATTAGAGTACTAGGAATTGTTTACCTCTTTCCCTGTGGATTGACCTCGGTCTTACCGAGATTTATTACTACATCGCAGCCTTACACTTGAGGCGAGCGAACAGTCTCTATCCTTGCTTCTGGCATAGCCATTGCAAGACACCTTGTGCTTTAGTCTTAGAGAAGAGTAAAGAAGGAAAGGAAGAATTCTTTTTCCTTTTTGTTTCATACTTTTCGGATTTGCATGCCACATTGGGCTTGGGATTCTAATAACCGACTCATTAGTGAAGGGGGAATAGTTGACGGAATTGACAGAGAACCACGTGCTAGGAGACATCTAAACTCTCCTATTTTGTCTGAAAACATGGCTACAAATCAACCTAATCCGATGGCCAATCCTAATCTGGGCCAAAACCAAACTGAAACGAGAGAAAGTGTGGTTGAGAATGTTCCCCGACCAAGAACTTTACATGATTTCTTGCAACCAGCAAGAGCGAGCACTCCCTCATGCATAGTTTTTCCACAAAATGTAGGGAATGTGGATTTGAAACCGGGAGTGATCCAACTTCTCCCTAAATTCCATGGATTAGACAGTGAAAGTGCTTATCAACACCTTAAGGAGTTTGATGAGGTAATAACCACCATGCACTTTGCTAATGTGACTGATGATGTGGTGAGACTCAAATTCTTCCCTTTTACTCTTAAAGATAAAGCTAAAGGTTGGCTTCATGCATTAAGGCCAAGATCAATTGGTGCATGGACTGATATGCATAGGGAATTCATAAAAAATTCTTCCCTACTCACAAAACAAACATGTTGAAGCGCTTTATCATGAACTTTGCCCAAAAGGAAGATGAAACCTTCTTCCAATGTTGGGAGAGGTTTAAGGACTTATTAAACGCATGCCCACATCATGGCTATGAAATTTGGCGGGTTATAAGCTTTTTCTATGAAGGACTGACTTCACCCATGCGCCAATTTGTGCAGATGATGTGTAATGGGGAGTTCATGAATAAGGAAGCTGATGAAGCATGGGATTATTTGGAAGAATTGGCTGAGAATGCACAGTCTTGGGATACATCGAAACCAACAAATTCCAAGACTGGCCAACAAAAGGAAAAAGGGGGAATGTATGTCTTATCGGAAGAGGATAGCATAAGTGCACGGGTGGCTAGCCTCACAAGAAAAGTTGAGGCCATGGAATTAAGGAAAGGAGAGACGAACAACTCTAAAGACGTTGAAACCGTTTGTGGGATTTGTGCTGGAAATCAACATGCAACACAAGATTGTCCTACAATCTCAACATTCCAAGAACAAGCAAATGCAATAAACAGTTATCAACGACAATTTGGTGCTCCAAACTTAAACACGTATGATTCTAGTTGGAAGAACCATCCCAACTTCAGTTGGAGGAATGGACCCACTGCGAATGCAAACAATATCCCTCAAGCTCAACCTTTACTAGGTCCATCCCTAGTCATTACACCGAAAGCTACGCTAGAGGAGATGTTGGGTGCATTTGTATCGGTTCAAGCTGAGTATAACAAGACTAATTCTCTGAAAATAGATGAGTTCATGCAAGAGCAATTGAAATTTAATCAAAATACAACCCAAGCCATCAATGACTTGAAAACCTCAATAGTTAGGGTTGCATCTCACCTCAGTGCTAGGGAGAAAGGCACACTTCCTGCCTAACCTTTTCCTAACCCAAGGAGCCAATTTGAGATACAAGACGCAAGCTCATCCTCCCAACATATGGAGCATGTTCAAGCTATCACCACTTTGTGAAGTGGGAAAATAATTAATAAACCTAATCCGGTGAAGGCCCCACAGCCTAATGATCCGGAAAATTCCAAAGAGGATGATAACCCGAACAACATTCCACAAGAGAAAGAACCGGAAAGGCAATACAAGCCGGTTGCTCCGTTTCCCCAAAGGTTGATTTCATCCAAACCTTTAGACAAAAACCTGGAGATTTTAGAGGTTTTCAAGCAGGTGAAGATCAACATCCCATTGTTGGATGCCATTAAACAAATACCGTCATATGCTAAGTTTTTGAAGAATCTTTACACGATAAAAAGAAAAAAAATATGTGCAAAAGAAGGCATTTTTGATAGAGAATGTAAGCGCCATTATAAATCAAGGGATGCCCAAGAAATACAAAGATCTTGGTAGTCTGACAATATCATGCATAATTGGAGACTGCCAGGTGAAGGATGCCTTACTTGATCTAGGAGCAAGTGTAAACTTAATACCCTTTTCGGTCTATGAACAATTAGGTTTAGGTGAATTAAAACCCACCAAAACCACATTACAACTCGTTGACCGATTGATTCATATTTCGAGAGGGGTGATTGAGGACGTTCTTGTCCAAGTTGACAAGGTCTACTACCCGGTGGACTTCATTGTCTTGGACACACAACCCATGGTTAATAGTGGCCCTCAAATTCCTGTCATACTTGGTCGCCCATTTCTAGCTACATCAAACGCTATCATAAATTGTAGGAGTGGGGTCATACAAATGTCCTTTGGTAATATGACGATTGAGTTAAATGCTTTCAATGTTGACAACCAACAAGAGGATGAAGATGAAGAGGTCCACGAAATAAACATGATCAATTCTATTGTGGAAGATGTATCCCTCTCAACTCCTTACCCCAATCACTTAGAAGAAGATGCGGCCTATTCTCTTGATAAGAATGTTGATGTGATAAGGGATGTAGTCACACCTTTCGAGTCGGTATCGGCATATCATGTTAGCGAAGAAAGGATGTGGAAACAACACCTTACTGTACTGAGAAATCAATTCATATTTCCATACCTCTATGGATCATGCATACCGACCTCTACCAACCCTAGGATGATCCATATTTGCAAAATCAATGCCCAGGAAAATCTGAATGGAGACATATTTTTTCTGATAAATATGACGATGTCTCCTCTTATACATGTGGTGAAAACATTAATGAACCCACTAAAATTCTTTTTTGGAATCTTCAGTGGCTTATCTGGATCACTCACACACATGTATATTGTAACGCAGGATATTGGATAACGTTATTGCAAAACCTTTTGATCCATCTAATGATTCTGCTTGACTTTATGCTTTTGGACGAGTTGTTGGAATTGATCTCCTAATCTGATGGAGGTATAGAGTAGTTAGGATTAGGATTTTGTTTACTTTTTCTTAAGTTTGTTAGAAGGAGGAAGAATTCCACTTTTCACTCTCTCAGGTACTATCTTTCCTCGCTCCCTTTTATTCTCAAATTGCTCTCATGTTTTGCTTATTGCACATCTTTTACATTGAGGACAATGCAATATTTGGTTGGGGGGTGTAGGATCACTTGGATGAATCCAGCGTTTTGTAACATTTCGAGCAATTATGTAGAAATTTTTCAATTTTTCTAAAATTCAAAACTCTTTTGAAAAATTTTGTTTCTATACATTCAAGATGATGTAAGCATAAGAGGAGGATATATGAAGTGTATGAGGTTGTAGGTCTTTCAACTTCTCTTAATATAATAGTTTTATATGTGAATTCCCCTATTTTTATGATTGATAGAAAATTTGAACACTTTACACCTAGTTCACATTACACAATTTTCATGGGTTAAAGGGATTATGTGATTTGTGGATTAGCTAGATTTTGATTTTAGGTGTGGAGAAATCAAGCCGGGGTACTTTGTCCATCTTTGTCCATGGGAAAATAACGTAAGATATGGATTTCTAAAAATCCTATCTAAATTAAAAGAAAAAGGAAAAGGAAGGATGAAATTGGGAATGATGGAAAAATGGTGGAAAATTCCCATTAGGGCTACCTACTACCAACTGGGGGATGGTCTACCCGTAACCAAAGCCGGAAATGGGACGTAGTGTGAAAGTTGTTGGAAGGACAGTAAGGCAAATTTCCGTCATTGGCTTGTTGTTGCTCTATATACCTTAAGATCCATAGTCTAGTCGATTTATGAAGAAGATAACCCTGGAAACTTATGAAAAGAATTTTCACTATGCACACTAGGTCGAATTTGTTCAAGTTCTTCTATTTATCAACCAATCAGCGGGAATTTCACATGAATGCTTGTCATGTTTTGAGGGTTTACAGTTTCAACCTTTGTCACCTAATATTTCTGAATTTTACACTTGTATGTCTTGGGATGTATAAAAGAATGGTTTCTAAGGGAGAGTTGAGTTTTGAAGAATGAAATTGATTTCACGCATGTTTTGCTCGGGACTAGCAAAATGCTGGTTGGGGGGTATGTTGAGCTCTCAATTGTGCATATTCTAACCCCAATTCATCACTCATTATGCAAGGTTTTCATGATTTAAAGACTAATTTAATGCATGTGTTGTGATTGTAGGAATGAGAGCGGACTTCACTCAATTGAAGATGAAAAGGGTCCATTTAGAACCATTGAATGAAGGTCGAAGGAGTACCAAGAGGAAGAAGGAAGCAAGGAGTAAAAGAGAGAAGTCATCAAATGAGGGCTAAGATAGGTCATTTATGCATCTTGAAGATCAAAGGAATGAAGGATCAAAGGTGGAGCAAAAGCACATTGAAGATGAAGGAGGAGAAACTGAAGATTTCAACCAAGTTCATGTCCACCGGCCGGCCGGTCATAGGCATCGACCGGCCGGCCAAACCCTCCAGAAAGAGAAAAATCTCTGGACACATTTTTATGAAGGCCGACCCACTAACCGACCGGCTGAAGGGTCGGCCTATCCATTTCAATGTCCAGAAAACTCAGCAAATTGAAGGCCGATCCACTGACCAACCGGCCGGACAGACTAGCCTACCGGCTGGCCGACTGGTCGGCTGGTGGGTCGGACTGTGAAAAAAATACTCCAGTGAAAATTTCAATTGTAAGCACTTTGTCCAACCGGCCGAACAAGGGGTCCGACCGGTCGGCCAGCCACTCAGACCGGTCGGCCATGCGTAAACTGCGGACTTTCTGTTTTTGGCGCCGAAAATCTCTGCGCACTGCGTAAGCTTACGCAGATTCTGGAATATTCTGATGTTGTGGAGCCTTCCCACTATAAAAGGACACATACGGATCGTTCCTAGGGGATCTAAGAAGAGTTTAAGCAAGGTTGGAGGCGGCGGAAGTGGATTTCGGAGTTCCACAACTCCTTCTAGTTTGTTTTGTTGTTTTTATGATTTTTTTAGTTGTTTCATGTTTCCTTGGATCATGAGCAGCTAAACCTCTTAGCTAGGGCTAAGAGGTGAAGCTTGTACTGGATCTAAGATGTTTCAATTCGTTTTTTGTTGGTTTTAAGATTGGTTTTCATGATTATGAACAATGGTTTGAAGTCAATACAAGTTCCAAGTAGTTTTTCTTAGTCTTATGATGACTCATGGATATTTGGGAGAATTGCTTGAGTCCTTAATGGTTGTGTGCTAGTCTAGACCTGTATGATCCGAGGAATTGGAGTACGCTCTAGTACTATGATCTTCATGTGGGAACTTCCTACCAAAGTTCTACTTTTCTGGTTTTCTGAATTATGTATGGGACTATACATGTGATTTGATTCAAGTTCAAATCATGATCTAGCTTTGTCTGGTGACAGGACTTAATGATGATCATGATTATGAACTTAGTTTATTGGAATTGGAACTGACCTATGTAATTGAGCATGCTCATCCTAGCTTGCATTGAGTGAATCATATACATTGGCCTTACATATGACAGATTGTTTGGTTTAACAGCTCTATCATCCGGCTAGATAGATCTTAATATCGATTCTAGTTGAGAGAATGAGAAACCACAGTGAATTGAGCATCAAGGATTGCTACAAGTGGATCCTTGAACCCCTAGTGCCTTTTTATAATTGTTTACCTTCAATTTAGTTTAAAGTTGTTACTTACATCAATCTCATACAAAATATGGTTGTTAGCTTTCAATAGACACTATTGGATGTGTTTGTGAATTCCTACACAAGTCCCTGTGAATCGTCCTTGGTCTTATCGAGTTTATTACTACATCGCAACCCAACACATGGGGAAGCGAACAGTCGTGCGATCGGTCGTCCAGGAGCTTAGATCGATCGTGCGACTGGTCGTCCGTGTAATAGAACGTGTTCTACAAGCTATGATTTTCTCTGTACAGTCCGGAATTTCTTACGCAATCCGGAACCTTCTGCACTATTCTATAAAAGGGGACCTAGGGCTTCTTCCTAAGGCATCCTATAAGAGATTAAGCACGGTGGGAGACGGCGAAATTCAGATCCGGAGTTCTACAACTCCTCCTAGTTTGTTCTTCTTGTATTATGTTTTTCTTAGTCGTTTTCATGTTCCTTGGATCATAAACGGCTAAACCTATTAGCTAGGGTTAAGAGGTGAAGCTTGTAGTGAATCTAAGATGTTTCAATTCGTTTGATTTGGTTTCAAGTTGGATTATTAGTGAAGAAGAATGGTTTGAAGTTTAAATAAAGTTCTAAGTAGTTTTTCTTAATCTTATGATGATTCAGGGATGTTAAGAAGAATTGCTTGAGTTCTTAATTGTTTTGAGTTATTCTAGACATGTATGATCCGAGGAATTGGATTCTATACACTCTGAACATATGATCCTCATGTGGGAACTTCATGCCAAAGGTCTATTTTTCTGGAATTTCTGGAGTATGTGAGACTGTGTATGTGATTTTAATCAAGTTCAAATCATGATCTAGTTTATCTTGTGACAGGATTTAATGATGATTATGGTTGTGATCTTAACCTATTGAAATTATGATTGACCTATGCAATTGAGTGTGCTCAAGTCCTAAGCTTGAATTGAGAGAATCATGTACATGAATCATGCATATGACAGATTATTTGTTTTAACTACTCTATCATCCGATTAGATAGAACCTAATTTCGATTCTAGCTGAGAAAATGAGAAACCACAGTGAATTGAGCATCAAGGATTGATACATGTGGATCCTTGAACCCCTAGTGCCTTTTTATTATTGATGATCTTCAGTTTAGTTCAAAGCATCTATCTACATGAATCTCCTAAAATCTGTTTAGTTAGTTCTTAAGTAGAAACCATTGGAAGTGTTTTTGTGAATTCCTACACAAGTCCCTATGGATCAACCTCGGTCTTACCGAGATTATTACTACATCGCAACCCTACACTTGGGGAAGCGAACATGTTTTCGGCACCGCTGTCGGGGACTTTGACATTTTTTCACAAAATTTCTAAAAATAGTCTCTATTTGAGATTTTTAGGACTCTTGTACTAACTTAGTTTATTTTATTTTGATTTTTTTTCTTTTGCAGGGATTTTTAGGAAGTTGAAGAAGAAGTTAAGCATCTTAAGTTCTTAAATCAGGTTTTGTCCTTCCAACCTTACTCTACTTCTTCCTCTATTCATTCCAATCACATTCATCTCTTGTAGAGTGGGTGGAGACTCCTTTTTAGATCTCTGATAGGTTGGCCTTGTGCCGCCTTGATTCCTATTGGTCGGCATTGCCGTCTTGGATCACCTTGTGCTCAAAGATTTCTCTTCTCACTTCTATTCCTCTTTCTTCTTTTTCTGCACTTTTCTCAAAAGATTCAAAGAGTGGGTGGGGAGTTATCTGAACCCCTATTGACTAGGAGAAATCGGTCTCTATCCTTGCTTCTGGCTCAGCCATTGCAAGACACCTTGTGCTTCAGTCTTAGAGAGGAGTAAAGGAAGGAAGGAAGTTCTTTCATTCTTTTAGGATTTGCATGCCACATTGGGCTCGGGATTCTAATAACCGACTCATTAATGAAGGGGGAATACTTGAAGGAATTGATAGAGAGCCACATGCTAAGAGACATTTAAATTCTCCAATTTTGTCTGAAAGTATGGCTGCAAATCAACCCAACCATATGGCCAATCAAAATCTAGGCCAAAACCAAACCGAAATGGGAGAGAATGTGGTTGAGAATGTTCCCCGACCCAAATCATTACGTGATTACTTGCAACCAGCAAGAGCAAGCACTCCCTCATGCATAATTTTTCCACAAAATTCAAGGAACATAGATTTGAAATCGGGAGTAATCCAATTCCTCCCCAGATTCCATGGACTAGACAGTGAAAGTGCCTACCAACATCTTAAGGAATTTGATGAGGTGATAGCCACCATGCATTTTGCAAACGTAGCCGATGATGTGGTGAGACTTAAATTATTTCCTTTTACCCTTAAGGAGAAAGCTAAAGGTTGGCTTCATGTATTAAGGTCAAGATCAATTGGCACATGGACTGAGATGTCTAGGGAGTTCATTAAAAAGTTCTTCTCTACTCACAAAACGAACATGTTGAGGTGCCTTATCATGAATTTTGCCCAAAAGGAGGACGAGACCTTCTTCTAATGTTGGGAGAGGTTCAAGGACCTGTTAAATGCATGCCCACATCATGGCTACGAAATTTAGCGGGGTAATAAGCTTTTTTTATAAAGGACTAACTTCACCCATGCGCCAATTTGTAGAGATGATGTGCAATGGAGAATTCATGAATAAGGAAGCTAAGGAAGCATGGGATTATTTTGATGAATTAGCCAAGAATGCACAGTCTTGGGATACATCTAGACCAATAAATTTCAAGACGAGCCAACAAAAGGAAAATAGAGGAATTTATCTTCTCTCAGAAGAAGATAACATAAGTGCACGTGTGGCTAGCCTCATAAGAAAAGTCAAGGCCATGGAATTGAAGAAAGGAGAGACGATCAACTCAAAAGACGTTGAAACTGTTTGTGGAATTTGTGCCAGAAATCAACATGCTACACAAGATTGTCCCACAATTTCAGCATTCCAAGATATCTTATAAAAACAATCAAATGCCATAAACAGTTATCTACGGCCATTTAGTGCTTCAAACTCAAACACGTATAATTCTATTTGGAAGAACCATCCCAACTTCAGTTAGAGGAATGGACCCACTGCAAATGCAAGCAATACCCCTCAAGCTCAACCTTTACTAGGTCCATCTCTAGTCATTACACCAAAAGCTACACTAAAGGAGATGTTGGGTGCATTCGTATTGGTTCAAGCTGAATATAACAAGATTAATTCTCTGAAAATAGATGGGTTCATGCAAGAGCAATTGAAATTTGACCAAAATTCAACTCAGGCCATCAATAACTTGAAAACCTCAATGGCTAGGGTTGAATCCCACCTCAGTGTTAGGGAGTAAGGCACAATTCCTGCCCAACCTTTTCCTAACCTAAGGGCCCAATTTGAGATACAAGACGCAAGCTCATCTTCCCAACATACGGAGCATGTTCAAGCTATCACTGCTTTGAGAAGTGGAAAAATAATTGATAAATCTAATCCGGTGAAGGCCCCAAAGCCTAATGATCCAGAAAATTTCAAAGAGGATGATAGCCCAAACAACACTCACCAAGCGAAAGAACCGGAAAGGCAATACAAGTCGGTTGCCCCGTTTCCCCAAAGGTTGATTTCACCCAAACCTTTAAACAAAAACCTGAACATTTTAGAGGTTTTTAAGCAAGTGAAGATCAACATCCCGTTGTTGGATGCCATAAAGCAAATACCATCCTATGCCAAATTTCTAAAGGAATTGTGTACAGTCAAAAGGAAACACAATGTTCACAACAAAGTACTTTTGACTGAGAATTTAAGTGATATTATCAAACAAGAGGTGCCCCAAAAATACAAGGATCTGGGTAGTCCAACCATCTCATGCATCTAGGAGACTACCAGATTAAACAAGCCTTACTTGATTTAAGGGCGAGTGTTAACCTCATTCCATACTCGGTTTATGAACAACTTGGGTTAGGTGAATTGAAACCCACCAAAACCACACTCCAACTTGTTGATAGATCTATTCGTATACCGAGAGGAGTGATTGAGGATGTTTTAGTCCAAGTTGATAAATTATACTACCCATTAGACTTTATAGTCTTGGACACACATCCCGTAATAGGTACCGATGCTCAAATTCCTGTCATACTTGGCCGCCCTTTTCTAGGTACTTCAAATGCGATTATCAATTGTAAAAACGAGCTTGTACAAATGTCCTTTGGAAATATGACACTCAAGCTGAATATATTTGATTCATGCAAACAACCACGGAAAGTTGATGACGAGACCCACGAGATAAATTTGATTAAATCATTCGTGGAAAATACATTCCCCTCGGCATTATATTCCGACCCTTTGGAGGCATGTTTAGCCCACTCTCATGAGATAAATGATGACACGATACGAGAGATGGATGCCATTTTAGATGTAATGCCGGTACTTGATAACAAAAGATGGAGGGCACTATTTGAACCTTTACCCTTAAATGCGAACAAGCCCCTCCCATCCAATATCAAGGCACCAACGCTCGACCTAAAACCATTACTAAGTAATTTGAAATATATATATTTAGGTCGAGATGAGACATATCCGGTGGTGATTTCTTCCCACTTGGATGACAAACAAGAGAGTAAGCTAATAGCCACTCTAATAGAGCATAAGAGTGTCATTGGATGGTCGATTGCGGATCTCAAAGGCATAGACCCACTGATTTGTACTCATCGCATACACCTTGAGGAGAATGCGAAGACATCTAGGCAACTACAAAGACGACTCAATCCAAACATGAAGGAGGTGGTTAAGGCCGAAGTGATGAAACTATTGGATGTGGGTATTATTTACCCAATATCCGATAGTCAATGGGTGAGTCCAACTCAAGTGGTGCCTAAGAAATTCGTAATAACCATCGTAGTCAATGCCAATAATGAACTCATGCCAACCAGAGTCATTACCGGTTCGAGAATGTTCATTGACTTCAGGAAGCTAAACACAGTTACGAGGAAATACCATTTTCCACTGCCGTTTGTTGATCAAATTTTAGAAAGGTTGGCGGGTCATTCCCTTTTTTGCTTCCTTGATGGCTATTCAGGGTACAACCAAATAGAGATTGCCCTAGAGGACCAAGAGAAGACAGCATTCACATGTCCATTCGGCACTTTCAATTATCGAAGGATTCCGTTTGGACTATGCAATGCCGCTGCCACTTTTCAGCGTTGTATGTTGAGTATTTTTTTGATATGGTGGGAATGATTCTCGAGTCTTTATGGATGATTTTTCTGTATTTGGTTGTAACTTTGATGAGTGCCTTATGCACTTAAAAACTATGTTGAAAAGATGTGAAGAAAAGAACCTTGTGTTGAATTGGGAGAAATGTCACTTTATGGTTCAAAAGGGAATTGTACTTGGTCACATCATCTCAGAAAATGGAATCGAGGTGGACAAAGCTAAAATCAATCTTATCTCTAACCTTCCACCACCCAAGAGCATACGAGATGTGCTGTCCTTTTTGGGACACGCCGGATTTTATAGACGGTTCATAAAAGACTTCAGTTCACTCTCTCGTCTTATATGTAACCTTCTTCAAAAGGAGAACTCTTTCGAGTGGAATGAAGATTATCAGAATGCCTTTGACAAACTTAAAGGTAAGTTGACATGTGCTCCCATAATGCAACCACCTGATTGGAGCCTCCCTTTTGAGATTATGTGCGATGCGAGCGACTATATTATTGGGGCTGTGTTAGGCCAAAGAAAAGAGAAGAAGACATGTTGTTCGCTCCCCCAAGTGTAGGGTTGCGATGTAGTAATAAACTCGGTAAGACCGAGGTCGATCCACAGAGACTTATGTAGGATTTCACAAACACATCCAAAAGCGTGTATTGAAAGCTAATAATTAGATTTTGAATAGAATTGATGTGAATGATAATTTTAAACTAATTTGAATGTAGACAATTATAAAAAGGCACTAGGGGTTCAACGATCCACTTGTAGCAATCCTTGATGCTCACTCTGCTGTAGTTTCTCTTTCTCTCAACTAGAATCGACATTAAGGTCTATCTAGTCGGATGATAAAACTGTTAAACCAAACAATCTGTAATATGTAAGTGCAATGCATAGAATTCACTCAATGTAGGCTGAGCTGAGCATGCTCAATTGCATAGGTCATTCCCCTTTCCAAAAGGTCTAGTTCACAATCATAACCATCCTCAAGTCCTGTCACAAGACAAGGCTAGATCAGGATTTGAACTTGATTCAAATTACATGCACAGTCCATACATATTACAGAAAATCAGCAAAGTAGAACTTTGGTAGGAAGTCCCTTCATGAAGATCATAGTACTAGAGCGCACTCTGAGTCCTCGGATCATACAGGTCTAGATCTTCACAAACCAATTAAGCAATTAAGTAATTCTCCCAAACATCCATGAGTCATCATAAGACTAAGAAAAACTACTCAAAAACTTGTATAAACTTCAAACCTTAGTTCATAATCATGAATTCCACACTTAAAACCAACTAGCTACGAATTGAAACATCTTGGATCCACTACAAGCTTCACCTCTTAGCCCTAGCTAAGAGGTTTAGCTGCTCATGATCCAAGGAAACATGAAACAACTATAAAAAACATGAAAACAGCAAAGCAAACTAGAAGGAGTTGTGAAACTCTGAAATTCACTTCCACAGCCTCCACCCTCGCTTAAACCCCTCTAGGATACCCTAGGAACGATCCCTAGGTGTCCTTTTATAGTAGGGAGGCTCCACAACTTCAGAAAGATCGAGAATTTGCGTAAGAGTTACGCAGCGCAGAGAAAATCGGACTGAATTTGGAAGTTTCTAAGTCCTCACACACAACCGACCGGTCATGACCGGTCGGCCTCAATGGACAGCCACTCCAGCAAGCATGGCAGACCGGTCATGACCGGTCGGGCTTGTCCAGCCTTGGTCCAGCAACCATGTCCGACCGGTCATAACCGGTCGGACGTCTTCATTCTCGTTCCAGTAGCCATGGCCGACCGGTCAAGACCGGTCGGTCCTCTTCATTGAAGCTCCAGCGTGCATGGATGACCGGTCTTGACCGGTCTGGCCCTCTTGGCCGACCGGTCAAGACCGGTCGGTAGTCTTCCTTTTTCTTTTCTTCCTTTTCTTTTCTTTCCTTGCTCCTTTCTTTTACTTTCTTTCTTCTTTTCTTCTTTGGTCCTCAAATGATCTTCATCAAAACAGTCTCAAATGAGCCCTTTTTATCTTCAATTAGGTGGAACCACTCTCAGTCCTGTAGTCACAAAACATGCATTGGATTAGCCTACAAACCATACAAACCTTGCACAATGAGTGATGAATTTGGGTTAGAATTTGCACAATTAAGAGCTCAACACACCCCCCAACCAGCATTTTGCTAGTCCCGAGCAAAACATGCGTGAAACCAATTCTACTCTTCGAAAACTCAACTCTCCTTCTGAAACCATTATTCTATACATTCCAAGGTACATAAGCGCAAGATTCCGAAATATTAGGCGACAGAGGTTGAAGCCAAAACACTCTCAAGACATAATAAGCATTCATATGAAATTCCCGCTGATTGGTTGATAAATAGAAGGACTTGAACAAATTCAACCTAGTGTGGGTAGTGAAAATTCATCTCACGAGTTTCTAGGATTATCTTCTTCATAGATCAAGTAGACTATAGAACTCAAGGTACATAGAGTCACATTAAGCCAATGACAGGAATTTGCCTTACCGTCCTTCCGACGACTTTCACACTACGTCCCATTTCTGGCTTTGGTTACGGGTAGACCATCCCCCAGTTGGTAGTAGGTAGCCCTAATCGGAATTTTCCACCATTTTTCCATCATTTCCAATTTCATCCTTCCTTTTCCTTTTTCTTTTTAAATTAGATAGGATTTTTAAAAATCCATATCTTTCATTATTTTCCCATGGACAAGGATGGAAAAAGTACCCCGTCCTGATTTCTCAACACCTTAATTCAAAGTCTAGCTAATCCATAAATCACATAATCTCTTCAACTCATGAAAATCGTGTAATGTGAACTAGGTGTAAAAGTGTTCAGATTTTCTATCAATCACAAAAATAGGGGAGTTCACATATAAAACCATTATGCTATGAGAGATTCCAGACATCCAGCCCCATACACTTCATATCTCCTCCTCTTATGCTCATATCAACTTGAATGCATAGAACCGGTGTTTTCCAAAAGAGTTTCGAATTTTTGAAAAATCGAAAAATTTCCACATAATAATTGCTTGAAATGTTGCAAAACGCTGGATTCATCCAAGTGATCCTACACCCCCCAACCAAATCTTGCATTGTCCTCAATGTAAAAGATGTGCAATGAGCAAAACATGTGAGCAATTTGAAAATAAAAGGGAATGAGGAATGATAGTACTTGACTACTCTATACCTCCATCAGACTAGGAGATCAATCATCCTGATACACAGGATCATTCAGAGGTATGGACATACCTTCTGAAGGAAATTTCTCAAAGAATGGCTTTAATCGCTGCCCATTCACCTTAAAAATGTTGCCGTTCCTCGGATTTAATAGCTCGACAGTCCCATATGGATAGACAATTTGCACAATGTAGGGACTGGTCCATCGAGATCTCAATTTTCCCGAAAATAGATGTAAGCGAGAATTATACATGAGGACTTTTTGATTGATCGTGAATGTCTTGCGAAGAATATTCTTATCATGGAATATCTTCGTCTTGTCCTTGTAAATTCTCGAATTCTCATAAGCCTCATTCTGGATTTCTGCAAGTTCATTCAATTGTAGTTTGCGTAACGAACTTGCCTTGTCAGAATTGAAATTCATCTTCTTAATAGCCCAATATGCCCTATGTTCCAATTCCACAGGCAAGTGACAAGCCTTCCCATAGACAAGTCTATAGGGAGACATTCCAATAGGGGTTTTGAAAGCAGTACGGTAAGCCCAAAGCGCATCGGTAAGCCGAAGTGACCAATCCTTGCGATCGGGGTTCACCGTTTTCTCCAAAATGTGTTTAATCTCCCTATTGGATATCTCAGCTTGTCCACTAGTTTGTGGGTGATAGGGAGTGCTCACTTTGTGTGTTACGCCATATTTCTTCATTAAGGTTTCAAAAGGGCGATTGCAAAAGTGAGACCCTCCATCACTTATAATGACTCGAGGCGTTCCAAACCGGGAAAGAATATTCTCTTTTAGAAAACGAATGACCGTTTTATGGTCATTATTCCGGCAAGGGATGGCCTCGACCCATTTGGAAACATAATCAACGGCAAGCAGGATGTATAGGTTTCCAAAAGAAGATGGGAATGGGCCCATGAAATTGATACCCCAACAATAAAAAATTTCGATTATTAAGATGGGATTGAGTGGCATCATATTTCTACGGTAGATTCCTCCTAATTTCTGACAAGGTTCACATGCTTTGCAAAACTCATGTGTATCTTTGAACATGGTGGGCCAATAAAACCCACATTGCAGAATTTTCGCTGTGGTCTTTTTAGCCGAAAAGTGGCCACCACATTCCTGAGAATGACAGAAGGAGATGATACTTTGTTGTTCCTCATCCGGCACACATCTCCTTATGATTTGATCGGGACAATACTTGAATAAGTATGAGTCGTCCCATAGGAATTTCCGCACCTCGGTGAAGAATTTATCCTTATCTTGCTTTTTCCAATATGTAGGAATTGTACCTGTAGCAAGATAGTTAGCAATGTCCGTATACCATGGCAATTGGGAAACAACAAAAAGTTGTTCATCAGGGAACATGTCATTGATCGCCGTCGTTTCAGGGGAATTAGTGAGGACAAGTCGAGAAAGATGGTCAGCTACTACATTCTCTACTCCTTTCTTATCACGTATTTCTATGTCGAATTCCTGGAGTAAAAGGATCCATCGTAACAACCGTGGTTTAGCATCCTTCTTAGAAACAAGATACTTAAGCGCGGCATGGTCAGTGAATATAATGATCTTGGATCCAATCAAGTAGGACCTAAACTTGTCCAAAGCAAAAACTACAGCTAAAAGTTCTTTTTCAGTAGTGGTGTAGTTTGCTTGGGCTGAGTTTAGGGTTCTACTTGCATAGCAGATGACACATGGCTTTTTCTCTTTTCTTTGACCTAACACGGCCCTAATAGCATAGTCACTAGCATCGCACATAATCTCAAAAGGAATGCTCCAATCAGGTGGTTGCATTATGGGAGCACATGTCAACATACCTTTAAGGGTGGTAAAGGCCTTTTGACATTCTTCATTCCACTCGAATGAATATTCCTTCTGAAGTAGGTTACATAAAGGGCGAGAGAGTGAACTGAAGTCCTTTATGAACCTTCTGTAAAATCCTGCATGTCCTAAAAAGGACCGTACATCTCGTATGCTTTTGGGTGGTGGAAGGTTGGAGATAAGATCAATTTTTGCTTTGTCCACCTCGATTCCATTTTGTGAAACGATGTGTCCAAGTACAATTTCTTTTGAACCATGAAGTGACACTTCTCCCAATTGAGCACAAGGTTCTTCTCTTCACATCTTTTCAGCACAGACTTCAAGTGCTCAAGGCACTCATCAAAGCTACAACCAAATACAGAAAAATCATCCATGAAGACTTCGAGAATGGTCCCCACCATGTCAGAAAAGATACTCATCATACAATGCTGAAAGGTGGTAGGGGCATTACATAGTCCAAATGGCATCCGTCGGTAGGCGAAAGTGCCAAATGGACATATGAATGTAGTCTTTTCTTGGTCTTCATGGGCAATTTCTATTTGGTTGTACCCTGAATAGCCATCAAAGAAGCAAAAGTGGGAATGACCTGCCAACCGTTCTAAAATTTGATCAACAAATGGTAGGGGGAAGTGGTCTTTCCTCATGACATGTTTAGCTTCCTGTAGTCAATGCACATTCTCCAACTGGTAGTGACTCTAGTTGGCACGAGTTCATTATTGGCATTGGCTACGATGGTTATTCCGGATTTCTTAGGCACCACTTGAGTTGGGCTCACCCATTGGCTATCGGATATTGGGTAAATGATACCTACATCCAATAGTTTCACCACTTCGGCCTTAACCACATCCTTCATGTTTGGATTTAGTCGTCTTTGTGGTTGCCGAGATGTCTTCGCATTCTCCTCAAGGTGTATGCGATGAGTACAAATCAGTGGGTCTATGCCTTTGAGATCCGCAATTGACCATCCAATGGCACTCTTGTGCTCTAATAGAGTAGCTATTAGCCTACTCTCTTGTTCCTCATCCAAGTGGGAGGAAATCACCACTGGATATGTCTCATCTTGACCTAAATAAACATATTTCAGCTCACTTGGTAATGGTTTTAGGTCGAGTATTGGTGCCTTAATGTTAGAAGGGAGGGTCTTGTTCTCGTTTACAGGCAAAGGCTCAAATAGGGCCCTCCATCTTTTATTATCAAGCACTGGCATCATCTATAACATGGCATCCACCTCTTGTATTGTGTCATCATTTATCTCATGAGAATGGGCCACACATGCCTCCAAAGGATCGGAAGATAGTGACAAGGGGAATGAATCTTCCACGAATGATTCAATCATGTTTAGTTCGTGGACATCATCATCAACCTCCCGTGGTTGTTTGCATAAATCAAATATGTTAAGTTCAAGGGTTATATTTCCAAAGGACATTTGTACAAGTCCTTTTCTACAATTGATAATGGCATTTGAAGTAGCTAAAAACGGTCGTCCAAGTATGACTGGAATTTGAGCACCGGTGCCTATCACGGGATGTGTGTCCAAGACAATAAAATCTACCGGGTAGTAGAATTTATCAACTTGGACTAGAACATCCTCTATCATTCCTCTCGGTATACGGATGGATCTATCAGCAAGTTGGAGTGTGGTTTTGGTCGGTTTTAATTCACTTAACCCAAGTTGCTCGTAGACCGAGTATGGAATGAGATTCACACTTGCCCCCAAGTCAAGTAGGGCTTGTTTAATCCGGTAGTCTCCTATGATGCATGAGATGGTTAGACTACCCGGATCCTTGTATTTTTGGGATACCTCTTGTTTGATGATGGCGCTCAAGTTCTCGGTCAAAAGTACTTTGTTGTGAACATTGTGTTTCCTTTTGACTGTACACAACTCCTTTAGAAATTTGGCATACGATGGTATTTGTTTTATTGCATCTAACAACGGGATGTTGATCTTCACCTGCTTGAAAACTTCTAAAATCTCCAGATTTTTATCTAAAGGTTTAGGTGAAATCAACCTTTGTGGAAATGGGGCAACTGGCTTGTATTGTCTTTCCGGTTCTTTCTCTTGTGGAATATTGTTTGGGCTATCATCCTCTTTGGGAATTTTCGGATCCTTAGGCTTTGAGGCCTTTACCGAATTAGATTTGTCAATTTCTTTCCCACTTCTCAAAGTGGTGATAGCTTGGACATGTTCCGTATGGTGGGAGGATGAGCTAGCATCTTGTATCTCGAACTGGGTTCTTGGGTTAGGAAGAGGTTGGGCAGGAAGTGTGCCCTTCTCTCTAACACTAAGATGAGATTCAACTCTAGCCAGTGATGTTTTCAATTCATTGATGGCTTGAGTTGAATTTTGGTTGAATTTCAATTGCTCTTGCATGAACCCATCTATTTTGAGAGAATTTGTCTTATTATACTCAGCTTGGACCGATACGAATGCACCCAACATCTCCTCTAGTGATACTTTTGGAGTGTTGTTTGCATTTGCAGTGGGTCCATTCCTCCAACTGAAGTTGGGATGGTTCTTCCAATTAGGATTAAACGTGTTTGAGTTTGGAGCACCATATTGTTGTTGATAACTGTTTATGGCATTTGTTTGCTCTTGTAAGATGCCTTGGACTGCTGAAATCGTGGGACAATCTTGTGTAGTATGTTGAGTTCCAGCACAAATTCCACAAACAGTTTCAACGTCAGTGGAGTTGATTGTTTCTCCTTTCCTTAATTCCATGGCTTCGACCTTTCTTGTGAGACTAGCCAACCGTGCACTTATGCTATCTTCTTCTGATAAGACATACATTCCCCCTTTTTCCTTTTGTTGGCCAGTCTTGGAATTAGTTGGTTTCGATGTGTCCCAAGCCTGTGCATTCTCAGCCAATTCTTCCAAATAATCCCATGCTTCATCAGCTTCCTTATTCATGAACTCCCCGTTACACATCATCTCTACAAATTGGCGCATGGGTGAAGTCAGTCCTTCATAGAAAAAGCTTATAACCCGCCAAATTTCAAAGCCATGATGTGGGCATGCATTTAATAACTCCTTAAACCTCTCCCAACATTGGAAAATGGTTTCATCTTCCTTTTGGGCAAAGTTCATGATAAGGCGCTTCAACATGTTCGTTTTGTGAGTAGGGAAGAATTTTTTTATAAATTCTCTGTGCATATCAGTCCATGCACCAATTGATCTTGGCCTCAATGCATAAAGTCAACCCTTGGCTTTATCCTTAAGAGTGAAAGGGAAGAATTTGAGTCTTACTACATCTTCAGTAACATTTGCAAAGTGCATGGTGGTGATTACCTCATCAAACTCCTTAAGGTGTTGATAGGCACTTTCACTGTCTAAACCATGGAATTTAGGGAGAAGTTGAATCACTCCCGGTTTCAAATCCACATTCCCTGCATTTTGTGGAAAAACTATGCATGAGGGAGTGCTCGCTCTTGCGGGTTGCAAGAAATCACGTAAAGTCCTAGGTCGGGGAACATTCTCAACCACATTCTCCCCTGTTTTAGTTTGGTTTTGGCCCGGATTAGGTTGATTTGCAGCCATATTTTCAGACAAAATTGGAGAGTTTAGATGTCTCCTAGCACGTGGTTCTCTGTCAATTCCTTCTACTATCCCCCCTTCACGTATGAGTCGGTTATTGGAATCCCGAGCCCAATGTGGCATGCAAAACCAAAAAATTAAGAAACAAAGAGAAAGAAGAATTCTTCCTCCCTTTATTTACTTTTCTCTAAGACCGAAGCACAAGGTGTCTTGCAATGGCTAAGCCAGAAGCAAGGATAGAGACCGATTTCTCCTGGTCAATAGGGGTTCAGAGAACTCCCCACCCACTCTTTGAATCTTTTGAGAAAAAGTGCAGAAAAAGGAGAAAGAGGAGTAGAGATGAGAAAAGAAATCTTTGAGCACAAGGTGATCCAAGACGGCAGAGCCGACCAATAGGAATCCAGGTGGCAAAAAGACCGACCTTTCAGAGATCCAAAAGGAGTCTCCACCCACTCTACAGGAGATGAATAAGATAGGAATGAATAGGAGAAGGAGAAGAGTAAGGTTTAGAAAGATAGAACCTGATTTAGCACTTGAAATCCTTGTATCTTCTCAGCTTCCTAGAAATCCCTGAAAAGAAAAATCAAATAAACAAACTAAGTTAGTCCTAATATCTTAAAAATCCTAAATAAACACTAATTTCATAAATTTGTCAAAAAAAACCGTCAAAATCCCCGGCAGCGGCGCCAAAAACTTGTTCGCTCCCCCAAGTGTAGGGTTGCGATGTAGTAATAAACTCGGTAAGACCGAGGTCGATCCACAGGGACTTATGTAGGATTTCACAAACACATCCAAAAGCGTGTATTGAAAGCTAATAATCAGATTTTGAATAGAATTGATGTGAATGATAATTTTAAACTAATTTGAATGTAGACAATTATAAAAAGGCACTAGGGGTTCAAGGATCCACTTGTACCAATCCTTGATGCTCAATCCGCTGTAGTTTCTCTTTCTCTCAACTAGAATCGACATTAAGGTCTATCTAGTCGGATGATAAAACTGTTAAACCAAACAATCTGTAATATGTAAGTGCAATGCATAGAATTCACTCAATGTAGGCTGAGCTGAGCATGCTCAATTGCATAGGTCATTCCCCTTTCCAAAAGGTCTAGTTCACAATCATAACCATCCTCAAGTCCTGTCACAAGACAAGGCTAGATCAGGATTTGAACTTGATTCAAATTACATGCACAATCTATACATAATACAGAAAATCAGCAAAGTAAAACTTTGGTAGGAAGTCCCTTCATAAAGATCATAGTACTAGAGCGCACTCCGATTCCTCGGATCATACAGGTCTAGACCGTCACAAACCAATTAAGCAATTAAGTAATTCTCCCAAACATCCATGAGTCATCATAAGACTAAGAAAAACTACTCAAAAACTTGTATAAACTTCAAACCTTAGTTTATAATCATGAATTCCACACTTAAAACCAACTAGCTACGAATTGAAACATCTTGGATCCACTACAAGCTTCACCTCTTAGCCCTAGCTAAGACGTTTAGCTGCTCATGATCTATGGAAACATGAAACAACTATAAAAAACATGAAAACAGCAAAGCAAACTAGAAGGAGTTGTGAAACTCCGAAATTCACTTCGACAACCTCCACCCTCGCTTAAACCCCTCTAGGATACCCTAGGAACGATCCCTAGGTGTCCTTTTATAGTAGGGAGGCTCCACAACTTCGGAAAGATCGAGAATTTGCGTAAGAGTTACGCAGCGCAGAGAAAATCGGACTGAATTTGGAAGTTTCTAAGTCCTCACGCACAGCCGACCGGTCATGACCGGTCGGTCCTCTTCATTGAAGCTCCAGCGTGCATGGCTGACCGGTCTTGACCGGTCTGGCCCTCTTGGCCGACCGGTCAAGACCGGTCGGTAGTCTTCCTTTTTCTTTTCTTCCTTTTCTTTTCTTTCCTTGCTCCTTTCTTTTACTTTCTTTCTTCTTTTCTTCTTTGGTCCTCAAATGATCTTCATCAAAACAGTCTCAAATGAGCCCTTTTTATCTTCAATTAGGTGGAACCACTCTCTGTCCTGTAGTCATAAAACATGCATTGGATTAGCCTACAAACCATACAAACCTTGCACAATGAGTGATGAATTTGGGTTAGATTTTGCACAATTAAGAGCTCAACACACGTGTCATCTACTATGCAAGTAGAACCTTAAACTCAGCCCAAGCAAACTACACTACTACAGAAAAAGAACCTTTAGCAGTAGTTTTTGCCTTGGACAAGTTTAGGTCCTACTTGATTGGATCCAAGATCATCATATTCACAGATCATGCAGCGCTTAAGTACCTTCGCTCTAAGAAGGATGCTAAGCCACGTTTGTTAAGATGGATCCTCCTATTCCAAGAATTTGACATAGAAATACGTAATAAGGAGTAGAAAACATAGTGGCTGACGATCTCTCTAGACTTGTTCTCACCGATTACCCTGAGACGACCACGGTCAATGACATGTTCCCTGATGAACAACTTTTTAAAGTCTCCCAATTGCCATGGTATGCGGACATTAGTAATTATCTTGCTACAGGTACAATTCTGAAACATTAGAAAAAGCAAGATAAAGATAAGTTCTTCAACGAGGTGAGGAAATTCCTATGGGATGATCCTTCCTTATTCAAGTATTGTCCCGATCAAATTATAAAGAGATCTGTGCCGGATGATGAGCAACACAGTATCATCTCCTTTTGTCATTCTCAAGCATGTGGTGGCCACTTCTCGGCTAAGAAGACCAGAGCCAAAATTCTGCAATGTGGGTTTTATTGGACCACCATGTTCAAGGACACCCATGAGTTTTGTAAAACATGTAAGCCTTGTCAGAAATTGGGAGGAATCTCCCGTAGAAATATGATGCCACTCAATCCCATCTTACCAATCGAAATTTTTTATTGTTGGGGCATCGATTTCATGGGTCCATTTCCATCTTCTTTTGGAAACTTATATATCTTGCTTGCCGTCGACTATGTGTCCAAATGGGTCGAGGCGATTCCATGCCAGAATAATGACCATAAAACAGTCATTCGTTTCTTAAAAGAGAATATTCTTTCCCGGTTTGAAATACCTCGAGTCATCATAAGTGATAGAGGGTCTCACTTTTGTAATCGCCCATTTGAAGCCTTAATGAAGAAATATGGAGTAAATCACAAAGTGAGCACTCCCTATCACCCACAAACAAGTGGACAAGCTGAGATATCGAATAGAGAGATTAAACATATTTTGGAGAAAACGGTGAACCCCGATTGCAAGGATTGGTTGCTTCGACTTACTGAGGCACTCTGGGCTTACCGTATCGCTTTCAAGACCCCCATTGGAATGTCTCCCTATAGTTTGTTTATGGGAAGGCTTGTCACTTGCCTGTGGAGTTGGAACATAGGGCATATTGGGCGATAAAGAAGATAAATTTTGATTCTGACAAAGCAAGCTCGTTACGCAAACTTCAATTGAATGAACTTGCGGAACTCCGGAACGAGGCATATGAAAATGTGAGAATTTACAAGAACAAGACGAAGGTGTTCCATGATAAGACCATCCTTCGTAAGACCTTCACGATTAATCAAAAAGTCCTTATGTATAATTCTCGCTTACATTTATTTCTGGAGAAATTTGAGTTCTCAATGGACCGATCCCTACATTATACAAACTGTTTACCCATATGGGACCGTCGAGTTGTTGAATCCAAGGAACGGTAACATCTTTAAGGTGAATGGTCAGCGATTAAAGTCGTTCTTTGATAATTTTCCTTCAGAAGGTATGTCCATACCTCTAACTGATCCTGTGTATCAGGATTTTTGATCTCCTAGTTTGATGGAGGTATAGAGTAGTTAGGATTAGGATTTTGTTGCTTTTTGTTTGTTATTTCATAGGTTTGTTAGAAGGAGGTAGAATCTCACTTTTTGTTCTCTCAGGTACTTTCCTTCCTCACTCCCTTTATTTTAGAATTGCTCTCATGTTTTACTCATTGCATATCTTTTACATTGAGAACAATGCAAGATTTGGTTGGGGGGTGTGGAATCATTAGGATGAATCCAGTGTTTTGTAACATCTCGAGCAATTATGTAGGAACTTTTTTAATTTTTCTACAACTTCAAAACTCCTCTAGAAAGCTTTGTTTCTATGCATTTGGGATTGTGTGAGTATAAGAGAAAGAAAAAGTAAAGTGAGTGAAGTTAAATATCTTGAGCAATCTTTAAGATATTAGTTTTATATGTGAATTCTCCTATTTTTATGATTGATAGAATTTCTAAACACCTTTACACCTAGTTCATATTACACGATTCTCACGCTTTAAAAGGATTATGTAGAATTGTGAATTGGTTAAGTTTGGATTTGAGGCATGGAGAAACCAAAATGGGGTACTTTGATCATCCTTGTCCATGGGAAAATAACGAAAGATATGGATTTCTAAAAATCCTATCTAATGAAAAAGAAAACAGAAATGAATGATGAAAATATGGGAATGATGGAGAATATGGTGGAAAAATTTCGAAAAGGGCTACCTATTACCAACCGGGGGATGTCTACCCGTAACCAAATCCGGAAATGAGACGTAGTGTAAAAGCCGTCAGAAGGATGGTAAGGCAAATTCCTATCATAGGCTTGTTGTTGATCTATACGCCATTGAATCCATACCTTAATTAATTCACAAGGAAGGTAACCCAGGAAATCCATGAGATGAACATTCACCGAGCACACTAGGTTGAATTGTTGGGATCTTTCCATTTATCAATTAATCAGCGGGAATTCCATACAAGTACTTGTTATGTTAAGAGAAGGTTAAGGTCTCAACTTCTATCGCTAAGTTTTCTTGATTCTTGCACTTCCATATCAATAAATATATAGAAACATGTGTTCCGAAGGAGAGTTGGGTTTTGAAGAATGAATTTATTTCACGCATGTTTTGCTAGGGACTAGCAAAATGCTGGTTTGGGGATGTGTTGAGCTCTTAAATGTGCATATTCTAACCCCATTTTATCACTAACTATGCTTGAAATAGATGATTAAAGACCCAACTAATGCATGGTTTTGTGATTATAGAAATAAGAGAGAGGATTCATCTGAAATTGCGGTTTTAACACTAGTGAGATAAGCTTGAAGGTATGCTTATGTCCTAGAGGGGGGCTGAATAGGACCTTTTAATTTTTCTTGTAAATTCAAAAGCTCAATTGCATTTATACTATAATCTACCAATTAAGCACATGTAAATGATAGCAATTGATCACCCAAGATCCAACTCAATTTGACAACTCTTCTAAGAGAAGCATTTAGTCAAACAATTCATATGCATGCTTGTGTCAATCATTTAAAGATGGCATACGAGCATTTTGTCAAACATAAGATGGGCATACAGTTAAGCACTTATAAGATTGATCAACAAGGAACAAAATAGACAAAATGCATTCACCACATTGCACACGATGTATAGTGGTTCGGTTTCCTTACTCCACTCCCGGTTCCCGATCTCAACCTATGAGACCACCGGATTTCACTATAATCGTGGTTTTAAATCAAGTTAACCATCAACCTTGACATCCTTTGATCTAGGACCGCGTTTACCATCCGCCGATGGCCCAATCCAAGGTCTTAACGAGTTTGGATCTCAAACTCTCACCAATCCTAATCCAAGGACGGTCACGTACACTCTTGCTGGAGTTTCCCAATCCAAGGAATAGAGATTCAATAAATGAACTCTAAAAAACTAGATATACCTAGACGATTGAGCCCCGATTCAGAGCCTTTGATGAGTAGTTTCAGCTTCCACGAATGCCTTAGCTCCTCTCCAAGCTCCCACGATCAGCTACCAATGCATATGATGTTCCTAGACTAGTGCCGGGTAGGTGGGAGAAGGTATTGATGTTCCATATGCCTATTACAATGCAATGGATAATGAAGGAACCATCAATTGGATCATTCAATGGCTATAAATGACTTCAAGATGAAGATTGAATGATAGGGACAGCCATGAATGCCATGCTTGAGTTTATTGTTCAAACCGAGCTTTGAATACTCAATGCAGTGCCATTAATGGCTAGGTTTGAAGGATGAACTCAAGACTATGATGAGCAAAAGAGATTAGATGAAAGCCTTAATAACCTCTCTTATTGCTATAAATGGGTGTGCAAGATCTGCCCTCAAAGCCCTCGAAATATGCCTTTATAGGATCCAAGAATCAGGCTCCAACGGATAGAAAACGGTCACGTGCGACCTGTCTAAACTGCTCAACGACCGGTCTTGACTATGCCTCCAACCGGTCTGACGACCGGTCGTGCGACCGGTCTTGAGACTGGTCTCCCTATATGAAAAAATCCCCTGAAGTCTTTGGACATATTTTGGTCCATTTGCGACCGGTCGTGGGAGGTCAGCGACCGGTCGTGCGACCGGTCTCCCTTTAATCTATATTTCCCATTTAGTTGCTGGACAGATTTCGTCCATTTACGACCGATCCTACGATCGGTCCTAGAAGTCCAACGACCGATCTTCAGACCGGTCTTAGGGAAGACAGATATACTTCAGAAGGTGCTGTCTTCAACCCTGCTTCACCCGACCGGTCGTCAAGCCTTAATTTCGTTGCCTAAAATGGGGTGAACTCCCTCGATATTAATGGTGCTCAAGGAGATGGTTTTCCTTTGTTTTTTCAACTGATTGGCACCTACATAATGGAGGTCCAAGACTGATCATCTTGACCTTAAGTCTGGAGATCAATTGGCAAACATAAAATGCGATTCGAATGCCATGGACTTGGATGTTTTGGGATCCTATAGGCTTTCTATATAAAACTTACCTTCCGAGCATGATCTGGCTTGAATTTGAGTGCGGAAAGCTGCTTTGGTCTTCAAGTCTTGAGTCTTCAATCTTCATCGGGGCTCACGAGAGTTGACTGACTCAATGATCACGCAATTGACAATACAATGCACAAATCAGTGCACTAACAATCTCCCCCTTTGTCAATTACGTGACAAAACCTATCCTACCAAAACAAAATACATGTTCAAGATATTACATTGATAAAGCATTAAATACAGGACTCTTGACATGCCTAGTCTAAGCTGCTCCTCTTCAGTTTGCTCCCCCATAACCTGTCGATCCCTGCATCACAAAACATAGCAAACTGGTTTTGGTGGGACTTGGTCTTTCTCCCCCTTTTTGTTAGCAATTGACAAACTATTCTCTCCCCCTTAATGATATATCAATAAGGCTAAGGTAAGAGAAGATAGTATGTCACAGTTATAACTATAAGCTCATGCTAACAAGGAGAGTATAGGGTGCATGAATTTAAAACATGGAGCATGCTAAGGGAACTTGATTTAACAAGAAGATGTAACTATCTAAGCATAGTTAAGCATGCAACATTGGTCAGGGATATACATTTGCAATGAAAGCACAAAGGGCTTATAGTCCAATCAACCATCCTCCCCTCTTGGTATATCAAGACCAATACTAAGCAAAGATTAGCTTACAATGAAGCATAAAACTCAAGATGATTAGCTAATCTAAGCTGGATGATAGTCTAGCAAGAAAATATTCAGATTAAAGCAAAGCTAAACTACCGAATTTGGGCTAATGAGGCTTGAATCCTCTTATTTGCCCATGAGTACAAACATGAGGCTGAAATCCTCAGATTTTCCTATAGATCCAAAGAGGCTAAATTCCTCAAGTTCTTCAATTTGCACAAAATGAGGCTTAATCCTTAGATATGTATGTGAGCTCAATATGGTCTCCTAAGGTCACCTAACCTAGATCACAACCCCCTTGGGTATGATAAATAGGACCCAACATGCTTGTTAGAGGGAATTCATTTATCCTAGATTTTTCTCCCTTAGGTTCATTCCAAGTAGGAGAGCAATGTTTAGTAGGGGATATGACAATAGTTCCTACCCTAGTTATTATTGACCTCAACTAATCATTTTACTTATAGTTCAACATGAGGCAACATAGATTCCCCTTTTTACTCCGTATCATGAACATCCCAAAACAGAAAAAAAAAAAAAACACTTACACCCAATTACATGTCAGAATATAATTTATAATAAAAACTTTACAAAGTGACATGTACTGACACGAAACATCTTCAATTTCCCCCCCTCAACATCTGCACCTAAGAAGGCCTACAAAACGAATTGGCTTCTTGGTGGGATATAGTTCTCCCCCTTTTTGTCAGTCATTGACAAGGGTTAGCTTAAAAAATATTTGCCTATAAGAGCAGCGAAACTAAACCATGAATTAGGAGAGATAGATCATGAAACATATGGGAGAATAAAAGCAATACATAGAAACCTGATATACAATAATCATTACGCACAAGAGGGCCTTTCGCCCAATCAACCAACCACCCCAACAGGCATGTATATCAAGAGCAATGAAACACATTTAAGCTATATTAAACAGAACCGTGAGCCATAAGGGCTTAATGCCCAAACCATCCAACCTCCCCCTATCAATATACCAAGAAGAAGTAATAGACTCATAAATATAGCACTATAAAGCATAGAGAATACTACTATCTTCAAAAGATGAATCAATAAAGCTCAAAAAAAGAAGATCCAAACAAGTGATGACATCAATAGATATAACTATAAAGTGCAATCATCCAAGGGTCTAACAGTCATCTAAAATGTATAAATACATAACATGACGAGCGACAAGTGTCTTAGTCACCCAAAAAGATACTCCTAACCAAGACACATAATACAATGATGCTAAAAATCAGTCCCATCGCCTAGATCTGGTGGCAGTGCATCCCCACGAGCAGCTCGCTCCCAAGTCTCCAAACGCTTATCAATCTGGTCAAGGCGAGCCATAATAACCTCATGCTGCACGAGTAGAGTGGCCTGTCCCTGAAACAACTGAGACTCAGTCCGCTCCATCCTCTGCTCAATCCGTGTAAGATGGTCCTGAAGCTGGTGTAGCTCAACAGTATAAGCTGAAGAGTCCGCTGCAGGGGAGCTACGTCGAGAGAACGCCCGTGGGGGTGTACTGAAGCGTCCAGGAGCGAAACGAGAATCGATGGAGGGATCGAATGATGTCGCTGCTGCTCCAGGTTGTGATGGCTCAGAGGAACCTGGAGGGGCCTCACACTGCAGCTGAGCCACCTGAAGTCGACGCTGGAGATCCTCTTGTATCTTGCGTATTTTGGTTATAATAGAGCAATTTAGAATGGGAGGTTTAACAATCACATCTGAGGGATCAACAAGTCCTACTGCTTTGGCCAACCTACAGATGAGATGCCCAAAAGGAAGACCCGCCGACAGACCATCAGACACCAAGATGGCGGACCGAATGGCTTTCATAATACGCGAGGGAAGACACATTCTACAGCCTTGACTGACATTATATAGAATAATGACCATGTCTTCGGGAAGGTCGGCCTTGTTGCTCTTCCTCGGGAATACGTTCTTGAAGAATATGTTGTGAATAAAACGATAATCCCAAGACATTGACGAGGCACGAAGGGCGTTGTTGTTAACCCATCTAGGGCACGCTTCATTGCATAAAGCTCTAGTCATGGTGTCTCGAAAGGCGGGTTCAGTCTCCTCATCATCAGAAAGCTCATCCTCATCAACAATAGACACTCTAGTAGCCTCAGCTATGGCAGGAAGACCGAATGTCCAAATCCCGTCAGCGAAATGGACTTCGAAAGAAGAAGAGTCATCGAGAATGATGCAACAACAAGACTAAAATTTTCTGACTACTTCTTTCTGAACAAGACCCCTCATATGGAGCACAGGCTCCCAACCTATTGCATCTAAAAGCTGGACCACCCGATAAGGTTCCAAGTCCACAAGTTTGGCTGATTTTTCACAAAGCACATCACGATTTTTGAAATTGTGCCAATTAGCAAGATGTGATGTGTCTGATGCAATAGGAGGGGGTTTGGAAGGAGATTTAGATGATGAAGCAACCCCTTTTCCTTTGGAAATCGTCTTCTTGGAGGTGAGTTGTGGGGGCCCCTCATCATGTTGGATTTTCGAGCGGCGTTCACGCCGAGGAGGGGATGCATCTTTCCTCCCACGAGAAGACATAGTGGAGCCGAACAATCCACACAAATATGCCCTAGGAATCAAAAGAGAAGGATACAACAAGGAAGAACAAGACTAAAACCCTTACTAATGAAGAAGATGATGATTGGAAGACAATGTACCACGTAGGGCTTTAATCTTCGATTGGAGACCTAGGGAAGCTTGAGGAGGGCAGGTGAGACCTCTAGGATGAAAGATGAGGAGAAGGAATTGGAATAGAACTGATTTGGGGCAGCCCTTTTGCCCTATAAAACACCTAATTCGCGCCCGCTGTACCGTCCAGGACCGGTCCAGGACCGGTCGCTAGACCGGTGGTACGACCGGTCGTGGGCCCTAAACTGCAAAAACTGTGTATTTTTTTTTGAAAATCTGCACAGCTGGATTTACTTTTAATTCTTAAAAATGGGTTTGTTTGTTATGAAATTATGCAATTTAGGATGACAAACGATCCATCATCAGATCATATCAAAAGCATCGGTTTGGCCATATAATTTTATGAAATTTTGATGCAAAAAATGAACAAATTTTAAGCAAACTGTGATGATGGATCTTATATCCAGATATACTTATTTATGCTCATAAATGATAAGGCTAAGAACCTCAGATTTTACTATAAAATGATAAACCACATTTATCTAAAGGCTAACAACCTGCAAAACAGATAGTTTGTTAGCCAATCCCCAATGCACAGCCACCAATGAATTTCCATGATATTACAGATTGATCAAGTTCATGGGGCTGGCATAGGGCTATGAGATTACTTGCCATTCATGACCCTCTTGGCAATAATCTCTACCTTCATAATTGGAGTATGTTTCTTTAAAACTCAAGGTGTTATAGTCAAGAGCTTTCTCCCAAATGTATAGATGTAGGGAGAGAAGGGTGTTGGAGATTATCAAGGTTTGCATGATATCTTGCTCTTTATCATCACCGGATTTAGAATCTAGTTATCCCATTTTTCTACCAGATTACTCCCAATATGTTATAATAAAGCATGAGGAGGAAGCATGACCATAACCATCTAAATGTGGCAAAGATGTTTAATTGAAGGATTTTCATATAATTACACATGCCTAAAAAAAAAATTCATCAAACCACATCATCTCAGACATAAAGATAAACAAATAATAGCATATGAGATGGCTAACTAAAGAACTCAAGATTAGTTATGCTAATTATGCATACAAGGATAAGTTCGATAGATAGAAAATGTTTAAAGAGGCTAAATTTCCTCAAGTTTACTTATAAAGCACAATTAACAGAATTTTCTCGGCAAGATTAAACAATTAAGCTTTAATGATATTCAATCAATTCAAGATACACAAACTTAGCCGAGAATGTCACATACTACACATGAAGCATGCAACATATATATGGTCACAAATGAATTTTAACTATTGAGCAAAATTGACCACAATAGGGATTGGCAAAGCACACAATCAATCCAAGCTAATCCAAGAGCAATTAGTTCAACAATCAAAATGATTTGAGCATGATACACAAGAGTTGGACTAATCAAAAGAGAATGAGGCTTAGTCCTCAAATTTACCAATATGCACATATAGCTAACTACTCGACTAGCACACAAAGCCACCCATGGATTTCCTAAAATCCAAAGGTCTAAAGATGTCAACTAGCCGTCTCATCTTGGTTGGCGCAGAATATTGGTTTTGGGTATATGAATTGCCAATATGATTCCCAATAACCCTTTGTTGTTTTCCCTTAGCCATATTCTGAATTTTCTGGTTCAAATGGGCAGCCTGCTTTAGCATCTCCCCCACATAATCATATCTTTTAGAAGGGGATGAAACTTTTCTTTTCTTGCCAACCTTGTGAGATTTTTCTTCATTCTCAACTTTGATTGAGTTCTTCACAAATTTTGGAGCCTTCCCATGTTGGCTCTTCTTTTCTTGAGTCACTCTTTCAGTCACAATTGATTTAACTATTTGAGGTCAGATTGAGGTGCATGGCGGTCGTTTTGCAATTGGGCATTGAAATTTATAGTGTCCCGCCTCTCCACAAAAGTGGCATGAGAGAGCCGACTTGGGTTTGCTCTTAAGTGAAGAAGACTCAACCTCCACAAATACCAGAGAAGGGGTTTTCTTGACATATTTGTAACCCCATTTTTCTCCCAAATCTTTACCCATAATACAAGATTTACTTATTTGCGCATTTTGGGTCTCTTGGTCTTTGTTCTCATTGGTGTAGGTCTTAAGTTGGTTGACCTCAAGTTTTAGAGCTTGATTTTCATGTTTAACTGTTTTAAGTTCAAGTTCAAGCTCTTCAATTCTTTTTAATGCCTCTCTCAATTCATTTTGAATATTTTTTTTTCTTTAGTTAGAGAGACATGGTCAATTTCCAACTTTTGTTTTTCAATCTTTTCTTTATTGAGCTCTTTCATAACTTTTAAATTTTCACAATAGAGCTCATTATAGACATCTTGTAATTGGTCATCCTCATCGTTATCTTCCTCTTCACTACTAGAGGATGTCTCATCATTGCTCATATTCTCCCTTAAATTGATACTTACAACTCTTTCAGTAGAAGGGATGGGCATGGATGAATTAGTTGTGCAAGAATGTTCATAAATAGATTCCAACTTCTCCCAAGCTTGCTTAGCGGATTCGCAAGTAGATATTCTATTTTGTTCCTCTTGGGAGAGGGCACAACGGATTACATCAAGGGCTTCAAGATTGCTCATAGAATTGGCCCTTTCTTCTTTACTCCATTTTGATTTATCTTTTGGAGTGGAAGTGGTCGTACCCTTACTTTTAGTTTGAACAATAGGGACCAACCAACCTTTCTCAATTATGTCACATATAGCTGGATGTAGTGACATTAAAAATATGCTCATTCTAGCCTTCCAATATGTATAATCGGATCCATCAAAGTGTGGAGGACTAGAAATCAAACTTGCCTCGGAGTTGGACATACTTACAAGCTTACTTAGGATCTACCTCTAGGCAATTAAGCCCTTAAAGAGGAACCCGCTCTGATACCAATTGAAATTGCGGTTTTACCGCTAGTGAGATAAGCTTGAAGGTATGCTTATGTCCTAGAGGGGGGGTGAATAGGACCTTTTAATTTTTCTTGCAAATTCAAAAGCTCAATTGTATTTATACTATAATCTACCAATTAAGCACATGTAAATGATAGCAATTGATCACCCAAGATCCAACTCAATTTGACAACTCTTCTAAGAGAAGCATTTAGTCAAACAGTTCATATGCATGCTTGTGTCAATCATTCAAAGATGGCATACGAGCATTTTGTCAAACATAAGATGGGCATACAGTTAAGCACTTATAAGATTGATCAACAAGGAACAAAATAGACAAAATGCATTCACCACATTGCACACGATGTATAGTGGTTCGGTTTCCCTACTCCACTCCCGGTTCCCGATCTCAACCTATGAGACCACCGGATTTCACTATAGTCGTGGTTTTAAATCAAGTTAACCATCAAGCTTGACATCCTTTGATCTAAGACCGCGTTTCCCATCCGCTGATGGCCCAATCCAAGGTCTTGACGAGTTTGGATCTCAAACTCTCACCAATCCTAATCCAAGAACGGTCACGTACACTCTCGCCGGAGTTTCCCAATCCAGGGAATAGAGATTCAATAAATGGACTCTAAAAAACTAGACATACCTAGACGATTGAGCCCAGATTCAGCGCCTTTGATGAGTAGTTTCAGCTTCCACGAATGCCTTAGCTCCTCTCCAAGCTCCCACGATCAGCTACCAATGCATATGATGTTCCTAGACTAGTGCCGGGTAGGTGGGAGAACGGACGGTGTGGATGACATACTAACGTCAAGGATGACATACTAACGTCAAGGATGAGCCCCACACTCGTCCTAAAGGTAAACGGACGGTGTGGATGGTGAAATTACGTCGGGTAGTCTAACACGACACCCACGTATGCGTGCGGAAGCGTAAGAGCAACTAGAATTATGACTAAACCTATAGGAGGGGGTGATTAGGACCTATTTTGAAATTCTTTTCGCCTACTTATATAATACAACAAATCAAACTAAGTAAGCAAGAATACTTCGGCTTCCAAGCCTAAGTGGGTCCAATCACAAGACTAGCAAATGATTAAGCAATAAACAGCCTAGTCTAAAGCATGCATAGGTAATCAAAAGATTTAACTAATCAAGCTCCTAACCTATGCAACCTATGTAGACTTTTGAAAATGGATCAATGAGCTCAAGTCTACACAACTAGTGAAAGTACATCTTATGTGTGGATGTGCCTAATTGGTGCCTAGCATACATTCCTATCAAGCATTCATAATTAGACAATTAAACTAACAATGCTAAGATATCAATGTGCTCAATACAATCACAAACACAAGCATGTATAGTGGTTTGACTACTTGCCTACTCCACTCCTGGTTCAAGTACTCAACACCTTTGAGCACACCGGCATTCACTATCGGAGGTTTTAAATGAGGTTCACCTCTCAACCTTTACACGGAGGATTTACCAGTTCACCTCTCAACCATGACCGGAGTTTTGGACAAAGGGCTAACTCTCAACCCAAACGGAGTTTTGGACATAGGCTAACTCTCAACCCGTCTCACGTTCACTCCCGTGATGGAGGCTCCCCCTTGGAGACTTAGTTTAGGCCCGGCAAACGGGCCAAGGAACGGCTGACGTCCCTGAATTTAGCCCGACTAACAGCCAAGGATCGACTAACGACCCTAGATCGAGTTTGTCAAACAAACTCTACACTCAACTCCCACAGGAAATTGAGTGGATGGACTCCTAACAAGACAACCTTACTTGTCGGATTGAGCCCATTTGTAGCGCCGGTTCGGGTTGATCTCCGCTCTCCCGTGCTTCAATCAGCTTCCCTTGCTCCCTCGATCGTGTCGCCGTTGCGTCGCCAATGCCTCAGCCACACTCGATCAAACACCTTGCATGTGATGCCTTTGAGATGCCCAAGGTGATAGGAGGATGGTTGAATCTACTACATGGGATATGTAGCTTGTTCTAACTAGGAGATTCACCTAGAGGGTCTTCTAGAGGTCTTGAACAAGAGATATGCCTATATGGTATAGTGTTTCACCTCTAGAATTGAGAGAGGAATCAAGTCATCTCTAGATTGCATTTGAATGCCCTCACTTGTGTTTAAACAAAAGGGATATGACTTGAAACTCCTCCTCTTTGAGGCCTCATATGATGTACAAGTGTGGGGAATAGGCTCTCAAAACCCTCTCTACCGAGCCCTCAAAACGAGCCAAGCCCTTATATAAAACAATGCACAACGGATTAAAAACGGGCAAATAACGGCTAGTGCCGATCGGTCGACGACCGGTCGGTCAGGGGCCATGACCGGTCGTCCAGGGTCCACGACCGGTCGGCCATAGGCCAGTTGAAGACAGGGTCTTATTGTCTTAAGGTGGGAGGTCTGCACGACCGGTCAAGACTGGTCGGCCAGGGGTCCACGACCGGTCGTCCAGGGTCCACGACCGGTCGGTCCTATGACCTGCACACACCAACTGCCTACTGACCTCTCTGGACTGTCTGTCTAACCGGTCTTGACCGGTCGGCCAGGGGTCCACGACCTGTCTCGATCGGTCGGACAGGCCTGGGTTCAGCCCACTGTTTTGCTGACCCATTCATATTTCAACCCTCTCACTTAGGCCAAGTTTTATGTGATGTTTTGGGACACCTAGGGCCAATCTATGATGAATAAAAGTTCCCTAATATGGTCAAGGTCATCAAAGAGGTTAAGGGGTTGGGTTTTAGTCGAGGTTAAGGCACCATGGCATCACTTTTACCTGATTCTTCTTCCTTGATGCAGCGGGGCCACTGAGTCTTCGATCTTCATCTTCATTGGGCTCAACCGACACTCGACTCACTGATGTAAGTGATTGACAAACAAGGTGCACTAGTATGCCACGAAAAAGTGCACTAACAGATGGGATATACATGATATGGTGGTCTTTAATAGTTGGGTACAAGGGTAGGAGGGGTGAGTCATATGAGTATACAACAAGCTGAGTTACTAGGATCAATCAACATGGTGAGTCAATAAGGCAGGTTGACAAGGCGGGTCAACATGGTGAGTTAACAAAGTGAATTGACAAGACAGTTCAACAGGGTGAGTTTAAGAAAGTAGCCCTGTGACTTGGATCGAGCGAACTTTAGGGATTCCCATGCATCCAGATATATATATGACCTTTCAATAAGGTTTTACACAACTAATCATCAAGGTGGATCCACAGGATGGACAACACGGTCATTCGAACACGTACACTAAGGTGGTCCCAAAGCCATCATGTACATAACACGCTAGGGTCCATTCATTTGGATTGTTTAGATCAAGCACAAAATTAAGGCGGTCCTAATGGATGGGCAGCATACATATCGCACCATAGTGGCCAATGGCAGACGTGGATAGAACACATGCATAACAAGGTAGACCAGTGGTTGGGGATAACCGCACAAAGGAGTGGGGAAGCCACATACATTAATGGGCCCCAACAGTTTGGGATCAACCCGATATTTGTGCTTTCCCACTAAGCAGGTGAGATGGAAACCAAACACCATGGTGGGGCCCGCACACCACACGTGTGGAACCCCACCCATGGCTGGGTGACTTATGAATAGGAAGAATGGCAAATAAACATAACAGATGGGTCCTGTAAAGTTTCCAATGGTAGGCGTTCAACCACCCTTATTTTCTACATGTGGCCCACCCAAAACTAGGCCCACACCCCTGCCAAGAAGAATGACAAGGTATACCCAACATTCATCAAGGTGGGACCCAAAGTTGGGCCCTATCACCTTTGGTTAGATGGATAAATAAACATTACAATGGCCCCAAGGAAGGTTTCAGAGGTGGGCATCAATGGCCACTGTTTCTTACGGTGTGGTCCACTTGAGGTTTGTATTTATCTCATTATGCTAGCCCACGGCCCTAAAATAATATGGAAAAATAGATGGTCAGCACAGATAAAACAGATGCATCGTGGTGGGACCCACAGGGTGGGCCACCTGCTGGGCAGCGTGCCAAAGCACGCTGCTTGCAGCATGGCACCCAGATGGGCCCCAAGAGTTTTGAATCAAACTGATATTTTTGTTTTCCCATTCATCTATATACATGTGATCTTATGAACAGGTTGAATGACAAATAAACATCACTGTAGGGCTGGGAAGATTTCAATGGTGGAGATCATTATTCCCACTATTTCCCGTGGCATGGTCCACTTGTCATTTGGATGTGCTTAAATTTTTGGGCTTAGCCACTAAAATGAGCTGGAAAAACATATGGACGTAATAGATAAGGCACATACATTCTAGGTGGGCCCAACTGAGTTTTTCCATCAAGCTGATATATATATATATATATATATATATATATATTGTTTTCCCTCTTCCACACGTGTGTGGAATTATGAACAGGTTGGCTCTCAAATAAACATCATGGTGGGCCATAGGAAGGTTCCAACAGCAGGTCACTGTCCCCACTGTTTTCTATGGTGAGGCCCCCTTGAGACTTGGATCTGTCTCATTCTTGAGATCATGCCCTAAAATGATCTCCCCAAATGGATGGACGGTGTGGATATAGCACTACAACACGATGGGGCCCATTGAAGCTAGTGGCATCACTCCAGTAGCGTGACAGCTACTCAATCGTCAGTAGCTAACTGGCGTCCGTTTACTTACTTTTTTTTCCTTTCTTTTTTTTCTTGGATTTTATCTAGTGGGCCCCACAAGAGGACGATCCACTTCGTTCATCAGCTGGGCCATCTCATGGTGGGCCCAATGAGCCCTATATTGGGTACCTGATTCAGTCTAGAAACCTCAAGGTGGGCCAAAGGATTTTCAGCAGTACACTCCATCACCTTCGTTGTTTTCATGTGGTGCGGTCCACTTAAGATTTGGATCAGATTCAGATTTGGGGCCTGGCCCTAAAATGATTTAGGAAAACAGATGGACGACGTGGATTAAACGTAAACATCAAGGTGGGTCCCACGAGTGGGGACCCATTCAACTGTCCAGGTGACACAGGACTATTCCAGCGTTCTGACGCTGTGAACGTCCAGCGTCTGACGTTCCCTTCTCCTTTCTTCTTCTTCTTTTTTTTTTTTCTTTTCTTCTTGTTCATATAAAGTGGGGCCCACATGGGTATTATCCAATCCATTCATCAGGTTTCCCAGCTCATTGGGGACCTAATAAGCCCAATATTGAGCAGGTGATTCCGTCTATAAACATCACGGTGGGCCACGAAAGTTTCAATAGTGGTCATCGTTGTCACGCCCCAAATTCGGTTCTCGACGTCCATTCGCTGTAACCAGAATTCAGAGGTGGCAGCCTCCGTAGTACCCCGATCTTAGATCCTAACCCTACACGTCAGGTTCCGATCCTGGGATACCACAAGGAGGATTTTAGGGTCTGAATTTTTTTTTTTTTTAAACATGAGCATCACCTTATGAGTACCATGAAAGACAAACTCAATATTTCCACTAAATCAAATCGTTTATATACAGTACTGAAAAGTAAATACACAATGCGCAAATATAAAAACTGTGCACAATCTGGCACCTCCTGCTACTGCACTCCCAACTTCAACTCAACGTTGCTGATACACTCTGGTATAACCTGCAGTGTAACAAACGCGCATAAGCTTCGAATGAACCTTTATGAGTGCGTGTGTGCGTGCGCAATGCGTATGACAAGCATGATAAATATCAGAGTAAACAGTAAAAGCATGATGAGAAATCTAAACCAAAACTTAGCCTAATTAGGCTACACGATCATATGATATGAATAACCAGCCTACAACGGCTATGCAAGCATGCAATACAGATAACTAACCCACCATGGCTATGCAAGCATGCAATACAAGTAACCAGCCTACCAAGGCTATATACTCATACTATGCAATGGCCTACAGGGCCTAATGTCGCATACAATGGTCCAATGCATATATGCAAATCACCACCTCTAAGTACAGTGGTACAGATACGAACAGTCATAATGCGATCGCCTAAGCAATGCAGGACTCGGAACTGGTAGCTCGCCCAGGCTTACAGCCCCACCCACATCACACCCACCCACGTCAGGATCGTCCCACACCATACAGAACATCAGTCACATCACTGATACCAATACCATCTCTGAAACGGAACATCACCGGGGTCTCACAGACCTCACTACTCACCAGTAGAATGCCAAAGCCTATCTGGTGCAATAGCGGACCTACTCACAGCTGGTCAAACTCAACCCACTTTGCCAACACTCTTCCGGCAAGTTAGGTCAGACCTCCTTCCAAACTGACCACGTACAGTGGAAAACACCGCCGTTTGGTATTCGGCATACTGGTGTATGATTAAACCACCCCGGTCCTTGAATGGAGCACCCACCTTGGTACCAACGGGATCAGGGACTTTCACCTAGGGACATCTTTGGCATCTAGTTTAAAGATCACATATTTTCGGTGTTCTGCAAAACCACGATGGAGCTGTGGTTGCAACGTAGTAACCATGCTATATGCGGCACAAGCAGACGGTGCGATATGCAACCATGCATACAAACGTTAGACGACATGCCCGTGCAAGTCTCCAAAGAGCACCATAAAACTATAAGGTCTCAAACACAATGTCACCGTCAGCTGATAATGAACTGCACGACAATCACGACCGATATGGTCGGTTGATACAAGACAATCAGATGAGCCAAGCATTCATGATGCATGAGTCAAGTATGCAGTATGAGTGCCAACAAGTAGTCCATCTACCACGATGGCTATAAATCAATCTAGTCAACTTATTTGAGATATGATTAAGATGAGGGGACACATATGAATGATCGAGTCATAGTGCGGGATGTCGCTAGCCAGGGAATCTCGCACCAAGGGCTACAAGGTATGCTAAGTTATGCCTACCATACAATGTAAGTCAGGATGATAGATTCCTGTCCTCGAATAGTCCCATACCTATTGGAGAGGTTTGCGATAGAGAGCACGTGAATTACATTTGCGCGACTACATCTCGAATGCTTTATGAATGCGTTTATGCCCTAGTGGTCCCCAACTAACAATGGTGATTCGGGATGCATACTCATTACACATGCATGGTGGTTGTCGGAGCATATAGTATAAAGATCACATATGAGTATTCCAACAACACTACGTGTGGCAACAGACATACTAAAAATAGCATAAAAAGATAATTCACTTATAACACAAGCAAACATAAAGAGATAGGACCCTAAATGGATGGTATACAACAACACAGATGGTCCAACAATTGAACGGTGTAGATTAACCTTCAACATTCAGATAACCCAAATGGAAAGAAATGATTGAACACACTACCGACACATCAAAGGTAGAAGCTACTTGAGCGGCAAGAGTAGAATACTCAAAATCATGCCGAGACCCATAATCCTGTAGTACAGTGGAGTTGAACACAATAATGGTCCGTAAAAGGAATGTCATA